>JAKSZT010053887.1:56258995-56623147 GCA_026826555.1 Tolypeutes matacus
AAAAGAAATGCTGATTGTCAATGATATCCTTACCCTTAGAGATAAGGATGTCTCTAAAAATTAGGGTGAAGGAGCAGCAATTAAATCCACAGGAAGAAGAAAAAATGTTGGAAGAAAATAACAAAAAAATCAATGTAGATATTAATTAAAGTGAAAATACACCTACCTACTGGGCCCAGCACCCTTGCTTGGTGGTTGATGTTTTGTGCCTGCTGCAACTAGGGATTTCAGGCCAACTGACTACTAGCCAGAGAGAAATCTATCACCTACTTGGAAAACCCCAAACATCAACAGACTGAAGTTCAGCAAACCCCCAAGTGATGCTCCTTAAGGACAGAGAAAAAGTCTCTCTCCTGTCTTCCCTTCTGCTCATGCAGCCTGTCAGCAAAAATTTTATTAAAGTTTATGGAATGATTCAGGAAATATTAATGATGGGGGAAGACAATACACTATGCTCACTTTCTCCCAACACTCATTGATAACCTTCCAACTTTTGCTGCCAGTTTATGGAGTTCAGAAGAAACATAAAGCTAGTTGGTAGGTTCTGGGTGTAGTTTCGAAGGCAAAAAGGCCTAATGGGTACAGTTTCTGTTTGGGGTGATGGAAAAGTTCTGATAATGGATGGTGATGATAGTAGCACAACATTGTGAATGTAATTAATGCCATTGAATTGTGTAAATGTACTTGAAAGTGTTTAAAATAGAAAATGTTATGTTGTATATGTTACAATAATTTTTTAAAATTTGTGCTCTCATAAGTCATCTATATCTTCCCAGAAGGAATAACTATTTTGTCTTGTCACCACTGATGAATTTTGCCTATTGTTGAACTTCAGATAAATTGAATCTTTACTTTAAAAAATGCAGGGTAAGGAGTTTGTTGTTTATAATTAGGGAAAAATGGATAAATCAGAGGTTTGTTCATTTTCATAAAATAATGTCTAGAGTCTCATTGGCTACTTTTTCTTTTTCTTCTTTATATTATTTCACAGGGCTTGGGTTGTTTTCAATTTTGATAACCTTTGTTAACTATCTCATTTATTCTTCAACACTTGCAATATCTTGAATAAAAGTTTTAATTCACTTAAAACATGCATCAGCATAAACTATACATTTATACTTGTCTTAATTTACCAGACAATACAGACAGGCTGGTTTAACAACAGGAATTTATTGTCTCACAGTTCAGAGGCTAGAAGTCCAAAATCAAGGTGTTGGTAAGACATGTACCAGAAACAATTACTTATTACAAAACAGATTTACTTTCTAAATGGTGTTAAAGCATTTCTTCTAATGCTAAGAAAATTTGGGATTGGATATGTATCAGTTTACCAGGCTGCCATGACAAATACCGCCCAATGGGCTGGATTAAACAACAAGCATTCATTATTCCAAGGTTTCAGAGACTAGAAGTCCAAAATCAAATGGTCAGCAGTCTGTGCTTTCTCCCTGAAGGCTATAGTTTTCTTCTGCTGGCTTGCTGCTGCAATCTTTGGGGTTCCTTGGCTTGCAGCCCTGCCTTTGTCGCATGATGATCGCTCTCTCCATGTTTCTACTGTAACTGACTCCGCTGACTTCTAACTTCTGTCTCCTCTGGCTGAGTCTGAATTTCCCTTGTTAATAAGTTCAGTCATACAGAACTTATTAAGGCCCAGCCTCACTCGCAAATGAATCCACACCTTAACTGATAATACATCTTCAAAGTATTCTATTTACAAATGAGTCCACACCCACAGTAATGCAGATCAGGTTTATGAACAAGTTTTTGTTGGGGTTCATAATTCAGTCTGCCACAGTACTATAAATAGTATCTTTAGAATTCACTAAATTCAGTAGGAGAATAGGAAAAATGGAAATTTCTCTGCTGTTTTCACTGGCTTAAAATATATATTTGAGGCATTATACACATGCTTTGATTCTGTCCATTACTCTGAAATTTCAAATTCTGTTCAATCACCAATAATTTTATACAATTGTTAGATGACCCATTAGCTAATTGGAAGTTTACACCATTTATTGAGTTTGCTCCTGAAGATACTATTATTTTAGCATTTTGGTCATTTTGAATTATTTCAGACAATTGTGTGAATATTGTTCTTAAAACCAATTTTGTTGTTATTTTGAGGGAAAATAAAACAGTTATTTGAAAATCATACAACATTGTAACCTTTCAAATCTTTATAATAAAATATTATCAAGGTGAGCACTGCTGACATTGCCCAGGACTTTATCCAGGAGCACTCAAAATCCTAATTGTCTATTATCAATCCAAAGGAAAACCCTTAGCTGAAAAAAGGTGTGCTCCATAAAGATACACTGCTTTGTGCAAAATCTGAAGGACCTATTTGAAAGACTTCACCTGACAATTTTATTTCAGCTTAAAGTTACACTCATATCTGAATTTTTTAATCCCTCACATATTTTGCAAAAACTATTCTTCATATTTGAAAATGAAAATTTCAATGCTTTTATTGCCCATGTATAAATATCAATACAGCACCTGCTTTCCCTTGTCATATCAGATTAAGTTTTACTGGTCAAAGCTTTGTGCTCTGCTTTGGTAACTTGACATCAGACCAAAAATCTTCAAAGGAATGAAGATCACTTGACTAATTATTGTATCCAAATCTTGTTTCTTTCCAAGAAATATTGCAACAATCCCTTGAAACTGAAGTCTTTAATCTCAAACATATTTTTTTAAATAAAAAGTTACTTAATATGACAAGAAGAACACAATCTTCCCTGAAGCTAGACCTGAAAAAGGGAGATCTGTTGCTATCATTTTGGGGCTGGCCTATGACCAAACCTTGGCCTCAGTTTCTTTGAAACTATGATGTTGAGAATATAATTCCAAAACTTCAAGTTGTTGGTTTCAAAAGATTAGAAGCTGGATCGAGGACTGCAGGAAGGCATTGTAATCAAGGGATAAGAATGAACAAATAATTATGATTACTAGATAATTATATAGATGTCTATATTTTATAAAATACCCAAAGGTTAAAATCTGAAATTATTGGAACTGGCCAGACTTAACCTAGAGGTGCTATAGTGATGGTAATTCTAGCCTAAACTTATCCTTCTTTAAGGTTATTCCAAAACTAGGCTTACCCTTGTGGATGCTTACTATTGTGATGATAACCAGCCACCTTCATCTGTTTAATATCCATATGATAAACCTTATAACTGACCTTTGTTTGGTATCTCTCTTCCCAGAAGTCTTGGGTCTCTGATAACAATTGTAACTTTGTGCCTCACCCTGGTTTGGTGCCCACCCCCAACCTGTTCAGCCCCTTAATGTTTATTAATGAAGGAACCTGTGCCAGCTCCACCCCCAATTATTCATTAGCATCCTGATGTTATAAAATATCAAAATTAATGCAGTTCTGGGAGGCAGTTTTGGGGGCACAAGGCCACTGACCTCCTTTTTATGCAAACTCTTTCTCTCTTTGAAACCCCAGTGTCTTAGGAATTGGTCTTTATAGCAGTATAAATCAGGAAGAAAAGAACCCGCATTTGCTCAGTATCAGCATTGTCTTTACCTCACACTGGAGGAAAAATGGTAGAGTGGACATGAACTAGGCAATCAGTATCTCTCAGAAAGTGTTAGTTCAGAATAAGCAATAGAGAATGTAGTATTATATTTTGCTAATTGTTCTTTCAGAAACAGGCGGTGGTAAGGGCAGTTCCCTTTGCAGGCGAGGTGGTATTTCCTCCAAAACCACTGAGATTTCCCATAGTCATTAATACTAAAAAATTTTAAAAATAAAAATAAATAAATTTAAGGAATAGAAAATAAGAACTAGGGAGATGGGCTTCATGAAAAATGAGGTTGGGTGTAAATTTTTTTCCTGCCCATAGAGCAATAGTATAATGTGGATTCTGCTTTCCATGTGGCTAGAGCATTGGGGCAGGAAGGGGTGGACGCGTGAGGCAAGGGCAGATGTGTGTCCATGATACCGGGTAAAATCGGATTCTCTTCTCCCACCGTGTCTTTAAAGCCAATTTCTGAGACTGGGGGTTTCAAAGAGAGAAAGAGTTGATTGGTTGCACAAGCAATAAAGTACAGTGGCCTCAATGGCCCAAAAGTGCCTCCCAGATTTGCAGAAAGTTTAGTATTTTATAACAGCAGAGTGCTAATGAGTAATTGGGGTGGAGTTTGCACAGGTTCTTTCATTAAAAAATATTAAGGGGCTGAACCAGGATGGGGGTGGGCACCGATGGGGTAGGGAAATGAGTTACCACCTTTAGCAGATATCAAGGCATCCCTTAGAGGTTCAGCTACAAGGTTTTTCATATGGATGTCAGAGGAGGATGGAGTGGTCATACTTTCAATAGAAATGTTCATATATAAAGGTAAGATCCATCTGGAGTAATCATTATACTAGCAGGTACAAGTGGCCATATACAAGGGACAGTCCAACTGGAATAATCATCACAATGGCAGGTGTTTAGTTGGAAATGGCCATATGCAAAGGGTATAGTCAGTCTAACCAGTTTCAGTAACTTCAGATATTAACCCTTTTGGCTAATTTTAAAAGCATCTATACAATGTTTCTTAACTTTCGTTTATACCCAGCACAGGTTCAGCAGCCTAGACTCAATGATATGGTGGTCTGAGGAGGGAGAGAAAGGGAGAGAACATGAACATATTCTCTGAGCTTACCTTAGGCTGTTCCTGGGGACTCTGAGGATGCTTTGAGGAGAAGCCATGGTCTTGCATGTTATCAAAATTTGGCTATTTAAAAGAAATGTGATCTCATTTTATAGTCATGGGGTAGTAAGCTCTGGAAATAGTGAGCAGCTATTGTTTACCATAAGATTGTGTTTTCTTTTAAGATAGAACGTAAGCTCCAGGAGAGACAGGAACCTTTTGCAAATGGTTTACTAATGTGATTTGTGCCTAGATCAGTGTCTGGTACAATTTAATCCTCAATAAATAAACTGTTGTATATATAATATTTTCTTTCTCTCTTAGAATGACTAAAAAAATAGATATTATTATGCCCATTTTACAGATGAGTAAATAAGCCTTGGATAATATAGGAGAACTGACAAGATCCCACAGTTTCAGAAAGAGAAAGAGAGAGCAGAAGCTAGAGTTGAGCCCAATCTCTTAATAACAGTTACACAGCTACAATCATTTCAGCACAGTTGTGTTTCAAAGGAACATAAATGAAAACTGAGATGATAAACTGAAGCTTTAAACCAAACTCACAAAGATAGCTTGTATTTTGGGTTTTATTATCATTGTTCTGAATTGAAACTCTGAATATAGATATATATTTTTTTCTCTTAGGGAGTACAAAGGAAATGAAAATAAATGGGTCACATTCACTAATGTGATACTGGAACTATTTTTTCCTTCCAGTCAGTTAGAAAATGAAGGCACATTATACAATATAGCAAAGCCGGAGACTGAAAGGAGGGAGAAAGCCAACAAATACCAAAGGCAATTTATTACGCCATTAAATGTCAAGGCAGTAATTGTGTGGGCTTTGGATTAATATCTAAAAGAATGGATTTGTGTCATTCTTAAAATATAAATATGAATGCTTTGATCACAGAGTTAATAAAAGGACGTTGTCTGCTGTGACTGGTAATTGATGAGAAACAGTTGCCTTTACTTTATCCTGTAAATGGCAGAAACAAAGTTCCACCTAGAGAGCCATTCACACGTAAATTGTGTTTAATGGTTTCCTGTTAATGTGTTCTATTTTTATAATGAAAGTCTAGCAAAATTATAGGAGAGATGCTCTTAACTCTTTTACTGCTATCAAATTGAGCAGTAATTGAATCAGGCAAGAAATCTCTTTTTGACCTTGAAGGCTGAGATTTAGATTTTACCTTCTCATCCCATCATCAAAATTGAGGAAGACAAGGTATTAATTTTTCTAGCCTTTTGTATTTTATATGGTAACCTAATGGCAGTAAATAAAATGCTTCCAAATGGAAAATGCAAGAAATCATCAACAAATTCATCAATTTTCATGCAGAACTAGAAATTTTGATGAACACAACTTTAATTTACTGGTTCAGTTTCTTTTTTTTAATTCAACATTTTATCTGCTATAAAACATTTAACTAATAAGCAATTCACATGGTATGTAAAATTTGTCACAAGAACTGTTACTATAAAAACACATAGACAATGAAATCAGAAAGAAATGTAGTATATGGAATAAGAATATTGTGCATAGAAGCCTTATAATTATTCCTAAAGCATTTAATAATATTTAATTCAATTGAAAAGCTTTTTGACTTTGCATTATTATATTGTGAATTCCAAACTCATATAACAATATGTTGGGGGGAAAGTGTCAGTATTTATGATCAATACGTTGAAAGGCCTGCCCCTTTATATAAGTTCAATGATTTTCAAGAGAACATGATTTACATGCAATTGGTTAATTACAAGCCACATTAGACAGATCCACCCTCATTTTAATGGAGCAACTGGCTAATTTCATTCATGCTCATTTGAACTTCAGAGATTGAATTGGCTTTAAGCATTATGGAGTTTGTCTTCAGAGATATTATGTTTTGATTTAAAAAAATAAAATTGGTGCTTTTAAGCCATCCTTAAAGCTGCCATTTCACATTCCATATAATGCCCCTAAAATTACTGATTTAGGAGGAAATAGCTCCCTAATGATTTCCAAAAATATGTACAAATTCTACTAGTATCCTTGGCAATCCCAGCCTTCTCTCTGAGCTCACCATGTAGCATCACTCAGGCCTGTGTTCTTTACATAGCCACATCTCTCTGACTTTCTTCAAGTCTAAATGTCATCTGCCTAAGAAACTTCTACTCATCCTTTATGAACTCCTACTCATCCTTTATCCCCAGTTGAGCCATTGCCCCCTGGATGAAGGCTTCCCTTTTCTGTTGCTTATTGAAATTAAACGCTCCTACTTTTCTCTATTCTCCTATGGAACTCAGTTTAGAAATAAGATAATAGTTTGTTTTCTATTTGTATTTAACTTAGTTCTTTTGCAACTGCTACTTCCCTTCATCTGCCAAATAGAAAATAGATATAAACTAATATGTGTCATGAGGGAGGCTGAAACAAAGTGCTATGGCAGGTCATGCTCAGAAAAGATTTAGGAAACATCTCAGGAGAAAGGAGTTTAAAATTTTTTTTTTAAATTAGAGAAGTTGTAGATTTATAGAAAAATCATGTATTTCATACAAGAGAAGAGAGCTTCAACACTCAAGCATGAGAGAAAGGCACAGAATGGGAAATGACCTATTTGGGACTGTGAAGGAGAGAAGTGGTGAATAGACTGAACAAAGTAGAGGCTAGTTGGCAACTAGAAAGAACTGAAATTTGTTTTCAGGAGAGGGACACACAATTAGATCTGTGATTTAAAAAGCTCTCAATCTGGCATTTTTCATGGAGTATATAGGACTAAGAGAGAGATTGGACAGATCTTTTCAAATACAGACAACAAACGGTCTGATTAAAGCAAATGTCATTTGAGAGAAAGAAGGGGATACATGTGGAAGAAAATGTGGCACATGATGAATAATCCTTGGAAGAGGGAACAATAAAGCAATAAGATGGAAATGTATCTGATTTTATTTTCTGCAACTTGATGACTGTGGTAGATTGAATCATGTCTCCCACAAAGACATGTTCAAGTCCTAACCCCTGATCCTGTGGGTATGAGCTCAACTGTAAATTTTTGAAGATTCCATTTTGAGTAAGATTCTATTTGGATAAGGCCAAATTGAATCAGGGTAGACCTTAATCCAATACATCTGAAGACCTCATAAGCAAAGGAAAATGGACTGGGAAGTGGAAGCCAGAAAAGAGAGTGTTTGCCATGTGAGGGAGGCAGAGATGCATCTACAAGCCAAGGAAGTCCAAGGATAGATGGCAAGTCAGAACCAGAACACTCTAGACTTTTGGAGAAAGGATGGCCTGGAAATGCTTTGATTTTGAACTTCTACCCTCCAAAACTGGAGAACAATAAATTCCTCTTTTCTAAGCCAATAGGTTTGTGGAATCTGCCATAGCATCATTGGCAAACTAAAACCACAAAAAGCTGAGACTCTTAAAGATAGTAACAGAAATCTTGAAAATAGAAATTGAGTCTAAAGAGATAGACAGAGATCCTGAAGTGAGCCATGAAGTCAGAGGAGAGAGCTTTTACAAAGTCAGTGGATTCTTTAAAACTGTTTATGGAGTAGAGAGATTGAAATGAGTAAATTCTGAGAAAGGTCATCTGATTAGAAAACCAGGGGAATATTGGTAACCCTAATCAAACAGCCTGGGAGAGAACAGGGGTGGGAATTGTGAGATATCACGGATGGAATTGTGTTCCCCAAATAGACATGTTCAAATCCAAGCCCTGGGTCATGTGAATATGAATATACTTGTAAATGGGATCTTTGAAGATGTTATTAGTTAAGATGAGGCCAAATTGGATTGAGTTGGTCTTCATCCAATGGGAAGTCTCTAACATCAAGAACTGAGGGTTCCAGAGATCAGAAGAATTTTTGCCTCACGACTTCAAAGTTAATTCTTATGGAATTTCCAGCCTGCCAGCTTCCAATAAGGAATTTGAATTTAACACTTCAACAAATTTTTACTGGAATTTTCAGTCTATAGCCTGCCCTACAGAATTCGGACTTGCCAGCTCCCACAACTGCATGAACCAATTCCTTACAATAAATCTCTTAATATATATATGCATATACATTCTATTGGTTTGGATTCTCTGGAGAATCCTGAAAGCTACAGAATGGATGAAGGTGGATGCAGGGAGGCTTGATTGCCTAGCACAGAAGAGTATACAAACAAAGCCTTAAATATAGTAGAAAATATAATAATAGCTAACTTGTTGACTATTTGATCATTTAATTTTACAACCTCCTGTGAAGTGGATGCTATCGTAATCTTCATTAAACCGATGGGGAACATGAGACACAGATAGGCGAAGTATCTTGCCTTATGTTACAAAACTAGTAAGTGAAAGAACTAGATGTGACCCCAGGCATCTCACTCTGGCAATACTCATACTCATAGTTAATTGGTATTCCGTTGTTTATCTGTATAAATTGAGTTTGGCATATGGTGGTAAAAATAAATTCATTTAAAGTGGTGGGAAAAGCAGGAGCAATTTCAGAAAGGTAAGACTGAGCAAGGTGTGTGTTTTTGTGTGAGGGTGTAAGGGGGTAAAGGTCTGTGTACACTGAGATCAGCACAAATGAAACAGGGGGCCTCTGTTGAATATTCATCATAAGAGATAAGACAGGAGCAAGTTGAACGGAATAAGTAAAGTTAATAAGTCCAAATAAATTTCTTAAGTGAAAGAGTCATATATATTATACTCCAGTCAACAAGTATTTATTAAACAACTACTACATGCCAGGCAATATGTTAGACCTGAGGGATAGGATGGAAAAGGATACCTATATGGCCCTAGAACTAATGGTTTTTTCCAGCTAGTTACACTTAAAGGGATCACCAGCAAATTGATCAAGAATGGAATTAGCTATTTGATATCAGAGGTCATAGATGATAATGAAACTATCTTCATCATCAAAGGGACATACAATTCAAGGAAAATCATTATACCCCTGATATCCCAGTTTGTCTATCAATGAAATAGAGATCAAATTACAATAGATTATTATATCCTTGGATAGAAGGCACACTGGAGATGCAAAGCAATATTAATACATGAGGATAGTATATAATAGTATTTAATAATAAGAAACCTTCCTTTATTTTCATTAGGGGAATATTAATTATTGGATTTGACCCAGGCAGACTTGTTATTTTAAATACATCAGATGATCTTTATAGGCTTTTATCATTTTCTGTAGAAGTAATAAAGCTATAATTTGTAAAATCAGAAGTTAATTAAATGCAAAAATCTTACAGTAAAATGATGCTGCAATTGAGATTTAACAGGAACATAATTCAAGACATTGTTACGACTCCCACAGTAACCATACCTGGCCACATTGCATCCTCTCTGCATCACCTTTTACTCAGTTTCAACAATAGATGCTAGTACTTGGACTGCATTGTACTCTGACCAAAAGCATTAGAATATTTCTGCTTTTTGAAATCTCAAAAATTTTTATTCCATTTTAAAGGTAAGTAGAAACTATTTTCCTATTGCTTGCCCAATTAGCATCTTTGCAAAACTGAACAGAAGGAGCCAGAATAGGTTCACAGAGAACCTTCTTCTAAACTCACCAATTTTGTTTACTATATTGTAAATCAGAGACCAAGAATATTTTGATGTTGGCAGAAAACTCCCCAGGGTAAAACATTTTTGTCAGTTATTTAAATAAGGATATAAAAAGGTATATAATATTTTCAGATGGCACAAAACTTGAAGGGATAACTGATATGAGAGGTGACACAATCAAGTTTAAAATTTAGTTTGACAAATACTAACAAACTAGTTTAAACCCAAACAACCTATAACACAGCAGTTGGGTTTTTTTTTTTTTTTAATCAATTGTGTAAGTGTAGATTGGTAGGGAGGCATTCTTGGCAAGTATTCAAGGGAAAGTGTCTTATAGTTTTGGTTAAATATAATTTTTAATACATGCTTTGAATAATGTTTATAAAGATGTAGGAAAAAACTTAAGGAATCTTTAAGTTACATGAATCAAAGTATAGGTTTCAGATCATAGGGCAAGATCATTGCCTGTGGGTCTGGTAATTGATTCAATTCTGAGGACCATATTTTAAGTAACACTGATAAGCAAGACCTCATCCATAGATACAGAGGGAAGAATTACAGAAATGGGTGTGAGTTATTTTAGATCACTTATAATGTCTACTCTACTATTCATATTCTATGATTTCATGCAAAGTTTGAACTATTTTAGAGCATGTTTACATCAGACAAATTCCAATAAATACAGCACATTAATCTTTGATTATACACAGTAAGTACTTCTAAAACCCTGAGTTGAAATTATTGTCTTAATAAGGTCAAATGATAAAGAAT
Organism: Tolypeutes matacus; assembly: GCA_026826555.1. Classification (NCBI taxonomy): domain Eukaryota; kingdom Metazoa; phylum Chordata; class Mammalia; order Cingulata; family Chlamyphoridae; genus Tolypeutes; species Tolypeutes matacus. The sequence continues at coordinate 56,269,975 of JAKSZT010053887.1, forward strand.
ATCAGTTCTTATCATATTAACCCAAGAGAAGACATGTAATCATTCAGGCTTAACAGATAATATGATTTGTCTTCCAGAATCTTATTTTTCATCTATTTTTTTTAACAAGAACAAACCCTATTTTTACATTAAAATTTACACAAAGAGATATATTAGAGCTTAAAAATGCATATTCTTTCTACATTCTTATAGGAAGAAATATCTATTAGATAACAAAATCTTTTAAAAATTTTATAAGCTAATCAGGATTTAGACTACATCTCCTCAGAAAAATCTCAATTCCAAAATTCAGACCAGTGCTTCTCAAATTTTAATGTATATAAAATGTGCCTGTGGTTATAGGGTGGGGCTGAGTTATGAATTTCTAGCAAGTTCCCTGGTGATACTGGTGCTTCTGGCCCACGGACCCTCATTAAATAGTAAAGATTTAAAGAACTCTGCTTCACTGATGTTATCAATTATGCAAAAACAATTCTAACTAAATATATCACATAAAATACATTTTCAAAAAAGAACATCTGTGCAATTTTCTCTTCCTTGCAAGTCCTTAGCACTTCTTGATATTACTGCTCTGCTTAATGTCACTTTTATTCCTTTTACACATTAAGCTTTTCTTTTTCCCACCTCCCCTACCTCAAACCATGAGGCTCTGTTGCTGCACAAAAGGTTCACAGGCTTACGCATCTCTCATTTAGGTCACTGCCAACACAGCCTCACTCAATTCTTGGCTATCTTCCTATTGGTTTTATTCTAGCTTTTTATTACAGAACTTTGAGGTCTTTATACTTCTGTAATTTCCCTTTACTAGAGCATTAACAATTTGAGGAGACATGGATTACTCAAAAGACTTTATTCCAACCTACCTGAAAATGCTAGCCTATAAAAGAACTGCTTGCCATGCACACCTTCCACCTGCCTCACCCTAACAGCTCCAGGAAGGAAACTGGGGAAGCAGGGATCAGTCAGCTTCAGGACATCCCTCCACTCCACTCTTCCCCACAAACTTGTCAGCAGGGCGTGGTATAAAATGATTTCCCTCCTTGGCCAAAAATTTCACTAAAAATTCACATTTTACATTCATCTGCTTTTGGGAAATAAAAACTCAGGGTCCAATTCCATGCATCCTTCTACTTATTAGGTATTTCATCCAGGCCAGCAGTTCTTACTTTGCAATGTCAAGTTAACTTGTGGAACTTTAAAAAGTACCCATTCCTGTGCCCAACTTGTTCCCCCTCAGAGTTCCATTCAATAGCCTGGGCACTGCTATGTTCAAGAATCTGTGTAGGTGTTTCTATTCTGCTAACTTATTCCACTTTCCTCTGAAACTCCCCAACTTTTATTTCTGTAACATCTTTTTACCCATGTCATAACATTTCTTCTATGCTAGACTGTGTTAACCATGGCAGTGTGGACATTTTGGGCTGGATAATTCTTTGTGGGGGCTGTGCTGTACAATGTAAGATGTTTAGCAGCATCCACGGCCTCTACCCACTATATACCAGTAGCACTCCCCCAGTTTTTACATCAAAATTATCTGCAGACATTGCCAAATGTCCCCTGAGGAGCAAAATCACCCCCGGCTGAGAACCACTGTCTACGTCATTGTCATCAGTACATTTCCACTGCCACCACCACCACCACATCAACTAACGCTTACCATATGCCAGGCGCTCGGCTAACTGCTGTACGCATATTTTTCTATCTCATTTGATCCTCAGAACATCATTATGAGGTAAATACATACTTTACTGACAAAGAAATTGAAGCTCAGAGATGCAGAAGAGATGGTATTGACAAAGGCTGTTTTCCTTCTGTTGACCAAGCTGCCAGCCTTACTCCCTGCCCTCCCCCTTCCCTGTCCTGGCTACCTTGAAATCAATCTTGCAGCTACGGGATTGCAGAGAAAAACACCTCAGACTGCAGAGAAAAAAAAGACAACCTCAGACCCTAACTACATATTCTAAATATCTATCTCACCCTAGCCTTCCCTTCCCCTTTTTCTCTTACCTCAGCTGACCAGGCACCTGAGAAGTCCTAAATGGCTAGCTTATACCGCCCTCCTCCTCTCTCCCAGCCCTTACAGACTACAGGCAGCCTAATTACTGCAAAGGAAGGCATTCTGAGCAAGAGGTCCTAATCACAACCTCAGTAAATCCCTTATCCACCCCAGTGATCAACCCCCCCTTTACTATCTTCCAGTGTTTTTTCTCCAACCCATTCCCAGTCCTTAAAAAGCTTGGCTTGTTTCTAGGGAGTTGAGTTCAGTTCTCTCTTGCTGCTATAGCAGCCTCCTGAATAAAGCCATCCTTGTCTAACATTGTCCAGTACAGTTATTTCCTTGACAGGTTAAAACTTGCCAGAGGTTTCAGACATGAAAACTAGTGGATCCAGAACACAAACCCTCATGTTTCTGTCTCTAGCTCTAGAGGCTGTGCTGTTAACCCCTATGATTTACTTTACTTTTTAGACTTTTCATTTTTCAATCTCTTCTTCAGGCTGTAAACCTCCTGAAAGCTTATCTCATAATGGCATATCCTCAGTTCCTGGCTTATGGTAGGTACTGTATTAATAGTTATCAAACTGAATTACATGTAATGACGAGTTTATTTCTTTAGCTCCATTCCCAATTTTCTGATTTTTTTCCAAAAGTATCCCTTTCTTTTTCTCACTCGGTACAGAGTCATCATTTAACCTCTCTCTTCTTGACCCTCTACCTGCTTCCTCCTCTCCCACCTCCCCTACTTCCCATCCTTCCTACCTTCCCCCAGTGTTCAGTGTGTCTTGGTTAGAATTGCAACATTTTTCCTGATCATCTCAGACCTGGACCTTTCCAATAGCCTTTTTATCACTTTCTCCCTTTTAATATATACTGCATTCTGAGTAAAGATAAATCTTTTTAAAACGTGGCCTTTTAAACTCGTTAAATAGGCTATACAAATTATTCTGTCATGGTCTTTAAGGATAGAAGCAAAAATTTAAGCCTGGCAGTTTGAAAGTCCATTTTAATCTTGCCCCATCTGTTTTTCCAACTTTATCTTCCATAGGAAATATAGAATTTCAGTGCTTCTCAAAAGCTGTTCACTGGTCTGTACAATTAAATCTTGCATTTAAGCCTAACATGCAAAGTAGAATTGGATTGCCTGGGGATGGACTGGGGGTGGGGGTGGGGGTGTGCGGAAGAGGGTGTTAGACTAGAGAACCATACCATAAACACTGCACAGGCAGTCCTTGCCTGGGCTCCCGGGTCTCCTGTGGTTCAATAGAGCCCAAGGAAGACCAGTGACCATTCTCCCACTCCCACCCCAGTGAATAATTCAACCCTGGCCTGCTGCTGAGCACCTGACACATGTCTGTACTTGCCCCATTGCTCCTCTCAGGTTAAGTGTCATCTCATTCCCCCTTCACCTCTCTTATTTAAACCTACCATCACTTAGGCTCCTCTAACTTCACGAATTCATTTATACCCCCTCTACCCAAAGAAATCTCTCTCTCCTTCTTTCCTTTGCATTAGTGCCCTCATTGTGTGAATCTCACATGGGGGCTTAACACATTTTACTTTATATAAGATACACAGATAATTTCTTAATCAATATAAGAGGATTTTAACTGACCTCTAGTTAGCCAACTCCCTGAATTAATCAAGACTCTCTGTTACCTTTGTAAAACCTACTGACTGTTTTCCAAGGCTTAGAGAATGTGGTAGGCAGGTAGGATTCTCTCTGATTTGCCCACCCACTTTTGTTTTCACAAGTTGAGTTGTCTGCCTACCAAGATTATTCCCAACATTGTTTATGTCAGTTAATTTTGTTTATGTATGTAAATTAATTACTTCTTATAATCATGAAAATGAATATGAAAAGAAAGAATTTTCTTTCTGTGAAAACGAAGTTAAATACTCTGGAAAAATTCAAAGAAGGCAAGTTACTGTAAATTAGGTGTGGAGGTACAACAATAAAAACCTAAAAAAATTATAAAAACTAAGAGTATTCTTTTCTCACATTGATGAGCAATTATCTTTAAAGTTTAACTCCACTTTAAAGAAATGAAGCCCAGAAATTTGTTGCCCATGTATTATAGCTGTGAAAGAGTAAGAGGAATTCCTATCACCAGACCAGATCTCAAAGGAATGTCATTGGGCCCTGCATCAAAATATTGGCACAAAAATGTGTATTTATATGTTTAGGGATATAAAATGTTCAGGGTATTCATGCAGCTTTTTATTATTATTCTATGCTTTAATGAACTTTTTAAAATCAAGTCATATCATAAAAGAGATTTTCTGTTACTTCTTTAAATTAATAACTCCAGAAAGCAATCATTACCTTGTGTAATTACACATTATTTAAAATAAGGTTTTTACTTTTCTTTTAGAAAAGCTGTTGTATCTTGAAATGCCTTGCCCAGGGTATTTATAGTGGCATGTTTTCATTCTTCAAGGGTGGATTCACTTCTTTGGAATCAGTTAAATGTAAATTGAAGCTATTTCTGTTAATAAAATAGTGATCACGCTGGAAATATGAGCTTTGGGGGAAAATGAGGTATAACTAGAAAGGATAGTAACTTCTTTGTCTTATAAATTGGCTCCAAAGTCAAACCAAGAGGAAAATTCCCAAAATGTAATTAGGATTTTATAAAATAACATAGTGGTAGGGGAGTAAAATATCCTATAATTAAAGTACATATAATATACTTTTATTATGTGTTATTATAGCTTTCTCAACTATAACTCTTGAAAAAATTACTTTTACTATTGAATTTTTATTTTTTAAATATTATATGAAACATTATTTGCATCATATTACTCAGTAATTTTCCACTCTTACAAGATGTCAGTTGAAATTGTATTTCTGGCCTTTTGCAAAAAGATTCAAAGATATCGAATGTAAAATAATCTCCTAGAACTACTCTAATGTTATTTATGATGAAGGGCTTTAAATGAAATTCAGTCCCCGAGTTTTTAAAAACTTGGGTAGAAGTTGAAAAAAAATGTCATCTAAAAGTTTTCTTGAAAACTCCTTGAAATCCCTTTGGGACAGATTGTTCTCATGTTCTGGGAAAACCACCAAACAGACTTTCTATTATGTGAATTTCAAACAGCTATCCCTTTCTGAAATGGATGTGACTAGGAAATTCTAGCTCTAAGAAACTCAACTGCTGTGTCAAATAATAAAGAAGTTATTTTATGGTATATCTAGGGTTGTAGCTCTAGATAATGACTAGACTCCTATGGAGAAAGTTTCCTAAGTATGGAGGAAGCATGTTCTATGCCTGAAGACTGCTGCTAGCCCTTGTAGAAGTAAGCATGTTTTCCATGTTGGTCTGTACAACTACTAATAGAGGATTAGTTGCTGAAGAACAGCTGCTGTTTGCATGGACCCTTTAATGGGCTCTGTGTCATGGGTAACACTGCTTTCAAAGCCAGGTGATAATGTTTAGTCTCCAATTGGAGGGTGCATATAAGTGAATGGTATGCTCTCTATCTTTGTCCAGAACCCATAACCTATAATCTGTATCTCAGGGGTTGACAGCTTTGAAAGAACTGAACTCAGCAAGACCACTGGTATTCTGAAGCAGCAGTGGTAGTGACTGTCTGATGAGAATAAACCAGTGTAAATAGACTTAATCATGAAGACATGTCAACATTCTAGGACTCTGAAATAACTGGTCTCTAGGTGGTTAAATTCTTGGTGGGAAGGGAGTAGATCAAAGTATCATAATTTGGGTTTTATTAAAAGTGAAATTTTTAATTTGATACACATAATCAAGTGAAGCCTGACATTGAAGTATGCATTACCATTTCTTCTCATTTCATTTTTTTCACCTGCTGAAGGGAAGGCATAACATTATTAATTACCTTCTCTTCTTAAATTTGAGGCTTCCTCCTAAGGATATAACAACAGTGTGCCTTAAGCTTGTATAAATTACATAAGAATGGAAAAGTTGCCTCTGAAGTAAGATATTCTGATTCCAAAAATAGCACAGCAATGGGGAACTTGGCAAACAAAATATCAATGAATGAGGTAAAAGTAATGAACTGCTTTTGGAGGCTAGTTGTTCAGGATGTGAAACCTGCCTGTGTCCCTTACTTAAAAAGCTAACACTGGAAGAGCTATGCATTCATGTTGGGTTTTACTTTTCTCTTCTTTTAACAAAAGTGCCTACTAGAAAGTTCTGCACACTGTGAAGGCTGGCCGTAGTTAATGCCTAGCTAATCCCAAGTGTGTTCAGGGCACAGATCATTTTTTTACTGATAGTATTATGTTGCCCACAGGGACAGTAATTGTCAAGGTGTATTGGCAATAGTCAAGACCTTGGTTGGATCCTTGTTTAATGTATAATTTACTTTATTGAGCTGTGAAAGCTTTATTCTTAAATTAAGTAGTTGGACAGAGTCAAGATATTTTCAAAGTGGGTTTGTTTTAAGCTCTAGTGTATACTATAAGAGCTAGTTATAGTGCGATGGTTGAGAAGATGGACTGTGGAACCTTGGGCAAGTTACTTAAACTATCTACTTCTCAGTGTCCTCAATTGAAAAATTGTAATGATAATTATATTACCATCCTCATAAGATTGTTAAAATAGATTAAATAAGTGTATAGAAAAATGTTAGGAACATAGTACAGCTCAAGAAATGTTATCATCCCTAGAATACTTTTGATGAAGAGTTTTAATTGAAGTAGGATCATGGACCAAGAGCCCCAATCTTTTATCCTCCATTTCACAATTCTTAGCAACCAGTGGAAACCTCCATAAAACTTTTGGGATTCTGTAAACATAGTTTAAAAGTCATTTGAATAGTTGATTCTAAATGTGCCATCCAGCTCAAAAGTGTTATGACTTGTGAAACATTTGAAGGTGGTGGGACCCTAATAAATTAATAAAATTAATATGGATCTCCAATGCTTCCTTTGTCCAATAACTGATCTCTAAATTGGCTTTAAGATGAGACTACTGCTTCTCCATTATCATTATTTTGTAAAAAGTGCCCTGCAGTCTCCATTCCCCCATTCCAAGGTAATTAACTTGTTTTTGTTTTTTTTTTACCATTTATATCTCATCCACTTCTAAAACACATTTAATGTAGTTTACTATAAATTTTTATACCATGACCTGTATTGTGAAATGAAAGTTTCACTGTACAATAGCCCTGAGTATATAATATACTCTGGTTATTTTCCATTCCATTCCATTCAGGGAAAAGAAAAAACTCATGATGGATATAACCCACTAATTTTATTTCATCAGTCGCTAACATGTCACAGCCCAATGTTTGAAAACCATTAACGTATATGGATTGGAAGTTTAGATTATATCCTGTTATGGTGGTCTTGATGAGAAAATTCCTGGTGTATTCTACATGACATTGTGTGGGTAGTTAGTAAAGTAGTCATCTCTTACAGATAACCCCACCCGCTCTTTCACCAGCTGAGAAAGAATAACCTAAAGTTTGTAATGTAGATGATTTTGCTTTATATTGTCCTCTCTCTCTCTCTCTCTCTCTATATATATATATATATATATATATATATTTTTTTTTAAGATTTATTTTATCTTTTTCTCCCTAGCTCCTCATTGTTTACACTTGCTGTGTGCTGTGTCTTTAGGAGGCACTGGGAACTGATCCTGGGGCCTCCGATGTGGGAGGGAGGCACCTAATCACTTGAGCCACCTCCGTTCCCTGCTTTGTTGTGTCCCTCATTATGTTTTTTTTTTTTTTCCTTGTGTCTCTTGTTGCATCATCTTGTTGCATCAGCTTGCCATGCCTGTTCATCGTGTCAGCTCACTGTCTTGCTCATTTTTCTTTAGGAGGCACTGGGAACCTCTGCTCCCTGCTTTGTTGTGTCTCTCCTTATGTTTTTTTTCTTGTGTCTCTTGTTGCATCATCTTGTTGCATCAGCTTGCTGCACCTACCTGCCACACCAGCTTGCTATCTTCTTTAGGAGGCACCAGGAACCAAACCACGGACTCCTATGTGGTAGGTGGGAGCTCAGTTGCCTGAGCCACATCAACTTCCCTATATATTTTCCCTTTTAGATTAATGTCTTGTTTATATAATCCTAACTAGGTTAAATTGGTGTTCCTGGAGAATAAGACATAAATTATGAGTTAGACTAGAATTTTAAAGGCTATCCCTTGAAGTCAGTGAGATAGGGATGGTGTTAGTTAGCAAAACATGTTAGTTAGAAACTAGGGCTTTAACATAGAGAGTCTTATTTCACTGGCGCATTGGAGGTGTTGGATATTATGTTTTTTAAGGCAATCGATCTCAAAATGTGCCCCAGGACTAGCATCCCCAGCATCTGGTAACTTGTTAGAAATGCACTTTGGGGGGCCCTACTTCAGACCTACTGAATCAGAAACTCTGGATGTGGGGCTGAGCAATGTGTTTTACCAAGCTGGTCAGGTGATTCTGAAGCAATCAAAAGTTTGAGAAACATTGATTTAAGAAAACAACATCCCTTTGCAGCTTCATATACAAGGATCTTAAAATAAAAACAGAAATAATTTAACACATGGAATGACAAGAAAATATTGTGTAGTTTACAGAGGCTCAGGCAGAACCATCAAATAGAAGCAGGAATCGGGAATTTTCTATTTGGCACCATTTGTGATTTTGTACTTGACTTTCAATTAAAAACAAAAACAAAAACAGAAAACAAACAAGTACATTAATGCCTAGACTGGTACTCCCCTTCTCTTAGGCATTCAATAAACATTTACTGATATTTTGGTCCTAATTCAAGTTATTGTTATGATTAAAAACAAAACACAAAACAATCTATCATCAATTGGGGCGCCATTGGAGTGTCTGTTCAATTCACAATAATCACTTCCCTAATTCCCTCCCTACCATGGTAAGAAGGTCCATTGGAGCCATTTTGTACAATGAGATTCCTTCTCCAATACATTTGATTAGACCAGCAGTGAGCACCTGACCTACGCCAGTCCAGAGTCTCCACTTAGGAAGTTAAGATTGGGGTTCATATAGGTTCGTTCATTCTCCTTTTATGCAACTGGATATGAAACATATAAATTTAGGAGCTGAGGGGTAATCATGGTTTTCTTCCCTGTGCCTATGAAGAAGAGAAAACTGCTCTACAGAGAGGAAAATAGGTCAGGTACACAGAGAGATGCAGGGAGCAGAGATGGAGAGAATTCCATCAGGCTCTAAGTTCCTGGCTGCAATTGCTTTCTTATGAACAAAAACACACCTGAGCAATCTTCTAATAAAATAATCTCTTAGATCAAATCAGCTCTAGATAATTTCTCTTACATGCAACCAAATATTACAAACCATAGCCTTATCGCTGGATAGTTTTTTTATGATAGTAGGAGCAGGTAAGATGGATTCTTTGGTCCAAGAAAATCCATAGAAGTGAATATGTAAAGAATGGAAGACAAAGACAAACATTAGAAACTTCCACTGAAAGTCAATATAATTTTTAATATCTAATAGTTTTGAAGGTTTGGTGCTGAACTCTGTTAGCTTTCACCCCTCTTCTTATGTTTTCTCTTTGGGAGGGTAAAGTTTCAGACATTTCCTCTGGAAAGCTGTTGATGTTGGCCTAGCCTCCTGCTTTGTATTATTATAATTATTTGACATTTGTGAAGTGCTCATGGTGTTCCAAAACTGTTCAGAATTTAAAAAACAAAAATAACAGTTCCCTTCAGGCAAAGCACATGTCCCTAGTTCTAACCTAAAGCCAAGGAATTAGATGCTGGTAGAGAGAAATAAAGGATTAATGCTGTCATCTAATTTTGCCTGGGTCTTTGCAAAACAAAACATTTCACTGTAAGAGAAGCATGAATCATACAGGAGCTTAAAATTTTGCCATCAGACAGATATAAGATAGAGAACTAAATTTCAATGGATTTTAAATTAGAGTTAATAGTTTATTAAGTTTTTTTTGCCCTTTTTTGAAAGTTAAAATGAAAATTTTCACGCAAAACAAAGCGTCACTAAGTAATATCTACCAATACATCAGTATATCTTCTGATATACTGGGAATAAGACTGTGCATAGTCTTCTGTTATACAATTTTTAAGTGAAATATGAAGCTCCCTTATTTTTTCTAATTTATTTTACTTTTCCCATCAAAGTTAAACATGCAAAATCCTTTATGGTAATCCATTTACATTGATTGACCTGAAATACTTACCTACAGTATCATAAGACAAAATGTTTTTGCCATATATTAGTTTGCTAGTGACTATTTCTCTCTCTCTCTCTCTCTCTCTCTCTCTATCTATCTATCTATCTCTCTATCTATCTCTATCTCTACCTCTATATCGCTATCTCTATCTCTATCTCTATTTCTCTCTGTTTTTCTCTCTCTGGGATAAATGGTTCTTCACTATCATTTATTATTCCTCCTGGTGAATATATATTTTACTATTAAACTACTGCATGGAAAAGCTGATCTACTCTTGGTTCATCTCTGAACTATACTATACATCTTCATATATTCTGTTTCGAATGAGACCAAAGTGTTCAAAAGAAAATGACCATGTCTGGGACCTGCAACTCCATCTACTGACGAAAAGTTACCACAGTCTTCTTAGGGACACACACAGGCTCACAAACACATGCTCACCGCACTTCCCACCCCTACATTCATTCTAAACAGTTTATGTACCAGCAAGTATCCACATTCATTTTATGCTATAACTTGTGCCTGCTCTGCAACAAAGAGAGAGAATCGTATGTACATTCAATCTGACATACGCTACAAATACAGTTAGCAACTAATGGATCATTTAGTGCACATATGGTGTATCTTTTACAAACCATAAATAGCAACATGAATAACTAAATTAGTGAATTACCCTGACCACATACAAGCAAATCCAGGAGGCATTGATCTTTAAGATGTTTTACATGCTCCCACAACACACTTAAGGCATTTCTACGAAAATGTTATATCACTCGACATGGGAATAAGACTGTGCATAGGCCACTCGTTATGAGAGTATTAAACTATGTCCCAATGACATCAGAAATAATGAAAATGCCTGTAAGGTGTCTCTCTTCTATTTATTTACATATTTTAACAAGAACCAGGAGAAATAATAAATGATAATGAAGAACCATTTATCCCCCAGGGATTGAATAGCCTCTGGTCCTATTATACCACACAATCATTAATTTTAATTGCTTCAGATTTGTAACCCACATGGATAAATTAAGACCCATTCTAACAGGAGAAAAATAGATTAAGATTGCTGTAAACAGAAATCTCTCCCAGACTATTTTTTTAAACAAATAAGCACTAAAATTGCTGTATTATTTAGCATAAGGGTCTATAATAAATATGTTGGTTCATACAATGAATAGAACTATAGACTATATGCATGTGCATAATATTTTTTTGTCTTTCCTGGGTCTATAAAGATGAAAGAATATATAAAAAAACTTATATAACATATCCTAAGAGTATATGAGACTACTCATTTACTGTTCAGCATAAAAAGTTGCCACAGGGAAGCGGCTGTGGCTCAATCAGTAGGGCTCCCGTTTACCATATGGGAGGCCCCGGGTTCGGTTCCGGGGCCTCCTGGTGAAGGTAAGCCCGCCGCACGGCGTGGTTAGCTGACCCAGCGAGCACAAGCAGCAAGGGGGGGATAAATGAATAAATAAATAAAATCTTTAAAAAAAAAAAAAAAAAAGTTGCCACAGTGTCTATTTTTGGACAAATTCATCATCATACATAAAAAAGATAAACCTATTTTTACTTATGAAAGTAATTCTTTCATGAGACATTTATGTTTGATTTTTATGGCAGTTAGACCATAATATGTGATTTATTCTTGAATAACTTAGAGGGAAAGAAAATAAAGGAGGCACTGGCACATTTGTTAAGTCAGGAGTTTCTTAGCAATGCTGGGGATGCCCACTGCTCAGTGCAGGGTGGGACAAAAACAAACAAACAAACAAACAAAAAAAAAAACCCACAGCTTTCTCCATTTGCTCTCCCTATATCCCCAAGGTCCTATGTATAGCTACAAACCCTGAATCATGGCCATCCAGCACAACGTGATTTTTTGTTTGTTTTCGTTGAGGTCCTGCCAAACTGTTGGGTCATAAAATCAGTTTAGTGAGTCACTACCAGATTAAAAAAAAAAAAATGAATTAAAGCAGAATATATTAAAAAGATCAGATTTCATTGCACTAATAAAAGTATATATGGCTTTGTGAAATTGAATATTTTATTTGTGTATATATCCCCACACCAGCATATGCACACATTTATGTGTATATATTTGTATATATGTATAGGGTACAAACATACACACATTATATACACATATGCGCACATATACATACCTACAGACATATATATGTATACATAGGTAACAATCCACTCAAAATCTACTGACCAAAATATACCTGATAATGGAGATCTTCATGTAAAACTGGTTCTCCAGGTGATTCTGCTATTTTCTGATGTTTGAGGACCACTGTGCTATATACCATCACCCTATTCTGCAAAGGAGTGCCCAAAGTATTCTTCCTTCTACCTTATACTTCCTGCTAGACTTGTGATGTTCAGTACAGTAGCCACTAGGCAAAAGTAAATATTTAAATTTAAATTAATTAAATTTTAATAAAAATAAGAATTCAGGTCCCCAGTTACACTAACCATATATCATATGCTCAATTGCCATAGATGGCTAGCATTTATAGTGTTGGACACTGCAGATATAGAATATTTCCATCATCAGCTGTGCTCTAGTGCTGAATTGGCTACACTATGTTTTGACATTGAATATATTCATATTAAATTTATTATATTGAATCACATGCAATTTCTTAAATGCTTCTAAGTCAAATAGACAATATATTTTTATTGATTTTCAATGTATTTTCTACTATGTTAATTATTAAGGTTTTAAAAAATTTTTTTAATCTGCATCTGCTTAGGAAAGGTATTTTTAATAGGAATATAAAATACATATTCAAAAAGCAAATTTATCTTTTATATTCTAATATCCTTTACTGTTTTTCTTAAAGAAACTGAAATTAATATATTTTATTAGAATACAACATTTTTGAATATTCATAACTATAAAAGCACATTTCATACCAAAACAGCTGTGTGTTGTTTACTAATTTTCCTTTTAAATTATAGTGACATTATCTCAAGAAGGCATACACTGCTTGAACTGCCATTATAATCGTGGAATAATCAAGTTGCCAATAGAGTAAACAACTTTCATGATACTAGCTGCATCAAATAAAAGTCAAAATAGATTAAGACCCTCTGAAAAATAAAACGTTAAGGAGTTGGAGCATTTTCAACTGTAATTGTGAGGCAAGTCATATAAGAATTCATATACTTATCTGCAAAAATGTTTGAATCAGTTGCAATCTTAAGTATTTTTGCATCAAATAAAATGTATCTTTCCTTAAAAGATACTGTTGACCTATTCTTTGTTTTCAAAATGCCTGTACCCAAGATAGGGAGAGCAAGGAAAATAGTCCACAGAAAGGTCTGGTGGAGAGAGAGCAAGATCATTTAAGCATAAGAGAAAACTATAAGGTTGCCTAAGACCTTAAGAACTAGGAAATAAGGGATATCCATGTTTCCCTGAGAGTATAACTATAAAGTCACCCATTGTGGTATGTCAGTCATTGTTAGTTGTCTAACAACCATTCTCACTTCTTGCTTGTTAAGAAAATCCCCCCCTGCCCCCACCCCCCAGCAATGTGCCTAGATTCTAGGAATGGATCATTATTGTTCTGAGTTGGTTGTGCCAATCCTATTCTTCTATGCCAGTAATTTGTCTAGAAGTGAGAGGTGAGCTGGTGATCCAGGTCTGCCCAAAAAGAAGAAGTAAAATCTTGGGGGAAGTGGGAACAAATATGGTTCTGATAAGACAATGCTCTCAGATGAACAAGCTCTTTTGCACTTTCTCTCTCTTCTTGGTTTGTGTGCTGCTATATGAGGATGTGATGCTGTGAAAATATGAGATCCAAGCCAAAATATTGAACATGGGGAAAAGGAAAGTGGGGAGGAGTATGTCTTTGATGATAGAACTGAATTCTGTCCTTGCCCTGAGACAGCAAAATCTCAGACTTCTTTTAAAATATCTTTGTGGTTTAAGCCACTGTATATTTGGATTTCCTGATACTTTTGGCTGAATACATTTTAACCATTACAGTGGGTGATATGAGAGATAGGTGAAGTCATCTTAAAGTTAAAGAGGACTCCTAGATTGGACTATAACGTGACTTGGTGTATCATCATAATTAAATTTAAAAACTGTGCCAATCCCTAAGCAAGACTGCTAAGACATGGAAGTATATGAGAAAAAGAATCATCATTGAAAATAAATCCTGACTCTGCCCAGCCAAGCACTGCCCATCAAGAGGGAATTTTGGCAACAGACTTGAAGTATTTATATCAAATGCCACATTTTTAGAGTGGAAAAGAGTTACTTAAATCTCGTATATGAGGATCGTTTCTTAAGAAAAATGGACTCTGTTTTGAGTACAAGCATGTGATTTTCCATGTAAATGAGCTCTTAGGTAAGGAAAGTGTAAGTCATTCTGAAGCTATTCTATCAGTCCATGTGACTGTAAGGTTTCTTATTCTAAGATAAAAACCGCCTTATACCTCAGGCATTGCAGGCTTAGTTAATGAATAACAATTTGTGAGAGATGTTAGTTCTCCCTGGCTGACAGAATGAGGGTAGCTGAGCCAAACCTGCTGAATTCACCGTGCTAAATGCCATTTCATGAAGCTTATTGCCAATCAAGTGGCTAGTTTCTCCTGCCTCACATTTCCTTCAAATTTCAAAAGTGAGAAAAACAAAGGGGGGAGGGTGGGCAACAGAGATGGAGAAAGGAAGCCAAGTACGTTGAGAAGTATTTAAACCAAATTACAGGCATGGTAGCTAGGAATGGCACGGAGCTTAATAAGGTGCTTAGGAGAGGGCAATGGTACTGAAAGATAAGAAAAACTAATGTGTGCACTCAATAGGAAAATGAAAGTAGGAGAGTTCAGTTCAATTGAAGAAAGGACTAGATAAAAATTATTTATGGATAAATAAAATTTCAGAGCAGAACCAATTGGTCTATGGATTTCAGGAAGGTTGAACAGGAAACAAACAAAGTGGAGGAGAGAAGGGAAATTCTCCTGGTATAACTGTGCTTCAAGGAAGCACTATTAATTATTACTGGGGCAAGTTTTAGCTCATTCCTAGAAATGGTAGTGGGTTGGCCTATGCTAAGGAGGTAAGACCTTTCCACCCTAGTATTTCAGTTAAAGTCAGAATAACCTGCTCTTTTTCTTCTTAATCCTGGAATTAGCTAAAAAAAAAAAAAAAAGCAACTATAAGAAGCCCTAAGAAAACACAGCAGATTATTATAAAGGAATGGTGAAGACAGAAACAGAAGAGAGAATGAAAAATCTTTGCAATTTCATCTCCTTTTAGGAAATGAGCTTGTCCCTAACTCACACAGAACCTGGATCTACACAAAGAAAGAACATTTAAACTAGTCTCTGTCACTTGTTTTAACTCTTTGCCCACAAATAGAAGTAAAATGAATAATCTTAGGTCCTATCCCCTTGACCAGGGTATCAGACCAGACTGGTTACATTATAAGGATTTGTTCATATTTACTCCAATGTTTGTGTCCCCAAATCTCTTATGTAATTGGAAACTAAATAAGAAACATGGTCTTAAGTATATGAATCTACATTCAGAATTGTGGCATATTCAGTAATTGGGTATATTTTTTTGCTTTAGGTGTTAGGGGAAAAATTGAGCTTCCCTAAAATGTAGTTATGTGTCTTTATTATTGCTCTAGTCACATAACCAGGGTAGAGACTACTGGTTTTAACAAAATGGAAATGCACTAAAAATACTGGCATTGAGAAGAAAACACATTTGGAATATTTGATGGTTAAGTTATAACTACAATTGACAATCTCACTAATTCTCAATGCAATTGTGAATTAAGAAAGAAGATTTTGCATCCTGATAAAACCAAAAATAATTAAGTCATTTGTTAAGTCCAACTGATTCACAATATGGCATATTCTCAATACAGCAATCTGAATTATTTTTTAAATTGAGCCTAATCTTACAATTGTAAATAAATACAGGGCAGAGCTGGGTCTGCACTCTTCTCTTTGCACAGCTTCACGAAAGTAAGCCACTAAATGACTGTTTTATTGTGAAACGAAGTTAATGGTGATGATGGAGGTGTTGTAGATGACGAGATTATTCTACTAAGGTAAATTGGGTTAAGAGTTACAGTATGGGAAGGAACAATGAGCACAAAATCAAACTTAGAAAAAGTGGTGGCAATTTTCACAAAGATTTGGATTCAAGCCTTGACATTTTTCATATCTTAATTAAGTTATTTCCACATTTTTGTCAATCCTGCCACATTGAGATTAGTGCTAAACAGAAGTTAATCATGAGCACTGAATTCTCTTTCTAACTGTAAATACAAATGACAATCTAATTTTCCTAATTGGTAGCATTCTCATGGTTGATTCCTTCAGAGTTGGATTTCTTGATTCAATAACAGAGCAAAGTCAATTCGAGGTAACATCTGAACTAATTAGTGACAAGAGCAATTTGACTCTTCCCTTTGTTAAAAGTGCCATTTTAAAGCTCTGACCTCTCTGTGTTGGGCTGAAGAGGTATGAATTGCGTTAGGCCAGGCCTCAAAGAACAGTGGTAATGGTAGCAGTAATTTCGAGGAACTTTCGCTTCTATTTTTATATTACCTGCTTCTAATATCCACTTTAAAAATCTAGACAGTTTTTCCCAAAAGTAGTTTGGTCAACCATATGTGGTTTTACAAATTGGGTTGGGAAGTAATTTCATTGCCTTTTATCTTTCTAAATTTCTTCCAGTCTTTGCTTATTATGGCTGAAGCAAAATACATTAAAATCATAAAGGAAGATTCACCAAAATATTGCTAAGGAATCTACTCCAAGACTTGACTCAAACAGCTATTCTAGGACACAAGAACCAAAGGAAGTGGTCTGAGAGAGATTACTCACTGACCTGCTCTCTTGTGTCCCAGGAGGACTCAGATATTTGGCAGTCTGGAGGCAGGAATTTGATTGGCAATTGGATATATGTCTATTTTGGACTCAGAGACTTGATTCCAATGTTTTTAATTTAATAGTTTCTTTTAAAAAATCACCTTATTGCCTAATGCATGACTACAGGGTAAATAATGCATTTCCTTGCACAAAACAATTGAGTCAGGCATTATTATGTCAAAGCTAGCCAAAATAAAGCATTTAAACTCCTTGGTGTTTGTTGTTTTTTGTTTTTTTTTTTTTCTGCACATTTCCTAGAGAGAAAGACAGATGGGTCTATGTTCATGATTTCCTACTACCCAGATAAGGGTTCTCTTGGCCTGAACCCCTGAATTCTTGCTTGGCTCCTGGGACTCAGAACTTGCTAGGACTGAGTGGGAAGGCATTCAGCCCCTTCTCTAATAGAAGGATACTGTTCTTATCCAGGATGGCTCCAAGCCTGGTGGATGCTGAGGAGTGGTTTCAGCATGGATAGCAATAAGATGCAAATCATCATAGCTTTTTTAATGTGGTCAGAAGCCAGCCCCAGAGGAATTGAAGAGCCTCTAGAGTGGACAGTGGGTATCGCTGAAGTGTGACACTAGATATTTTTGGACAACCAGAAACAGAAGTAGCTTTGAGGTCATCTAGTTCAGCAGTTCTCTTACTGAATTTTGTGGAATATTAGTTAATAGTTATGGTAGGATAAAAAGGAATACTGTGATTATATACATTTGATGGATTCTGGGATAAATTAATTTAAGTAGGTTTATGTTATGTAGGATGTTCAGTATTTTAAAACTGCAAGTGTGAATTGTGAATCTCCTAGAGAGAGAAAGAGTAGTCTGAATTTCCTACCTCTTTTTGAGCATATAAATGTTAAAACTTGCACTTATTTTTAGTGAGCCAATATTTAGATCTGAATGAATTAGCATTTTGTAGAACCTACATTGGAAAATACAAATCTGGTCTAATTTCCCCAATTGGGAATATGAGAAAATTTAGGCCCCAAGAGGTAAAATTTACACTAAGACCCTAAAGTCTACAATCTTTGATTGTTTGGCCTAACAAAGGCACATAATAAATAGCAGAGCCAGGACCCAAAGCTAAGGTCCTGGTTCCCAGACCAGTAAACTTTTACACTACCACAAGGGCCTCTGCATGTACCAGTACTCGTGGAGTTTTCAATTCAACTAGATTGATTGCCACTGAAAAGTGTACAATCAATGGTATTTGGAATAATACCATAGTTGTGCATTCATCACTTCAATCATTATCAGAGCATTTTCATTATTCCAAAATAATAAAAAACAAAAAACAAACAAAAAACTTATCACTGCTCAATCTCTCTATGCTTTTCCTGCCATACATAGCTACTATGCTGCTTCCATCTCTCTAGTTTATTTGTATTTATATTTTGTAAAAACAGTCTTTTATATGTACTTTACCCATATTCATATTTTACATGAAGTTTCACGTGTTATAAAGTCTCGTGTTCCTTATTTAACTTTCATTCTAGTAATATACATGACCTTAGAATTTCCCTTTCAACCACTGTCATACCCATATGCTAGTCACAAACAGCATGATGTACTCTCACCATTTCCATTCATTTCCAAAGATTTACAAACAATCTTTTAACCAATTCTGCACAGATTAACCCTCAGCTTTACATTCTCTACCTTCCTTCTATTTTCTGGTGATTTATATTCTAATTATTAACTCCATGAGTTTACATAACATATTTAGTTCATAATAGGGCAATCATACAGTATTTGTTCTTTTGTGTCTGGCTTGCTTCGTGCAACTTAATGTCCTCCAGGTTCATCCACATTGTTACATGCTTCATGATTTCATTTCTTTTTACGCCTGCATAATATTTCATCGTGTATATACACCACAATTTGTTTATCCATTCATTGGTTGATGAACACCTGGGTTGTTTCTATCACTTGGCAATTGTGAATAATGCCACTATGAACATCCACGTGCAGATGTCTGTTCATGTCACTGCTCTCAGTTCTTCTGGATATATACCTGTTAGAGTCATTGCTGGGTCATGTGGCAAGTCTATATTCAACTTTGTTAGGAACTGCCAAACAGTCCTTCACGTGACTGTACCATTCTACATTCCCACCAACAGTGAATAAACATTCCTACCTCTCCACATCCTTTCTAGTACTTGTAGGTTTCTAACTTTTTAATACTGGCCATTCTAATAGGTGTTAACTGATGTCTCATTGTAGTTTTGATTTGCATTTCCCTAATTGCTAGTGATGTTGAATATTTTTTCATTTCTTTTTTTTTTTTTTGCCATTTATATGTCTTCTTTGGACAATGCTCCATACAAGTCTTTTGCCCGTTTTTTAATAGGGTAGTTTGTCTTTTTATTGTTGAGTTACAGTATTTCTTTATATATCATGGATATTAAACCTTTATTGGATATGTGATTTCCAAATATTTTTCTCCCATTGAGTTGTCTGCCTTTTCAACATCTTGGCAAAGTTCTTTGAGGTGCAAAAGTATTTAATTTTGAGGAGGTTCCATTCATCTATTTTTTCTTTTGCTGCCCATGCTTTGGGTGTAAAATTTAAGAAACTACTGCCTACTATAAGATCTTGGAGATGTTTTCTTATATTTTCTTCTAGGAGTTTTATGATTGTTGCTTTTATATTTAGGTACATGATCCATTTTGAGTTAATATTGTATAAGGTGTGAGATAAGGATCCTCTTTCTTTCTTTTGGAAATGGATATCCATTTCTCCCAGCATCATTTATTGAATAGACTGTTCTGGCCCAGATGGGAGGGTTTAACCGCCTTGTCAAAAATCAATTGGCTGTAGATGTGAGGGTCTATTTCTGAGTTCTCGATTCAGTTCCATTAGTCAATGTTTCTGTGAGAGTCCTGCAACTTCGTTCTTCTTTTTTAAGATTTTTTTTTTGCTATTTGGAGTCACTCTTCCAAATAAATTTGATGAACACCTGGGTTGTTTCTATCTTTTGGCAATTGTGAATAACGCTGCTATGAACATTCGTGTGCAGATGTTTTTTGCTGCAAAAAAAGACTGTTGGAATTTTTATCGGGAATCATTGAATCTGTAAATCAGTTTGGGTAGAACTGACATCTTAACGATATTTAGTCTTCCAGTCCATGAACACGGAATGTCCTTCCATTTATTTAAGCCTTCTTTGGTTTCTTTTAGCAATGTTTGGTAGTTTTCTGGATAGAGATCCTTTATGTCTTCGATTAAATTTATTCCTAAATAGTTGTTTCTTTTAGTCATTAATATAAATGGAATTTTTTTTCTGATTTCCTTTTCAGATTGCTCATCAGTAGTGTATAGAAATGCTATTGATTTTTGCTTATTAATCTTGTATCCCACCACTTTGCTGAACTCGTCTATTAGGTCTAGTAGCTTTGCTCTGGATTTTTCAGGATTTTCTAGATATAGGATCATATCATCAGCAAACAGTGAAACTTTTACTTCTTCCTTTCCTATTTGGGTGCCTTTTATTTCTTTATCTAGCCTAATTGCTCTAGCTGAACTTCTAGCACAAAATTGAATAATAGTGGTGACAGTAGGCAGCCTTGTCTTGTTTCTGAACTCAGTGGGAAAGCTTTCAGTCTTTCACCATTGAGTATAATGCTAGTTGTAAGTTTTTCATATATGCACATTACCATATTGAGAAAACATCTTTCTATTCCTATATTTTGAAATGTTTTTTATCAAGAAAGGATGCTGTATTTTGTAAAATGGCTTTTCTGCATCATTCGAGAGGATCATGTGATTTTTCTTCTTCAATTTATTAATGTGGTTTATTACAGTAATTGATTTTTTTGTGCTGAACCACCTTTGCATAACTGGGATAAAACCCACTTGATCATGGTGTATAATTCTTTTAATGTGCTTTTGGATCCGGTTTGCAAGGATTTTGTTAAGGAATTTTGCATCTATACTCATTGAGGATATTGGTCTATAATTTTCTTTTTTAATAGTATCTTTATCTGGTTTGGGTATTAGGGTGATATCTTCATAGAATGAGTTTGGTAGTGTTTTTTTCCTGTTCAATTTTTTTTTGGAGGAGCTTGAGCAAGACTGGTATTATATCGTCTTTGAATGATTGGTAGAATTCACCTGTGAAGCAATCTGGTCCTGGGCTTTTCATCTTTGGGAGGTTTTTGATGACTATTTCAATCTCTTTACTTGGAATGCACCCCTCCATTTCTGATTTTATTTATTTGTGTCTTCTCTCTTTTTTTCTTTGTCAGTCTAGCTAAGGGTTTGTCGATTTTCTTGATCTCAAAAAAACCAGCTCTTGGTTTTGTTGATTCTCTCTACTGTTTTTTTTGTTCTCAATTTCATTTATTTCTGCTCTGATCTTTACTATTTCTTTCCTTCAGCTTAGTTTGGGATTAATTTGCTGTTTTTTTTTTTTTTGTTTTTTTTTTTTTTCCTAGTTCCTCTACATGTGCATTTAAATCTTCAATTTTAGCTCTTTCTTCTTTTTTAATGTAAGCACTGAGGGCTATAAATTTCCCTCTCAGCATTGCCTTTGCAGTGTCCCATAGGTTTTGATATGTTGTGTTCTCATTTTCATTTGTCTAAAGATATTTACTGACTTCTCTTGCAATTTCTTCTTTGACCCACTGATTATTTAAGAGTGTGTTGTTTAATTTCCATATATTTATGGGTTTTGCCTTTTTCCACCTATTATTGATTTCCAGCTTCATTCCGTTATGATTAGAGAAAGTGTTCTGAATAATTTCAATCATTTAAAATTTATTGAGACTTGTCTTGTGACCCATCATATGGTCTATCCTGGAGAAGAATCCATGAGCACTTGAAAAGTGCTGCTGTTTTGGGGAGTGATGCTCTATAAATGTCTGGTAGGTCTAGTTCATTTATCATATTATTCAAGCTCTCTCTTTCTTTATTTATCCTCTGTCCAGATGTTCTATCCAATATTGAAGTCTCCAACTATTACTGTAGAGCAGGGGTTCTTAACATTTTTTGTTCCATGGACCCCTTTGCCAGTCAGGTGAAAACCATGGACTCCTTCTCAGAGTGTAGCGGCAGATAGATTTACGACTCTCAACATCGGCAGTCAGAAAAAATAAAGATAATAAGTTGATTTTTTTTTTTCAATTTAAGCTCACAGACCCTGGTTAAGAATCCTCCTGTAGATGCATCTATTTCTCCCTTCTGTTTTGCCAGTGTGTTTTTCATGTATCTTAGGTCACCCAGATTAGGTGCATAGATATTTATTATAATTATTTCTTCCTGGTGAATTGTCCCTTTTATTAGTATATAATGATCTTCTTCATCCCTTATAACAGTTTTGCATTTGAAATCTATTTTGTCTGATATTTGTACCATTACTCCAGCTTTTTTGGTTACACTTTGCATGGAATATCTACTTCCAACCTTTCATTTTTAACGTGGTTTTGTCCTTACATCTGAGGCAGGTCTCTTGTAGACAACATATAGGTAGCTCATATTTTTTTATCCATTCTATCAGTCTATGTCTTTTGATTGGGGAGTTCAAGCCATTAACATTCAATGTTATTACTGCAAAGGAATTACTTACTTCATCCATTTGTCCTTTGGTCTTCTGTTGTCATATCTTACTATTATCTGTCTTTATACCCTTTAATTTACCTTTCCTAATAATCTTCATTTCTACACAATTCTCCAAGTCTTTCACCTTTATTTTTTCCTTTCAGGTGCCAACACTCCCTTTAGTATCTCTTGTAATTCTGGTCTTTTGGTAACATACTCTTTCAGGTTTTGTTCATCTGTGAAGACTTTAAACACACCTTCATTTTTGAAGAATATATTTTGCTGGATACAGAATTCTTGGCTGGCAGTTTTTCTCTTTTAGTACCTTAAATACATCATACCACTTTCTTCTCACTTCCATGGTTCCTGATGAGAGGTTGGCACTTAATCTTACTGAGTTTCCCTTGTATGTGATGCCTTGCCTTTCTCTTGCTGCTTTCAGAATTCTTTCTTTATCTCTGTTATTTGTCATTCTGAATAGTAGGTGTCTCGCAGTAGGTCTATTGGGATTTATTCTGTTTGGGATGCATTGTATCTTTCATAAGGATTGGGAAGTTTGTGGTCATTATTTCTTCAAATATTCTTTCTGCCCCTTTTCCATTCTTTTATTCTGGGACACCAATAATGCATATGTTTGTGTGTTTCACATTGTCATTCAATTCCCTGAGACCCTGTTCCATTTTTTCCATTCTTTTCTCTTTATGTTCTCCTGTCTTTGCCAGTTCAGATGTTTTGTCCTCTAAATCACTAATTCTGTCTTCATGCAAATCAAATCAGCTGTTATGTGCCTTGAATGTATTTTTAATTTCATCCATCGTATCTTCCATTCCCAAAATCTCTGTTACTTTTCTTTGCAGGCTTTCAAATTATTCTTTATGCTCACCCAGTGTCTTCTTAAAATCTTTTATCTCTTTAGTCATATTTTCCTGCAATTCATTGAATTGATTAGGAGATTTCTGTGATTATCATTGATTAGTTGTCTTAAAACATATATCTTGTCAGGATATTTGATTTGTTCCTTTGGCTGGAATATCTCTTTCTGTTTCCTAGTATGGCTTGTACTTTTTTGCTGATGTCTAGGCATCTGAGTATGTTGGTGAATTTACTCTGATGTTCAATTTCTGTCTCTTGCTTAGTTTTTTTTCACTGTTTTTCTTTGATTTTTGGTTCAACTCATTCTAAGTCTTTAAAATCAGCCAGTTTAAGTTATCAGAATCAGGCCAGGAACTCACTAATTGAGTGCACATTTTCTCCCAGGGTTGGGACTAAAGAGAGACCTAAAAGCAGTTTGTTTTTCTCCTTGCAATTTCCTGGCCAGCTATCAGAGGGTACACATCAGCAAATCTTTTCACAGAGGTGTTTCTTTCTACCTCTGCTTTCCTGTGTTTCTGGTTTAGCAAGAGCTGAGATTCAAAGTTGGCTCTGCTGGCTGAATTCCCTGAAGAGTAGTCCTCTAACCTACCTGCCCTCTTTCCTCCTTCAGTTCCCCTCTCAGTAGGCTGCAGTGAGCCAGGGGTTTTATACAGGCTTAATGTCTTGAGGGTGGGGGATGGGAGAGCTTCCCGGCCACTACTTGGGTTTAGTAACTCATGTTTGTTATTTTGAGTTCTTTGTCACTCTGTCCCTCACCCTCCTGGGAGTTGTGCAGCACTGTCTTAATCTGCTGAATCCTAATGCAGGTCTTTTGGCTCTTTCTCTGTTTTGTGTGTGTATGTGTTTTGTTTGTTTTTTGTTTGATGTACCAGGACCAGGACTGATTGAACCTGGGACCTCATATGTGGGAAGCCAGCACTCAAACAGTGAGCCACATCAGCTCCCCTTAGTTGTTTTTTTTTTTTCTCATTTATTTGCTTGTTATTATTTTTGTTGTTTTTTTAGGAGGCACTGGGGACCAAACTCAGGACCTCCCATGTGGGAAGCAGGCACTCAACCACTTGAATCACCTCTGCTCCCCTCTCTGTTGTTTTTGTGAGACAGCCAAGCCCTGCCTGCCTACTCCAATGCTATCTTCCCAGAACTCCTCTACTCAGTATCTTTAAATGACTACACATATTTCACTTATTTGTCTGTCATGCTTTGAAGCCATATGTACCCCAGAAAATCTTGTTCTTTAATTCGTATCTGTGGATGTAAACCCATTGTAAATAGGATCTTGTGATAAGGATACTTCAGTTAGAGTGTGACCCACATCATTCAAAATGGGCCTTAATCCTTTTACTGGATTTGATTTGCCACTGAAAGAAGAGAAGAACTGGAATTCATAAATGGGATGAATACGCACAGAGAGAAATCCATAGAAGCAAGAAGCTGAAAGCAAAGAATCCAGAAGAGAAGGGGGAGACCAGCAGATGCTGCTATATGTCTTGCCATGTGGCAGAAGAACCAAGGATTGCTGGCAGAAGTTCTCAGGAAGAAAGCATTGCCATGATTATGCCTTGACTTCACGGCCTCAAAACTGTAAGCTTGTAAGCTAATAAATTCCTGTTGCTTAAGCCCAACTCATTGTATGGCATCTACTTTAAGCAGCATAGGAAACTAAAACATCTAGTGACCAATAACTTTTTAAAAATGAGTACCTGCATATGAGTCATATTAAGTTGCAATGCAACAGAGAAAAGTTTGGATTTAACATATAGCAATGAATTTGAGTACTATACATATATATAATTTTTTAAAAATATTTATTTTATTTATTTCTCCCTCTCCCCCACCGCCGGCCCATTGTTTTGTGCTCGTTGTCTGATCTCTGTGTTTTCTTCTGTGTCTGCTTGTTTTCTCTTTAGGTGACACTGGGAAGGTGCTTAATCTCTTATGCTACCTCAGCTCCCTGGTCTGCTGCTTCTCTTATTGTCTCTCCTCTGTGTCCCTTTTTGCTGTGTTATCTTGCTGCGCCAGCTTTCCTGCGTGGGCCAGCTCTCCTGCGTGGGCCAGCTCTCCTGCACAAACCAGTACTCTGCATGGGCCAGCACTCTGCATGGGCCAGCACTCTACGTGGCCAACTCTCTGCTCAGCCCAGCTCACCATGCGAGCCAGCTTGCCTTTTACCAGGAGGCCCTGGGAATTGAACCCTGGACCTCCTATATGGTAGGCGGGAGCCCAAATGTTTGAGCTACATCTGTTTCCTGGTCCTATATGTTTTAAAGTAACCTACAAACTAAATTTAACTTCAAAAAGAGAGTCTGATTATTTAAAAGGTACCTAAACATTCCATGTACTATATAAAAACACTGTCTTTACTGATAGACAGCTGTTGACTTAAGTCTTCATTATAGTTTACACTCTCTCCCACTCAATTCTATAGGCTATGGCAAGATATATAATGGCCTCTATCTGTCATTGTAATGTCATTCAGGATGATTCCCAAGTCCCAAAAATGCCCCTGTATTATACCTTTTTTTCCCTTTCTCTACCCTCAGAACCTCCAGTGGCCAGTGCCTCTACATCAATGATATTTCTTCCATTGCTAGAATCACAATAAGTCTATAGTAGAATACCAGTAAGTCTACTTTAGTCCATAGATCATTCCCAAAGCCTGAGGATTCTGGCATGGTGATGCCCACTCCACTTTTAATTGAGGGGGGTCTTCAATCCCATACGGCCAATGGATGGGACTCTCTTGCTTGCAGTTGTAGATGCTCTTAGTTCCTTGGTATATTGGTTATCCATCATCTCCTCCTTTTTAGTTGTCCTGGGTGAGTCCAATGAACTGGAGAGTAGGTGTTGCAACTCCATTGAGATTCAGGGTCCAGCTGGCACATGGACAGCCCAAAGATTTAAGTCTCTTGGACATACACCTACCAACTCTAGTACTAATTATAGGTTCAAATAGAAGGACAAAAGAGGCATATGTAGGGAAACCACAATTGAGTCCAATGTTGTCACCCTAGCATAAATTCCAAAATAGGGCTCACTGGCAAGTGACCAACTCCTGACCTATCTGCCCTGGCTATAGTGTCTGGATATTTCCAGAGCCGTCAAGAGCCCTACTATTTGGGGTAGTATCTACTTTGGCTGTCAATGAGATCCTGCTGAAACGTGTATAAGTGTTACCTCTGGAATGACCTCCCAACCCACTTTGAAGTCTCTAAGCCATGTAAACTCATTTGTCTTTACCTTTTCCCCCTTTTGGTCAAGGTCTTTTTTTTTTTTTATTTTTATTTTTTACCCAGTTACATTGCTTGTTGGTGCTTGGTAGCAATCTCTCGGTGCCAGGGATACTCATCCCCGGGAGTCATGTCCCACACTGGGGGGAATTCATTACGTTTGTATGCTGAGTTTAGCTTAGAGAGAGGCCACATTTGAGCAACAAGGAGGCTCCCAGTAGGTAACTCTTAGGGTGCCCTACAACACTAGGCTAAGTTTCAATTTCAAGAGCAAAGGCTCATAAGCATAGTCGCCAGAATCAAGGGCCCATCAATGGACCATCCTACTTGACTAGTCATTGCCCCTGTGCTTGGGGGATTGTTGCTGTCCCATTAGAGAATGTGGCAGAGCTCCCCGGGAAGGGAATTTGATATTCCTATTATGTAAATCTCCACCCACTATGGCAATGCCTCTTGAACACTTGAACACATTTTTATGCCTTATATGTATGCCTAGGTGAACTTCCCCCATCACTGACACCCCACACCAATGATCCTCCCCTGCCCCAGTTGTAACCCTTCTGTGAACCAAAATTTCTTCAAAAATGAAGCCAATGAAATAGCCAGATACAATTAATAAGAAGATGAAATAATAATGTTAGATTTAAACATAAGAAATAAAATACAGAAAATTTTTTAAAAACTAAAAATAAAATAAAAAATTGGGATATTAAAAAATAATGAAAAATATTTTTAAAAATTTTTGACATTTTGCCTTTCATCACTGTAAGATCTGTTATCCTGTATGTACAGTGACATTTTCTTCCATTTATTCCCCAAGGGTCTTACTTTTTTTCATTTTTTCTTCAAAGAAGTTTTAGGTCACAATAAAGTCACATACAGAATACAGGGGACTCCCATTTACCCAACATCCTCCCTCTTTTCCCCCTTCCCATATTAATAACCTTTTTATATGTGGATGATACATTTGTTACAACTGGTATACAAATATTGAAACATAGCTACTAATCATGGTCAATGGTGTACATTATGGTTTACATTTCGGACCATACACTTTTATAAATTTTTGATGAAATTTAACGTGGCCTGTGTCCATCATTGCAAGATCATATAGAATACTTCTATCACCCCCAAAATACCCCTTATTCCATCTATTCTATTCTTCCCTTCCCCTCCTCTTGCGGCCCACAGTGACTACCAGGCTTCACTCCTTGAAGGACAAGATTCATAATTACTTGCAATAACACTGAGGGCTTGACACACTGGTCTGTCTTCCCTTATTAGGCACGACCCATGCTCTCGAGAAACTACGGCTCCTCTAAGAACATAGCGGGCTTCCCCAGAATGGGAATCCAACCAATTCCCTATTGTTATGTGGGTCTCCACCCATTGATACATCACACTATGACAAAATGATCACTCGCACACTCCCTAGAAGCCTGCCCCAGATGCACCCTGTCCTGAATCAAACACCCTAAACCTTGTCATATTGTCAAAAGAGCTTTCCCAACATTGTAGTTTCAACCATGTACCCACCAATACCCAGTGTTCACCTGCTCCCTCCCTCAACCCTCCTTCCAGTTCCATAGACAATCCAACCCACCCTCCCCACCCCACCACCCTGACAAACCAGCACCACCTAACCTAAAATTATCATTACACCACTGTCATGCCCCTCCACTGTACAAAATCAATAAAATTGATTTGTTTTAAAAAAAACAAAAACAAAAAACATGCCCTTACATAGCAATACATCCACAGAAGACATGTCCAGCCAAGGTCATTGAACAACAGATATAATCCACTAGATGAAACATGATACTTGCTTTAATATACTATAGAAATCATTGGAGTTATGTTGTGTGTCAGTGATACCTGTGAGTCATGACCTAAACTCTCCAGCACCCTGAGCTAAGACAATTTCATATTGAAAATATATGGCCAATGTTCCTCCTGGAGTTCTACCATTCTACTTTTTTCATTCCTGCTAGGAAGCTATCCAAATACCATCAACTCAAAGATTTGATGAGCCTACAATGGCATGATAAAAATAAAATAAAATAAAAACTGATATACTGACTTGATTGAGAATCTAAACCAGAAAATAGCTAACTATTTTTTTTAGCACAATGCTTAGGCACTTTATATTTAATCCTTACACAACTGCCATGCTGTATGATAAGTGAGTTCTCAAGTTTAAGTCACCAGTAGAACAACTGCAGAGGCAGATCTGGAGTTCAAATCAAGTTCACTGTGACTCAAATGCCCAAAACCTCAGCCACATATATTCTGAAATATAGAGGAATAGAGATATTTGATATGATATTCTAGTTAATAAAATATTTTATGTAGAGCTGCCTATAATAAAAAATAACTGATATAATTGGGAAAATATGGACTGGGAAAAATTTATAAATCAACTTATAAAGGATTGATTTCTCTAAAAAAAGAACTAAAGCGAGTTGATAAGAAATAATCGATAGGCCTCAGAATATAATTGTCAAATCATAGTACTCAGATTTTGGAAGAATATTCACACTAACTTAAAAATAACTTCCACTTCTACACAAGCAAATTAAAGTAAAGGTGGTATTTTATATATATTTAATGAACAAAAATTTTAATGCTTGGTGCTTACAAGGATGAGATGAATCTGGAACACAGATACTATAGCATTATACAACCTTTTTGAAAGCACACCAACATTCATAAGAATGCTTTTATTTTTAGACCTCATAGTCCCACTTATAGGTATATAGATATATATCCTAAGGAAACAATTCAAGAAAACAGAAGAACTATATTCCCAAAGATGTTCATTAAAGTATTATAATGAGGAAAAACTAGAAATAAACTAAATGTCAAACAAAAGGGGAATAGCTGAGTAAATTATATTGCATCAAGTCAATGACATTTTGTGCAACCATTAAAAATGATAAATATGAAGACTAGATAGCAACAAGAAAAGCTTAATGATGCAATGAAAAGTGAAATGAGATATATTTTATTTATATTATGATTAAATAATAGAAAATGTAAATGGAAGCTGAAAATAACTTGAAAGAAACTTGAAGATAGAGCAAATATTTTAGGATAATGTTAATTGTGTTCAAAATATTCCTCTATTATTACTTTCTGTTAGTAGATATATTTTAAACGAAGGGTTTATATGTTAATGCTACAGAATAATTTTTACAATTTACTCCCTAGTGATTTAAATTTGTCTAAGAGGCAAAACTAGTTGGTGCAACCCACATGGGGAACTAAAGATCAACCTCAGAAGTACAAATATATTAGCCATTAAAGTGCCAAATGGGAAATCTCATCTCCATCAACTGAACACATTTATTGAGTATACTTATCCTTAAAACACTCTGGTAGGCTTAAAGAGAGAATAGGAAGGAATACTCTAGGAGCCCATACTCTAGATTCACCTAGGCATATACATAAACAATCAGTAAAAGGAGATGATGATAAGGCTAGAATAGAGACACACAAAAGAAGTACTATAAGAGTATCAGAAGATAACATGTACTTTGGGAAGACTTCAAATTCTATGGTTATCTTGGAAAATTCTGCCTTGTCTATCAGGCTCACCATGTCCTATGTTAGAACAGAGCACTACTTAGATATTGATGCTCAATTACATTAACCACAGCTGTTAAAAACATCATTGGGGCCTTCACATTATTGGTATTTCTTTTTACTTCTTACCCTTTCTTATCCTCACTCCTTTCCTATTCAACCTAGATTCTATGAGTCACTATCTTAACAAACTCCTATGTTTAATAACCCTCTGACCTTGTACCTTATACCTGCCTTGTGAAACCTGTGCTCTGAATCTCATTCTTTCCCATCTGTGGATAATCCCTTTTATTTTATATGTTTCTCCCTCTTTATTGGATTATCCCCATCCACATTTAACATGCTTAGATGTCTCTCATTGAACAAACAAAAACACTTCTCTGTATCCTGCTTTCTCCTTTAGCTTCTGCTTTATCTCTCTCCCTTTACAATCAATTTTTTGTACTAGTTACCTACACTCAGTGTATATTTCCTCATTTCCTAAATTCCCATTTACTCCATAATGCACTCCAACACAATTTAATCCTCCCAATCCCCACCCCCCAGTACATCAGTGAAACAGCCCCTGATAAGATCACCTTAGTTGCTAATTAAAATGGATGTTTTCAGTCATCCTTTTACTTGAGTTCTCAGGGGCATTTAACAGGGTTGAACGCTCCCTTTTACTTAACAGCCTTTCTTTCCTTGGCTTCCATTAAACCACATTCTTTTGGTTTTCCTTCTTCCTCTCTGACTTCTACTATTTCCTCTTATTTGTTGACTATTCCATCTGTACCTAATTCTTAAATGATAGACTGCTAGGACTTCTTTACTTTTTTCTTCTTTTTTTGAGGTACCGGAGGCTGGGGATTAAACCCAGAACCTCATATGTTGGAAGCCAGGGCTCAATTCCTGAGCCACATCAGCTCTCCTGAGTTGTTTTTTGTTTGGTTGGTTGTTTGCTTTTTTTTTTTTTTTTTTTTTTTTTTTGAGGCACTGGGAACAGAATCTGGGACCTCCCATGTGGGAAGTGGGCACTCAATCACTTGAGCCATATTTGCTCCCGCTTCACTTTTTAATGTACTGTCTTTTATAAGCAATCTTATGCTTTGCTTAACACCTTCTCTTAATTCTAACTGCAGTCTCAACATCAACACTTAGATACCTCAGATATCTCTCACACTCAACACTCATGATTAAACTAAAGAGCTTCCTCCAAAACTGCATTTCCCCTAGTATTATTCATCTTAGTAAATAATGCCAATATATGATCAGATACACAAACCTGAACCTGGGATCCATTTTAATATTCCCTTCTCAATCACACCCCATATCCAATAAATCAGGCATAAGGATAGGGCCAATGGCACACAATGCATAGGGGAAGATATACAATTCCTCGTGGCATCATCTGATCAAGGCTTTCCTGAAGCTAGACTAAGTCTGTACTTTACAATTATCACAGTCAAGGAATATGATTTATTTGTTACTTTTAAAACAATAGAGCCATGACCCATTATCTCTTGCTTAGTCTCTCAAAAACATTGGTACTCTTGGTACTTTCTCTTCCCTTGGCTTTCAAGACAATTCCTCCAGGTTTTCCTACTATTTCTTTGCCCCTCCTTTCTACCCTCTTGGCAGGCTCATCCTCCTTCAAACTACAAGATGTTGGCATTCCTCTAAGATTGTTTTTTAGCTTTCTTTCTCCTTTTCTTGCTCTATATATTCTTTGTAGGTGACCTTACCCATGCTCACAGATTCAATTATCATTTAGTCAAAACAGATTCATACGATTATATCTCTAGGCCATAACTCTCTTCTGAGCACCAAATTTGTGTAGCCAACTGCTTACTTTACAGCTCCTCCTGGGTATTTCAAAGGCATCTCAAACACAACAGGGCCAAAATTGAATTCATAATTTTCCTTCCCTCACCCTCACAGAGTCTGGATTCTTTCCATTCTTCACTATCTTAGTAAATTGCACCAAGGACATCCAAATGCCCAAACCAGAATGGTAAAAGTCATCCTTGGCACATCTACCTTCTAATATGAAAATTTAAAATTCCTGCTTGTAAACCTTCAGTGACTGCCTATTTATTTCAGGGTTAAAAAGTTTTTAATATGTTTAATATGTTTTACATTCTTTGCACTCTGGTTACACTGCTACACTGGCCTTTTATTCTATCCTTTGCCATGATTTCTCCCATCACAGAATCCCCACTCACACATCCCCAAACACATTTTTCTCCCCTATTTGTCTAATTACCATCTAGTCATGCTTCAGATTCCAGCTGAGGTGCTATTTTCTTCAGGGAAGCCTTCCTTGACCTACTTGGCAATGTAAAACATCCCTATCATAGGTCCACATAGCATTGGTATCTCTCCATTGTGACCAGTTTTACAGTTGCAATTATATATTTTTTTGATTAAAGCCTTCTCTCCATCCCACCAAGCTAGAAGCTCTGTAAATTCTATTTGCTCACTATCATATTTATAGTACCTGTCAACAGGGCATGGCACACAGTATGCGCTCAATATGTATTTGTTAAATGAAAGAATGGATGAAGGGATGGATGAGAGATTATTTTTTTGGCATATTGCTGAGAATATTGGGTTTATAACACTGTGCACCAACTAGGACACAAATCAATGAATTGACAACCCATACAATGAAGTGGCAATTGACTAAGAAAATGACAAAGCATTAAGAGGTTAAATACAATCTGTGAGGAAAGATTAAGAAAAACTACCAATGTTTACTTGAGAAGATAACAGTTAAGAAACATGAAAGGTCACAGATTCTACATCCCAGGGAAAGACTCACTGGCTTGCAAAGTCATGCTCTTGCACATAATCCAGACAAATGAAATGAAATGAAGAAAATTAGAGAAATCTCTTCTTGGTAAGACATTTATTCGTGTTGTAGAAGGAGCAAAAGAATAACTAGAATTCATGATCATCTATCGTGGGAAAAATATTGACCTGAGAACCACGAGACCTGGGCTATAGTTCCAGTTATGCTATAAATTCACAGCTAAACTTTGGATTAATCACTAAAATACTCTGGCCATAACTTCTTTATCAAATTCTGATTCTATTTTTCTTAAAGAGCTTTAATATCCTATCAGACTATGAAGTACAAAGAGGAAGGGACCGTGTTTTATTAATTGTTGTACCCCCTGAGATCTAGCACAGATCTAGCAAGACTGTGCTTTTAAGTCTGTTGAACTGTTTGTCCCAGAATAGATCCCTGTTCTTATCTTGGGTCAAGATATCCCTTACAAATGTATGTGCAAAATTTACTTTGTATATGTTTATGTGAATTTTTATGCGGGAAAAAAAGAACAACAGCTTTCATGATATGGTCAAATAAGATAATAAGAATCACAAATCTGGAATTTTAGAATATTTATATTATCTCCATTACTCATATAATGGGTACAGTTAACTTGGTGCACATCACTTGATACATATTACTCATTATAGATTGGCCTGATTTACTACCAGCTAACCCACTCTGTGTAGTTAACCAATAGATAGTTAATAAACATGTATTGAGGGCCTACCAATACTGTGCTAGGTGCTGGGAATACAGCAGTGGTAACCATATTTAGAAATAGCAGTGAGCTCTGCATATTACTGATACTCTCAAAAGAGTATAGGCAGGTGTATTAGTGTTCTATAGGGAAACAACTGACAGGAGCTATCTGTAAATAGTATGATTTTTCATAAAATTGTCTCATGTGATTGTGGGGATACAGGAGTCCAAATTCTGTAGGGCAGGCTATAAGCCAGGCACTCGAATGAAGGTCCTCAATGAGTTCCCCAGGAGAAGCTGGCTGTTTGAAGTAGTGATGGGAATTCTCTCTCTGAATGCTGAAATCCCTTCTCCTTTTAAGGCATTCCACTGATTAGATGAGATCTCACTCGCTGCTGAAGGCAATCTCCTCAGTAACCAACCATAGATGCAATCAATTCGATGATTAAAGTCCATGAAATGTCTTTGCATTACAATTAGCCCAGTGCTTGCTTGACCAAACAACTGGGCACCATTACCTGCCAAGTTGACACATTAGCCTAACCATCACAGTAGGGGAGACAGTGAATAAACCCACAAACATAAGGAAATCAAATAGTGATACGTACACATAAATGTCATAAAGAAGATGACAAAGGGCAATCTGATAGAAATAACTAGGATGGCAGGGAATTTCTAGGGTCAGGGGAAAGCCTGGTCATTCAGGTTCAGAGTGAAAAGTAACACTGGAAGAGGAGTTAGAGGTATTATCACAAGATAGTAACCCCTATTAGCTGTGCAACCTTGGGTAAGTCAATACTTTATTTGGTTCTCCATTATTTCATCTTTTTAAAAGAGATTCTATACTTATTTTTCATATTTCAAAGAACTTTTACAATTCTAAGTCCCAGTATTAAAGTATTTACATTTCTTGAAAAACAATTATCTTTTGATAGCATCCCTTGGTTTATAAAGCACCAAACTGTCACCTTTTTCAGAGGGAGAAATTGGGAGGTGATTCTCAATGTTGCGCCCCAGACATCAAATATCCATGTGAACTCACTTCCCAGTTTCCCTGAAGCCTCAAATTAGTGAGACATAAACTAGATTACTTTTAGCCCAAGGCATCTAGGAAGCAACACTGGATGTATCTAATGACAGTTGTAAATGTATCCACCATCAGAAAGTGGGCACAATCCATTTCCATGTTGCCAGCACTTCCCTGACCACCAAGCCCTAAAATGTGCAGGCCCCAGTAGCCAATATTCTTTCTTTTTCTAGAGGGATGTGACTTTGGGTCATCACTATAGTTTGAACCCCCTGAACCTAATAATTAATATTCAGAGGGAACTTCGAATCAAAATAAGAGTCAAAAGTCTAATATTTGCTCTTTCATGATTACTGGCTATACATCTAGTTCCACACATCTAGGAAATAAGATAATCAAGACTATCAAACCAAACATATACTTTCAATTATAAAGACAATGCACATGGACTGACAAAACATGAAATAAGAGCTATCGTAGAGAGTATCATAAAACAAAACATTGCTGTGGTTAAAAATAATAAAATTAAAAGAAATGGCTTATGTCTTTACCAACATGTATAACAAGTGCATCAAATTTAGAAGATAGGAAATAGTCCTAAAACTTTGTCTGAGGTCCCCACTAAACTAAGCATTTCTTTCGTTTAAATTTGCAAGTATTTTATCTGTACCTTTCTAAAAGGTCTTTCTACTCCTCTCCATCTTGAATCAAAGACTTTTAAGAACAAATTTTAGCTCTCTGCCAAACTATAATCTCAAAGTGTTTCATTTAGAGTCTTGTATATAGTAAGTGGTTAATAATTATTTGTCAGATAAATGAATGAGTCTAGGTCCAAGGACTCATTTAAATAAAAGTACATGTGTGCTACAAAAAATGACAATTAGTAGGAAGAGTCTTAAAAGAAATATTTTTTAAGCAGTGCTGAAAAAACATTCATGAGAATTCTCTCTCCTAAAAATTAAGATTACTCCAAAATACTAAAACGTTTTTTTGGGAATGAAGTAAATCTTTCATCAAATACCCTCCTAAAACTTAACAATTTTATCTCAGTGTTTCTTAATCCTAATCTCACAATAAGACTTTTATTGACTCTAATTGCTCTTTGATCAGACTTTTGATTATTTACCCTGAGGCTACATTGTGAATTCCAAGTTGTTCTGCTCGGTTGTAATTACCATATGTTTTCATTAATCTAATTCTTTTAGCTGGCTGTTTACTGAGTGGTCTTAGTGTCAATCAATTATCCTGCTAGCCCATGCATCAAAGCAATTAGAGTGGGGCTTAGTTCTCAAGGTGTAGTCATTAGGGTATTTTATCACACGTTTCCAGCCTATTAGAGGGTAACCAGAAGAAGACAAATAGGGGATTTTCAAAGTGTTTTTTTCACTAATACTAAGCACAGAACTAGTGGAGACTCAGCTATGTGGCTCACATTAGGATCAAAGGATCTGGGTCTTGGAAAACATTATTAAATGCTTGAGAAATGAAGCCATGTAGATCTAAGTAAATGGAAACATAATCAATGTAAATTGACATTTTCTTTGAAATACACTGAAAACCTGGCTCTCTAGTTAACTCATAAATTGTCCTTCACCAGACAACCACATTTCATACAGTTTCCTAGCAATCTTTCTTCAAAGGAACATTTAAAGTGTTTCAAAACAAAATCAAAACATAATCTTACTGCTCAAAAATTAATTATCATAAATGTATTCAAAGCCCCTACAGAGTTTGAGTAGTTCTATCTGCATTGCTCTGCACACACTATTTCCTTTATTTCTCCATTTCTTCCTCTCTCCCTTCAATTCTTCCAGCAAATAGTCCCTGAACATGTGCCTCCTCATGGAGACATTGCACAGGGTAAAAAGTTAAAGATGACATGGCATCTGGGCTCACAGTCTTGTGGTAAAAGACTAAAACAAGGAGTCCCTGCTACTAAGGGAGCAATTGTCATGAACAACACATTAAACTAATAAGAATTACCAATTTTACACTTGTGCTTAGCATTTTATTCCATTTTCCCACAATAATAATAAACATTTTTTGTACACTTGCATATGTCAGAGACTGCTCTGTGGACTTAAGATGCATTGAGTCATATTGATAGCTGGAAAATCTGCTTACTAAAAATGTCTTCACTTAAGCAGCTCTGAAAATTCTAATACACTAAACGAGATAGTTTTCAATTCATCTAATTTTAAAAGTTTATGGTTAGCACTTAGTTCCCTGAAGGACATTAACCAGACCTTCTCAGTTTTGCTTACAGCAATAAGATAATGTCTCAAAGCAAAACCAGTCAAAATGGTGTAAATCTAACTTTCTCAAAAACAAAAAGCTGAATATCCTTGAGTGGTTGACTAAGAAAGAAGTCATGAGGACCTTGCTGAACTGTGGTTTATTAGTTGCTGAAACCAAGGACAAATTTGATGTGCTGAGATAACACAGGACTGAGAAATTGCACTACCCTTCTCACAAGACCCCTGGCATCACTTGTTTTCTAATTTCCTACCCTTCTCCTTTGTCTATAAAAACCCTGGCTCTTATACTTACTTCGAATTGGTTTGGGGAGGGTTCCCCCAGTTTCTTGTTTGTGCCCTTGCAATAAAGCACCTCCTCAATGAAAGACATGTTTCTCCTTTGTGGTGCCAGATTGGGTGGGCCCTTCTATTGGAAATAGCTGAGCCTACGGTAACAATACATGCTTTACAAGAATCCAATAAGTTGCTTGTTATTTGGCCTCATGTTACAGATGAAGAAACTGAGGCACCATAAGGTTAAGTAATTTGCAAAAGACAGTGACAGTGCTGTGATTTAAACACAGAAACTGTGCTTTAAAACACTCTACTACAGAGCTTCTCAGACTCTATAGAGTGTATGAGTATCACCTAGGGTGCTTATAAACAGCTTACTGGGCACCACCCCTAAAATTTCTGATTCAGTTGGTTTGGGTAGGGCCTGCGAATTTGCATTCCTACTAAATTCCCAAGAAAGGTTGATGTTGCTGGTCCAGAAACATGCTTTGATAACTACTGCTTTACCATATTCCAAATCTCTTACAGTCTCTTCACTCTTGCAATCTACCCACCACTTCATCACTACTCTTACTCAGCAGCAAAGTTTATCACTTGACAGGGAAAACAGAGCCTACCAAGTATTATCCCTACCAATTTATTTCTTTCCTCCCACTCTACTACTCCAACTAAATTTTCTCTTTATCTTTCCTCATTCTTATCTCCTTGTCTTGCATATTTGTGAAAGGTTGCTGTTCAAGGTCAGTTTTCCTAAATGTGGATTCCATCCACTCCTTATACCCTTAGGACCTTTTTCAAGCATGTGTACCAGTATATGGATAAGCAAAACCTGTTTTATAGAATTAATATGCAGTGTTCTTTTGTGTCTTCTATGTCCATATATATTTAATTCAGTGTGGAGTCCTGCCCCTTCATTATCATCATTATGACAAGCAGTCCCATGATCTCTGGTCGTTAGTAGGTAATAGAAATTGCTAATCTCCTTAAGTCACAAATTGTGTCCATAAAATAACCATCTAGTCCCAGATAATAATAAAAATTCTGAGCTCTTAACCAAGTTGAAGCATCTTCTGATGAGCAGGCAGGCAAGCTTCCTACCTTTGGGGAAGACGTTGTGTAGGCTTCTTTCCTTTTTTATTCACTCCTCCCACACTCTGAAGTGAATGTGGAAAATTCTTACTTGATTAATGCTGTTATAAGATGCTTTTTGCCCTTAAGCCCTGTTACATGTTAACGCTGAACTCTTCCTTTGTGGGGACTTCTGTGGGTTCTTCAGAAGCTTCCCAGTTCTCATGATGTGACCAATGGATACCAGCCCAGCTTCTGCTCCCCCCTCAGATGCTGGTTTCCTGGGAATTCACTCCCCATGGAGTCAGAATGACTGCATGCCAGCTCTTTCCCTAGTGAAGTCCATATTTTTTCAGGTATACCCCACACATATTCTTATCCCTGACAAATCCTGGGAATGCAGTTTCTTTCTAGATGTCACAGGGAAGTCTTGACTTTCTTGGTGTGAGTTGGGCACCAGTCCTCAGGCTCCAGGATTGCTGGGAATGTCACCCCAGGGAGGCCAAAAAATCTAATTTGACATCTCTATGGGGTAATGTGGTGCTTCCCTTAGAATTTCACATC
This sequence comes from Tolypeutes matacus, assembly GCA_026826555.1. Lineage (NCBI taxonomy): Eukaryota > Metazoa > Chordata > Mammalia > Cingulata > Chlamyphoridae > Tolypeutes > Tolypeutes matacus. The sequence continues at coordinate 56,308,979 of JAKSZT010053887.1, forward strand.
CACTGTTTCTCAGTGCTTTAAGGGAAATTTTTAACTAAACTTTCTGTTACAAAATTATTCACCACATCCTTGTATACTTATTCTCTTTAATCAGCTGTGATAATATGCTCAAATAAAAACTAAATTAAATATGCCTCCCATCAGCATCATGCCTCTCTCTCTTCTCAGCCAAATAAATCTCTGTAATTCTCTCCACCTCTTTATTCTTTATGCTTCAGTTACTTCCTAGCCCACTGAAATTTAGCTTTAACCCATTTCCCGTTCTGAAAAGTTGTCAGTGACCTTTTAGGTGCTCTTTCTTGAGGCTATTGTTCCATCGTTATCAAACTGACTTCTCTATGGCAATCATTATTATTAGCTATTCCTCCTTTTCTTTCTATCTTTGTCTTTGGTAATGCCACTTTTTTTTTTTTTTTTTTTTTTTTTTTTTTTTTGTCCATTCTCTCTAACTCAGGGACTTCATCCCCAACCCAGTTCCCGAGATCATTCCTTAAATATTGGAGACTGCACCAGGGTTTTCAGCTTTGAAATGTTCTCATCTATCTCCTCCTCCTAGGCGCTTTCACCATTCATACAGTTTCCTCATTCAATGCACCATTGCTGATAACTCCCAAACAGGTTTGCCCCCTGGATTTCCACTTGCCATTTCAAATTCAACATGGCTAAAACAGCAGACTTCAAATCCACTCTTTCTCCAATATACTCAGTCAATTCTCCAGTAGTCCTCTATTCTTCCTTTATCTACATTTTTTTTTGAAGGTACCAGGTATTGAACCCAGGACCTGGTTCATGGGAAGCAGGCACTCAACCACTGAGCTACATCTGCTCCCCAATAAGAGTTGGTTATTTTTCTTTTCTTTTTTTTCTTTCTTTCTTTCTTTTTTTTTTTTGCTTGTTTTAAGGAAGTACCAGGGATCGAACCCAAGACCTTGTACATGGGAAACAGAAACTGCTTGAACTACATCCACTCCCCTCCAATACCACTTTTAAGAAATGGTAGTTGTAGCAAGCAGCAGCTGCAATAACAATGTTTATTTCATTTCAATGTTACTATATACCAGGCAGATATTTTGTAGAAAAGTTAAGTAACTTGCCCAAGTCATACACCTCCTTGACAAGGGCAGGATTTAAACCTAGGTCTGGTCGTCCTTTTAACCACTGTGCTATATCGCATTTTTCTAATAGCTCTGGAATTTACCCCTTCTATAAATCCCTAAGCTATAATTCATACCTTATCAATTTGGAAAAATTCCAGCTTTCTTTCCATTGTAAGCAAAGCCCTTCATTTTCTGGCTTCTGAATTCCTTCCCACTTTATCTCTTCCTGCTTCCTGATAAAACATCTGGACTGCAGCCACATAACTTATTGCATTTGGATTCAACCATTTTTAAAGTACTGTTCCTTCTAGCTTGAAAGCTGTTCACCTGACTGACAGTCACATGTCCTTGGGGATGCAGGGTGATTAGATGACTTTCCTTTGTTCTCACATAGCATCCTGGGCATGCTTCATTCATAACACCTACCACAGAATAATACAGGTGTTTATTAACATTTACTTGTTAATTAGGCTAGTGCTGGTCTTTAGCAACAAGGAACGTGCTTATCACATTGTAAATGCTCAGAAGACTACATTTTTATTGGTTTGAAGTAGGAAAATACCAACATTGATTGCTCTTACTCTTTTGGGTATCAAAATCTAAGAAAATAGTTAAAAGAGAAATTGTAACTGTCGAAAAAGCAACACACAATATGTGTCTATTAAATGCAGTAAAATAATTGTGTACAGTTCATTTAAAATATTATTGTGATGCAATAAAAACAGACTATCAAAATACTTTATTTTATGGTGACAATTTTTTAAGCCCAAACTCTCCACTCCCTGCTACATGAAGCAGAACACTGGAATCTGAAATAAATAATTGGGCACAGACAACTTTTATATCACGTTTAAAGAGTATAAATTGCTATTGATCAACAGCATAGAATATTGTCACTTTACACATATTACAGGAGCCAGCCCTGAACTGAGTACAAGCTAGGCCTAAAACAAGCTCACTTAAGTCGCGGAATTTGACACAGACTGCTTAAGGGACAGCCTAAGACTTGCTCTAGTTATTTATCTGTTATCCATGTATTAATTTAGTATCTAAATTTTTAAAAAATTAGATAATAGCTAATATATTTACTATTGGTATTTCATTCTTGGATTTTTTTTCCCACTTTTTTTTCATTTTTCAAAAGATACTTCGATTACATAAATATTACAGAGAATACATAGGGGATTTCCATATGCCCCACTCCCCACACCTCCCACATTAGGAACATCTTTCATCAGTGTGGTACTTTCATTTCATTCTTGGCTTTTAGAAAATAGGGATATAGAATATTTGAAGAAAATCTTCCTCTAGTCTGCAAAGTATTTTGCCAATTAGTTACTTAAAGATCCTTAAAAGGATCTAGAATTCAGTACTAAGAAATAATGTCTCTCCAAATGAACTGACATGCACTTCCTTATCAAATAATTAAAATAATACAGTGCAGCATATTATCCTTGTGGCTTTGACTATAGGAAAATCAATACATTGTGAATGTAATTAACACCACTGAATTATATATTTGAATGTAATTAAATGGATAATTATAGGTTATATTTATGTTACTAGAATAAAACTTTAAGAAAAACAACAACATAGGATGGAACAACACAAATAGTGAACCCTAATGTAAACCATGGACTATAGTTAATAGTACAATTATAATAGTATTATTTCATCAACTGTAACAAATGCACCACATTAATGCATAGTGTTATTATTGGGGGGTATATGGAAACTGTTTTCTTCATGATTTTTCTGGAGATCTGCAACTTTATTAATAAAAAAATATGAATCCAAAAAAAAAAGAAAAAAGAAAAAAATCAACTTCTTATAGTTTATCTTTGGTATGTTTTGATGTTGAATTCATCCTCATTTTTTTTTTTTCATTTATACAATAGGTAGGATTTAAAAATAAATAAAAAGAAAAAATATTTCACTAAATTGACAGTTAAAAGAAAGCCAGTTTTATTTTAGTAAATCTCCTCCTATTTTCTTATCTTATCCTGGTAACAATCTGGTAATGTTAAAGATGATTTCTCAGTAATAGTGGAGTGCTAGAGAAAGTTACCACATCAAATTTCATTCCTTAATAATTTTCTGGAAAGCCTAGAATTCAATAAGGCATTCATGTATAACTTCTTGCTTAAAAATTTTTTTTTTCTGTTTAACACTGTTTAACAGATGTCCTAGGCAGTATTTTGTCAAAGAAGTAGAAAATTATCCAATTACTCATAGCTACCAAAATTGTCTATAGCACTACAATTGTTACATACATATATATAAATGCTCACACATACATATACACATATGCATATATAATTACCAATTGTTAAAAGAAAATTAGGATTACTTAACTCTGAAAATCAAAAAGCAGTAACCATATAACTTGTGTGGTAGGTAAAATGCCAATTTAAAATCCAGTTATTATGTAAAAGTTTCATTTTGCTCCAGGATGAAAAGATGTTCTCGACTGTAACCAAGCTGGATCAGAAAATGTGGACTTGAAAAATTTATAATAAAGCTTATGTGACCTCCTCTAAAACTCTACAGTTGAAAAAGTCTCCAAGATGTTTGCAAGGATTGTGGAATACTCAAAATGTAACTTTACAGTTTATTACAATGTACAGAAAAATAAATACAAGTGTAAAACACATATCCTTTAAGGGACCAAGGTAAAGTTGAAAATTTCAGGAGGGTTCAGTCAGTCCCATTTGAGTTGTACATTACTGGAACTTAAAACTTAGCATCTATGCTTTACAAAGCCCTGAGTCCAGGTGTCTTCATGGGAAAAATTTGAACTTGAATATACTCTAATCAACTTTACTAGTTTAGGAAGACTTATGTTGAGTTTTTAAGGAACCCCCCAAAAATGGCAATGAAACCAAAATAAGATAATGTACATGTCTTGAACCTTTTATTCTTTTTTATTCCTTAGTTCCTATGAAAGCATGTGCTCATGAGATTGACAAATTCTTAGGCAGAATAAGGCAGAGAATATGTAGAGGGAAAGGGAATGAAATGTTTTTCAGAGGGATTGAAATAATAGTACACCTTGAAAGCAGAAGTAAGGATTATAAAAGTAATCCAAAAGAGAAAGAACATGAATATGCATTTCTGAGGAACTGAATTATGTAGTAATATGAAATCATAAACAGAGGTTAGAGGGAAGTTTGCAGGTAATTAAGGATGAGAAAAGACAGCCATGAGGATGCCAAAGGACAGATGTGGAATAGGATTCCTTTTCAGTGGAGTTGTGTTTAAATCAACACAATAAAAATCTATCCACACCAAAGCTATTTCAAAGAGAAAACATTTCATTATCCATCTCCACAGAATCACTTGATGCAGTTCCGGAAGGAGTCCTAGAGTTTGCAAAGTGCAGTCTCTAGAAGGGACCCACACAGTTTCTCATTGCTGTGCACCAGCATGGTCTGTTTGCTGCTATCACTGTCCAGCAGTCGGAAGTTATGCAACATTGCTTAAAGGCCTTAGAGTACTTCTTTTGCCTACTGTGCTTACAATCACTCCATTTCAGCTAATCTATCAGCTGCTTTGCCACCCTGCTGTTAACCATCTTCCACACATGTGCATTCCAGCAAATCTGAATATCAGTGGACCATGATGAGGTCCCAGGATCCTGCTGTTTTTGACCTTGTCTTGCCATTAGATGTTAAGTACGACTTGGAGGCAAAGTTAACAAAACTCATCCAGAAACTGTATAATTTTTTTTTCCAGGTTTCAATTTCCAATTCATCTACTAAAGAAATTTGGGCACTGTTATCATTTATTCATATACCTTTATTTCTGAATGAACCTAAATGCTTGGTCCATGGCATAAGCTCTATACTTCTGCCATAAGCTCTATACCTACCTTTCAAAATCTATTCTGGTTTATTCAATCACTTTCAATCTCTGGGTTTACCTAGGTCTATCACCAAGGTCACAATGCATTACAGTAACATTATTTTGAGGGAAGATTTAGTCTATTTTCATATAATGCTCTATTCAACTTTGGCCTTTTTAAATATATGGATTTTCAAGGTTGACTCTGTTGACCTGAACTTCTACATTCCATTCAGTGTACAGAATGTATAAGTACTTTCAGTGACCAACTGGAGCATCTGAACATTCTTAAACTGAATCTATAGTTTTCCATATTCTTTAATGTAATTAAAAAAATGGGTGGCACAAATTCATGTACTCTCTTAGTTTTTCATTCAATTTCTTTATGTCCTTTATTTGATTACACAGTAATATGTGTGATCTGTTTCTGATGCTAGCCCCTTCGAGATCCATCTTCTTTTCACAAAAGGATTTCAAATCAAATCAAAACAAAATCACTTTTTTTTTGGTATCTTCAAATTAGCCACAAGACACATAGTTTTTAGATTTAGGGAATCATGCTATCACCTGTAAGGGGGGTATACTGAAGTGAACTTTGAAAGGCAGAGCTGTGGACTTTTTATTTAATCAGAAGTTGAGTATGAAGAGAAGGGATCTTAGGCTAGAGGCCATTGACTGCATTGTCACATAATGGGACAAGTAACAAAATTGAGATGGCAATTTTATTTATCTTAAATATCAGTTGATGTTATCCAAAGTTAGAATCTTTCATGCTCATGAAGAAAGACAAGATAAATACTATCAAAATACACAAAATTTAAGCATACCCAAATTATGAGTAAGCCTGGCTAAAAATATAGATAGTTGCACTATTGCTATTGCCACCCCCCAAAATGTATGTACACACAAATACATATAATATATAAATATGTGTATTTATATACTTTAAAACTACTTTTTGCCATTTCGGTATTGATTAAATTTATATGTACTCTAGAAACATGTCTCATTTTTCTCTTTAGCTGTTTAGCTTTAGCATTTGCTTTAGTGCAGCAAATGCACATTTGCTTCAGGAGAATAAAGGCATTAGCATCCAAAAGGTGTCTTAAAAACTTAGATATTGAATATAAGATCCTGGAAAAAAAAATCTAACCTAAGAAAATTTTGTCCTAACTGTGAAACACTTCTATCTTTAGATGGTGGGATAAAGCTGCTTGGTAGTCAAACAAGTTGGGAAAACATGATCCAACAAAGTTAAATAGGGGTTCTTTACTGTAGGATGCTTTAGGCCTTTAGCTATGCATTCTAAAAACTTCAAGTAGAGGTGGAGAGAGGCTATAGTAACAGCATGGCACCACTGGATCACAGATTTGTTCATTCAGAGAATGCCTTTGGACAACTCAGGAAACACAATTTGGAAAATGATGGCTGAAAATATAAACCAAGACACCAGACTGCCAGTTCTCAGAGTGTTCTTACTCAGAGCAGTTTCTCAGACCTCATATCTGAACAGTTACCACAGAATCTGTAAATTCTGATCTGTGCAACTTCTTAACCTATCCTCTTGTACTGCCTATAAATATTTAATGTAATTCAAACACTTTCCTTGTTTTTCAAGAATCTTGGCACAAAATTCCAAAAAAAAAAAAAAAAGAATGCTAGTTGGATTTAAGATAGTCTTAAATATATAAGACTATCTCAAAAAATAAAAATACCATATATTTAGCATGCCATTTTAAAAATCCATTTAGAAAGCACTATTTTTACACATTAAATGAATTCAGCATTACAGCTGACTTTACAGCATTTATGAAGAGGGCAAGTTTAGAGAACAAAAGAAATGAATTTTCTAGCCTCCCCCTAAAAGCAGGTGAATTTTATACTCAGGGTGCTGTCAAGATGTGCTTTGACAATCTACCATCCTAAAGCATAAGCTTGATTGTTTTCTGGTAAGGGGAAAGGACATTGAATTGGGAATCACAACTGAATCCTACTCTGGATTCTGTCTCTAACTAGCCACCTGGCCCTAGGCCCATCCTTCCTCTTCCTGAATGTGCTCAAAAGTAACACGTGCAGGTTACAGTAGATAAACTTCACGTTTCTTTCTATCACTGAAATTTTGTAATTTCAATATGGTAAAGAAATCACCTGCAGGACTTTGGTCTCTTGTTACTCAAGGTACATAAAACTTAGAGGGAGCCTAATGCTAAGGTTTAGCCTGTAGGTTGCCAATACATGGGCAAATTGGGGAGGCAGGGAAGGGTCTCTTTTGGTAGAATGAATTATGAAAGATGTCTTCTCTGAACAGACCAAATAAAAAGGGTGCCCTGTTCAGAGGGACCATTAACAATAAAACCTCCTTCCTTCCTCCAACAGACATGGTTGGCAAGCAAGGCTCAGGCTGGATTTTGGCATTCAGTCTCCCCTTCCATTAGGTGCCTGACACAACTGTCTCTGGCAGCCCTCTCTGGACATCCTGTTTAGAATTTCATACTTGGCTTCCTTTAAAACCTCATTCCCTTTCATATTATCTGAGTGTACTATGACTCCACCTTCTCACTTCCACAGGTAAACGTTTTCAAGTCTCTCTAATAAAACTTTTCTCCTGATGTCTAGCTACTGACCTTTTAATTTACTTCTTTGCATACCCTTATTGCTACAGTGAGCAGATTGGAGGCAGGCAGTCTTGAGAACTCAGTGCTACCTATTTAACTAACTAATTGGCAGGTGGATCGGACACTTTTTCAAGCCTCATCGTACCTGACTATTCTGTAGAAGTCAACATTTTTTGCTATTTCCTATGTCTTCAAGTTCTCCATTCTATTAGTTTTGATGACAAACCCTGTCCTCATTCTCCTATTATCTCTAAGTATTATTGCCATTTTGGGGAATATCAATATTCCCAAACCCTGTCTTTTGTCCCCTTTTCTTCTCATTCTACAAAACTCTGTTAAAACGTCTTGTCCATATCTGCAGCATCAAATACTATCATTTACTGATAATTTCCTCATCTAATTCTATAACTAACACCCCTCTTCTGAACTCCATAAGCCTATATCCACCAGTTTAGAAGGCAGTCTGTACTGGAAATCTCCCAGTCATATTTACTCTAACATGTGAAACGGGACTGACCATTTTGATTTTCTTCTCTGTTTTCATCTATTTTTCCATGTTTCCTAAGACATATATATACCACTGAAGCAATTTTAAAAATCTAAAATAAAGGTTACTTATAAGGTTTTAAAAGCTCTTTACTGCACCCCCTTTTGTAAACTTCCCCTTTTACGCCATTACTCACCTCCCTGGCTCCCATCCTTGCCTTAGTTAAAACTATCCTCTTTTCTCAACTCAGTTGCTTTAACTGTAGAATTGAAATGATAACTACCTTACACACTGTGGCATGAGTCAAATGAGACAATGCATTTAAAGGGCTTGGACCACAGCAGGAGTGCAATAAATGTTAGACTATTATTATTGTTGGAATTATTATTTTTATTACTAGTAGGATTATGAGGTTCCATAAATTGCAACTCGACTATAACTACCACTAACTTTATTTGCTAGAGTAATAATAGTTTAGGGTTAAACTCGATCTGATTTACTAAATTAGCATTTTTTTCAGCTGCTACATAGCAGTGAAAAGCAAAGATTATAAACTAACATAACATAAAAGATCCCAGCTTAGTTTAGAATTATAGAAAGATATGGTATACTGAGCAACACTTTCAAATTTTTAATTAGAAAGCACCCTTAGGCTATTCTATATCAGAAGATAACTTTGTAGCTACTGAGTCAAATCCAAGAATGCATTTGTTAGTTAATGGAAATACATGCCTTTGTAACAATAGAGAATTTCCTAGTTTATTGCGTAGTAAATTCTCTATCTTTTCAGCACTTTAATCTTTGGGAATAACTCTTCCATTTGAAATAAGAAAAAAATGTTTAGGGAATATTTGAGCCATTATAGCATGTGTTGTAGAATTCACACCTATATTCTAGTTTAGTTTATACAGGTTAAAGGAAAAAATAAAATCTCCACCCTGGAAGCTTTGACTAAAATGTGATTGTCCATGGTAAAGTTTCATCAAGCACACATTCTAGGAGAATAAGGCTAGCCTGAAAAAAAGATGTTTGACTTCATATGTTGTACTAGAAAAAAAAGAGTGAAATACTCTCTTTCATTGGGATTCCAATTTAAAATGGCTTTGATTAAGATCCTTATTTGACCTCTTCCTACAATGACCTCTAAAATTCATCTAAAGGCACAGAGACTAATAAAGCTCATCTAACACCCAAACTAAGCCTGACAAAACCAATTTCCTGACTGTGGGAGGAAATCCTGCCAAGTCTAGATTGATATATATATATATATGGCTTCTCCTTGTTGTAAACCCAGTGTCTTCCATTTGATTTTCAAAGTCCAAATTTATTATTTTTCCTCTCTTCCAGTAAAAATTGTATACGAACTGAGTATAAAAGTTCAAGGCTTTTAAAAATAGAGTTTACTGCTTTTTTTGTTTCAGATCACTTTCTACCCAGAGACCAGAAGAAGGTTAAAAAGCAGGAGGCAGAAGGGAAACTTGAGAAAGAAGTCATGCTTTTGGCAGAAGGCTTGAGGAAGAAGATTTCTATGGGTGACAGATCAGCTGGAAGTCACTTTTGGGGCTGTAGACAGCTGAATAGATAGTAGGATATCCTTCTTAAGGTTTAAGGTAGAACGGGTTCATGAATCTTCTCTATCTTGGATGGCTTGTGTGAGGATATCTTCCCAATTGATTGTAATCAATCAAACAAGATAAAGAATCATCAGAAGTCTGCACACTATAAGTAAGGTTCTGTGTGGGTGTGCTGGTTTAACAGAAGTATGGTTCTAATTTATGTGTTTAACTACTTTAGATTTCTAATTTAAAAAACACAGCTACTGAGATGTTTCATACACCAGATTTAAACAAGTTAGAGACTACCAATGAATTCATTTAGGCAGCCAGGTTAATTCATTTTTGAGCAGAACTCTGAATAAAGTTTAGCTTATCTCTGTGCATTTATGTTGACTTAGTCTCAATACTAATAATATATAATAATGTATAGATTAACAAATTAATTTTCACAAATACCCCCAAGTACTATTTTATCTGTTTGTGCATATGAGGAAATATTTGAAAGATTTATATATACAGGGAGACAAGATAAAGTAAGATTGCTCTTAATTCCCATTTTACAGAGTAGAAATTAAACAAAACTTGATTTTGATAACTAGAAAATTTTAAACTTAAGATTGTTTCTGTCAAACATAAGTGGAACTATATGATATTTTGTGTTACATACCTTCCAAAACAAAAGACAAAAACATTTATATTCTTTGGTTCATATAGTTAAGGAAAGGAGAGTATACACAGGAGAGAATACACAGCAAAAACTCAAAAAATAGGTTATTAAATTGGTCCAAAAATCCAAATCCAAATATATGCTATCCATTGAAAAATCACACCTAAACAATGTGCCACAAGGAGATAAAAAATAAAGATATATCATGCAAATTCAATATGAAAACAAGGATCACAATATTAAAATTTTAAGTGGAATTTCAGACTTTGACTTTCCATCACTGATAAATTGTGCGATACCTATTAAAGACAGACAAGCCAATAACACTTATGAGGTGAATAATAGTATATTTAAATATATAAAGAGAAAAGCCTTTAGAACCTCTTATCCCCATCATCAGGTTAAAGGGGATAAAAGAAAAACTATATGATCATCTTGATAGATAAAGATATACAAGTCAGGCTAAAAAAAGCAAAAATTTATTTCTGTAAACATGTCCAGTCCAGGATCCATAAGGTGACTCCAAGGCATGGGGGTGCCAGGCTATGTTGTTTCTCTGCCATCCCTAGCTGTTTCCTACTTCTTATTGGACAAGGATGGCTCACTACCACATCTATTTTCAGGCACACAGGAGGGGGAAAGAAAGAGCATGGAGGGCCTGTCCCTTCCATTAAGAGTCGAACTGGAAAGATGCACACACTTCTATTTATATCCCAGGAGACAAAAAATATGCACATGCCCCAGTTAAGTGATTGTTTAGGTTTCTAAAAATGATTGTAGGAGTAAAAAAGTTACAGCCTTTATTCTGGGCTGAATATCAGGGTTCTCCAAGAAGGGAAGGATGGATATTGGGGAAAACCAGCAATATCTGGCTCAGATCAGATTTACATGTCAGTATTTCATTCCAATATAATTTAATGTAATTTAATTCTAACCCATGACAAAAAAATAGAGTGGAAGAATTATATTTCAAAAATGCCCAATAGGCTACAGCTGTGTAAAATATAATTATGATCTGCAGCATTTGAAAACATCTGTTTGCAGGAGAAATTTTCCATATTACTGTCCTTTTGGTCATAACATAGACAATGATCAATTAGTGTTAGATTAACCTAAACAACTTATTGATAAAAATAAATATCACATTAATTTATCTTAGAAAGATAAATACTTTTAATGCTAAGCTGTCTAATTTATTTATCTTATATAGTATTTAATTCCCATCAAATCACTTTACCCTTCAAATGGTTGGGTTATTTTTCAAAAGCATTATTTTCTTGGTAATTTTATAATGTGGAATATTGCTCTCTAACAATATAGAAAATATTTTTTATTGCTATCTTTTCACATGGTTGCCTAAAATCACCATTTCACGATGTTATAGATAGCAAAACATTAAAAAATTTATCCAGCTCTGTAGGAAACAGTGAGTTCTCTGGAGGAAAGGAAATCTTCCATATGCTCTGATCAGTGAGGAAAATTAATTTTCCCAGCCCATAGAAACCTACGAGCTATTTACTACATGAAATTTTACTAAACTTCCTTAGAATTCACAGGCAGGAGGATTACATTTAATTCTACTTATCAATATGAAGTTTTTACCATAAGCGGCATCATCCTGCCCTGTTCTAGTCAGAATGTTTTCACTGACAACTCTTGAAGCAGGACTAACATATTCATAAATATGTCACAATTTTAAATGTACTTAGTAGTTTTGTATGTTTGAAATATTCAATCAGGGCCACCATGTAAGAGTTAATGCTTCACACAAAAATAAAAATAGTGAGAACATAGACAATTACAAATAATATTGAACATTTTGTTCTATAAATAAAGCTTACTGCTAGCATTTAAAAAAAAAAGATGTAGAAGAAAAGAAGGAAGAAGAAGGAGGAGGAGGAGGAGAGGAAGAAGACAATGAGAAGATTTTGGCAAATTTAAAACATTGTTATTTTCCTTTCTCAGTTCACCAAATGACTATCTCTTGCTTCATTTATTTGTAGAATAATATAGAAACTGGATATTTGTCCTGATTTATCATTAATTTGCTGTGCAACCTTAAATAGGTCATTTTGTATCTCTGTGTTTTAGCTTCCTCCTTTCTAAAATGAAGGACTTAGACAAATCAAGTGACACAATGACCCATTAAAACTCTATCTTATTAAATTTGAGTGCTTTTGAAAAATACCATTTAAAATCTCCATAAGCTCTGGAAATCTTACTGTATTTAGTTTTGTGTTAAAATAAAAAGAACTTACTTCACTGGAATAAATATAACATTAATTCTATTTTTCACTAATACTTGACATCAGATTATATCATTTGATAAACTATGTTTTTCAGAGTTCTGAATTGTCTCTAACTGTATTACTAGTGCTGATATTATAGTAATAGTAATATATTTACCATAAATTATTTGACTAAACACTAAATTAAACAATATCAAATTACCAAGTTTCTTTCTCATGTCACTAGATATTATCTTGGAAGTTATAGAAGGACCAATTTTAGGATAATTCCTAATAAATTCTTATGTTATTAACATTACTCTTCTTCAACTATCTTTACCTAAAGTTTAAGTCAAACAATTATTTCCCAATTACCTGTTTATATTCCATATTCCAACCTATCAATTTAATCTGTGAGTATGCCCAGACTGATGTCATATCTATCTACAGCATTATTTGATTGGCAAGGAAGTTGGTTATACAAGAAGCTGACATCATAGTTATGCAGAATAAAGTATTCTTTTGACAGTCTATTTGTCAAGGACTCTATTTAAAAACCAATTTTTAAAAAACCTTGTTTTTATACAGTTTTTCCAGTGCTATAATAACCTCTATTTTCTAAGGGAAGAAAAATGAAAACACCTCTTTTTAGACATGTTACATGCTCCCAAAACATACTTGGAGTGTATGCTGACTGCCACACACAATTCTTTATTAGTTATTTTCTTCCTGATAGGGAAGTCGTCTGCTTAATGTCATATGTCATAATACTCTATGAAGGGGTCAGCAAACTCTGCCTCCCAGGCCAAATTCAGTCTTTTGCTTGTTTTTGTAAAGCCTGTGAGCAAAGAATATTTTTTTAGATTATTTTTAAGTGGTTGCAATAAATCAAAAGAAAAATTATATTTCATGACTTGCGATAATTTTATGAAAATCAAATTTCAGCATCCATGAATAAAGTTTTATTGGAACATAGATACATTAATTTATTAATGCATTGCCTATAGCTGCTTTTATGCTACAATGGCAGAGTTGAGTAGTTTCAACACAGATCATATGCCCCACAAAGCCTAAAACATCTACTCCTTTACAGAAAAAGTTGTTCGATCCCTTCCCTATGGTCTGTTGATACCTAGGGGAGCTTTCATGGATCCTTCAAATATGCAGTAATATTTTCAGATTCACATGGATTATTCTCATATTTTTGAGCTAGCCCACAATTCCTGTACATGTGTGTTTTGTGGTATGTTTGTATATGTTTGTGTACCTTATATAAGGTAACCTAAATAAAAAGATGGAAATATTTTTAAAAGGGGAGTCCAGGAATAGCAGTCTTGGTTTTAGTATGTCCCTTGTTTCTAAACCTTAGTTTAGTGACCTTTTAAATAATATTCACTTCTAAATAGTCAGGGATTGTTTCTCTTATTGCTTCAGAAATTGGTAGTGTTTCTACCGAGAGAATATCCGTGAAGATGCGTGTGACACAAGAGAAAAAAAAACAAATCAAGGAAAGACATTTTGAATGGCTGACAGATATAATGAAATGCTGACTACAATTTAAACTAGAATTTTATTCAGGAAGTTAAATATCAAATTCCACTTGCAAAGCAAATTCCTTGTAAATTTTAAGTGTAGGTTTCCCAATGACAATGGTTACACTTCTATGCATTTCAATGATAATGATAATAACAATAATAACATTTTACATTTATCTGGGGATTTACAATTGAGAAAGTCCTTGGAGACGACTACTGATGTAAATGATTAGTAAGGAATGCTTTGTTTAGCACAGTGTTGTTACATAATACATTGGTATACATGGATCTGGTGTTACCTGTGGGTCAGACTTGATTCTGATTTTTTAAGACTAATTTATTGAAGGTTAGCTCTGTGCAGATCAGACTTACTGAGCAAAATTGAACGATAGCAAATATATTTATGAAATTCTTCCCCACACCACATTATTTTAGAAAAATAATGTTAATATTTTTAGTTCAGATTTTACAAATTGTTTTCATATACACTATTTGTAGTTACAAATTACCTCTCAGATACCTCAATTATTGGCAAAGGGCTACAAGTTCATCACTACCTTACTATATACCAAGAACTTTCTTTTCAAAAAGTGGCTTTAGGGGGCAGATGTGGCTCAAATTGTTGGGCGTCCGTCTCCCATATGGAGGGAACTGGGTTCGATCCCCAGGACCTCCCGATAAAATAAAGAAAAATATAGAAGGTATGCGGGCCTCCAGGCCCTGCGAGTGGGTGCACTGCCAGGCTCCGGGCACAAGTGCCTGCAAGCAGGTGAGCCCCCTAGACCCCGCGTATGGGTGCGCCACCAGTCCCCATGCATGGATGTACCATCAGGCCCTGCAAGCAGGTGCGCCGTCAGGTCCCGCGAGTGGGTGCACCACCAGGCCCCGCTGAGCCACGCAGCAAGATGATGATGTAACAGGAGAGTGACACAAGGGAAAGCCAAGTTGAGACGCACCAAAAAAACAGAAACTAGGGTGGCACAGGCAGTAGGATGCCTCTCTCCCACATCGGAGGTTCCCAGGATCGAATCCCAGTGAAGACAGGAGAAGAAGAACAAGAAGAGAGGGCAGGAAACAGACACAGAGAATTGCCCAGCGAATGGACTCAAAAACAGCAAAAATGGGGGCAGGGGTGAAAATGGATTAAAAAATAAATAAATATATATATATTTTAAATGTGGCTTTAGGATGGTTTTGGTGGCCATACCTTGGATAACCAAATATTTTTCTCCCAACTGGGGATATTTTTGGTGGTAAAATGGGATGTCATTGGTAACTATACCAGAGCAACATACATAAATTGAAACTGGCCTTGACATATGAAGACTGTTCCCTATAAATAAGGATATAGGGTCACTCTAGTTTAGTGTTCATGTGAATAAAAATCAATTCTAAAAGTTAAGGGAGTTTAATTCTCTTACTGCTTCAGAAAATGACAGTATATTTTCTTCTTTAGAAGCTCTTTCTGCAAGACAATAAATACTCTATTTTTTCCACATCATGTCTGCCTTGTGGTAGATAAACTTAATAATAAGATATGGCAAACATTAGATAAGAAAGCGTAGTGAAATAATCTGATTTAAAATGTGAGTTGTTTTCTTCAATAGTCACTTACATAACTAAATGCAATCAATTTTCTTTTATTAGAATTTTTAATAAATAATTTTTAACTCCTCTGAATAAATAGCACAGTAGCTTATTCACAGATATGGGGATGAAAATAAAATTTCAAGTACTTTTAAAAAAATAGTGTTGACAAAAAAATAAAATGAAGGAAAGCAATCAATACCTATGGTTTATCTTGATGTAATAAAATGTAGGTTCTCGGTCACTAATTCCATGTGGTTATAAAACATAGACTTTGATTTCTGAAAGGGACATTGTAGAACATCTATTCTAATCCCTTGCTTTGCAGAAGGAATAATTATGGTCCAGTTTACTGTATTAATCAGGCCTCTTCAAGTTGCTAGTAATATAAATCCAATTTAAACAGGATTAAGCAAAATTAAGGCAAATGATTAGTTCACATAACTGAAAAGCCCAGGACGGCACTGTATTAAACCTGACAGGATTCAGGAATCAAAGGATGCTGTCAGGGTGTTCATCTCGCCAGCTCTTGCCTCCCTTCTTAGCCAGGAGGAGAGATCCTGGCAATAATGAGGAGCAGGAGCTCCAGGCCTACATTTCCCATCTTGGTGACTCAGTGGTAAGAGTCTGACCAAAGTCCGGGACTTGAGACTCATTGGATCTGATTGGGCTTTGTGCCCACTCTGAACTGTCTTTCTGGGGTGGAATAATGAACTGATTGTCCAGGCCTGGGCCACATGCCCATCTGTGGATATGCAGGGAGAAGTTTTCCATGACTGAAGTATATGTACCGAAGGAATGGAAAAGAGGTCTTTTTCCTCTCACCGCTAAAAGTATTTAGTGTCATTATAAATAAAAAGGGATATAGTGCAATATCAGGTTCAATATCAGATGTCTGCCACAGTAAGCCCTTGCTTCACAGGCATATGTTCTTTCTACTGCACTGCGCATGAGTTATCCTGTAAAAGGTTAAAATGGTTTAACATTCAACCATGGTGAAATTAGTGAATATATAAGCACTAATATTAAAATTTACAACAATGCTAGGGAATATAAAAATTCCAAATGAGAATGTTTTGTTTACTAGTTGGAGGGCACTAAGACATATGATATAGAATACAAAAATAAGAATGATATCTGCTCTTGAAGAGTTCACACCTAATAGGAAGAGGAAGATACAAGATAGATTATGTTGTAGTTTCAGTATAATTAATATACTAATCAATGCTGTTAAAAATACTGAGCAAAATGATGGTATTCTGTTGTACACATATGGTGATTCTAGCAATGGAAGAAATTATAACAATGAGGTGGAGCCAGTGGCCACTTGATACTTTTGGGGCAGGGAGGGGACGAGCAGTTGAAATACAGGGGCTTCTTTGGGAGTTGGAGGTTTTCCTGAGTATGGTTGTGGCAACGGATGTAGGCCATTTTAAATCAGCACACACCACTCAGAACTGAGTGGGAGAGAGTGTGGTCTACAGTGTGAACTGTGGTCTATGGTTGGTGGCAAGACCCCAGGATGTGTAAGTCCATTGAGGGTGGTGGGCCACACTTGTGGGAGATGTTTGTGTGGGATGTGGTGGGAGGTGTGGGAGGTGGGCAACATAGGAATCCCAGTGGGTTCCGTGTAATATTTTAGGTAATCTAAGCACCTCTTAAAATATGTTTATATGTATATATAAATAACATTTTTGTAAGCAAATGCACATATATGCATATATATTTATATATCATTTTACAAATAGTGGTATGTATTGTGAAAATTTTGATTTTTACCCACAATAAAAAATAAATAAATTAAAAAAAAAAGAAAAGTCTTTGCCAAAATCTGAATTTATCAGATATTATATGTATGTGTTAAACTATTTTAATAGATTGAAAGGCTCCCATGTAATTTTAGTTCCTGAATTTTATTTTTTTCCATTAAATAAAAATATCATTCCTTTTAAAAATCCAATTATATAATTAATAGTATCCTTATTGGGAAGCGGCTGTGGCTCAATCAGTAGGGCTCCGTTTACCATATGGGAGGCCCCAGGTTCGGTTCCTGGGGCCTCCTGGTGAAGGCAAGCCCGCCCGCACGGCATGGTTGGCTGGCCCGGCGAGCACAAGCAGCAAGGGGGGGATAAATGAATAAATAAATAAAAATCTAAAAAAAAAAAAAAAAAATAGTATCCTTATTTTTTACTATTTAGGACATTTTAAGAATAGTCTGAACATTGATGTATTTATTTAATCTCTCATTTGCATATAAACATAAATATTTAATAAAACTAAATTTACAACATACACTTAAGCATTTTAATACCAATATTTTTGCAACTATGCAAAGAAATTTTATAGTTTCCAGTAATTATATTTTTGTCAACAAGTGAATGAGACTAAACAAACTTGGCTAAATGAAAGTTTGATATTCATAGAGACAAGTTTTCAAAGATTTGACCAATGGTACTACATATTCAATACAGTTGAAAAGTTTACCATTATTTCTCTATTAACTATTCTTAGAGAATTTATAGATAATAAAGGAAAACAATAGTTTTACAGAGTTCCCTTATTTTTCTTATCCATGAAAGGACACTAAGTCTCAATATGAAGTGGTCATGGGGTCTCAATGTTTGTTTAAGCCACAGTAGTCACACAACAACTATTTGTATCTTTCAATTGCTGACACTTGATAAGTACTCAGTTGAAGCATTTTTCAACTCTATAAATGGAAATCTCTCCAGAAGCAGATGGTTAAACATCCATCAAAATCAGAAGACGAAATTTATTAGAGGCCATAAAAGTAATTGATCCAGCAATGCTACACATAATGATTTCCTCTAACACCTTAAAATCTAGCAATGCTCTGGTAAACTACTGTAATAAATTCTTATAAATTCCAGTTTTATTTAATTTTCATTTCAGGATTATTGCAATGTCATGCTTCACTTTCTGAAATAATATTATGCAGATATTCTTTACTATTTTCAAGATGACTGTATATAGGGTACCTTCAATTTTTAAGACTTGGTTTTACCAACTGGAGATTATTTTGCAATTCATCACATTCAGGCTGAAAGTAGTAAAGACAAGGTTTTGAAGCACAATTCAAATGCTTCTTTTATACCAGGGTCTATAAATTGACATTTATTGCACTTTTAGAAAGATTTTTTTCCTGCAAATATAAATAAGCAGAAATAGAACTTGGAATATGCCCCAGGTCATATAGGATGATAAATCTTTCTAATTATATCTCATTACAGTTTTGTTCTTTTCCACCCTGTCAATTAAGATGTCTTATATTTCTTAAATATATCATTTCTGCTTGAAGAGAATAATGACTAAAGGCTGTATCATACTTAAGGCACTTTTTAGTAGCCAATTATTAAAATAATTTAAGAATATAAACAGAAAGAATAGTTGCAAATTTATGTTTCAAAATGTATGTGAGGATATACAAGCCATAAATAATAAGAAGCATCTAAAAGCATGTTGCCCTTATAAAAAAGGGAACTGTGTGTCTGGAAAGCATGTTTCTTAATGCTAATTTATACTGGTTATCTAATTGTTTAGGTATTCTTTTTTATGAGTAAGAATAGGTTTGACATGCATTGACCATGATTAAAAAGCAAAGTGAAGAGAGGTGTCTACACACGGGACCAACTTTTTTTGAGAAATAAAAATATAATTTTAAAAGATATTTACAAACTGCACCTTCCATTAAAAAAAAATAGTCCTTAAAAACTGCAATTAATTGTGGATTTCCCCAAATTCCTTTAATTCAGCTAGAGCCTTTTTGAACTGCCACTAAATTTGGGTTATTGTAATCAACTAAAACTTCCAGACATAGGATAAAACATCAATATTTAATATTCATAGCACAAGTACTAGAGTTTCAGAACTGTTTAAGACAATATCATATAAATATCCATGCGTTTGTATGCACCCATCTCTTGCCTTCCCTTCTGTTGGTTACCACAGCATAGACACCCTTCTTTCTCTCTATGCAAGGTATCCTCTTTCTATGTCCTTGACCAGAGAAAACCATGGACCCCTTACTAAGACCACACTATGCTGTGTATTATTTAATAAATATATCACACCCACACCAACACGTCCCCACAAGAATTTTTTTTTTTTTTTTAATTTCAATTCAAGCTCATGGACCCCTTGTTAAGAACCCCTGTCCTAGACTCTATTCTCTCCTACTTCCTCTGGGACCATCCTTCTCTTGAAACTTCTATCTCTGCCCCTTTACTAACTCCCTTACCTCAGCCCTGCATTGCTATCAAGAAAGGTTCACTCACCTACTGTAGTTTTGTCCTTCAGTGTCTGGAAAGATTTATTCTCTTAATCTCTCTTTCCTCCCTTGCTTCCTCTTCACAACCAAAACTCTTCAAAGAGATGTCTACAATTACTTCCTCAACTTCCTCTTCTTCACTTACTCTTTATTCTGCTAGAGTATAGTCTCCAGCCACATGACATCTCTGAAACTGCTCTCCTTAGGACCAGCAAGATCTTTTGTGTTAAAGCCAACAGGTATTTTTCATGCCTTAGCTGTCTTGGCACCAACTGGCAGAGTTAAATTCGCTTGCTTGCTGAAAGACTGTCTTTCCTTCACTTCAGTGGCATTGTATTCTACAGTTTCCCCTACCTTACTAGCCATTCCCTCTTGGATTTCTTCAGCAGATTTTTCTTCATTGGACCCTTTACTACATAAGGGCATTTCTCTGGTATAGAGATCCTCTCCTCTTCTCTCTCTACACTCTTTTAACAAGCCCATCCCTTACTTTAGTTACCACCCATATGTTAATGACAAACAATTCTATTTCTCAAATTCAGGTCTTTTGTCTAAAATCCAGGTAAATACATCCTTCTGCCTTCGGGTCATCTCCATATTTAAGTTCTGCAGATAATTCAAAGTCAAATCTTGACACATCAGTAGAATATGTTGGATACTATGGCATTGTCCCTGTTGTTATTATAAAATCGACCACTGTTTAGTTATGTGCCTTACATTCCAGGACCTGTGCTATGTACTTGCTATTCATTATCTCATTTACAAGTACCTTGTGAGGGAAAATATCCTCATTTTATAAATGAAGAAAATATAGCCTGGAAAATTTAAGTAACATTCTCATTGTCAATCAACTCTCAAGTGGTACACCTGAGATTTGAAGAGAGGTTTTCTGACAGGAAAATGTGTGCTCATAGCCACACCTCTGTGCTGTCTCCCACATTGCCTCACAGGGCCACATATGCAGCTGCTAATTCTAAAAAGCAGTCACTCATCTCTACATGAAGCTAACCCTCAGGCAATCGAGAGCAGATGAACGTAGCTAATTGTTTTTAACTTTCAGTTGCCTGACCTCTTACAGCAGCAGGTACTACAGTTGAGTAAAATGGGGGAAATCCTTTTTCTTTTGACTATATGAATTGTCTCTACTTCTCCAAGTCTTTAGATATTTGCTCAATTATATAATTCACTTAATATGTATTTTCCAAGTCTAGGAATGTGTATGAACATTTGTTATTTCAATAGTAATTATATTACTTACTAATTTATATTTAAACATCCATTCTTATAATTTTGTCTTACAGAAAGTTAAAAATGAATTTAAAATAGCCACCCACAATATTTAATGTCAGTATTGGGTATTTTAAGTAAATTCCATGTTGACAATTTGAAGATATTTTGATAAGATTAACTTTACATTCATAATATTAGTCCATGTATGCTTTTCACAATACATGTTATGAGAAAATCATAATAATTGCAAAAATACTTAATGTTTATTGAGGATTAACTATGTACCAGCAATGTGCTAAGAGCTTTATATATAGGTTCATAACAGAGTAAAAGAGTTAACATAAATAAGACACTAAGGACAGTGCCTGGCACATTGCAATTACTATAGAAATGTTTGTAATATTTTTATATTTCTTACTATTATATGTAGAAATATATTACTCTGTACAGCTAATCATTGAGATAATCACCACTATCGTCCACATTGTGTAGATAAATTAGCACAATAGTCCTAAGCTATATGGCTTGGGTGAAACATTGTGCCTAAGAGCCGCTTCTCTTAAACTCAACACTAGGCTGCTCCCTGAGTTGGGTTTTCCTGTCTAAATAAAATGGCCAATAACCATATGAGAGTGGTTTAGCCTCACAACGTAAATAAACAAGATTCCATGTTCCACTTTTCATATTGGTAATATGAAAAAATATCAAGAGTTGCAGTGTGTGGAAATCAGTACAGAGAAAGTCTTTCAGTTTCCACTAGTAGAAGTATAAGAGTGATACATGTTTCGGTTGGGCAAGTTTGGATAGATATAAAAGAACCTAACACGCACATATTCTTTGATCTGGTAATTCCCGATCATCTGAGTTATAAACAGAAACTGTTTAAGAATAGCAAAAAATGAGAAAAGAGCTCATTAATAGAAGATCGGTTGAATACAGTCTTTCCACATGAAAGGATGATATTAAAATCAGATATTAAAAATCATACTATAAAAAATACTTATTGAAATGTTCATAAGCTATTGAATAAATAAAAATGCATGCTACAAAATAATATATAAAATACTACATTTTTGTGAAGAAAACAATAAATACATCCCCACACACAGACACACCCACACACTAACTCTACATAAACTCCAGAATGAATGCACCAAAATATTAAATTGGTTATCTCAGTGTGCTAGAGTAGCAGGAGATTTGGTTTATGGGTATGATTTTTTTAAATTGTTTAAGTTTTTTACCACTGAATGTATACTACTACTGTAATTAGGGAAAAAAAAAGAAAAAGAAATGCTATTTAAAAAAATCTAATTTAAAAGAAGAAAAACATCACATGGGTTTTTCCTATCATGTTAAAGTGGGTCTTTGTGGAAGAGGCTGATGACATCTCTAAGGAAAGGGGCAGATGGCACAGGCACAAAATATGTGCTCTGCATCAGTTTAGGGCACCAGGCAAAAATCATATTGCATTTTCCTCAAAGATGTGGTCCTAAGGCAAACTCTGACAGCCTAGAAATGCATCCCTAAAGTAGCACCATATAATTTCATAGGGAGACTGCAACTTATCCTTGTCATTTTTTACAAATGCGACATGTAGAGTAGAAGACTGACAGCTTGTTAAAAGTTAATTAGAAAGAGTAGGAAAGAAGCAAGCCTTATGCAACCAGTTATGCTGAAGACTAAACCTCTCACAAGTGCAATTGGAAAAAAATGGTCATTTTACATATCACATGTAGAATGTTAATATGTGTTAAAAGCCTTAAACCTGGAATCAGAAAAATAATATATGTGTAAAATAAACAACTTTTCACTGGCATGGAAAATACGTGCATATTTCTTACAGGGGAAAATAGCATTCCAGTTCATTAAATTATGTCAAGAATCATAGCTAAAACTCAACACAGACTGTCACCATGCATCACACAAATAATATGGCATGGGTTGGCAGCTGAATACTATAGACTGTGCAAATAATGACAAGGAAAACCTTTATTCACAATCCACTTAGTGCAGATTCCAGCCAGCTCTGCACACTCCAGAGGCACTAACATTATGTGCAGGGCAATTAGGTTTACTCCCACATCAAAAAATGTATTTGTTAGGATAGAAGTGTAGGAGGAAACACTGATAGCTGCACAGATGCAACCAGTGTCAACAGAGAGTGAGTTTTTGGCTCCCGTTCCTGTTACCCCCTCCAAAGGGAGCAGAGATGTGATGGAAAATACCCATCTATTTCAGAATTTCCAAAAAGCTCCTGAAATCATGCAGATGAGGCATAGATTAGAGCCCTTCCATTAGCTCACATTATTGACTTTCAGATCAGCCAAATGAAGCTCAGATTGGATGAAAGCAATCCAATCAAATTTCCATGTATGCCCAGGTAAAGGGGGTTTAAGAGCTTAAATTTTACAGAATTTTGCCTCAGTCTCATTTTTTTCTCACCATCAGAGTTTGTCAAATATAAAGTCACTTAGAAAAGTTCAGCCAGGCAAAACAAATAAAAAGCTTTGGTTAAAACTATTTTTATTATCTATTCATTTATGTAAATAGTAATTACTGAATAGCAACTCTGGACAACCAATATGAATTTAGCATGGCTGTTTCCTTCAAATAACAAATAATCTAGCAGTGTGAACAGAGGTACAAAAATGGTAAAAATCCAGTACATTAGGCTTCTAGATGACCACAATGGCAGTATAACACATTCCAGGGTGCTGTATCCCCACAGAATCTTTGAGCAACTAGCGAAAACTGGCAGAGCCATCTTCCTCAAAACTCTAGAGAACAGGTAAAGGGCTAAGTAACTGGGTGAGTGCCAAATCAAGAAAACACAACCTTAAA
Organism: Tolypeutes matacus; assembly: GCA_026826555.1. Lineage (NCBI taxonomy): Eukaryota > Metazoa > Chordata > Mammalia > Cingulata > Chlamyphoridae > Tolypeutes > Tolypeutes matacus. Next base: position 56,332,956 of record JAKSZT010053887.1, read on the forward strand.
AATGGTAGGAGGAATTCATGGCACCCTTGCTAGTCCCTCCTTTACCGCATTTCAGGATATTGTGTAGAGCCAGACTGTAACCTATTGTGAGTCCCTGGGTATTCTAGAGGGAACAAAGTCACCTCTAAATGCATACTGGGGTGTCTGTATATTAGTGGCAATCTATCTGGAGGCTGCCTAACAGACCAAACTGGGAAATTTTTCTCAGGCTCACCCTCCAAGAATAGGCACTGCAGGCACCTTGAAGACAGCAAGAGTAGTACAAGAAAGTTAAGTCAAAATGTCCTGGGGCTTGCTTTAAGTCATATAATAGAGCATCCAGGGGGTTGGGGCAGAGAGACTATTTCTTAGGGAGTGCAGGGGGCATTCAAATATGTGTAAAAGGGAAAATCCCAAAGGCCATGAGCAAGCACAAGCTCAGGACAAGACTCGGGCTCAGCAAAGACAGAGAGGACCCTGAATTTCACATTCACCTCTTCTTGGTAGGAGTAATAACTCTAAAGGAAAGCACCAGACATGGAACACCAATTTGAAAAAAACATGTGAAAGGTGATTTTTGCATTGGTTTTTTTTTTTTCTTAGCTAATGACATTTAAGGAAAACTCTGTCATAGTATTAGCTGGGTAAAAACTTAAGGAACAGAAAATTCAGTGGCTAAATCCTAGAGTTAACATTTTTAAATATTAAAATGTACAGTGTGTAACGAAAGATTACAAGACAAATAAAGGAATGGTAAATGATGGCCCACTCAAAAAACAAGATAAAAATCCAGAAACCATTAACAAAGAAGACCAGACTTTGGACATAGCAGACAAAGACTTTGAAAAATGATCCTCAATATTCTCAAGGAGAAAAAACTTAAGGGTATCAGGAAACCAGTGAAGGAACAATATGAGCCTCTCAATAAAAAGATAGAAATTTTAAAAAGGAACAAAACATAAAACTGCTGTTGAAGACCACAATAAATGAAATGAAAAATTCCCTAGAGGGTTCCAACAGATTGGAGTCAGAAGGAGAAAGAATCAGTGATCTCAAAGACAAGACAATTGAAATGATTTGGGCTGAGGAGCAGAAAGAAAGAATTTAAAAAGTGAACAGAGGTTAAGAGTTCTGTGGGACACCATCAATTGTACCAATATATGCATTATGGGAGTCCCAGAAGGAGAATAAAGAAAGGAGGAGAAGGCATAGTCAAAGAAATAATGGCTGAAAATCCCAAATTTAACAAAAGACGTGGATATGTATATTTGAGTTCAATGAAACCCAAACAAGATAAACTAGAGGAAAAACACATCCAGACACAGAGTAGGCAAACTGTCACATGCCAAAGACAAGGAGAGAGTTCTGAAAACTGCAAGAGAAAAGCAATGTCTATGTTTAAGGGAGTCCCAATAAGATTAAGTGCCAATTTCTCATTTGAAACCACGGGTTAAGAAGGCAATGGGACAAAATATTTAAAGTGCCAGAAGAAAACAATGGCCAACCAAAAATTTCATATCCAGCAAAGCTGTCTTTCAAAAATGAGACAGAGGTTAAGACATTCCCAGATAATCAAAAGCTGAGTAATTTTGTCACCACCAGACCTGTCCTGCAAGCATGCTAAAGAGAGCTTTTCAAACTGAAAGTAAAGGATATGAGACATTGGATCAATGTGGCATAAAGAATTAAAGACTTCCAGTAAAGGTAACCAAATGAACAATTGTAAATGCCAGTACTATTTTATTGTATTTTTTGTTATATAATTCCATATTTTACTATTTACAGATGCTAAAATGCAAATGCCTAAAAAGTAATGGCAAATTACGGTTTTTGACATAAAATGTATAAAGAAATAATTTGTGACAAATACAGCAAAAATGGGAAAGAGGTGTATAGAAACATTATATGCTAGTGAATTTAAGTTGGTATCATATCAACATGACTGTTATAGAATTAAGATGTTAAATTTAAGAATCATGGTAACCTCAAAGAAAATATATGAAAAAAATATAGAAAGAAATGAGGAGGATCTCAAATTGAATAATACAAAAAAATATATGAAAGTAGGCATTAATGCAAGAATTGGTAGTCCAAGAGGCATAAGACTTACAAAGACCAAATTTTAAAAAGGCAGAAGAGGGAAGCAGATATGCTCAAGCACACAGCGAATGGACACAGAGAGCAAGAAAGTAAGTGCAAAAACAAGGAGGAAAGAATAAATTAAAAATATAAATAAATAAAAATTGGGCAGAAGAAAATATCACTAGTTACATCAAATATAAATGGCTAAAATGCTCCAGTAGAGATTGGCAGAATAGATTAAAAATAAAAAAGCATGACCCAATTATATCTTTTTATGGGAAACTCACCTTAAATTCAAAGACATAAGTAGATTGAAAGTAAAAGGATGAAAAAAAAAAAATTCCATGCAAATAGTAGCAAAAAGAGAACTGGGATAGCTATACTAATAGCTGATAAAAGAGTCTTTAATTAAAACTGTTATGACGGACAAGGAAGGTCACTATATATGGAAAAGGGGCTCAATTCAGCAAGAATACATAAAAAAATTATAAATATATATGCACTAATGGCAGAAAACCAAAATACATGAAGCAAATATTGAAAGGCTCAAAAGCAGAAATAGATAGCTATAAATTAACAACAGGAGCCTTCGATGTACCACTTTCAACAGTGGATAGGACATCTAGACAGAAGATAAACAAGGAAATAGAAGATTGAATGATACTATAAACCAACTGGACCTAACAGAGATATATGGAATACTTCACCCCAAAACAGCAGAATATACATTCTTCTCTAGTGCACATAGATCATTCTCCAGGATAGATCATGTTAGATGACAAAACAAATCTCAATATACTAAAAAATACAGAAATCATACCATTGTACTTTCTCCAACAACAGCAAAATGAAGCTAAAAATCAATAACAGAGGGAAAACTGGCAAATTAATATATATGTGGAAATTAAACAGCTCACTCTTAAACAACCCGTGAGTCAAAGAAGAAATCACAAGGGAATTTAGGAAATATCTTGAGGCAAATGAAAATGAAAATACAATACACCAAAACTTATGAGATGCAACAAAGGCAGTGCTGTGAGGGGAAAAACACTCAAATTACCTACAATGATTCAACAAGAAATAGATGATCTCAATAACAAATGAAGAGAAAGAATCAATAATCAAAAACATCCAAAGAGAATAGGATCAGGTGAAATTTACAAATACACCAAGGAGATTTAACACCAATCCTGCTCAAACTCTTCCAAAATATAGAAGAGAAGAGAACAGTCCCTAACTCATTTTATGCAGCCACATCACCCTCATACCAAAGCAACAAATGGTGTCAGGAAAACCAGATATTCATATACAAAAAAACAAACAAACAAAAAAAAAAAAACAAAGGTGGATCCCTCTTTCATACCATAAACAAGTTAACACAAAAAGCATCAAACAAATAAAAGAACCAAAACTATAAAATTTCTAGAAGAAAACTTAAGGAAATATGTTTAAGACCTTGTGTTAGGCAATGGTTTCTTAGATTTTACACCAAAGGCACAGGCAACAAAAGAAAAAAATAGGTAAATGGGACTTCATCAAATTAAAAGTTTTGTTCATCAAAGGACTTCATGAAAGTGAGAAGACAACTTATAGAATTGGAGAAAATATTTGGAAACTACATCTCCAATAAGGGTTTAATATCTAGAATATATAAAGAAACCCTACAACTCATCAACAAACTCAATTTAAAAATGGTCAAAAGACTTAAATAGACCTTTCTCAAAAAAAGATATACAAATAGGCAAAAAGCACATGAAAAGTTGTTCAACATCATTAGCTATTAGGGAAATGTAAATCAAAACCACAATGAGATACCACTTTACACATACTAGAATGACTGACTACTCTTTAAAAAATGGAAAATAACAAGAATTGGTGAGGATGTAGAGAAACAGAAACACTTGTTCATTGTTGGTTGGAATGCAAAATGGTGCAGTCACTGTGGGAAAGGATTTGGCAGTTCCTCAGAAACTAAATATACAATTACCACATGACATTGTGATCCTACTTCTAGGTATATACCCAAAAGAATTGAAAGCAGGGATCGAACAGATATTTGCACACTGATGTTCATAGTGGCATTATTTACAATTGCCAAAAGATGGAAACAACCCAAGTGTCCATCAACAAATGGATGGATACATAAAATGTGGTATATGCATGCAATGGAATATTATGCAGTCATAAAAAGGAATGAAGTTCTGATACATATGATAACATGGATGAATCTTGAAGATCTCAGGTTAAGTGAAATGAGCCAGACACAAAAGGACAAATACCATAAGATCTTCCTGATGTGAAATAATTAGAGTAAGCAAATTCATGGAGTCAGAAACTAGAATAAGAATACAGGTTACAAGGGTTGGGGAAGGTGTATGGAATAGGGAGTTAATGTTTAAATGCTACAGAGTTTCTCTTTATGGTGATGGAAACGTTTTGGTAATGGATGGTGATAATGGTAGCACAATTGTGAGCGTAATTAATGCCACTGAATTTTACATTTCAATGTGGTTAAAAGCAGGAAATTTTAGGTTGTGTACATATTACCAGAATAGTAAACTATGGAGTAGAGTTAATTGTACAATTATAATAATATTGTTAGATCAATTTTAACAAAGGTACCACACTAATGCAAAACATTAAAGGTGAAAACTGTGTGTAAGGGGGAGAGTATATAGAAACTCTATTTTCTGCATGATTTTTCTGTAAACCTACAAATTATCTCTCTCTAAAAAAAATTCAGTGCATCAAACTATCATACTAAAAAACTGGAAAGGAGCATAGGCTTAGGTCTAATATCCTAAGAATTATGGAGAAGAGGGAAAGAGCTTTACAGGGGAGTTTTATGTCTTTCCAGGAAAGTCTAAATTGATGGTAGGAAAAGTCTTTGAGAGACTTGATTAGAATTTCTTCCTTTCTAGCTGCTATCACATTCCTCTCTTAGCATCACCCATGGGACTTCACCCTTGAAAGAAAACATTCTGGGTATAGAAAGTGACTGATAACAGTTCCTCCTAACCAACCTTTCCAGAAACAGCAGAGGCTGCCCTTTCCCTTTTGTTTTCACAGTGCCAACAGGGTTAGGTAGCCTGTGTAAGCAAAAGTTCTGACAAAAGTTCAATATTTGTACTTTTTAAGCATGTTATTTTGGTTCCATATGTTCATTTCATCATTCATTTTAAATGAGCTGACATTGTAACTTAACAATATAATATGAAAGTACATTATATTATAAGGATTAACCACTTCTAAAAAGGGAAAACAATGCTTCCTTCCTGGGATACGTGTTTTAGTCCTCCTCGCACAAGGACCAAAAAATTCTATTCTATTAGCTGAACAAGATTTCATTATAAGAAATGATGACAATGTTTCAGGTCTCTATTTTTTATTTTGTTTTGTCTGCTATTAGCTGGCACATTTGTATATGTCTGTCAAATAGTTGTTCATTATCTTCATTTCTTGTCACTTCTCTTGGAAAATATAAGCAAACATATTTATTACTAATGATTTTAGAAAAAGACGGATTTTCCTTTGTTTTGCTACTTAGTGTATAATTCTTTAGCAGCTGGAAAGCATTAAATGTTAAGTAGAAATACAATGCTGCTTCCTGAAGTGGTTCTGGAATAACAAAATGTCACAGCTTCACAATTGAGAAGCTTTGTTGGGCATGCTAAATGTTATCACTTTTATAGGTAATAATACCACGAGATGAGACAAATAAGAGGGCAGGGAAGGAAATTTGCCTATAAAACACCAAAGTATAAAACCCCCAAACTCCAGAAGCTGAAGTCCTCCAGAAGCTTTGATCATTGGTTCATTATTAATTCTTTAGAGTCCCCTGACAAGCAGAGAACACAAAATGTTACCCGACTCAAGGGGGAGCAGACAAACCAAGTACCTATCAAAGAGCAAAGAGCTCAAGTGCAATTGATTTTGAATGGATTTTCACTGAAGTTGGGTCTAGGCTTAGGTGTTTTCCTGAATTGGCTTGTATTCCTGGTTAAAGCAGTGGAGGCAGCACTGAACCCTGAACTGTCTAGTAATGTACATGGTACTTAAATCCAAAGAAATAATACTTGCCCCCATGAAGGTTGAGTTGGCCCTGCAATAATCATAGAAATGCATACAGTCCTTGTTTTCTTTTAATTTTCTTTAGTAAATATCCAGAACTCTTGACTCCCACCTCCCCTCACCTTGCAAGGGCCCTTTTAATAAGCAATTAATATGGATGTGCTCACAAAGAAAAAAATATTTGACTATTTTATTTCCTTTATTACTTTTAGGGCTGCCAATATTTCAAACTGTCAATCAAAAAAGAGAATTAAGTGTAAATAAACAGCATTTTAATTAAATTAATTTTAATTTAAAAATTAAATAAATTTAAATTGAATTAATACATGAAAATTTAGTTGTGCCACTAATTGCAGAGCTGTATCTTTCATATTTTCCCTGCCTGTCATGACTGTTATTATTTTGATGGAAGATTAGTTGTGCAAAGTAATATTTGAAACTGTTATAAATTATGAACAAAAGGGAAACAAGTACAACTCTGTTCTCTGAGGCATGAGAATTTTCCACATCTCCTTTGACTACATTTTGCTCTTAATAAATGAAAACTATTTTTTCTCCAAATTGGTAAGAGAAATTTAAAACTATTTGAAGTTGAACCATAAAGTTCATGTCACACTTTCAGAAATTGTTGCTGCTATTCTGAGATCAGTATATGCAGGAAATACAGTAAAATTATAAACAATGTCACAACTTGAGGTGTCTCACTCTCATCTGATAACAGCTATTTGGCTATTTCCCCCAAATAGCATAATTCAACTTTAATTATTTTGATCCTGCTTCAAATCAACACCATTAGAGGGGATTTCTCTGAGTTTACTTTTATGAGTGAATTAAGCAGATGTGGCTCTATACTTGACTGAGCTATAGTTGGCTCTAGAAGAGTTCTGCCAAGAGCAGCTTTATAAGTTGCCAAAAATTACAGGCAGAACTCCAATAACAAAATATAGGATAATATTATTTGTTCCAATATTCATGACCATGATGTTTCCCTAAGAAAATGCTCAAAATCCAAAAACATGCTTAGGGTAGACAGTGAGGGAGCATCAAAGTTCTACAAGTATGGAGGAAAGGGCAGCTCTCTCTGTCAGTGTCACCACTCTGGGAACAAAGAGCCGGTGCCCCCATAGGGATGCCTGTTGTTCATAAGCAGGATCGTTTTAAGATGGCTAATGTGCATATGTTGATGGTATGGTGTCAAGGGGAATATCTGACAATGGTTTCTAATGAATAGTGAAATGGCCAGAAAAGAAGAAGCAAAATCCCAAATAATTCATCAAATACATAATTTGCTCCTACGTAATCCAAAGATGACTGCAGAATGACAGTTTTTAACTCCATCTAGTTTTCCCTTGAAGGAAACTGAAGGGAAACTAAGAGTCACAAACACAAAAGACCAGAGATTTAAAAATAAATAAATAAATAAATACATAAATAAATAAATAAACACTACTATCCATCCATCCATCCATCCATCCATCCATCCATCCATCCATCTATCGTCTAAACAAGGCCTCAAGAGCCCTTGGTTTTTGTTTATTTGAACACCCAGTATAATAATGCATTTTGATGTGTTTAATGTAGTATATGGAAGAAAAAGTCATATTCAGTCAATCTTTTAAGCCAATTGTTTTGTTTTAGGCTTCAAATCATTGGGGGGTCCAATGGGATGATCTAAGCTGTCATTCTAAAACATTTAGTGATGCCCGATTCTAATTAAGCATATCAACTCTGATGCTTGACTTCAGTGAAACAAAGGGTGCCATCAATTTGATAAGACTCTGCTAAGCAGGGTTTAAAATTAATTCATAATTTCTTTTATGTTTGTCATGTGTTGTGAAAATGAACTGACATTCAATTTTTCATGAGCTATGCACAAGCAGAAGATTTAATATCAGTCAGTGTTCTGGAAAGACTAGGTAGTTTGGGGAGCAAATTATGATTCCAAATTATGATTCCATACTGTGATTTTTGGATAATTGGAGCAACAAGCAAAACTAACTGGTGTGCACATATTGACATTCACTCTCGTAGTCATACAAATTTGTACAGAGAAGTTCCACCTGCTTTTTTCCCCCTTAACTTATAACGCTTCCCAAAAGCCTCTTTATCAAACTGTACTGAGTACATTTTAAATAATTGCAAAAAATGGGTAAGAATTGTATACTTTCAGAAATAGTGAAAGTAAATAATGATCATTAAGCAATTTATAGTCAGTGTTCATAATATATTGTATAGGTTGGTATTTGCTATTATAAGTTTAGTAAGCAGCAGACTGATTTCAAGAATATCTATCTAATAAATCTACATAAAGCGACAATAATCTTAAAACACATATGAGAATTATGTCACTACCAATGCTCTTAAGCCAATTATGGGAATTATTAATATTATCTGGGGAGAAATTATAAGGCAGTTTTATGAAATCAGGATATATAACAATAGGATGCAATTATTGAAAGATCTTGAGAAATTTTAGGTGAGATATTCTGTCTCCCAACATGCAAATTTTTTAGATAGGGCAGTCTCCATTCTTTTAGCCACAAATTGGGATAAAAGCTTCATCTCCAAATATAATTTGTTTATTCAGCTTTTAGGAATGAAGCATATCATGTCTGTATTTTTGTATACAGGTTTCAGTACTCAAGTTCTTCTAGTTAACAGGTCCCATTATTTCCTTAAATGAGAACTAGGCATAATATCCACTGTGGATCAGCAATCCGCAAAATATAAAATATAACTATTGGAGTGTAAAAATTTTAAATGTGTGTTCTAATTCATTTAAAGTTTTATTTTCTGTTCCCTAGCACAGTGTCTGAAACGTAAGTTTCAATATAGTTTAGTTGATTATACACAATATACGTTATGTTTAAGACCAAAATATCAATTTTGTACCTAAGAGTCACAGAATCCCTTTTAAAAATCCTAAGCTAAATATCATCCAGTTCTTTTAGATCATAGGAATGGATTCTTGGCTCTATGCTTTAGGCATTCATAAGGCAGAGAGAGAGAGAGAGAGATTAATATCCCAAAGGTGACAAAAAGCCGTGTTTCATGATTATTTGGACACAAATACAAAGCAATAATTTAATTCTCTATTAAAATTAATTTTGAAATAATTTTTTTTCATTTTAATAACATTGTAGTGAGATAAGAAAAGTGGATATGAAAATCAAATGTTAAAAAGATTTTCCTGCCAGCTGGAATCCTTTACTTCTGTTTTGACAATCCTATCACACACATACACAGGCTGTCACAAAGGGAAAATCTTTCCATTTCCTCTCAGGAAGATCATTATGAGGCTTTTTATTGATTGCTTCCTGTGGTATGTATAATCCTTCTTGTGGTTTTGTGCTATCCAGGGAACTTGTTGTGTGTAAACAACCACAGGTGATTAGCGATCAATGAATGATTTTAACCTACGAGATAAGTGCAAGAGGACATGGACTTTATGTGAAGGGCTGTTTAGTTTTCATTCCCTACAGATTTAACTTGATTCTTTTCTGCTGAAGGGAGAAGAACACGGAAAATCAATGCTTCTGGTTGAGTCCAACACAGTTGAGCTCTGACCGTGAGTGTTCTGTTAGATGAACATTTCTAGCTGGTATTTTAATCTACATTGCGAGCAGTAATTTTTCTTATAGTTGTAATTTGGCATTTTCGGTATACTTTTACAAAATATTCTACTAACACTCATTTATGCAAAGAGAAGTCCACACAACACTTCTCTCAAATAAAGGCAAAGCAAGACACAGAGAAGATCCAAGGTCAAAGTTCTTTAATTATCAAGATTAAATAAATACCAGTTATATGATGAACTAATGCTAATGGTACAGTACATAGCTTTTGTGAACATAACCTTAGAATCACAAGATCTTGGAGCTGAATATGACTAGCCATCAGGATTACCTGGAGAGCTTTTCAAATATAAATATTCTTGGATTTTTCCTCCAGTTACACTCAATTACAGCCTTTGGGAGGCCTGGTAATATGATTAAAGATCTTTAAGATATATTAAAAGGGCAAAAGCAATGTGTATAACAGTGTTATAGAATAAACCTGCTTTGCAAAAAAAGATTTAAAATGCATATTGTATATATATTATTTACCATGTACTACATATATATACACACACATTGCATATTTCCAGAAGCATGCACAAACTATTTACAGGAATTCTTTCTGGGAGTAAGACTTTACAGTCTAGGTGAAGAGAAGACAGGTATACTTTTTATTTCAAAGCTTTTTGCTGAGGTTTGCATTTGCTGCCTGGGTCGGCACAGTTTAAAAATAAATTCAACTTTTAAAATAGGTTCTTCTGGCCATTCTATTGAAAAGCTAGGTTTGGGAAACATTGATTCAATCCTTTCAGCCTCAAATATTATCCCTGACTCAGTTGAGAGGTGAAAAGTTGTGTGCAATGTAGATCACAATCCCTTAACTCTGCCCTTGCCACCAAGCACATCTGTCATAAATCACTGACGCTGAGAGCCAATGAGGCGATGTCTTTTCTCAGTGCCTCTCTCTGTAGGAGGTGATCAGATGGGATGCAGAGGAGAGGAGGACAGGTAGGAGTCTCTTCCAATCTGGAAGGTTTTATTCTAGTCCTCCTGTCATGCTATCCTGCTGGAGAAACCAAGTTTATGACTGGTTATATTTGACTCTGCCAAACAGTCACTTTCTTCTTTGTGCCTCCTTGACATTTTGTACATAAGAGCAGAATCCATCAAGGTCCTCTAAGCCACACTGCAGTAGCAAATAGCCTGCAAAACTCAGTGCCTAAAATGCATAAATGCATTTCTTGGCCGTTCTGCATGCCCAGTGCAGATCATTGAAGGACCTCTGCTCTTTCTAGTAACACAACAACCCAGGCTGAAGCTCCATAATGAACAGAGGATCAGCATGACAGTGGAGAGGGAAAGGAATATGAGGAATCATACTCTGGCTCTTAAATCTCTTACTAAGAAGTGACACTTTTGCTCTCATTTAATCATTTAAAGGAATTCAAATGGGTACACCTAACTTCAAGGTACAATCCTTTTCTGAGCCTGGAAAGAAGTGAACTGGAATTCTACTGAACATCACTAGTGACTACCCAACCATACTCAAAATGAGATGCAATGTTTTTCTGTCTTCCATGATAGAGAGAGAGCTCCACGAAGACAAGCTCCTCCTCTTATTCATCTTTGTTGCCCCAGTGTTTGATAATTAATAGATGCTCAATAAACATTTATTAAATTAATTAATGACCTATTTCTGTTTATTAGTAAAAGTTTTATATTTACTTAATATTAGACCTCTGGGCATTATTTTTAGCATCAGAACAACTGCATTATTGGCATGTTACACATTAAAATTTGAAATGTTAGTGCATTGAGAATTAACTTTATAAAATATAAGAACTAACATGTCTTTTCACATAATTGGCCAGGGCAAATTCTTTACATTTCTTGATGGAAGGCATTTACCTCTACTACCCTACCTTGGGCTGACCACATTTTGACAGTATAGCAAGATTTTCCAGAGATATAAAGCAAAAATGTTACAGATGAAAGAAAATCATTCATCAAGTATGTAGTAGCCATTAATGGTACACCTCTAGCAATTGCTTACTAAGGATTATGGCATAGATAAGAGGTCATAGAATATGTGATTTCCCTCTCATGTTAGCCCTGTCTCTTTTCTAAGTAATTATGTTTTAAAAACTCATAAATATTGGTTATTTAATTCTTGGTAGTAATAAATCACTTGCAATACAAAGATCTGATCAAGATACAACTGTTGTTTGTAATACCATCACTGAGAACTTCTAGACTCAATTATAAATTACATTTCCTAGTTTGGGAATGGAAGTTAACAAATTTAATGATTGTGTTCTCAGCACCAGAGTTTTTGTTTCATTTGTACGCATCTCAGCACCTCTCATTCATGGTCAAGTTAGTTCATATTTCAGCTATCTTAGAGCTAGTTAATAACTAGGAAGGGAACACAAAAAAGGCACATGAGTAGCTAATAGCGCCACAAAGTTCATTAACTAAACATCGTGCACTCATAACTAATAGCTCACAACATACTCAGAAAGAATATATTCTAATTTTGGTCATATTTCTAACAATCATGACAGTCTGGTTGATCACTAAGCGGTCTGGGAATTATAGTGTGGAATCCAAGGAAGCAGATGAAAAAGAATAAGGAAATACATTGGTTTCATAATTTGAAATTTTGAGCCACAAGTTAATTCAGAAAACATTCACTGTGTTTCTGTATATGTGCATGCCCATGTGTTCACATATTCTATTTTACCGGATTTTGCCTGCTACTCTAGATAGAAAAAAAGAAATGATTGTACATTCTGTTACATTCCTTGACAATGAAAACAGAGTCACTTAAAAACCCTCTACTTGGTTAATCTACTAATGGCCTAATGCATCATGGTGAATGCTAAAACAAAAGTAACAATTACAGAGTGGAAATCTGAGGCAAGAAAGTCTCCCTTTCCAGGTCCTAATGTTATCATGAGGGTGGTGCAACAGAACAAATGATAGAACCAATATACCAAATCATGAAAGGTTATGCAAGTTATTTCATTTTAAAGGTCCTTGGCTCGATATCATGGTACCCTTTCAACTGAGAATTTCAATTCAGAAACTTGTGAAAATGTTACAGCAAACTGCAATAATAATGTGCAGGGGTTGTCATCTGCCATTGTAATCCTGGTCATGCACACGGCAAAATGGTGTCACACTGCTCAGATTTAATTACTCTTTTAATGTTAGAACAAATGAGAAAAATTATTTTTAGTGTGTTGACAATCTGAAATTTTTAAATCCATAGTGTAGGGCCCTGAAAGAATGCAAATTAAATACATTATAATAAGCATGAAATGCAAGCTCCTTATGAGAAAGCATAGGAGGTAGGCACTTATGTGGCCATATTTAGGATGCAAAGTGGTGACTTTATGGACCAAGCCAATGTAGGGACAGGTTTTAAAACCCAAAAAGCAGAATAAATATTTGAAACATAAAACAAAACAAAACAAGACTAACAAGGCTATTTTGTGAGAGCTGTTATAAAGGATTCTAGATATGATTTTAACCTTAAGACATGAGAGGTCATTTGAGTAGATATAGAAGAGGAAAATTAAAATGCATTGACTGTCTATTATAAGCTGGAACAGTATGCTCAGAATTGATTCAATATCACAAATATTTCACAACCAACCTTTGATGTTGGCATAATTATCCTCATTCAATCATTAAGAGAGATTCAATGACTTGTCCTAGAATTTGCATCAAAGCTAATAGTCTTTCAATTAGAACACGCAATTTGGGGAGAAGCGATTTTTTGTTGTTAAAATGAGACTTCCAGAACCTTGTATTTTTTGTATTTGAGTCTTTAATCATCTTGTAGGTTGAAGTTACCAATTTTACTGATATGAATATGCTGGGCTGTGAAAAAAGCCTAATAAAAGTAAATCAAAAGGAGTTTCACATTTTGGAAAGAAAAGAAACAGATGTCTTCCAAGCTGGAGGTAATTTTGGAAGATTTGAAGATCACTGTCTTTATCAGCAGTTAGCCAACTTTTACTGTAAAGGCACAAATACTAAATATTTTAGGATTTGCAGGCAATTTGGTATCTGTCATAACTACCTAATGTTGCCATTGTAGCAGGAAAGCAGTCATTGGCAATCAATAAATAAATGAATGGAGCTGTGCTCCAATAAAACTTTGTTTATGGGCATTGAAATTTGAGTTTCATGTGATTCCTTTCAATCATTTAAGCCTTTTGAAAATCTAAGCAATATTCTTAGCTCATAGGTCATACAAAAATAGGCAACATGATGGATTGGGTGCATGAGCTTTAGTTTGCTGACTCCTGTCTTAGATGATCTTGCTCTTAGAGCTTGTACCAATTGCAGGATAGAAAAAAATAAATGTTTGGGAAAAAGTGAAAATGACATAAAAAAAAGAAACTACTCATTTTAATGAGTTAATGTGGAATTCCAAAGGTAGTCATGAAGTAAATGATAATTTACATAACAGAATCCATGTCTGAGAAGTTTTGGCAACTAATTCAATATTCTCTATGAGGTATTATCTTGAAAAATATGCTTAAGAATTTTTAACTAGCTCAGAGCAGAGTTTGCTGTAGGCTTTGCAGTCTCCATGGGGATTGATATATCTTTGGAGCCTCAAAATCTGTACCAGCTACCAACTTCCCTCATGGTATAAATCAATATTTTTTTTTAGTTTTAAAATTCTAGTAATTTTTAAGCCCTGGTTACTTAAAACATTGCTTCTTTCACTAATAATTGCTTTAAAAGATTCAAAGAGCACAAAAAAAAAAAAAAAAAAAAAAAAAAAAAAAAAAAAAAAAAACTTAGGCAAACTATTCAAGCTAGTCTATCCAAAATTTAATTTCTCATTTCAATGGATTTTTTTTTAAATCTCAATCAATTTAACTAAAGCTTTTATCTGTGTGTGTGTGTATTCTATAGACTCCATAGTCTCATAAAAAATGGGACTAGCCACTTTGAACTTCAAGGGATGGAACTTTGCTAACTTTGTGTAAAAGTGACATTATTGGATTTTTTGTTTCTCCTGGGTTCCAGTAAAACTAGCATGTATTGACTTTCAGGGCAGGTACAAAAATCCATATTCTCATGCTGCGGTATGTAAAAGTTTTAGATTATACTTTAACAATTGATTTGTATAATGTCCCAAGATTTTTACTAAGAATTTTACCTCTCCTTCACTAAGTTACAGCTAAATGCCATCACATGTTTTTTAGCTGTATGACTTTGGCTAGTTGCTTAATCGTTTAAGTCTCAGATATTTTACCTGTGAATTAGCTGGCATAGACAAGATCATGAGACAGTTTTTTTTATTAGATAACTAATTTGGATTTGATGCAGAATGATGAGAGCTTAAAGTGAGGCAGTGGGGACCAAAAGGAAGGAAATGATTCCAGAATTCTTAGGAGGATGGAACTTAGCACAGAATTTAAGAACTTGACTGATCTAAAAAGCCATCTTTTTTTTGTGAGTAATGGAATGGTCTAGACAGACTACCTGTATTAGTTTGCCAAAAGGTTGCCAATACAAAGTAACAAAAATGGGTTGGCTTTTATGAAAGGTATTTATTTGGTATAAAAGCTCACAGTTCCAATGCCGTGAAAAGTCCAACTCAAGATACCATAAAGTGCTTTTTCACCAAAGTCAGCTACTGTTGATCCTAGCATTATTGTCATGTGGTGAAACAAGATGGCTGCCAATCTCTGCAGAAGACTCTGTCTTCCCTTCCAGAAACTACCCTCTCTTAGAGCTCATCTGTGAGCAACTAGGCATTGGGCTTGTCTCTTTCCGGGCCTTCTTTCTCAGTCTTGGCTGTTCCCCTCTCTTCCCAAGTTCAGCTATAAGCTATCAGGCATATAGCAGGGCCGGTCTCCTCTTGAGCTGTTCCATGGACCCAGCCTCTTGGGGGCTTTGTACTTAAGCAAACCTCTCTCTCACATTACAGTTTGATTTCAAATATGTCAGCTCCATTTTTTCCTGTGTCTGAGTCGTTGTGTCTCCCTTTACATCAGACCCAGCCAGAGGGTGGAGACTCAACATGAATCACACCTCACTGATGTAGCCCAATCAAAAGCCCTAAAGCAATCTTATCAAGTAATCTAATCAAAGAACCCTCAACTAAATTTAATGCAATCAAAGGGTATCACACCCAGAGGAATAAATTAGTTTACAAACATAATCTTTCTCTTTCGGGGATTCATAAAATAATCTCAAACTGCCATACTACCTAAGCACTCAACCACACTTTGCTCATTTGTGCAACAGAGGTAATAAAACCCACCTTGCAAGGGTGCTAACAGCGTGCAATTAAATATTGAAAATAAAATACCTAAGACACGGCATGGAATAAATTTTAAGTGAATGCTTGCTGCTTTATTGGGCAACTTGCCACAGGGACACATTTTCTGATCTCTTAAAATTTATCTCTAAAAGTACCTGAATTTTTAAGTCAACCTCATCAGATATTTAAGTAGTGACATTTGATGACAAAGCTCTGGCCTCAACCTGTTCTGTGACTTAATGCTTAGCTGAAGACTAACTTCATGATCAAGACTGATTCCTCAAGAGTTTTTCTGAGAAAATAATTTAAGGATATCTATTCAAAAACAAAAAACAAAAAATCATAACTCCACAACTCTTACTCCTTTATAGAATATGCTTTTCCAGGGCTTAAAAGATTGGAGGGAAATCTTAGTTACTGGGAATGAAGGTAAGCATGTTCAATGCTATCTCTATTTCAGGAAAAGACCAGAAAGCTAAGCAGTCCAATGAACAGGAAAAAGTTACTCAAAGTAATTTTGATCTTCTGTTAAAAAAAAAATTCCCATTTGAATTTTATCATAATATTAATGTAACTCCTGGTTGGCATGGTATCAATGAAAATATTTCCTTATAATTCAAATGCACATCTTTACTATTCACTTGAATTGCTATCTACTTTTTCTTGCAATCTTACTCTTTAAAAAAAGTAAAGTAGAATGAGCAATTTGTATATTAATCAGTTTGTATATCTGCCACAAAATATAAAACATTCCAAACCCTCCCCTGCACCCAATTCTGGTAAACTGTTAGATATTATTTCAAATTGTTCATTTATATATGGTTGCTTTACTTGGGCATAATCTCGAGTGATATTATAAAGTCTTGGAAAACAATCCAACGTCCTTTGCACCACCCTACATACTGAGATCAGTGTTGTGCATCATTCATATGTTAAACCTTTCTTCTTCAATGAATGGGATATTTGCTTATTATGTTGCTATTTAGTAAAACATCTTCATACAATTACAATATACTTATATGAAAGATTGTGATCTAACAAATATCTTAAGAAAAAGGAAAACTATCAAAACCAAACTGAACCTTTAAGCTCAGTTGAGATTAACATTTATGGATTATACAGAGAGTCTGCTTGATGTTATTCAAACACAGGCATAACCTATTTACTGCATAATGGAATTTGTATCTAAATTAGCAGAAATTAAATAAAATATGACAAGAAAACTCAGTTGGTTTATCTGATAGTCTTTATCATCTCATCACATATTTCTGAAAGAGGAAATAGAAAAAACCAGAAGCCACACTACCCAATTACAACAAACCTGACTCCTCCCAAAGTGCTTGTGGTCCTTCCAAGTACCAGTGGGTTTGAGTCACAAGTAATTTTATGGCAAGCTAAATAAACTCTCTCAAATGCCTGCCATCTTTATTTGCAGGTCATTCTTCTCCCTCTTCTTTTTCTCTTCCTTCCCAATGCACACTCTCTAGAATCTGGATCTGCAGTCATCAAGCTCCCTTAATCCACAGTTACTTTTATCTTCTGGTCTTAACTGAAAAGTGGTTTGCTGTGAAGTGTTCTGCTAGTAGAGGCTCATTTTTGTCTTACTTGAGGGTCCAGTGATGGGAAGTAGGCCTTCTCTCTGCAAAATCATTACTTTTCTATACTCCTTTCTCCTGCCTCCTGTCTTTAACTTCCAATCCTATCATTCACCAAACACTTTGGCATTCTGATTCATGGCCCTTTCCATTCCAAGTCCTGTAATTCTTGGATGACTTCAATGTCTCCCTGAATCTCTGATGTATTTACCTCCTCAAGTCCTTACCATTGACTCCTATTTATCTCACTCAATCATTCAATGACTCCCAAAATACTATTGTTTGTTTGCACATAACTTTGTACCTCACTTCTACTTGTTCCTAAAGTCTCTTGAGTTTCCCTGCTTCCTCTCCTTCTCAAGCCTTGGTTTAGAACTTTCTGTGATTCTTTAAGCATACTTCCAATAAACCCCACCCTCACCTACCGCCCTCACCATCCTTATGCTAATCTCCATTGATTTCAGGTGGCTTATACCAAAGGAGACTTTGCAGATGCTCCCACACTAAGACGTGGGCTAAGTTAAAACATGCAGCTCTCCCTAAGGCAGCCAGTGCCTGGGATGTGTCACATCTTCCTGACTTGTCATACACATCAGTCATTTCCTAGCCCTTAGCCAGTCAGCCAGCCAGCCAGCCTTTAAGAGTGCTAAACTGTTTAATTCTTTAGCTGTGTCACTAAGAATATGATGAGGTCTCTAGTCGAGATTTTAAAAAGAAAATCAACCTCAGTATTCCAAACTTGGATTATTACAATAGTTTCTTAACTGGTTACCTCACTCTTCCAGATGGAAGACAGAATTATCCTGTTAAAATATAGGTCAGATCTTGTCACACTCTGCTCAACACTCTCCCTCTATTCATGCAGAGTAAAAGGGAAATAGTTGTTTGATGACCTACAAGTTCCTATCATACCTGACCTCCTATTCTGACCCTGTTTCACCCACTCTTTTCTACACTCACTTCCTTCCAATTCCTTGGGCATTCCTGATGTTCCTGAATACCTAAGACAGACTCCTGCCACAGGACCTTTGCACTTGCTATTTCCTCAGCCTGGAATGCTCTTCCCTAGTTATCCACAGGATTTGCTTCCTCATTTACCTTAAAGCCTCTTTTCAAATGGTATTTCCTTATTGAGGTCTTCCATGAACAACTGATTTTGAAAATACTGCACCCAGCCCCTCTCTGTCCCTGCCCACCCCCTGTACACTAATTACCCTACTTCGATGCTTTTTTTTTTTCTCCAAAGCACTTCTTACCAACTAACATACTTTTGTATTTATTTACTTATTATGTTTGCTTCTTGTTGTCTTCCCTCAATTAAAACTTAGACTTCTTAAGGGTGGGGAATTTTGTTTTGTTTAATGATTTATCTTGAGCTCCTAGAATTATGTTTGGAATATAATAAGTCCTCATTTAAAATTTGTTGACTGAACAGATGGATTTATTAATTTATTTATTACAAGAGAAGAGCATAGGGACAATGAATGTAAAAATGTCAGTATACCTCAGTAATCATAGAGGTTGGAACTAGATTCCACAAATATACTGAATGACAACTAGAAAATTATAACCATGGATAGTTTTATGATGCTTTATAGTTAATACAACACTTCTACATACACATTCTCCTTAAGATGACGATTAGAGTGAGAAGGGAGCACTGTTTTCATTTTATAGGTAGAGACAATATCAGAGACCTTGGTGACTTTAATTGACACCACATGTATTTTTTAAAGCAGGCCACCTTGAGTACTTCAACAAGGCTATGTCCACTATACTACATTTCATTACTTCTTCCAAGAGAACTCTCTGGGCCTACAAACTACCTACAAAATGCTTATGATGACAGGATGTTTAAAAAACTAGTGTCTTGAAATGCTATACCCAACAAGAATGTGTTCACTCATATTGTGAAGATTGGACATCAAAAACATCAGGATGAAAATATGACAATTGAATTAAGTCTCTATTTTCTTAATTCATAGTTTGGGGTACAAAAGGCATGCTCAAAATTCTATCTTCATTTTGTACCTTCTCTCATTCTATCCTGTTTCCTTAGCTGAGGGTAGAATAGCTTTTCCCCTACTTGCAGCAAATTACCTTAAGTACTTAAATTTCATTTTCAATGAAGCCCCGTTTAATGAATATTTATGAGTATGTCCCTGCAGTGTTGATTCAATGTGTAGACTTCCCTTCACAGCAGGCTGCAGTTTTACATTTTGCTTTTTATTGCTAAAATGTTAGCCATACAAATCGATGTTGCTTAGGAAATATGAAAATAACAGTTCCTCCTTAACGTGAACATTTTCACCAAAGTCACCTGGTGCAGCACTGATGGAACTAAAAAATAATAAATAATAATAATTAGAATAATTGACCCAACCCAAAGTAATATGCAATTTACATTTTTGATAGATGATATTAAAATATAAATTTCCCAGTAGATACAGAGTCTTCTAGCTAAAACATTCATCATTTCTAAAAGCACAACTGCAGATGCTGGGATAGATAGTCTCTTCACACCATGATAAGCACTTACTAGTTTTCTCGCCATCAAGAATCATGGGGGTGGAGGGAAGTCCAGGAAAGGAATTAATTTTAAAAAGCTTATTGGATAGATATACAGGTTAGTAAAAAGATTTGTTCTTTCCTGAAAAGATAAAGGATTTTGAAGACTTTAAGTTGCTCTTTTTTCTTATCATTTTGTAAAAGACAGTGATCATCTATAAAATATTCCATTATAACTGTAGAATCAAAAGTCACATAATACCCATCCACTCAGCAAAAGGTAACTCCAATTAAAACTCTCAGTGGGTGGTCTGACATCTGATACCGTGTGGGCAAATCTGACAACCTGCCATATCCTTTGAATTCCTTTAAGGTGAATATACAATTTAGCTGGTAATTTGCAAGAAGGAAAGAAGATGCAAGAATGCAAAATAAATGACACCAACCATATGGTACTCATATTGTGAACTTCTGATGACAAGAAGATAGCTGATCATCTTGCAACTGTTACAAGTTTTTCTTCCATCTGAAACCATTGTGAACCATTGAATTATGCAAGGAGAACTTTGCTCCTTTCAAATCAGGGAAAAGTAAGAAATTTGTGCAACTTTTCTGCATGAAAAATGGGTTAAATGTAACATTTCTAATTTACTAAATGATATAAAACCTCCGGATTGAATATTTTTCCAGAAAATTTGGAAGTTCTTTAAAATATATTTCTAAGAACATTATTTATAATAAAAATTGCCTTTTTTTCTTTTAAACTTTATTACTCTCGCAAGTTAACTCTGCAGCATTTATTGTGAGAATACCTCTTAATGACATTTCGTTGATGAAGATGGCAGAAAGAAAAAATCAAAAACAAATATTAAGCAGAAAATTAAGGTAAAAGTCCTCATATCATCTGTATGATTGAATTCAATTCAACCAATATTAAGTGCCTTTTATGTGTCATGCACTATATGACGTAGTCCCTGGAGTGAAGTATATAGATACAATAAACCTGTGAGGTAGATATTAAGATTATTCTATTTCAAGAGATAAAATAACTGAGACTGAAAAAGTTCATGTGGTTTGTCCATGATTACAGAAAGTAATGTATTGCTCAGTTGGGGCTCATATCAATCTTCACAAGGCAAAATGGAAAGTAACCAAAGTTTAACTGGATTACTAAAGAGGCTATGTGGTAATCCGAAAGAAAAGGGTCAGAGGGTGGATGAAGCCTTGCTTCTTTCACTTATATATATATGTGTGATTCTGCACAAATTAATCTTGCTGAGCATTGGTTTTTCCGTGTAAGGGAATCTGAAGACTAACCAATTCATAAGGTTAACAATAAGCGAATCATAACCCAGTGTGCAAACTCTGAAGTTCCTTATTAAAGATATTTATAATAATAACAATAACTCCTTATTGGTGCTGGTAGTTAAAATAAACAATGGAGAACAATCTACACTTTTTATATCCCAGCAAATCTGGGTGACCCTGAATGTTGGGGAATTTCAACTACTCAGAGAATTCTTCACTTCCTCTCTACAAGGTACAGTGCTGGACACAACCAGGTCTTCAGAGAAGTGCGAGACTCTTGGACCTTTCTCTTTATCACTGCAAAAGCAGTCACAAAGGGCAGGGTCTGTCAGCATCTGCTTCCTGGTGTAGAATGAAAAAGGGCTTTGATGTTTTCTCTGGCACATCAGAATAACTGTTTGTGAATTTGCAGGTTCATGTGTGTATGTGTGTGTATAGATGCCTCAGCTGAAAATGGAATACCAAGGTGTCAGGTCCCCACTGTCTTCCCCAATCCTAAGGTGAGGGCACTTTTAAAAAATGTACAAAGGCTTCTAGTTTCAAGGGAGTTCTTTCTAACGTCATTACCTCTGCTACTCTTCCCCAGCTTGTGAAGAACCGGAAGTGGCACAGTGGATGGGGAGAAATGTACATAGCCAAGAAGAGCAGCAAAAAAAAAAAAAAAAGACTAATTGTGTCCCCATCTCTCCCTAGACGTTTTGGAGCCTGGATCAGGTTCCAAGTTAGGAGAGGCAACACTTTCGGTTTGATGATGGAGTTCAGCTTTGATACTAGACTTTACTAGACTTTTTTTTTTACCGGGAGGTCCCAGGGATCAAACCCAACCATTTGAGCCAAATACACCTCTCTAGAGTTTTAAATATTAAAAATGAATTTAAAAAATCATTAATTCACAGAGTGACTAGAAAAGCTTTGAGGAATTTTTCAACCTGGGGAGAAATAAAATACATTAAAGCTGGTTAAAAGGGGGAAATACTATGAAACACTCTATTGGCTTTTTGCCTGCACCCTACCGACCGATAGTGGTAATAAAATACTGATATAGCTTTGATAAAAATTTAAAGGTGGTGCTGGATTGCCTTAGGTTTGGTAACAATGGGCTAAAGCTGACAGTAAAGTCAAGACAGATGCTATATATATCCCACACTTCTCACCCCCACCCACACTCACCCACACTCCATACACTTTCTTAAAATCTAACATGGATGTGTTCCTTGCCTTCATGGAGCATGTAGTCACATATTTATGTTAAAGAACAATACAAGACACACATATGATACAGCCTACGGATAGTACAAGAAATACAAATTTTATGAGATCAAAGAAATAAGATTCATTGTGATCTACTTGGGGAACAGTTTTAAGGGGGGTAGAATCTGCATGGATTGTAGAGAATGACAGTAATGAGAATGCATAAAACTGGTAGCTTTGTTTGGAGCAGACTATTCACAAGATTTAGTGGGAAATGAGGTTGAGTTCAGACTATAGGAATCCCTGCAAACTAGACTTAAGGGAACTTTTTTCTCTGTGGGAAGCTATAAATTGTGTTTTGATTTTTATGGTTAGAAACGAAGGATGTTGAAATAAAACAGATTAGCCTGGGAATCTAGAGTTAGAGATAGACTTTTTTTTGAGGTTCATAGCATACTTAATTTAGGATCAGTAAAATTAAAATACCTTTTCCAGAACACAGAGAGATAATTCTTGTAGTTATAGTGGAAGTCTTTTCTGTCATAGTGGTTTATTCTTTTTTTCACAGATTGCCTGAAATCAAACAAAAACAAAAACAAAAACAAAAAAAGCCCCACCATTTAAAGTTAATTGAAATCATATTTTTAAATTCCTTTAGACCTGAAGTTCTAGGACTTTAATTTCGTAGTCATTTTATAAAAATTTAAAATGGAATTATGTTATAGTAAGATCTTAGAGTTTTTGATACAAAACAAATCTAATGAAAATGACAGCACTTTAAATAAAAATGAATGACAGCTAAAGAAGTTTTGTATGACACAAAATATTTGAAAATCTTTGCATCCTAATTGGAGTGAGGGAAATCAGAAAATGACATAGATGTTACATGAAAGAGAAATTAACTGTTTAAGGCGCTGTATTGCTCCAGTTCTTAAGTTGGGTGTTGATATATTATTATCATAATTATCTAATCTATGAATATCCATTATGTACATGTTTATGTCTTTGGTATATTTTAGAACAAAAAATTTAAAGATAGAAGCATACAAATTAGTCTTCTTAGAATACATTTTCAAATATATTTGTCAACAGACTTTTTTTTTAGAAAAAAAATCCAGCATTATCTTTCCCTATTTGCTCTGGGAGCAAGCTCTCCCTTCCTTCTTTTGTTCTGCACCAGGATATGGGACTATGATTCCTCCAGCTCCTAAATCAGCCGCTGCACAGTGGTTCTATCAGGTAGGCAGCTAAAGTCATACATTGGGACACCTCGGCGTTACTTGTAGAATTGCTCCATCATTGTTACTACTCTACACCTCTATGAAAGATAATCGTTGGGTCCAGATGGATGCCTTTTTAATTAGTCTAAACTGGTTAAAAAACAACAACAACAAACAGCTTCCCCTGTAGATTATCTCATTATTTTCCCATATATCAGGCTGGTTTGTCAGTCAGGGAATTCCTACTCTTTGAATGTTTTTCATTAACTTTTTTTATTCTTTCAAAATGTTGTTAGTTTAAAACTTTTGTCAAAATACCAATGACTCCAGAAGAACTTCAGTGACTTCCTTTCGTTATCCATGTACAACTTCTAAAATGTCATTTTTTGTTTAAGTGTTTTAAAAGATTACATTATTAAAAAGGGAAATATCTGGTACACTAAACCATGTTTTAATTAATATCCCTGGCTTTCCCCGTCCCTTCTCCCCCCAACAAAAACAAAACAAAACAAAGATCTGACCCACTGTGTGTTTCTATTCCTGTGTGTAGTCTTATTTCTGTTTTATTATCTTAAGAAGAATGTTAAATTGCCAAAGAGAATCTCCACAAAGCAAAATATTCTAAATATATTCTTAAAACATCACAATGCCAAATATTTCTAAAACAATTCTCAATAATATTCAAATAAAATTTTATTTAATATATCAAAGTGAATATTATTTCATTTTTAAAATAATCATGCAAACTTAGATCTAGATGATTCCCTAAAAGGTTTCACCAGTTGGTGCTTTTTAAACATTTTGGCTCATATGCCACCTAAAATAATTTTTTTAAAACTATGTACTTTCATGCATTTAAGTTAACATATAAACTGTTTCATAATAAATTTTTTCATTCGAAAACATGTAACTCCTAGCATGCTGAAAATGTTGGCACTTTAAAATAGTGGTTTTTGACTCTCTTATTTGTACCTGATTCTCAATTAGGTACATCAATTTTTTAATAACAACTATCACATATTAAAAATGAAATACATGAACAAGGTCCTCTTAAAGAGTTAAGATATTTTGCTTTTTTTTTTTTCCTTTTTCCTCCTTGAGCTTTGTTTTGATTTCACTTTCCCACAGCATTGTATTTTAGTGGGATAAATTTTTATATTTGGAAGACTTCCATTGATCATCCTCTTATACTTTTCCGTAACAAAAAAAAATATGTACAAATTTGCATTTTTTCAAAGAAGATAAACAAATGTCCAATAAGAATATCAAAAGATACTCAATATCATTAGCCATTAGGGAAATACAAATTAAGACCTCAATGAGCTACCACACCATACCCATAGGAAGGCTATTGTTAAAAAATTGAAAAAAAACAAGTGTTGGAGAGAATTCAATGAAATTGGAACTCTAATGTATTGTTGGTGGAAATGTAAAAAGGTGCATCCACTGTGTACAGCAATATGGAAATTCCTCAGAAAGTTAAATACCATATGACTTGGCAATTCTACTTCTAGGTATATACCAAAGAAAGTGAAAGCAGGGCCTCAAACAGACACTTGCATACCTGTTTACAGTAACATTAACCACAATAGCCAAAAGGTAGTGTCCATCAACAAATGAATGAATAAACAAAAGCAAGACATAGAAACAATGGAATATTATTAGGCCTTCAGAAATAATGCAGTTTTGATACATGCTGTAACATGGAAAAACCCTTGATTACGCTCAGTAAATAAGCAAGGCACATAAGATGACTACAAATAGTAAATTCGCAGATATAGAAAGTAGATTAGAGACTACAAGGGGATGAAGAGGGGGGATATGTTTGAGAAAAAACAAAGGGTGAATTTCATGTAAATTGAATTATATCTCAATAAAGATGTTTTTTTTAAAACTATTTGATAGGTAAAAAAATAAATAGAAACAGAAATTTTAAAAATCCTGTGATCATGAGAATTTTTGTTAGTTTTTCCATGTCTAGTTATTATAATTATTAGTAGAATACCCCTGAGCAAAATAAATAAATATATTATAAATTTTGATAATTACTAAACATAGAAAGAAAAATGTAGAAAGAAAATACATGCATGGAAGTACATGCATTTGTAATGAGATGGATGGCCTTTGTTTCTCCAACCAGCCTTTATATTAATGGATATATTTTTTATTGCTATAATGAAATAGTATTCAACATAAATATTCATAGTTTTCATATTTATAGATTCCAGTCCCGAGAAAACTCATTCACATAAATAAGTAAATGAGAATGGAATGAGTTTTGTTGTAGAAATGGCATTTGATTCTTTGAAATCCTTTCACATTATATGCCAAAAATCAGTGATCTATAACAAAAAAAATTGCTGTTGATGATGTCTCAGCTGACTACTCAATTAACATCTCAATTTTATTGAAAAGAAAGAACTGGAAATTAACTCATAAAAGGATTTCTTACTCAGCCATTCTGTGATGGTTAAGTTCATGTGTCATCTTGACTAGATTATGGTGTCCATTTGTTTGGTCAAGCAAGCACTGGCCTGATTGTCACCATGAAGCTGTCTCATAGATTTAAATTGTTAGTCATTTGATATCATCTAGGGCTGATCACATCTACAATCAACAATAATCTCCTTATCCAATAAGTTGGAGGCCTTAAAGGGAAAACTGAGGCTTTCAGAAGTCAGAAATAAGAATTTCAATCTCTACTTCAGCTAGCCGGCTTCCCCTGGGAAATTCATCACTACTTTCATGGGAGTTTCCAACCTGTGGCTTCTCCGAGGGAATTCAGTGTTGCCACTGAGTTCCCAAATTATGGCCTGCCCTGCAGAATTTGGACTTGCCAATCCCCACAGTCACGTGAGCCAATTCCTACAATAAATCTTTTAATATTTACATATATGTCTTGTAGGTTCTGTTTCTCTGGAGAACTCTGATTAATACAATGATGTCTTCAGTTGACAACTCAATTAGCATCTCTTTCAATTTTGTAGAAAAGAAAGAACTGGAAATTAACTGACTTGTAAAAGGATATCTTGGTCAGCCATTCTCTTTCTCTATACAATAAGCAATATCCTAAATTTTCCCTTTGTTTCGTGCCTTGGAGATTTTTTGTTTTAATTCATTTATCAGATTTATACTCAAGATTTCACAAGACATGAGAGGGAGATTATATATCACTCAGAAAACTTTAAAAATATTTCCCCAAGATTGCTTCATCTAGGAAGAAGTTTAAACCACCCCAGAGATTTTTGAGCCACAGGAATCAGTAGACTTTAGGAATCAAGAGATGTGTGCCATTCTTTACGGCATGACCTTATAAACAGGAGAGGTACAAAAGGATCACTGGTATGATTCCTTGATGGCAGGCACATTCTTAGGCACCTCCATTTTAAGCTGGAGTATGTATGACTGCTCAGGGTGTAAACATTGATTTCTTTACTAGTACTGGCTATGAAATCCCTGGGAAGTTTTCTTGAAGTTCTAGATACTGCCAGTTTAGTTGAAGAATATGGTAACCATCCAATAGGCCCAGCTACTAAAGAGACTAGTCTCTACTATCTGACCTTCCCCTCTCACAGATCCTAGCAAATATGGTAGTGGATTGACTGTTTTCCAACCTCCTTTTTCCTCTTCACTTTTAAGATGCATATAGTGAAACTGAAAAAAAAAAAAAAAAAAAAAACCTATTCAGATAAGGAAATAAGGTTTGGATATATTTGGATTAGACCATCTATTTCATCTGGATATGTTGTATTAGAACATCTACCTCATCTTTTGACTTTTAGGTAAGACTGTGCTGGAAAAAAAAGATAGAATGTATATGAAACCACTATAATAACAGTAATGATGCTGCTAACAAACTGTTATGTAACAGTTAAGTGCTGGTAATTGTTATAAATGTTGTAGATATTAAGTTATTTAAGGCTTGGAATACCCTTATGAAATGGGCACTATTACCATACCTATTTTACAGATGAGGAAACTGGGAATGAAGAAGTTAAGCCACTTGCTTATGGGATTTAACTTTCAACGGTCTGCTGTTACTTTGCATTTATCAGTATCTCACAAAAATTCAATCTATTGTTCAGTGAAATTGCTTTCCAGAAGATACAGAACATTAAAAAAAAAAAAGCAACGCTGTTAGTTGTTTCCAATCAAGCCCTTCCAGCTGCCTTTTCCCAGTTATCTTTACCAAAAATCTACCATCTCCCTTATTTTGAGAAGAACCCTGCAGTTCTTGAAGAAGTGTGAAAAATTAATACAAATAAACCAGCTTGGAAAAATTCAGGCAAATCCCACTTTGAGTTGAAATTTTGAAAAATTTCTAGGATAGTATGACAGCTTTTATAAACTTAATATTTAAAGTATTTATTACCTAGGGAAAAGTTCTCCACATCAAAATGTGAACAAATATGTTTGGACATATGAAAAGAAATCACTCATTTAAAATTTCGGCTATATTTCCTAATAAATTTAACATAATATTACATATGAAAATTTGTTAAGAAATAATTAGCAATAGCCACTAAATTGTGACTTGATTAGTTATAAAGTGAATTATGTATTTTTGTAAGATATTCAATCTTCTTATCAATTTTAATTGTATTACATTTTCACTCTTAATATTCATGGTACTTATAATTAGTTGAAAGTTATAAAAGGAAAATATTATGGTCTCATGGTTGTTATATGGTCAAAGATACACATGTAAATCCTTAGCATTTATACAGTATTTTTATTTTGAAAGCATTATTAAATATATAAAGAAAAATATAGTAGGTATAATTGCCTACATAACTATGCTATGAAATCTTTGTTAGTTTCTCTTAGTATTTGCAAAGATTAGTTTAACATGGCAATGTTAGATTTCATAAATCCAAATCCCTATTTCTTTTAACCACCCAACCACATCAAGCAGTTCTGAAAATCTGTGAATATGATTTGCAAAATGTTTACTGGTCAGTATTAACTTTTTCTTGCTCATTTGCTTCTTTTACTATGATGTTATGGGTTAAAATCCATAAGCCACACAAGCCATAATTTAAATAATTAGACAAGAATCTATGCCCCTATGATAAATTTTATTATGTGAAAATATTAAGTATGACTGAGCACTTGTCTCAATTTACTCATGTTTCTGTCAAAGTAAATTATATTATATTTTTACTGAATTAAATCTACCATTCACTTTAAAAGGAAAACAATGATAAATAAAAGAGAATGTAAATGCAGAGATTAAAATTTAAAATATGTAAATGTTTAAAATGTTACACATATAATTTTATACAATAGAATATATAATTGCATCATTTAAAAATCAAAATGTTACTTTATGCCAGTGGCACACAAAGAGCTCAAATCCAAATGCCTACAGTGGCCAGGCAGGTAGCCTAAGTGTGAAGTGGGCCAAGTAGTATGTGGGGAGCTTTCATGCTCAGTCTGAAAGAGGCAGCCACTACTCAGCTATGCTAATTGTTGCTAGAGCTTCCCATTGTTTGAGAGAATAAAGATTTTTTAAATGTAAAATCATCCAGCTTTTCAATCTTGACCATTTACTCCATTTTTTCCTGTTTTTTTTTTTTTTTTTTTAATTAGAGCAATTGTATGTTTATAGAAAAATCATGCGGAAAGCAGAGTTCCCAGGTACCCCACTCCTCACACACAGTGTTTCCTGTTATTAACAGTATGCATTGGTGTGGTAACTTTGTTACAACTGATGAAACAATTTTATTCTAATTAAACTCTTAACTATAGTCCATAGTTTACATTGGGGTTCACTCTTAGTGTTGCACCATTCTATGTTGTTGTTGTTGTTGTTGCTTTTGTGCTGGTAACATATATACAACTTAAAATGCCCCATTTTAACCACTTTCAAATATACAGTTCAGTGGTGTCAATTCCATTCACAAAGTTGTGCTATCTCCAATTCTTTTTAAGGTACTGTGTTGCCTACCTCCAGGATGGTCACCAGCAGTTCCTTACTCCTTGTATCCACATGCCATCCATCCACTGACAGGTGGCACAAGTGCTGCTGCATCAGTAGTAGATATATCTTTTAATACAGTCCAGGTCAACTTCATGGGTGTGAGACCTGCCCAGTTGTACAAGACTCCACACTTGAAATTTGTAATAATTGTGGAACATGGGTGAGAATCACCCAGTTGAACTCAGTCCACCACAGAACCATGTGAGAAGAAAGTAATTTGCTTTACTCCACTGCATTTTGGAGTGTTTTTTTTCAATGCAGCTCATCAGAACAAGCCCCATGTTGGCCATAAAAACATATGCCTGTGGGCCTCAAGTTTGTGATGTCTTGTCCACTGGCTCATGACATATATTAGTCCATTGGCCACCAGGGCCAATTTTCACAAAAATTTCATTTTAGTTGGGTGTTTTAAATGGTTTTATTGGTTTGATTATATTGTTTGAAGGAAGAGTTGAGGCACGGCATTTTATTTTTCTATTTCTCATATTGAGCTGTTTAGTGTTAAATGAAAAGTAAAATGATTATAATTATTCATACTGCTTGCTATAATATTCTAGCCACTTGGTATACATTTGACTAGCACGTGTTGCCAATTCCATGTTTTTTGTTTTCATCCGAAGACAGCAACTTGAATTAAAATAACTGTTTCATTACTGAGTCATACCAGATACCTTTCATAAACATATGTCTAACAAGCCATCAAATCTTCCACTGATGGCTCAATTTCTTAAAAATTCTAAAATTATTGCATTCTTCTGTGAGTCAATTCCTCCAAAACTTTAGGCCATATACCGTAAGTCATTCATCTGACAGTGCTATGCAAACAAATGATTAAATACTTCTCTTTGAATTTATTTTAGGAAACATGCAGTTAGAGGCATTGCCTGAACTATGTTTATATATTTTCCTTCTATCATGCTTGGCAAATAATCTATGTTTGCCTGATTCTTTCTATTAGAAATCCAAGGAGCATTTACTAATGAAAATTGACCAAAAACATAAATATAAATATTCAGTTCTTTATACAACTGGATTTTTATTCAAAGTCAGAAAGAAAATCTATTTCTATATTCTTCCCCAAAGATTTCTGGTTGTATCAGCCTTGATCAATGTGGCTATTTCCTTAAAACATTTTGCAAGTGATAAATTTAGCAAATAACCAAGGAATAACACTATCAGCAACAAAAGACATTGGATAAGGCTTAGGAAGTATGTAGTCCTGCCTGGTGGCTAAGGCCCTGAACTTGGCCCTGTTGTAGCTGTTGGTATAATGCCATCAGAATGGAGCAGGGGGAATTGTTCTGCTTAGGATAGAAAATGAGAGGCAAGTAAGAATAGTTATGCCATTCCCTAGGGGACTTTTTCAGTCAATCAAGTAATTTCAAATAATCCCAATGACTACAATTAACAATGATCAATGGTGCTTAAATCTTCCTTGATATCAGTTTCTGATGCTTGTATTGTCAATGTTCTTTTATACAGAAGAAGTAACGTTATGGGGAGTGTGATGGTTAGGCTAATGTGTCAACTCGGCCAGATAGTTGTGTCCAGGTGTTTGTCCCAGCAATCACTGGGCTAATTGTAATACAAGAGCATTTATGGACTTCAATCACCAGTGAGTTTACTGCGTGGATGGCTGATTACATCTGCATCAATCAGGGAGATTACATTATCAATGGGTGGTGCTTTTATCCAATCAGTTGAATGACTTAAAAGTGGAAGTGATTTCAACATTCAGAGAGAATTTCCCAGCTCGTCGTTGGACAGGCAACTTCTCCCAGAAACTCATCAACGACCTTTCATCAGGCTTTCATTGGAGCCACTGGTTTGCAGCCTGCCTGCAGAACCTGGACTTGTGCATCCCCACGGTCGCATGAGAGACTCTTTTAAATTTTCATATTATTGATAGATATCTCCTGCTGATTCTGTTTCCCGAGAGAACCCTGACTAATACAGGGAGAATAAATATTAGTTCCCCGGAATCTTCTGTTTCCTTTCTCATTTTGACACTTATTTACTGTATTACTTGGGACAGGTCACAGAATTCATACACACTTTAATTGCTTTCTTCATGAGGATTAAAATTTTGTTGGGGAAATACCTTGAAAATCTCTTGAGTAAAGGGAAAATTTATATTTAATGGCTTAGTTAAATTTGAGGTGGTGAGAAAAGATTATTTTCCTTGGATAAAATAAATGTGATTGATCACAAGCAAAACAAAAGAAATGAAGCCTTTAGATTGATGTAAGAAAGCCATTTTGAATGATTCTAAATCCATCCCTGGTAGCTACTGAACTTGAACACAGAGAAGAATAAAACAGAACAACTGAAATAGAAGATTACTGAAACCAGCTGCATTATTTTCTCATGTATATACATTAAACATTAAATTGGAATGAAACCTGTTGTCATGAACTCCATATGAATTCCAAGTTGCTTTGGAGGATGTTTTTTAGGGTTAACCCATTTAAATTATAAAAGCTTGAAAATATTTCAGTTGAAAATTAAGTAAACTTACTTGAAATTGAAACACATATGCTGAATTCCAATTCACTTTTGTATTATGTTCCTTATGTTCATAATTCAATATTTGAAACTCAGCTTCTAATTTTAGACATATTTGTACATTTCTCAGCCAGCTACAAGGTGGTAGGGCCTAGGCCAGAGATTGTCACATATCTCTCTCTCTTTCTTGCTTACTTTTAAAACAAATCAAAACAAGCTATGAAGTGAACAGATTTGATTGATAGAGGTAGGGATGTCTGGAGCCCTTGTCTTTCTTTTCTCAGTAGCCGCTCCTCCTTTACCAGGTGGATCTTAAGTGAATTTTTAAACACAGTTTCAAACCACAGTATTATACATTGGGTTAGAGGTTGGCAAACATTAAAATGACTGTAATGCACTAATGGTCCCTGTTTTGAGTTTAAGAGGGAGTTATAACAAATGAGATGGCAGATACACATTCTCACAAGTTTGAAAGTGGCTGAGGATGAATAGATTCAAGGCAGTGAGGTAGAAGGTATAGTGTCAACACTCCCCCTTCAACCAGGGATAATCTGCACCTGTAACATTTGGGTAGCCTGTGTGCCAGACTGAATCTCGTGTTGTTCTTTTATGACAAGATGCAAGATTTACCCCAAATAGGAAGGGAACAAAGAGTTAGATTTTTCAACTCTAATTTAGATTTATCACACTTTGCATTATTATATGAGCACTCTCAATGGTGAAATAACATTTTCATTTTCACTCTCTAAAACACCTGCTTTAGGAGTTAATGACTCATTCAATCCAAAGGGTTATTCACTTAATATGAGTTTTTTGAAATATTAGTAGATAAGATTAGTACATATGAAGAACAGAGCTCTTGAGAGCCATGAGTGATAACACAATTTACCTAATAAGGAGGCTGTGAAATTATCTTGCGCAAATTCTGGCACATAGTAAAAATTCAGTAAAAGTTTCTTCTGCTATATTCCCTTTATCTATGCTTATCAACCAAAATATGAACAAAATTAAACTTGAATCTTTCCTTTAATATGTCATTTATTCCCTCAAGGGGATAAACGATGCTTTCTTCAAATTCTTTAATATATCAGTGTGTTACACAGAATATGCCCCCCAAAGTTGTCCACATTCTAATCCCTAGAAGCTGTGACTATTTTACCTGACATGACAAGGGTAATTTTGTGGAAGTGGCTAAGAATTTTGAGATGAGCAGATTATCCTGGATTAACTGGATGGTCCCAATTTCACTACAGGAATCCTTATAAGAGAAAGAATAGCAGGAGAGTGAGTCACAGAAGGAGTCATGATGACCAAAGTGGAGGTCAGAGAAAGATTAAAGATGCTGGGCTGCTGGACTTGAAAATGGAGGAAGGGATCACAAGTCACGGAATGGAGGTGGCCTCTAGTACCTGGAGAAGGCAAGGCAACAAATTCTAGAGCCTTCAGAAGAAATGTAGCCCTGGAGGACTTCTGACCTCCAGAATTGCAGAATAATAAATTCACATTGTTTTCAGTAGCTAAGCTTGTTGTAATGTGTTACAGCCGCAATGGGAAACTAATTCAATCATTGAATACAAGACAAGGACTAGAAGAGGCTACTGTTATATGAGTTTTTAAATTCTGGTTCTAATACCCTTTAGATATGTGTAGCAAGCTACAGAGAATTGTGACAGCACCAAATAACTAAATTATTTCATGTTGCAACACATCATGAGCCATTAAATAATGGCCCTTAAGAGTGCATATAAAATATACTAAAAAGATTATTCACAAATACTTCACTTTGGAATAAATTAATATATAATAATTAATGTGTAATTTATATTAATATAGAATAAAAATAAAAAACTACAATTTACCGAATACTCACTATGCACCGGTGTGTTACACATTTTACATACATGATCTCATTTAATTCTTTAAACAGTCTTAGATGTGTTCTTAGTGCAGTTTTACAGTGTATGTGACTAACTGCAAAAGGACAGACTGAAAGGAAGTGAAAGGGCAAAGGTTTGAACTATGGTCTGTTGATTTAAAATCTCATGCCTTTCACCAAAGATAAATTGAGATAAGGCATAAATAAAAAGGCAAAAAACAGGAAGTCTCTGACTTTGGATGTTACTATTTTATCCTGCCATAGTTAGGAAGCTTTACCATCAGGTGGACTCAGACACTCTGCTGATGCCCAATTTCCCTAGCATTTCTGCATTAATTTTGGTCTGAACATCTTCCTTAATAGGGAACAATTGATCTAACCATCATTAGAAAACTCTAGATTGACTATTATAAGTCAGGGCTTAGACAAATTTGAAGGCAAAAGAGAGAGAGAGAGATAGAGAGAGAAAGAGATAGAGAGAGATGTTTATTTTTTATTGCTTTACACAAAACCTGCTTTGGCATTCAACCCTTGTTCTGGGTCTTGCTATTTTCTTAAGAAGTGAAGCATCAGTATCTGCGTAAGAAATTGAAGCAAAATTAAATGACTATTTAATTAATATTGATTTTGTGCCTGTATTGTCAGTAACTATCACATATTTTAAAAGATTCGATCCTGACAATCATATTTTATACATACCAGTATTTCCATTTTTTACAGACAAGTTAAGTAAGGCTCATAAAGTTTTTCCAGAATTATTCAACCAATTTAATTCCATGGTTATTAGAATCCAATAGCCACAAAAAAGGGACAAATCCAGAAAAAAACAAAACTATCCAAAAAGATTGCTGTCTATTCATAAATTTCTTATATGATAGCATCCATGAACTTCCCTCTCATACAGTGAAACAATATCAGTTTCTTCAAATTGGGCCTTTAATTTATAAATTTGACACAACTTTCTATTATGTAGATTCTCAAATTCCCTTTGGAGCACACTTGTCTGGGCTTTATTGATAGAACTCATTTTTAAGCCACGTGTGCCTTGTTCCATTTCTTGCTTGATTAAGTAGTATGCTGGAAATCAGCTTATTCAGCAATTGTCATCTGAACTTGGACAAACACACACACACACACACACATACTCATAAATTGACACAAAACAAGTCTGCTTTCCTGCTCTCTGCTTCCTTTGATAGTTTGGTCCAATCATGGGCAACCATGCAGAAAATTTCATTTGCTCTTATCCTCAAAAAGTTATACTGATTAAAGCATTTTAGATTTGTTCTCAATATTTGCCATGCACCAGTGAATCCTCATACTGACAGTACTAGAATATCCTTATGGATAAACTATCACACCTATTCTATATTTCAGTCTGGTCAAATTCAAGTATTTTATAAAAAAGTAAAATCATTTCCATTTTTCATGCATTGTGTATAATCCTTATTAAAATATGATTCTTCTATAGCCTTCACAAATATTTAAAATAGTATTAAAGGGATCATTCCACTAAAATTGCTCTCTTGAAGGCCATGATTAACTGTCACATTTACAAAGCATTATTACATGTATCCAATTATTTGATACTAAATATTACAATCAGACTGTGTTGTAATTTGTATCTCCCCAACATATTTCTTTTAAGTAAGAACTTATTATGTCTGTGTTCCCTGGGCTTTTCTACTCATGTGGTCAATAAATGAATAAGTGATTGAATAAACAAAATATTTCTACCATGCCACTGGTGTGTTTTACCAACTGTATTTTGAACTCTGTACCACATTGGAGGTCACTCATTAACCGCAGCACTAGTGGGTACCTGAAAGGCAACTTCACTGAAACTTCTTGATAGCTGATGATTATAATAAGTAAACATAATAACACTAATTTTTATTATGTATAACATGAAAATACTGTGCTAGTTTATATAATGTGCTTATCTCGTTTCATTCTCACTAGAAACCTATTATAAAGTGAATCATTATTGAAATTTTACAGATATAAATACTGAGACTCAGAGGAGTTAACTGTATGCTCTTGACTACCCAGATGGTAAGAGGCAGGGCATACTGGGCTTGTCATGAAAGCCCATGTTCTAAACTCTTCTGCTTTTCTCATACTATCTTGATTCAACCTAAACTGATATTATAATCCAAAACAAAAATCGGAAAAGTAGTAAGAAAGTCTAGTATAGGGTTCAATTAGGAACATTAACCTTACAAAAGAATGCTGCATGGACAGTGAAAATAAAGAAGAAAAACATGTAAGCAAAATGGTTCTTGAAAAATGTTTTAAAAGGCTAGTCAACCTGAATAAGGTAGCAGCAGATGACAGGAAGAGTTATATGATCTGAGCCTCTAAAACTGCAGGCTCCCATTACTATTTCTGGCACATTTAGTACAACTCGCAACAGAATCTGCATGGAATAAAAGATGAAATGGGCCTTCTTTGCTTTATTACTTTTAATAGATTGTATCACTGGTGATGAAAATAATTCTAGAAGTTACCTGGTTTAGCTGTAAAACAAAAAAATTATTAGTAAGAGAGCATATGTATATATTTTTTTCCCTGCCTGAATGCTCTTGGAATATATTGAAAAACTTAAATGGATATTATTCAAGAGCAGTAAATTTCCTGCCTACAGATACAGACTTTAGTCTACTGATTTGTCAAGAGCAAACAATGTTTTTAATGTAATTTTTAAACTCTGACATCTTTGTAGATGAAAATTTGAAAATTAATTAATTAGTTACATCTTTCATATGCAAAGATGCTGGTTAGTCATAAGATGTAGGTCATAAAATTTGAGTATTTTCCAATAAGAAATCAATTCCCATCAATTTGTCCACATGTGATTACAAAATACCCCTTGAGACCAGAAGAATGCATTTAAAAGCTGGCAGTCTGGGGTTAGAAGGATAATCTATAATCATGGAAGAGAGTCAGGTTAGCAAGCCCCCAAGATATTCATGCCTGTGATTTTTTAACCCTGTTAATATGGTGGTGCCCAAACCAGTTAAACTAAAGAGCCAACGTCAAACTGAAGGATGAAATGATAAAAAATCACAATAATGTAATTAATCCCACTGCTTATTTTAAAAGGCACAATCGGAATGTACATATCATTCAAAATAAAATCTCATCCCACATTCAAATTCAGGCAATCATCTAATGAACACCACCACGCACACAGTGTGGTACTCTTTTAACATAAAACAAAGTAAAAACAAATACACTTGAAACACATCAATTTATGAAGCACACACACACACACACACATGCACTTAACACTCCTCAACTTCTCTACCTTGTCCCGGACCATGAAGGTCTGAATCATAATGGATAATATTAATTTTTTTCCTTCCTATATTTTCTCCTCTTTCCCATTCAAGTAAGTATGAGGCATATGCTTTGCTGCCTCTGGGAATGTATAAAGCAAAACACAAATCAGGCATAGCCTGTAATTCTTCCTGGTTTTTTGTTTAAAGGCCTCAACCCCTTGAAGAAAAGGCAGAAGGAGTAGGTGAAGTGGAGAAATTCCCTCAGATTAAATTTCCCCAGGGATTGGGCTGATGGGATGGAAGAGGGGTCCGAGTCTGTAGATAACACAGCAATGGGAGTTTAGCCACATGCAAGGGAGTGCTGAAGCCTCAGAGAGAGATGGATCTTGGGGTACCTAGGAAGGAAGAACCATAGCACTTGTGCTTTCAGCCTCACCTAAAAGTACGTGCTCTATTCATGACAGGAAAGCACAAAGACACTGAATTTCAAGAGGCCTCTTTACTGTGTTAATGAGGATGCCATGGTGACCAAACTAGGCAAGAGTTTAGATACCCTTGCCTAGTTTTGAGCATACCATGTAAGTCTCCCAGATTGTGGTACAGAACTGGTTTAGAGAGGGGACCCTACAATGAATGGGATGGAATTTCCATTAAGACCAGCAGAATGGCGTATCAGTATATATTTTAATGTTTTTAGGTATATATTTTTCTGCTTTAAAACAACAACAATAAAATTTAACAGAGGCTCTCTGGTAAATTAAACATCACTTCATGGTTGGAAGCAGAGCAGCCTAGATAAGAATACTATAACAAAGCATCAGGCACTTTTGTTGGCTATTACTGAGTGCTTCTGCTGTGACTTACTTTTTGCATAAAGTGAAATGTGGCCTGTCTTTGCCAGAGTAGATAATAGTGCCTGGACACTAGCCAGTTTAGCTAAAATGTTGAGAGAGGAGGGCATGTCAGCATTTACTGTGAGACCTACCCAGATGCCTCTGTCAATGCCCACTTATCTGTCTCCCTCACTCCTTCCTGAGCTGTCAACACTGAACTTGGCACTCAGTGAACTACTCCACAGCTACTTAAAAAGACACAGCTAGAAAACCATGTACCTCTTAGTACTTATGGTCATTAGTATGAGGTTAAAATTGAACTTCTAGTCCTATGGAAAATATCAAAATTTGGGCTTTTAGCTGATCTTTCCATATGACATGGTATCTAAATCTTAAATTTGAAAGGAAAGTCATTCCAAATGCAAACCACATCTTTGAATCAAATTAGAAAACTGCCTTCACTCTCACTTCTCTTCAGTGAGGACTCAGTGTCCTCAGAGCATAAACAGGAATTCTTTCACACATGAATTCTTTCTTGTACATTCTTTTCTGTTTTTCACTTGAAGCAGCACTTCTCTGGGAATATAAAGAAAATGTATAGAAAAGTGTATAGAAGTGTTAGCAGAACCACATTTTAGTTAACTTTACCTCTGATTATTATGTTAATGTGGTTTCTTAACTAAAAGAAGAGGGATTTAGAGAGGCATTTTAGTTGCTGGTGAAGTACTCCCCTCACCACTCCCACATCCACCTTCTTTCTTTTATAACACTATATATATATTTAATAAAATTTTATTGAAGTATACCACTCATGCATGGACATACTAAACAAAAAGTATATAGTAAAAGTTGTAAACTTACAAAACAAACGTTTATATCATCATACAGGGGCTCCCATACTTCATCCCACCACCAACACCTTGCATTGTCATGAAACATTTGTTACAAACTATGAAAGAGCATTGTTAAAATATTACTACTA
Organism: Tolypeutes matacus; assembly: GCA_026826555.1. Classification (NCBI taxonomy): domain Eukaryota; kingdom Metazoa; phylum Chordata; class Mammalia; order Cingulata; family Chlamyphoridae; genus Tolypeutes; species Tolypeutes matacus. The sequence goes on from JAKSZT010053887.1 coordinate 56,372,225, forward strand.
ACTATTGCTCCTATCTTACATTTGGTATATTTTTCCCCCAACCCACCTAATTTTTTAACACCCTGTATTAGTATTTATATTTATCATTCATGAGAGAACATTCTCATATTTGTTCTATTAGCCACGCTCCATTGTGTTATACAGTCCCATGTTTTGTACAATCCATTCAAAGTGTATATTCAGTGGCTTTTATTTTCATCACAGAGTGTGCTGTCATCACCTCAGTCAATTTTAGAAAGTTTTCATCACTCCAAAAGGAAAAATCTCATACCCCTTTACACTCCCCTATTGCTGTCCCATAGAATTGATATATCTTCTTTGCCATTGCTGCAAAAAATTACAATATTACTGTTTACTATTATCCATAAATTACATTAGTTGTAATTTTCCCTTGTATCATCATATTCTTAACACTTTGTAAAGAAGAACATTCTGATCAATAGAACTGAATTGAGAACTCAGAAATAGACCCACACATCTACAGTCAAGTGATTTTTGAAAAAGCTCTCAAGCCCTCCCAGCTGGACCAGAAACATCTATTCAACAAATGGTACTGGGAGAACTGGATATCCATAACGAAGAGAATGAAAAAGAACCGCTATCTCACACCTTATACAAAAATTAACTCAAAATGGATCAAGGACCTAAATAATAAAGCTACAACCATAAACTTCTAGAATAAAACTTATGGAAACATCTTCAAGATCATGGGGTAAGCAGTAGTTTCTTAAACCTTACACCCAAAGCACAAGCAATAAAAGAAAAAATAGATAAATGGGACCTCCTCAAAATTAAACACTTTGGTTCCTCAAAAGCCTTTGTCAAGTGCAAATATTCTTGCTGTCCTGATTTTATAATAATCAGAGTTGGCTAAACATTCGCTATATTAGAAACCATGCATGTGTCCCCATACCTAGTTTTTCTCCCTAGGTCTGATTTTAAGAATTCTGGTGATAAACTAAGCCTGATTTATTATATGACCATCCTATATGGGAAAAGACTGTAACTCTAGGTATCTTTGGTCAATCTTAAGAGATATAGCAGGGAGACGGATGTGGCTCAAATTGTTGGGCATTTTTCTCCCATATGGAGGGATCTGGGTCTGATCCCTGGGACCTCCCAGTAAAAATTTAAAAAAAGAAATATAAAGAAGGCATGTGGGCCACTAGGCCCCATGTACGGGTGAGCTGCCAGGCCCAGCAAGCCACACAGGAAAATGATGACGTAACAAGAGAGTGGCACAAGGGAGAGCCAAGACAACACGTGCCAAAAAAACAGGAACTAAGGTGGCGCAGGTGGTAGGATGCCTCTCTCCCACATCAGAGATTCCGAGGATCGAATCCCAGTGAAGACAGGAGGAGAAGGATGAGAAGAGTGGACAGGAAATGGACACAGAGACTTGCCCAGCAAATGGACACAAAAACGGGGCAGGGGTGTGTGTAAAAATGGATAAAAGTAATTAAAGAGATAAATAAGTCCTTAAAAAAATGTATAGGGGAGTAAGATATCGACTATAGTTAGTAGTAATACTTTGATGATGCTCTTTCATAATTGTTAACAAATGTTTCACAACAATGCAAAGTATTTGTGGTGGGGTGATGTGTTAGAGCCCTGCATGATGTTATGCATGTTTGTTTTGTAAGTTCACAATGTTTACTGAACACTTATAGTTTATGTATATTCATGTATCAATGATATACTTCAATAAATTGTTTAAAAAAAAAAAAAAAGCCTTTGTCAAGAAAGTAAAAAGGCAGCCTACTCAATGGGAGAAAATATTTGGAAACCACATATCTGATAAGGGTTTGATATCCATGTTAAATGAAGAGATCACACAATGCAATAATAAAAAGATAAGTAGCCCAGTTAAAAAGTGGGCAAAGACTTGAATAGACATTTTTCCAAAGAGGTAATACAAATGGCCTAAAAGCACATGAAAAGATGTTCAACATCACTAGCTATTAGGGAAGTGCATATCAAAAGTACAATGAGATAACCTTTCTTCTTATAGAATGACCAATATTAAAAAAAAAAAAAAAAAAAAAGCACAGAAAACCACAAGTGCTGGAAAGAATGTGGAGAAATAGGAACACTCCTTCACCATGGGTGAGAACGTAGAATAGTGCAGCTTCTGTGGAAGACAGTTTGGCAGTACTTCAAGAAGGTGAATATAGAACTGTGGTATGATCCAGCCATCCTGTTACTAGGATATATTCAGAAGAACTGAAAGCAAGGACACGAACTGACATTTTCACACTGATGTACATAGCAGCATTATTCATAATTTCTAAAACATAGAAACAGCTCAAATGTCCATGAACTGATGAATGGTTAAACAAAATGTGGTATATACATACAATGGAATACTATTCAGCTATAAGAAGAAATGAAACTGGGATGCCTATGACAACATGGATGAACTTTGAGGATGGGAACTCTGGGTTTGTTTTATGAATGAGGAAACTTGAGGCCCATAGAGGTAAAATACTCCCCAAAGGCACTCAGTGAACAAGTGGCAGAACCATGATTTGAAATTCTTATCTATTTGACTCCACAGCTCATTCTTTCTCCCTTATGTCATATAGCTATTTCTTTAGCAGAAATTCCCCAAGATAAAACCCTGAGGATGGAATTGTTGAGTCAACGAGTATAGCTATCTCTCTGGCCCTTATCACTCACCCATCAATGAAAATATCAGAGAAAAGGAGACAAGAAATATTTTGTGCAAACCTATTGTCTAACTTCCCTAAGATCTCTTGCTCTTTCAGATCAGAGGGGCACACTGTCATTCTCCACATTTTACATTTGGGAAAATTTATATGCTGGGGAACCCAGTTACTAGTTCCATATTTTATGCAACCAGATTTATTGTGATATTATGAAAAAATATTTTTAAAAATTGCTGTACAAATTTTATCACATTATAAATAGAATATTATTCTCATAAAGGATTTAAATACTTGTTGGCATAGATGGAATTCTTAGTAAACAGAGAAACACATATTTAATCTGTGAATAAATAAAGAGTCTTTGTGTAACAAAAATTAGAGGGGTCCCTTTAGCTAGAATAAAAATAAACGTCAAGGAGACAAAGGGATGCTTTCATGGCTTGAGATACACTATTATTATTATGCCTTTTCAACAAGTATCAATGCTCTCTCTTCCCTTTCACTGGAAACAGTAGAACCTTTGCTGAACTGACAGTCAGTTAGAGCCAGTCAACAGAAACTGCTTTGGGTCACATGGCACCAAGAACTGTTGTTGCCATCGCAACTGCACTATGATAAATTAGCCTGTCTCCACTAAGTATTTGGTTTGCCTACATGCCCTAGAAGGTGCCGTTTTGATATTCTCCTTGACAGTTTTGAGCTAATCTCTGATTCAACCTTTTTAGCAGGCTTGCTAACAGTTACAAATATTGGGGGAGAGAAAAAGGAAATTAATATTTTTGACTTAGTAGGTACACGTGTCAGGGTTTCTAAATGATTGTCATATTTAAGGAGTATTTTTGCATTCTCACAAAGTTTGGTCATTGTTTTAGAAGCCATTCTATGCAAGGTTAATATGGATTTATTTCAACTCTTAGATATTACTGTCACTTAATAATTGAGATTAACTACTAGATTTAGCAAAGCTAGAAGAAAAAAATGTTAGCTATAAAAGCACTGGAGCTTGTAATAGCTTAAATAATTATTTCTCAAAAATTAGGACATTTTTATTGTTTGGAAGATTGCTTTCTTAATAAATTCTGTGTGGATATTATACCAACAGTTTGTTTTCTTTCTAGAACTACAGTGAAATTTAGGAGTTTCATTTTTCTTTAATTTACTTTATCTCATATACTTAAATTTAATGAGGTTCATAGATATTGATGTGTGAAATGCAATAAAGCATATTGTGATTTCAGACAAGGTACATGGAAACTTAATGACTAATTGATTTTTAGCTACTATGTAGTGTTTTCAGTTTGAAAGGTGCTTTCACATAAATTTTCTCTTTTAAACTTCAACAGTCCCCTGATACTGTTATCATAGCCATCTTACAGATAAGGAGAAAAACATTTGGAGAAAATAAGAAAACTGCAGAAGTTACAATGAAATTAAAACAGCCTAACTAAAAATCAAGTCTTCTGACTCCAAATATAGATTCTTTATACTACTTCATTACCAAAATAATTCTGTTTCTCTTTTCCCCAAACAAACACATAAGTATTTACATAATATATACATTGGCTAAGAGCTTTATATACTTATAAAAATTTAGTAATTTTAGAGTCTTAAGAAGTCCAGCAGAATATATATGCTGAAGTTACATGTAAATCTGCATACCATATATAGTACCTAAATAAAAGGATATCAAAGTAATATAAGCTATATCAAGGAATTATCTGCATTAGTATTCCCAATATATCTTGTGTTGGTGAAGGAAAAAAAAAAGAAAAAAGAAAAAGAGAATAGTTATAAAACAGTATAAAATGGTAGCAAAATTTCTAATTTCAGATTTAGAATTATCACTTGGATTGCTGGAATGAGGAATGAAGGCTGATATCCAATTTGTTGTAAGAATATATTTCGTTTTCTCCTTTCCTGTCTTTCTTGATTTGGCTTATTCCCTAGTCCCTTGTTACTCAAAATATAGCCCATGAATAAGCAGTGCCAACATAAACTGGGGCTTATTAGAAATGCGGAATCTCAAACCCCACTTCAGTGCTACTGAACCAGAATCTGTCTTCAGCAGAATCCTAGGTGATTTATGCACACATTAATATTTGAGAGCACTGTGTCCACTCAGACTTCTACCAAAGATCAGCAAGGAGAGGAAAGGAATTGAGTATCAATCCCAGTTGGTTTCCCATGCCTAGAATCAAGGCTGCAATGACTTTACAGATTACAACTAGGAGGCCCCTGGGTTAAGAAAGAACTCATCCATTGACCTAACGTATCTTCACTAGGAGAGAATTTTGGGGGGAGGATCGGTATATGGAAGCTCTGCCTGAAGGAATCTGTATTTAAATGCAAATACCAGCAGGTGAGATAATATAATCCACCGGCAGCAATTAATATCTTCAGTGAACAGATTGCTCAACAATGGAGACTTGAACAAGTGAGTCTTGATATGAGATTGTAAGGTCTAGGAGACCAGGTACTGTACCTGGCACAGAACAGACACACTCACACACACACAATCTCTTTTGAATTAAACTTTGTTTGGAGAAAGGCCCAAACCATGGTTCGCTTCTGTCTGGGGAAGTATTATGATAAAGATGATCTGCAATGTAGAAGAATGTTTCAAGAAAAAAGATAGCAGTAGGGAACATAAGACCAACAGCCTGCTAGCCTTGTTACTAGGTGTGTCCAGGGTTAAATTAAATTGAAGTTTGCCATTTTCTCTTAGAGCTGTCAAATAGCATGGTCTAGTTTTTTCTACATCTTAACTGATCCTCTCCCCCTCCCACGATCAAATCATACTTGCCTTGAATCAATCTATAAGGATTTGGTGCCAACATGACCTAATATGATAAAATGCATATGCTTGTAATTCCCTAAAAAATAAGCACTATTAATCTTGGGAGACAATATCTTAATCCATACTTTGCAACAGTTGATACAAATAGTGATCCTTAAGTTTCTAGATTTAAGCTACTTGAGTCTGGCCAGTTGACGTTATTATATTTCAATCTTTAGATAAATTATTAAAGCTAAGAAATATTTTGGGCTGCCAATAGCTCCCATTAAAAATGTTTGTATAGACTTTAAAATTATGGTAGAATTCAAAATGAAAAAAATAATTGTACGATCCCACTATCTCAACAAGCCAAAACATTTTCACTTTTCTTTATTTCCTTCCAGTCATTTATAAGCAGTGGCCTTATATAAATATATAATTTGAGCAATGACATCAATACAAATTGTCCCTAACTTTGCTAGTCCCATTGGAGGCACTAGGGGCTGCTACTTTAGGCTGAATGCCACCTAGTTCCATTGCCAATCCTGTACTGGACAGGATTCAAACCTACCACAGCCAGGTGGTGTTATATTGGTGAGCACGGAGAAAGAAATTACTATTGTCTATTAAATATTTAGGTTGTTTAAAATTTTAAGTATAATAAATAACTCTGAACTCTTCTCATATCACTTTTTCTTTATTTTTATGATAATGCACCAAAGTGAGATTATAAGATTTAGAAATATAAATATTTTGTGGCTCTTTAAACATATTATGAAAATTACTTTCAAAAAGCATTTTTCCCTCTCAGCAAAGGTCTGGGGTGGGGGAAACTGGCATTGGTACTTTGCAAAAACTCCCCAGGTGATTCTCATGGCATCCGTGTGTTGAGTACCACTAGATGAACGTGATGTTTCTTCTGCAATCAAATCAGCCTGGATATTATCATTTCAATGAGCTTTTTTTTTCTTCCTAATTTAGCGTGTATAAATGGTCCCTTATTATTCCTTTATTTTTATTGCTTTAGCGAACGTATTTTTATCGATATTTCTATAGAATGTGTCCTACTTTCTCCTTTTAGCTCTCAAGCATATTGGAAGGTGAAAGCGATAATTAAGCATGTATAAGTTATTCCTTCTCTAGAATACTCCTTTCTTCCTCTCATTTCTCTACATAGCATAAGAAGAGAGAAAATGGCTCCACTTAAAAACAGAGATAAAGGGAAATGTTGAAGTAGGGTGCTTTCCTTGAGTCTAAAGAAATTCTCTGTGGAATCCAGGCTCCGGGAATAGCATGAATGGACTGTTTTCAACCAACTTAAAAGGGCTGTAATCATGTTAAATGGTAACATACAATCAGAAGGTATTAACCTGACATATCATTTCAATCTGACTAAGAAGGAATTGGCTGGGAAAACATCCTTACACTTAAATATCATTTCAGAATTGGATATGAGAGATTCTGGTGGCAGCATTTATTTATAATGAAGCAAAGCTCTAGAATTCCTGGGTTTTGAATCTTTCCTGTCTGCTGAGCCTGGCCAGAGGAAAAAAAAAAGTAGATATTTCATGCCACTAAATCTCCTTCTTTAGGTTTTAACGATGACCAGGCAGACACGATGTTTAAGACCTTCAACTGTTCTTACGGAAGAAAAATGCCAAAAGCTTTATTAGAAAATACTTTACAATTTTCTTAGTATTTGGGGCTTTCAAAGATCTTTTCAAGCAGTTGTTAATTAATCAAAGAGAGCCTTAGTAAGGTAGACAGTCTTAATATTTCATAAAAAGAGGGAGGAAAAGAGGTAAAGAAATACTGTATTCCTGAAGATGCAGCTTTGAAATAGTCCAAAGAATCAGCCACTGATTCTTCCTAGTCGGCAATGGTAGAAAATGTAGTTATACTTTTAACACAAATTTGTTTTTTAAAAGTGATAGGTTGACTAGATAGATGGCAGTGCATAATAATTTTTATATCCCTAGAGATGACCACAAATAGGTAGGTTATAAGGCAATGAGTCTTATCAACTAGCAACACAAGCCATAAAGTAGTTTATTAGATTCCTTCCTAAGTCCAAAGTTGCAGAATAAGATTTTAGTACAGTAAATAAACAATTAGGTGAATTGAGAGCAGAAGAGAATGGAAGGCAAGAATGATAATAAAAAAGAGAGCGGTGTGACCTAGTCCCATAAGTATATAGCTTATGGGAAGCGGCTGTGGCTCAATCAGTGGGGCTCCCATTTGCCATGTGGGGGGCCCCAGGTTCGGTTCCCGGGGCCTCCTGGTGAGGGCGGGCCTGCCCACATGGCGTGGTTGGCTGACCCGGCGAGCACAAGCAGCAAGGGGGGGATGAATGAATAAATAAATAAAATCTTTAAAAAAAAAAAGAGAATATAGCTTAGGAGCGAGACAAATGTGGATTCAAATTCTGACTATGCTACTGACCTAGCTGTGTGATCTTAAACAAGTTACTGAAGCTCTCTAGTTTCAGTGTCCTAGTCTATAAAACAAGTTGGTAGTAATTGACAAATAATTGCTAGTTTAATTTCTCCTCAGAATTAAAGAGACCCAATTGTCAGGGTGCCTCAGTATCCTCGACTACAAAACATTAGCATTGGGATCAGTGCCCCTTCTCACTCCAAGAATTCAATTCAAACATTTTTACACAGCATAGCTCAATACCCTCAGCAAACCACATGATACGTTTCCTGGTGATCACATCCGTGAGTGCAAAAGCTGAGGGGAGAGTCTTTAATATCTGCTACGACAGGAGTTCTCAGAGCCCCACCAATCCTACCATGACATCTACTTTGTTTCAAGGAAAGACTATGCCCTGAGACTTCTTTTGCAATCATAAAGGCAAATCTGCTAGAGAAAGTGCTGCTGGATCCATTTCTTCTGTTATTTTTACCAAACATTTCTGTGCTTGCTTTAAAATGCCCCAAGTGATGTATTTCTCATCACATCCATCATTACTGGCAGATCTGGTAACATAACTCATAGCCGGCGTCCAATAGGCTGATGTATGCCCACGGGAGGCCACCCAGGAGGTCTGTCTTCTTCTTTCCTAAAGATTTAAGATAGTGCTAGCCCAGGAATGTAAAATGTCAGGAGCACATGCCATCATGCCCCTCCCTCACAGATAGAATATATCCCCGATGGACCAGAGCTCTCTCTTACTGAACCAGTCTGAAGCCTTACACTCCTTCTTAACATATGGCTCTAAGCAGGCAGTGCACATTAGAAGTTAATATGAAATCTTTGACTCTCCTGGTCTAGAGTCTTTTTAACAATTGAGCTAAAGTGGCAAATTCAAACTGTGCAAAATAAGAAAAAAAGAAATAACCAAGAAGTGTGCAATGTCCTTCATCTATAGAAAATTAATAGATGTTGGGACCTGCAGGAAAAGACCTCAGGCAGGCCCAAGACCTGGTCCTTCTATGGGCATGGTCCACTTGGGGAAAAGAACTTGGAAAAACACTATGAGAAATACTGAAATTGTTATCAACTAGTCATGTCAGGCAGGGAGCTGGATTTGCCTTTATTGTTAGTAGGAGCCAAGCAGGTTTCAAAACCCCATGAGATGACAGGGTAGTTTTGCCAAAGTTCTAGTGGGACTCTCCTTCCAAAAAAAGGTGGCAAAAATAGCAGTAGCAGGATCTTCATGTGGCATGAAAAGCCAGGATAGCTTTTCCTTCTCACCTTACTTGAAGTACTGCAGTATCTCCAGCTTTGTGTAGCCTGTGTATAGTTAATTGCATCCTTAATCTAAATGAAGTAACACATTCTTGTTCTGAATCTATTGGCATTTTTCTGTCAAATCTTATCATAGTCACTTTGTTGACTACTAACTGGAGCCACAAATCCAAAAATGCCTTTATATGATCAGAGCCAGGGCAAGTTATTGCCTCCCAAATCCTTTTGACTAGGAAGAAATGAAAAGTTGTACCATCCACATCCTCCTACACCTGCCATTTTGAAGATGTAAACATTCAGTGGCCTATACTATGTCACATATTTGTGCTTGTCTCCTTGAAAACTAAATGAAAAAAAAAAAAGATTTATACTCACATAGACACTAAAGTCCACTTATGAGAAAAGAGGCTGAAAAATATTAAGCAAGGTTAAAACAAACAAACAAACAAACAAACAAACAGGTGAAAGCTTAAAAGAGAGAATCAGAAAAGAGGGAGAGAGATTCTAATTCCCTTGGCAATCAGGATAGCCTCTTACTCTTTTTGCATTTCCGGAGCTAATACAATGCCCTAAATGTAATATGGTCCAAGAATAAATATTTGTTGGACTGATAATTAAAACAGAAAAAGGGAGAAATAAAAGGATACAGAAAAAAGTGAGAAAGTGAGATTTTTATATCATGCCTCTTTTATTTGAAAAAGGCCATGCAATAATGAAACAATGTGAGGTGCCTAAAGAAACCCACAAAAATTTATATGCAAGCTAAAACACTCAGATAGTTTGACTCTTCAAAAATTAAAATAAAATTGGCAGCCTAGAGTCCTAAGTTGAATACATTACAAAGTTCTTAAAGTTCAAATTATACTGGCACATAGGAGACCTTCAAAATTTCTTGGAAAAGTAAATCTTTACTTCAAAAGTAAACTGTAGCTGCTTGAAAATGAAATTTAAAAAAAGAAAAGAAACTTCTGAATCTGTGCTGGGGGAAAAAGAGACTACAAGATTTTAAAGCCAACTTCTAGAGGGCACATCAGGATTTGAAAGGATGTAATAAAAGATCCCCTTACAGCTCTCTGAAATATATGACAGTATTTCAAGGAATTTGGTGGAGACTGACACCAACTCTCATTTGAGACTTTAAAATAGAAGACAAACTGTCCCAGCTTTCAGTAATTGCCTCATTGTTTCAGAAGGCCCCCCATCGCTCCTAGCCGGCAGGTATAGTTTCCTACTTTCTATTCTGCGTTCTGTATCTAGAGTACAATCACCTTGATGAGGTAGGGCTGGCCTCACCAATAGATAACTCTCACTTTTTAATCACCTCTTCCTAATCTGGGCCTGCCATCTGTCCCTTCTTGTAAGGAAATATGAAACTTCTTTACTGATCAGAGAATTTAAAGAAATACGTTCATATTTCATATAAATATTTATCTATACTTTGAAATAGTCCAAGCACAATGATTAAATCTTAGTTACCATGAACAAGTTCTGTTAGCATATTAAATGCACATTCCAAGGTAAAAGGCTCATCATCTGTTGAATCCATTCTTGACCATTTCCTTTACTCCCCTCTTCCTGTCACTTAAATCTGGTCTGTTTTCTCTCCAAACCATTCTTTTTCCTACATACTAATCTCTTTGTTCTTATATCCAATCACCAGTCTCCTTCTTAGACTGTTGCAAATCTGATCTTATAAGACTATAGCTCTCTTGAAAGCCAAACATGGTAGTTTTAATTTCCTAGGTTGTTTAAGCAAATACCATGAAATGGTTTGGCTTAAACAATGTGAATTTATTCATTTTTGAGGCCTGGAAAATGTCCAAATCAAGGCATCATCAAGATGATGCTTTCTTCCCAGTGAGCTGCTGGTGGTGATCCTTTGGCTCCTCTGTCACATAGGAAGGCACATGGCAGTGTCTCCTGGTCTCTTCCTTCCCTTCTGGGTTCCACTGATGTCCAACCTCCTGCCTCCTGTGGCTTCGTGCTCTCCATCTGAATTTTATTCTGCTTGTAAAGGAGTCCAGTATTAGGACCCATCCTGATTGAGGTGGGCCACACCTTAACTGAAGTAGCCTCATCAAAGGGTTCTACTTACAATGGGTTCACACCCACAGGAATGGATTAGCTTTAAGAATGCATTTTCCTGGAGTACGTACAGCTTCAAACTACCACACTAGTGCTGCTTTGCTCCAGGATCAACTCCTTAAGAGGACATGCAATGCCCTTCCTGACATGGCAACTGTTTACTTCATAAGTCTCTTCACACATTTCTGGTCCCTTTTCCTGTGCAATTCATGCTGAGCTCTAGACCTTTGCACATGCTCAGAATACCCTCTCTAATTCTTGTATAACCCTTCCTGCACTTGGCAATCATAGGCAAATCCTTCAGCTAAATCTAAGGCATCACATTTTCTGATGCTTTTCCTGTCTCACCAAGGCTAAGTTAGGTGGCAGACCCAGAGTTTTTCAGTTTATTATTATTATAGCACTAATCACAGAGTACTCTGTGTTTATTTGCCTTATCCCACAAGAGTTCTCTAATGCAAAAGTCCTGTCCCCCTTGTTGTATTTCCAACACTTAGAATAGTAGTGATGACACACTTATTCATTAAATAGATGCTCCTGATATCCTTTTAGTTGATGCCATGGGCTTATGGAACAGTTATAGTCTCACGGGATTACTGTTATACTCTCAGTGGGCCCAGAAACAATCACATTTTTTGCATTGTGAAATGATTTACAGATTTGTTGTTAAAATCTCTAAGAGCCAAACTGTGCTATTCCATGTCTACTCTATGCTTACATCCAGAGGGAAAAGGAAAAAGAGAGAGAGGGAGAGAGAAAGAAAGGCTATCTAGCCTGTTGAAAGAACTTATTATCAAATGTTAAAATACAGTTTCAATAAGTCTGCCAGCCTAAACCCTGGATTGACTAACCACTTGCTACTCACAGAGTATGTGTAATAATAAATACAATCTTAAATTATTCCATCTTGTGGAAAGAAAGTCTACATAAGAATAACTATTAGGAAAATTTGCTCTATGGAATCGATTGACATGTAAATTTGGTATATGACATTTTTCTTTATCCTCACACAAATTCTTTTAAAATTATCTTTTCAGTGCTAAAGAGCAGCTGTTTCTCCATCAATCATGAATCCTCACCAGTCAAGGAGGGAAGTGATGGCTTGGACCAGCCATGTTTCAAGAAGAGTGGAGCCTATCCATGTGCATGGCATGGCCATGTGGGTAGACCTCACCATAGACAGAAGTTGAGACACCAAAGGGGACCCAGTTCTGGTTTCATGGGTCCTTGTCCAAGAGCAGTAGGAAATCCATGGGATTTGGAAACATTAGATAAAAATCTCTAATCTAAAAGAATTTAGGAATATGGGATATGGCCCAGTGAGGAAATTAGTTTTCTTGTAAAAGTATAAGAACTGATTAGGATAATCAAATAGCATTCTGTCAAGGACTATCTGTATAAGTAACCAAGTTTTGGATGCCACGCAAAGCACAAACGTGTTGTAATAAAATCCACACCAGAAGATATGATTATTAGTTTTTATACTAGCTTGTCATTAAAATGACTTAAATATAAAAGCTGTATTTGAGACAAGAAAAATATATCTGAAGTTCTAATAAATACTGTGTAATGTTGTGAGACAAATGGCTCCATCTCTGACACAGCAACTGCAGTATGTCCTTTCAATTCAGCTCAGATTTCTTGAAGGGCAGTGCAGTGATTCTCAGAGGAAATCAATAGAATTCCACAGTATTTTAGGGCTTGTTCTTGAAAAAGAAATTAAGCCTTTGTATAAATCAGATCACTTCCCAATTTAGTTTCCAAAATGAAATGATCAAATCAAAATGTTTTGAGTATCATAAAGAAAGATAACACTATTTCATATCTAAGTTTAGTAAAATAGAGTCCTTTATCACTTCATAAGGAATCTTAGAAATAAGGAACACACTGACATAACTTTTATGTATAGAATATGCAAATCTGAATAAGCAAAATAAGAAATGTTCTTTAGAGGGCAGCTAATGGAAAAAACTCCAAACTAAGATTGCAAACAGATTTGAGTGTAATTTTATCTTATTCAAACCTAATTTGCAATAGAGAGAAATGCCACACCTCTGAAATAAGTCATTTTAGAAAATCACACAAACCACCAAAGAAAATACATATAAGCTTCCAAATGTAGTTTCTCTTTATATTTTTTATTTGTTGTTTTCAGAAACAAGTCTATATATTAATTCTTCTTTCCCTTTCCCACCCCACATGCAGCATGGTGAGCCACACATAATTCATGAAATATATTAAGAAGGCACAGACATGTGAATTCCTAATGCGTCGTGGTTACAATTCCATATTAAACACTGAGAAGGGGATTTATTTCCCCAGTGAGGGAAAATAAATGCATATTATAGATTTTAGTAAGTCAAATGACATTAACTGGATATTCTTTAAATTTGATGGTCATAAAATCCTATGAGGACATTCTTATTTGCTTCTCTTGAACTGTACACTGATTTCCTTGAATAATAGCTATAAAAAATATGAGTTAAAAGTTAGAAGACTTGGCCTTAAAACATGGCCCTATTAATTATTACACCTGTGACCTTGAAAAAGTCACTTCATAATTCTAGTTACCTAGTTTTCTCTGCTGCAATTAGGGAAAATATCACATGCTCTCCTATCAGGACACATATCAGGGCAAAATGATAAGCAAATGATAATTAAGTCTGAACTTTTTTACTCCTATACTAGGTTTACTTTATTGGTCAAAATTCATGTTGCCCCATCTCAGAATCAATAATTCTTTTTCTGGATCTTTGTACTTTGCATGTCTGTCTTCCCCTGAAAGTCTGAAGACTTGAAGGTGGTCTGAGATTTGGACAGATAATCCTAAATAAACCTTGCCTGTAAAAAATGGGAAGATCTTTCCTCTCTCTAAGCTGGGCTTATTTCCCTCCATTATGAAAACCTAAACAGAACTGGAAGACATGGAGCTAGAGTTATTAAAAAACACATTCATTAATATCAGGAATATAATAATAAGGGATTCATGGGGAAAAACATGATTTTTTTCAAAATCCATGTTTTGTATTTAATTGGCCAGTCTTACTCTGGAGCTAATTATTTCCTTTTCCTCTGGTTGGTTAACTGCATTTGCATAAAAGCAGAGCAAAGGATATTTGGGCACATTCACATCTATTATAACAGATATACCTAAAGCTATTGGGCAGGCCCCTTCAGAGGCTGAGAAGGCCAGACAATTCCAATCATTTGAGTCTCTTGATATTAAAAAATGAAGTAACGTAGAAACAGTTTTCAAAGTTGGACATATTTTTAAAGTTTATGTTTGAAAAATTAATGTTTTTAGCGCACAGAAAAATAAAATATAATTACAAATACACTGTTCCCAGGATTATTTCAGGATTTATTAAAAATATTCACTCCCAATGCACCAATGGGCATTATGTCTGGTCTTGCAAGCCCATCCGTGTCTGTGACGGAATGCGTAAGTTCACAAAATAGCAGCAAACTCTAATGTGGTCTCTATTTTCTCTGGCCCAATGTTAACTTTGCTAACCTCTTTTTAGTAGTTCTAAAGCTTTGACCTTTTATCTGCTATGTTCTGGTGAGAAGGGAACATGAGAGCACATATACCAGCTGCTCAAGAGCCTTTGGCTGGAGAACATTGAGAGGAAAGGGAAAGTCTGAATACATAATCTATTATAAACACAGTTGATTATATAAGAATCATTTCTTGTAGCTATTTGGTACTCTTAAATATTGTTGATATTGTTAATTTGATACAAGTCAAAGGAAGGGAATTAAAACATCAAATGAAAGAGTATAGTTTAGTCTATGGGTAAGCAAATATTTTATGTAAAGGCAATATAGTAAATATTTTAGGCTTTGCAGGCCATGCAACAACTGTAGGCAGTTACTCAAATCTTCCATTATGCCCTGAAAGCAGCCGTGGACAACATGTAAAAGAATGAGTATGGACTGTGTTCCAATGAAATTTAATTTTTGAAATTTGAATTTCATATAATTTTCATGACATAAAATATTCTTCTTTTGATCTTTCTTAAAACCATTTAACAATGTAAAAACCATCTTATTTCATAGTGCAAACTAGACAGTAGGCTGGATTTGGCCTGCAGATCATAGTTTGCTAACCCCTGGTTTAGCCTTTCTAGTCTGGCTTAACTAGAAATTTCAAAAGAAGGGTCAAAGTGTCATCTATGTTCCCAACTGAAGAGTGTCATAAAAACAAACAAATAAACAGCCAAAATATGTTTTAGGCCTATTCAAATGTTTTTGAAAAAAACATTAAAAACATTTAGTCTACTTATGGAAGTCATTCTGAAAAGTTATAACAATGAGGTGGAGCCAGTGGCCACTTGACACTTTTGGGGTAGGGAGGGGATGAGCAGTTGAAATACAGTGGCTTCTTTGGGAGTTGGAGGTTGTCCTGAGTACTGTTGTGGCAACGGATGTAGGCCATTTTAAATCAGCACACACCACTCAGAACTGAGTGGGAGAGAGTGTGGTCTACAGTGTGAACTGTGGTCTATGGTTGGTGGCAAGGCTCCAGGATGTGTAAGTTCATTGAGGGTGGTGGGCCACACTGTGGGAGATGTTTGTGTGGGATGTGATGGAAGGTGTGGGAGGTGGGCACCATGGGAATCCCAGTGGGTTCTGTGTAATATTTTGGGTAATCTAACCACCTCTTAAAATATATGTATATATATATATATAAACAACATTTTTGTAAGCAAATACACATATATGCATATATATTTATATATCATTTTGCAAATGTTTGTATGTATTGTGAGAATTTTGATTTTTACCCATAATAAAAAATAAATAAATAAATAACTTTTAATTTGAAAAACTTCCAATGTATTAATTTCAGTTACAAGTCATAAAGACAGACTCTGTGCTGATTCTGTATCAAGTTCAGGAAAATTTCTATCTAAGAATATCTGTTAGGTGAATTAACCCTTTATAGCTCACAACCTCTAAAACTCTCTGCCTCAGTTAAGTTAATAAGAACCTGGAGTTTGATGAATGTGGGAATGGGGAGCACGGGAGGAAAAGTAGAAGGAATGGAATCTGCTTCTTGTCTACATGACTTGCTAGGAGATTCAGAGATGTACTTGTTTACTATTCTCTCTCTAAACTGGATTACCTTAACTTTTAATATTTTCCAATAATTTTATTGATTTTGGAAACAACTCTAACTCCTTATCTCACTGATCAAACTTAATTTATAATAGTTACTTTCATTTTCACTGTTCTTTTAAAGCTCTACCTGAACAAAACGCAGGACAATTTTATTTTTCCTTTAAAGTTGAGTTTGTTTAAAATTATCAAGGCCACTTTAGTTTGGTGTGCTTTATGAGGTTTCTTTCAAAGTGTGTTGATTGTGGGGCTGATAATGTATTTATTACAGTGACTACTTGTTGTTGGTGCTATGTTTAAAAAATACACAGCCCTATTACTAAAGAAGGGTACACAGTTCAGAGTGCCAGTTTCACTGCAGAAATGGATAAATTTCTAGTAACTGTAAAAAAAAACAAAAAAAAAACCATTCCACTTGGCTTCCCAGATCTACAGCTAACTGCATCCTTATAGAAGTGAGATGTATGCTGCTCTCTGGGGGAAAAGACCTGACTTGCAGCTTTTGCTGATTTTCATGGTATTAATTCTCCCACTAGGTCCCATTTCAAGCTACTGATACGAAATTCCTGAAGCAGAGCTGGGAAGAAATGCAACTATTGGCTCTTGCATATTGGTGCGAGCTGGCTTCAGCACATTGCTGCCTGAGACTGAATAAGAAATTGTAGTAATTTTTCTCCTGATAAGTAAAAGAAAAACTGAGAAACAAAACTTCCTATGTTTACTTTTACAAACTATATTTCTACAAAAAGAATAAAATCTTCTAAATTATTTTTTAAAACGGCAAAATATTAGATTCAAAACACATCTTCAGAATAATTTCCAAATAAAGATCCACTTTAGAATTAATTTAGGTCTTGAATTGTAACATGCAATGGGGTGTGAGATATAGCAGAGAAATGATCATTGATAAATGTCAACAGAAGCTAAATTTTAAGACATAACCTTTTATTAGATGTTTTATTTTTTTCTCTCTCACATCCTGGTAATTCAAGTATAATCCCAAAATGCATTTCTTTTATAAGTGACTCTTGAATCCTTTTTTTTTTTTCAATGTTAACTTTATACAGTACACCATAGCTTTTATGAATGCAAATCTGATTGATTGAAATGATTCATGTAGTCTAAAGGCGGCAAGAACACCATGCTATTCTATTAGTATTGATTTGTAACATGAGCAGTAGATGTTCATGGAAAGGAGAGAAGAAATCTATGGCTTACTTGTAAACTGAGTCCCTAAAACTTATCCAGTTTAGTGAACAAGACTTTCCTCTTATAAGGTATCTATTGCTTATCTTGCCCTCATTAGTTAGAGCAAGATTGCTTGACTTGTTTCACATTCAAATCAGAGTATCAATATGACATTATATCTAACCTAGACATGATGAGATCAAAATGCAAATTGTCACTGGATTTCAGGTGCATATTCTAAAAGCAAAATGTCTTATATTAGGATAAGCCATGTCTGCTGATGACTGAAACTATACGTAGTAGCTAAACATCTCATCCAACCTTGCATATTCATACTTGGGTCCCAATTTCTAGGTTCCACAAAGTGTAGTGGGCTTCAGCACAAAGTGTTTGTTTAATGAAGGATTTGTGGGTACTAAAAGAGAAGTAGCATTATGAAATGCTCCATTTGAAAGAAGATACCAAATATCAATATCTCAGTTTAATTTTAGTGGTTATTTAGGAACATAGTAAATGCTTTTTGAATTTATTGCTAAGACACCAAGGCAAAATAGACTTTGAAGATGTGATTAGGGCTATGGACCTTTGGGGATTGAATCATGTCTCCCACAAGAGGGATGATCAGGTCCCAACCCTTGGTCTTGTGGGTGTGAACCAATTTGTAAGTAAGACGTTTGAAGATGTGCTCAAACTCAATGAGGGTAAATACGTGGCCATGTGCATTGCCATGTGACATAAAAAGCCAAGGACCAAGGATCACCAGCCACCAGCCCCAAAATGCCACAGTCATTGAGGAGAAAACAATGCCTTGCTTATGTCTTAATTTGGAACTTCTGGCCTCAAAACCATGAGCCTATAGATTCCCAGTGTTTAAGCCAATCCATTGTTTAGTACAGTATTTGTTTTGTCAGCTGGAAAACTAATACACAGGCTTTGAGATGAGGTGGGGTGGGGCTATTAAGATCTCTACAAGGGTTGCCCAGAAGGAAGAGAGGTGAAACTGAATCTTGGGGAATCTTATTGTGAGGCAAAAAAAGTAAAGAAAGATGGCAAGGAGTTTGGAAAAATGTAAAAACCAGAGGAGTAAAATATCATGGGGTCGGTGGAATAGAAAGTTTCACACAGGGATTATCTAAATGCAAAAGAGAAATATGACAAATATTTCTTGATAAAGAATTTTGATTCTGGTCAACAAAGATATCTTTGGGGACCCTAGAAAAGACATATGTTGTAAAAAATAAAAATACTAGTTTATGGTGAGGATTTATGATAGGATTTGCTTAGTAGTAGATTTGAGAATCTAGATAGTTTGAAACCACTAATTGGCAAATTGATAATCAAGTTCAAGAAAAGGGATGAGAGAGTATAGAAAGCAAGGGAGTAGGGAGTATACGAGTCAAGGGAATTGAGAGTCAAGGTCTTTAGCAAAAGGAGAGAGTGGTTGGGTAAGAGGGGGTAGAAATGCTGCTAGATAAGATGGCAGGGTTGAGAAGGTTAGCACCACAAGATGAAGTATGCCAATATCCACAGAGTCAATAGGAACCACAGTCAGAGGTTGAAATGGAGAGGGGCATGCAGAAGCTGAAGTAATGTCAGAGACTTCCTAAGAGAGTATAAACCAACTTTGCTCCATATGTCTACATTTTGTAAGATCAAATTAACATTTGTCAAAGAAAGCCCTAAATTCTAGGCAGGTAAAAATGGCTTCCCAGAGCATGAGGTACTAGCCCAAGCAATCCTAAATACAGAAGTCTATATGTGGTCTTTTCAGATACCTCTCTGAAGTGTACTCAGAGGACCCAACCCCAAATGAATTACCCTCCTTTCCAGAACCAGAGATTTTATTCTACAGATCAGGAGACTCCCAGCTCCCAATACGACCAACCAGATAGTACTTATATGATTCTATGTGTGGTAGATAGAATAATGCCCCACAAAGATGCCCATATACCCACAACCTGTGTATATGTTACCTTACAAGTCAAAACAGACATTGCAGATGTGATTAAGGTTACAAACCCTGAGATGAGGTGCGGCAGGGGGCATTATCCTGGATTATTCAAGTGGGTCCAATCTAATAACAAGAGTATATAAAAGCAGAAAATCTTTCCTGGTTATGGTCAGAGAGATGCAAGAGGGAAGAAGAGACGGTGGGGATTCAAAGCAAATATGGACAGTCTCTAGAGGCTGGCGACAGCCATCAGCTACCAGTCAGAAAGAAAACAGGAACCTCAGTCCTACAAACACAAGAAACTGAATTCTGCGAACAACCTGAATAAGCAAATAAATACACTCTTCCCTAGAGCCTCTAGTAAGGAATCTAACCCTATTGACACTTCAATTTTAGTCCATGGAAACCTGTGCCAGACTTTTTAACTACAGAACCAAACGATAATAAATTTCTGTGATTTTAAGATGCTATATTTGTGTTAATTTACATGGTAGCAACAGGAAATGAATGCACCATAGGAGTCTCAAATATCTATGAGAGTGTATTTTAATGAAAAGCAAGAACAGGAGTCAATTTATCTTCCAGGAGAATGGATTATTTAGAGACTCTTTCTCTACTGTAGGTGGATGGAGAACTTGCCAGCTATCAAGGTCTAGTCTATTCTTGCAAACTTAGTCTTCTGAAAACAAATTGCGTTTAGCAATTCATTTGTCTGCCTTCTTTTTACCTCTCTGGTCAGCCACTACATTCCATTGGCTCCCCAAGTCCTGTACTCAGGTTTCTGCTAGGCAGTGTGCTAGATGATGGCATTCAGTAGGACTAGCTAGGTATGTATTAATAATAATAAAAATAATAATTGCAATACTCCATGATGATGTCCAGCAATGACATGAAATAGAGAGCAATCAGCGTATACCAAGGGACTAGGGATGGCAGGAAAGAGGAGGTAGAGATATTTCATGAGATTTAAAATAATGAATAGGAATTTAAAGTCATAAAAATTGGTGGGATATTTCAAGCAAAAGTAATGGCATGAGACAAGGCACAGAGAGGTGAAATGACTTTGGCCTTTTCTCATTCACAGATTGGATGAATGGAAATAAAGGTTGTGAGTGACAGAAGGCCAAAGATGTTGTTAGGTAAATATTCAGAATCCATATAATGCAAGACTTACTATGACAAAAAAAGGAGTTTGTGATTTATAGCCCCAAGCTACTACAGAATTTTAAGCAGAGGAAATCATAATTATATTTGTGTTTCTGGACCAATATGAAAGACAAGTGTTGCTTGGTTAAGCAGGCAGAAAACAGATTAGGAACCCATACAATAACAATTACACACAAAAATAATTGGGGTCTAAGTCAATTATTAGGTGAAAATTGGATAGGATTTAGCTGGTAGAATACATATGATTTGGTAACTTTTTGTGTGAGGAGTGCTTGAGTTTCTTCTATTCTTCTCCTTCTCCTCCTCCTTCTCCTCCTTCTCCTCCTTCTCTGTCTTCTTCTCCTTCTTCTACTTCTTCATCATCATAATCATCATTATCACCAATTTGAATTTCCTCTCTTCTTCTCCTTCTCCTTCTTCTTCTTCATCAATTTCTTCTGGGTCTTAATACATGCCTGTCACTATGTAGAGGACTTTACTTGGATTATATCACCTGATATGCACAGTAATAATATGAGGAAGGTATAATCTTTACATTCATTTTACATATGCAAAAACTGAAATTTAAAGAAGTTAAATAACATTCTCAAAATCATGCAGCTAGTTGGTATCAGAGCTGAAATCCAAACTCTGCCAATTGACCTCAGAATCCATTTACTTCAAACCCATGCTCTTAACCATTATGTCCATCACTGCCTCCCTCAGGTGTATACCCAGGTTTCTGGCATGGGTGACTGGGTGGATAGGATGCCTCTAATTAGAAAAGTCAAAAAAGAGAGATGAGTAGAAGGGAGTTGGAAATACAATCAATTTGGGACATGTTGGGTTTGAGGTGCCAAAGAGACCTCCAGGTAGAGAACCAAAAGGTTCCTGAATTTCTGGGTCTGATAACTCAGAGAGATGTGGGTCAAAAATGGAAGTATCCAATAGGCATCCAAGAGACAGGGGCCCAGGAAATTCATGGCTATACCACTAATTAATTTCAGAGATTCAAATAAAACATAATAATAAAAAAAGCTTCCTAAATTCGCCAGGGTAGCACAATATCGCCACCTACTGCCACACCTGTCAAAGACAATACATCTGAGTCAGCTCAAAACAAACTGTGGGATTATGGCAGCCCCTCTTTGGCACTCCTCACTTTTTCTGTTTTCTCACATTTTAATGTTCAGTGGCTCCTGAATCATAACTGGGATGTAGAACTCTCACTGGTATCCAGTAATTGAAAATCACACCATGTTCCAATCTGTAGTCCTAAAAATGTTGCTTTGTAATAATTTCTCAGTATTCATTTCTCAACCATATATATATATATATTTGCTTTGCTTTGCTTTGCTTTGCTTCTGGTTTTGAAGATGGACCTGGCACTTTTTAGCCTATGAGATGTTATTTATACTTTCTGAGACTCAATTTTTTCATCTGTAACCTGGAGATACTAATGGATACCTAAAAGAGCTATTTTGAAGGAAACAATATATATCAAACCCTGCATCTAAAAATCACAGTAATGTTTTGTTCCCTCTCATCTTTCATACCACCAATCCACATTTAGAATGGATACAACATATCAGATAAAGAATCTCCTTAAAATGAAAACTGTTAGAAAGCAGAGATGGCAGGAAACTCTTAGAGGAGATGACATAGAGCTTGTACAGTAATAACTTTCACAGTCCCAGACAGAAAAAGGAAACCAGTATGAAAAAATTAAATTAAGGGAATTGCAAAAAATATATTTAAATATGCATGACAAATTCATTATTTTAATGACATAAAATAGACTTAAAAGAAGTAAATACTATAAAAGTAAAAATAGATTATTTCTCTCAAGTGTCAAGCTTCCATGATCAACCAAACCATTCATTTATGTGCTTAAGCAGAACAGTGATTTAGGTGACTGCTATTTCCCTGTGACTCCCGCTTCCAGAAACATAATTGCTCTGACCTTGGCTGTAGAATATATATTCTACTATTTAGTGCATTTTCCTGCACATTCATTCATCAAGTATTTATTACTCACTGCAAGGTGTGAGGCAGTGTGCTGGAAGCAATTTTGTCTTTTCTGCATGATGGCCATTATTGTGACTTGATTAGAACAGAGCTGGAGGGTTTTTTTAGGGACAGTAAAATTAGATTCATTTGAGCACTGAGTATGAGAAAGACCTAGCCTCTCTAAATTTGAATATGTTCGATTTGAGAAGAGTCCCAGGAATTCCTCAGTGGGGGACACTCACATCCACTGCCCTGGTATATGTTGGGATTGTGCTGGAGAGATTAACAAATGGCCCTAGACTGTTGGGCAGGAGTAGATATCCTCACTGTGCAAGTTTACAGATATTCCACCTAGGAAAAAATGGGTTGGGAATTTTAGAGGAAAGGAGAAAGGCCAAAGTAGGCATATAGTGTGTGTGTGTGTGTGTGTGCACGCACACACAAGGCAAAGGGTAAACACACATGGTAAACAGGGAATATTTTAAGGTTGCACTTTGACCAAAAGCAATACTGTGAATGTATTAAATAACTCTTTTCTATATAAGTATCTAAAATGATTTAAATATGCAGGTAACTTGGAAATTCAACAAAATGTCATATCAGGCTAAAGAGAATATAGGGAGATATTGTTCTCAGCACACATGATCCCAGATGGGCACTGAGAGATCAGGATATGTATTTGCTACTTTTGATTACTTAGGCCAATTGCACTTGATCCATAGTTCAGACAATGAGCAGTATACAATAATAATACTAATAATACTAATACGAATAACTAATGATAATATACAATACTAGTGTGTTCAAAGAGTTCATAGTGCTTTCCTGACATTACCTGTAACCTTTACGAAGTCTCTGTATTAAATAGAACATGTGATCTTGTATCATCCTATTTCACCACAGAAATAAACATGAATAGAGAAATGACTTGAGTGGATGATGGCTACTTACCAATAAAGAATAAAAACAGGAGAGGACATGTCTGCTGATTTCCACTGTTCTCGAGTCCATACATTATTCCCTTCAAGATAAACACTCAATGATGAAGGATTCAATATTTAATTTCCTTCTAATTTTTTCCAAGATCACTTAATTGAACTCCCATTATAGGTGTAACCAATTCTTTTTCAATTTGCAGCTGAAAATTGCCATAGCACACAGATTCCAACCATATTTTAATGAAGCCTTTTATTAGTGCAGTGGCTCTTATTATATGTGCAAAGAACTTCTCAGATCTTCCATTAGAGGCCACACTTTGGATGGGTTTATAACTTCGAAGTAAACCTTTCCGTCAGGTTGAAGTAGGGCAAAAAAGGTTTTAGCCTTAAGAGTACTTTGTTATTTCATAATAATAAATCAATTTTCCTTTGAGATCAGAGTGCAGTAACAATTTTCTTCCAATGCCTTCTGCTTGTATTTCTCCAGGTTTATATAAATGACCACCTTTCACACATTTATATCTCCAGAAAGCATTCGTCTGGGGTCAGGGAAAAGGGTTCAAGAGTACAGCAGTTGAACACTTTGTTCACGATACTAATGCAATATCCATAAAGACCAGTTAGAGTTTGCACTGAGGAAAATCTGTGTACCAAAGGCACAGGCTGCATCTCAGATCCAGGCAGCTTTCTCACAAATGCTTTCTGTTGGTCACCCAGGGACGAGACAAGCATATGTAGGTGGTTCTGAACAAACATGTCACCATTAAGTAAAAAACAACTAAGGGGATATGTCCCAGGAATAGGGCTCATTGTTAAGATTTGAACACACGAAAGACAGTCTTCTTTGTAAATGGCAATCCTTCATTTTTAATCAGGGAATTTCCCCTCACAGTCCAGGTTAATGTATATGGAATCTTAAAGGGAGCAGCTTTTAATTTCAGATTCCTGCTCCATGCTCTTTACAGTTAAGTGGGGTTACTGAAAATGATTACCAAGTTACCAGAAAATGCTACAGAGCTTAAATACGCTCATGTAATTTTACTAATCAAACATACACACATAGTGTAAGTCCTTTAGTTTTTGAAATATAGCTACCTATTTTCACAATTTTATGTATTTTTCATATTTTTTTTGTATACTTTTATAGCTTGAAGATGTTTAAAGCTATATTTAAATGTTTTCTAAGTCATTCATGACTGGAATTGGTGGTGCTTTTTAAAATATAAATTTATATCTGTATTTCTTTTGAAGGGTGTATATTTTATTGGACACATATGAATTAAACAGCTTTCTCAGCCGGTACAACTAGTCCTTATTACTGCTACTGGCAGCCAAACAACAATCACGGTCTTTGCCAGACCTTATGTTTGCTGTGTTCTTTTCTTCCTTTTCATATATCACTGTCTTTCAGTCTCAACCATCATAGGTACCTTCTTTAACATAAATTGGATGGGATTTTAAAACATCATTTAACAACAACAAAAACCCTTTTTACTTCTTGACAACCAAGAGAAATGGATTCTTCTAAAGGAAACTGTTTTACAAACGACATGTCACAACAAAATGGTCATGCCACTGAGCTTTATAATAAAGGTATTAACCTCTTGGGATTCCTACACTGACCTCTATTTTACTCTCTTGGTCACAGTCTCTAGCAAAGTGGTGGCAGGTATCTGGCTACAGCCTAGAGTTGTGCAGAAAGGTCAGGGAGACAATATGGCTGCAAAGATGGGCAATCCACCTGTCAGCAGTTCAGTCCTCTGCCCCAAATAACCATCTTGTCAGGCTGCCTGAAGGCAAAACTCCTTTTGCTTACATGCAGTTCTGAAAATTATGCTTATTATTGCCATGATCTCAAAAAGACAAATTATTATTATTCATACCATGGCCTACTTTCACACTGAACAATTATGACTTCAGACGAAAAATAGCAGTTTCATATCAAAATGCTCATACATTTACAGAACTACATAGCTGTCATTTTGCATACAATTAGAAGCCTTCAGTTTTAGTTTAAAAATCATTCTGCACGTAAATAGTGACTACAAATAAAAAACTACTATGCTTGTTTTAAAGTGTAGTATTCTATCCTAATAACAGAATGTTTCCAGCAAAAACAGTCAATTAGCAACTAAATTGTGATAACTCTGTCTTTGTGCATGTCTTGTAGGTGGTAGACTGTCAATAGTCCATATGCAAATGACAAAGAGGGTAGCAAAATGAGGAATTATACCTTGGTTTTAATTAGGATACTCCAGAGTTGAAATAATCCTAAAAATCTTAATGTTCACTTCAACACCTAAAAAAAAAAAATTCATGTAGATACATAATGAATGGAAAAATAGTGCCCTTCACAATAAATTTACCCTGATTTATTATTTTAGCTAGAAGTTCTGGTGATCAAAATATTCTTAATAATAAAATGTCATTATATATTATATGTTCATTATAAATGTTCAAAAGATTAGTGTACGTTAAAATGAGCATAAAATATGTTCAACACAATTTCATTTGCCAGTGATGATTGGGAAAGAACTTCAGTATCTTATTGTGCTTTAGGATATTTGTTATTAAACCAATTATTGGAATGGGAAGTCCAGATATGCTTGTAACTGAGAGCCTTGAGAAAAGAATAAAGAGGGCATTGTGACTCACAAAGATTTTATTACCTGTTTCACACATGTGAATCATATATCAACATATTTACTGTTAATTTAAATAATCATTTTCCATTGATGCTAAATACCTTCATTATTTTAAGCCATGGGACACAGTTGGAAGATCAGTTAAAAGTCAATTAGAAAGTTCCAATTAAAGATCATAAATTATTTCTTTGAAAAGGGAGACTTATTTTAGTGAGGATGGTGGTGGTTGAGTTTTTTAAATGTGTTGTCATTGTTGTTGAATCTTTTGAGTGAAATTTTTATAAATATAGACTGATAATTTTTAAAAACAACTATTAAAATAATGATAAACCTTGGAAATATCCTCTTTAGAGTTGGTTCTGTTTAGAAAGCAAAAATAGGTCTCACTTATATATTCATAAAATGATTGTGTTTGAAACTAATTATGGAAAATTAGAATTAAAAATATCTTAAATAGTGACATAATGTAGTAGATAGAGCACTGACAGGAGTCAAGAGACTTGGGTTTTCTGTCAGATCTCTGCCTCTAATTGGCTGTGAACTTTCAGCAAATCATTTAAGGGTTTTTTGTTTCGTTTTGTTTTTAAATTTTGGGGCAGTGAGGAACGGAAATCGGACAACATTTTTCAAGATCTCTTCTAGTTCTAAAAGTTACATTTATTTGCTGTCTATAGACAAACTTTACAAAATATTCTTCATGATCAGTAAAAGTGATACATTCATATTTCGACTGGGCTTTGTTTTTACAATCCAAGTGTTCTGTGGAAAAAGCAGTCAAGAAAATGAAACTGAGAAATGAAGCACTAAGTCTGATTTCTGAACTACTTAGGACTCCAGAAGGATTGTGATCCAAAAACAGAAGTAGAGCCCCTCCAACAAAAACTTCTTAAATCTGAAAAAGTCCTGCAAATAAGAAAGGTAGATATTTACACTTCTGTTTAGTGTCTACAAGCTTTTCAAAAAGAACATTGTTTAAGGTAAAGAAATGCACTTTGTGTCAGATGAGATGAATAAGCTATGTCTTAAGAAAATTAATGGCAATGATAAATATTGACTATTCAAATATTGATTTACATGCTGAAAGCTGAACATCTCAAGAATGATTCTTGTGACAAAGTAGTGCAGAGATATTTTGTCTCTGACAAACTGAAATATAATCAGATAAGAGAGTCCTATTTTTAATACATCTTTGTCTTGAACACTCCTATATTCAGTCTTTTTTATAGTATGAGGAGAATCGTAATGTGGAATGATTACAAGAGTATGTGGTGGGTGGACAGTTATTTTTATTGGTACCAATGGTCTCTGGTCCATGCACATATTATACCTCCTGTGGAAGGAGGCTAGGTTTTTCCCAGCAATTAATTGCCTCAGTTGAAACACCAGGTACATATTTATGTAACTGAAAAATGTCAATCAGTTATCTCAATTTTTACTCTCATCCATAATTCACATTTTATTGGTAAAATGAATCAGTATTATTTTCCTTTTAAAATATTTTGCTGCATACAGTTTAAGGGCTCAATTTATAATTTAAGAGCCATGGAAAGCCTGAGAAGCAGAGATCTGCTTACAGTTGCCCCTTTAATCTCTTACTTGTGGAGTACTCTGTTTTCATAAGAAAATGAATTTAAAATAGTAAGTAGAAAAATCGATGAAATTATTGGTTAAAAAATATAGAAATCACATTATAGCATTTTCAGTACTAAAGAGGCAAAATGTTTTGCTTTTTTCTTTTTATACCTTAAAGTATTTGTTTTCCTTTAAAAAGCAATATTTATATAATAGTAAATTTGAGTACTAGGAAAAAAAGAGGAAACATCACTCATGGTCTCTCCTTAGTAATGCAAATAATCTTACAGTTTTGAAGCATGTACTTTCGTTTTCTTTTCATGAATTGTTCCTTTACACAGCCATACTGTCTTTACCATTTAATATGCTGTTTTTCATTTAGCACAGTAAACACGCCACTATGATCTTACATGGGCCTCGTCCTCATGTTTCTCTACAAATGGGATGCTAGGTGGTATGGAATAATTCCATTTTAAATAATGTTGAAAGACACATCCCTATATGCACGTTTTCTCATATTTTTAATTCTTTTCTTTACTTGATTTCTAGTAAAGGAAATAATGGCATAAAAATATTAGCATTGTATGGTCACTGATAACTCCAATTACTTTCTAAAAAACTTTACCAATAAAAATGCAACTGATAGTATAAAATGTATTATCATTTAGCAATTGTTAAATTGGGGATTGGAAAATAGATACTTAATGTCATTTCAATTTATATTTCTTTGAACACAATATGGGATAGTTATTATAGATTTACATATTAATTGTATTTTATATAATTATCACTTAAAGTCTTTTGCCCACTTATCTTCTGGATTTTAATATATTTTCAGTATTTTTGAATGCTTTAAGTAATAAAGATTTTTAAAATTAATTTTCCTATTTGCTGAAAATTATGTTACAGAAAATTTTTGACGTTTTCTCCCTAACAGTTACTTTCTTCCCTGTGTCTTTGCTCTCCTGAGTTTTAATGTTCATTTACATATATTTTCTAGTGTTTAGAGGCTGTTAAAAAATATTCAAGTGTTTGCATGCAATTTAGTGAATTGATAATAACGACATTATAAATTTTATTTCCTCTAGACACTTATCCCTTAACCATTTATTGAATGACCCCTCCTTTTAATTATTTTAATGTTTATATTATCATATATTTAATATAGTGCACATATCAAATTCTTACATGTAACAGGATCTATTTCTAGGCTAATAATAGAGCACTATGTTATTTTAAATATCTTAGCTTTACAAAATGTCTTAAAGTGTTGTCCGTGCCTTTTTTTTAAAATTCCTTTTCCCCTTTCCCTGGCTTCTTAAACTCTAATATAGTAACAACAATGAATGGCAAAAGTGATAACACGCAAACATCTTTCAGCTACCAACTGTGTCTAGTACAGGTATTCTGAGTTTCTTTTTCATAAGGTGCTTCAAATGAGCTGGGGAAATATATTTACGAAAAATAACAGAATAAAGTATATGATTAATGTTCCAAATTTTGGGAGAGGAATCTGTTATAAAAAAACAAAATAATAATATTGAGGGCAGAGATTAAATGACAGCATAATTTCAAAATAAAATGCTAATATTTGCTATATTCTTCAGAGAAGATTCCTCAGGATCCACAGAGATGGTGAAATTTTTGAATCTTATAGTCTTGGTTGATTATAAATGTACTCATTTTAATTCATATGTGATAAAAATAAATATATAGTCTAGAGTATATGCATTAAAAATTCCCTTTTAATTTCCTCTATATACTATGGGTATGTAGGGTGTAAAGTTTTCAACTCATCCCTAAGTATGCAGGTCCTTATCAAGTAACCTAAATCGGTAACTCCTATCACTCACTGTCAAACATGTATTAGCAGACACTACAGAAAGTGTTATATTTATTCTTCTTACTTGATGATCACTGTGAACAGATGTAGGGCACTTCATAAATCTGAAGCCAACTATATTCTTACCGTGTCTCATTACAAACAGCACATAAGGATAAAACTTTAATACTAGGGCAGAATGTTTTAGTTTGTCCAGAAATGGAAATTAGGCTGTAGAAAATAAAGTCGATAATTGAAGTTGATCCTTTTAACCTTATTTTTCTGCCTCACTTTTAAAAAAATATCTATTTATAGTTTTATCTCCCCAATGAATTCTCCATTTAAGAGGAGAGAATTCCTTCCAAAGTCAACATATTTGAATAGTAAAGCATTGGAAACAATAGTTGTGGGTTAACACTATAAAGGGAAAGCCAAAGCCTAAGATGACTCGGTTGTTAATTATTCTTTTTATTAAAAAAATAAAAGCTGTCAGTAAGCAAACCTTTAGTTGCTCCATTCTATATGTAAAGGGAAAATATTTATCCAAAGGGTGATAAGTTATCATAATTGGACTTTGCCATTCAAAGAGAATGAAAATACTGGAATGACAATGTTTTTTTGTTTCCATGACTATTACTGAAATGATAGAATATTCAACTTTATAGACTTTCAAAATTATTTTGGTAATTTTGTATCACTGGTAATGATACAGTTGAAATAGTTAGGGAAAATGTACTTTTGAAATTATTTTCTCTTTTTACATTCTAGGTTACATATAAGCTATATATTTCTTCAGTTATGTGTCATCTGACCAATAAATTTTGTGGCTCAGTTTAAATTAAAGGTTTACCTAATTTTATTATTTTTTAATATTGATCTACTCTCTAGAGAAAGAAAACTTCTTTTGACTATCATATCCTCTACGAGGTTTAAAAGAGGAGACGTTTAAAAAAAACTATATTCACTATAGGATAAAGCTATAAAGTAGTGAAATTTAAACAAAATCCAAAGACTTTAGATGTCTAAATGATGGTCTATCTGCAAAATAATACCCTTATGCTCAAAGCATTTTAAAATATACTTTCGATAATTGCTTTCAAGAATTAGTTGACATGGAATTCTGGTTTCTGATCATGGCCAACTGGCTCCAATTGGAACAATTGTCCCACAGATGACAACTGTGGGCTCTTTGAAATAAACAAAACAATTTATCTGAAGGCACTGAAGTGCAATGTAAAACAGGCTGATTCCAGAGTGAGATAATCACTCTTTTTCGGAAGAATATAACTGAATCCAGAGTCTCAATAATTTATCATTCTTATTGTCTAGGACACAATCCAAATTATACAAAAAAGGAAATATGGGGAAGCAGATGTGTCTCAATCAATAGGGTTCCCATTTACCATATGGGAGGCCCCGGGTTCGTTTCCCAGGGCCTCCTGGTGAAGGCAAGCCAGCCCGTCCGGCGCGGTGAGCTGCTGTCAGCAGGACAACCCAACAAAGGGAAACAAGCAGACACAGAAAAACACACAGCAAATGGACACAGTGAGCACAAGCAGCAAGGGGGGATAAATAAATAAATAAATAAATAAAATCTTAAAAAAAAAAGAAAAAAGGAAATAGGAAGAATCCATCAATATTAATGGAAAACTAATGAAGATTGATCTCCCAGTGACTTAGATGTTAAATAGACAAGGATTTTAAAGATCTATTATAACTATGCTAAGGATGTAAGATAAACTATGTTCATCATTAATGCAACAATAAGAAAAAACAGCAGAGAAATAGAAACTATTTAAAAAATGAATGTTTTAGAACTGGGAAAAATACAATATCTGAAATAAAACTCCACTGTATGGGGTAAACAACATATTGGAGATGGCAGAAAACTCAGTGAACTTGAAGATGGATAAGTAGAAATTATCCAATCTGAAGAACAGAGCAAGAAAATATTGAAGAATCAGTTTCTCTAGACTCTAAAATATTTATGGTGGGACTTTACATTGGTAAAAACCTCTTCAGGCAACAATGTGACAAGTGGGTAAAAATGTGTAAAAATGGATATAACTATTGACTTAGCAATTGCATTTCCAAGAATTTATCCTAAGGTATATAAGGTCACTAGCACCCATAACAATGCCTGACACACAGTAGATAAAAAATAAATATTTTTAAACAAATGAATTGAAGAAAGAATGGATGAATCCATGAATGGGTAAATGGAAAATTATTCAATAATGTATATATAAGGATTGTCATTGCAGTATTATTTCTAAGAAAATAAATCTAATCAACTGAACACAGATGTCTGATTGTATGAAGTCTAATATTTTCATATAAGTAAATGCTTTTCATATTAAAATTATGCAGATGAATATTTATAGATATGGAATATGTTCATAATATAATGGTTAATGCAAAAGCAGGTTATAAAACTCTATATACATTTCATGAAATTCAATAGAATAAGATGACTAAGACAGTTTTAAAATTTAAAAATAGAATTTAAAAGGTCATAAATATTGCTAGTCTGATTCCTATATAATAACCATACCTCATTTTTTTATTTCAAAATACCAAGTTTACTGAGCCTTAAATGGTTTTAAAAATCAAGCATATTTTCAGAAGACAAACAATTGCTAACATTCTGAATATTCAAAAGAATGTGCTACAAACTCTGAAATACAGCCCTAAGGTGATTCAAGCAAAGGAAACATCATTAAGACAACTGTAGGCCTTCTAGGTAAATAATTTATCCTGGAGACTATTAAACACTAGTTAAGAGTATATTTGCTAGAGTTAAAATACTGAATTGAAGTCCAAACTCCACTATTAACTAGTAGTGTGACACCAGGAAAAGTTACCCTCCCTTTGACTCAGTTTTCTCATCTATAAAATGCTGTTTCTAATAACAGCTACAAGATATTTTGTTGTAAGGATTCTTACGAGATAATATATGTAAAACATTTAAATGAGTGCCTGGTACATACAGCTATGTAAGCGTTAGCCATTACCTACCAAGGCCAATTCCATTTAAATATATAAATTTTATTATACTACTTTTTTTTTTTCTTTACTTTTATGGTGAGATAATATTAGACTTATTGGAAGAACAGATTGCAAAAATTTGTAGAGTTCCGGTATACTCTTCATCTAGTTTCCCTTATGGTAACATCTTATATAACCATAGAACATTTATCAAAATTAAGAAATTAATCTTGGTATAAAACTATTAATTGAAGTAAAAGAACTTATTCAAATTTTTCCATTTTTTTTTAAACTAACATCTTTTTTTCTGTCTCAGGATCTGATCCAGGATCCCACATTGCATTTTATTATCATGTCTCCTTAGCGTCCTCAAATTTCTGATTGCTTCTCAGGAATTTTCTTGTCTATTATGATCTTGATACTTTTGAAGAACACCGCTCAGCTGTTTCATAGAACATGCCTCAATTTGGGTTAGGCTCATGTTTTCTTGTGATTTATATGAGCTCATGAATTATTGGGAGAGATAGGAAAGATGATATGACCTTGGTTAATGCAGAATCTGCCAGGGTTCTCAACTGTAAAGTTACTATTTTTCCCTTTGCAATTATACATTTTGGGGGAGAAATACTTTTAGAATATGCAAATATCCTGTTTCTGTCTAAACTTTTCACCCACTGATTTAGCAGCCATAGATCCTGCCTACAACAGTTATTGCTCAGGTGTGCTCTGAGAGTGATTTTCTATTTCCCTCATTCCTTCTACATTCGTTTGTTGGAATTTTTCTTTAAGGAGGAGTTGTCACTTCTACCCCATTTATGTCTTTATACACTTTTGTGTTTGTGTCAGTATGAATGCAGAGATACTACTTTATTTAGCGGGTTATAATCTAATAATATTGCTGTTTATTTTTGTTTTTTCAAGTTGTTCCAACTTTGGCCTTTGGGAACACTTTCAGTTTAGACTCTATGCCTTTTCAATATGCCTCAACTTTTTTTAAAAGCATATTCTTATTTTATGTCACTACAAGATGCCCAGATTCATCTATATTTTCCTTGCCCAAGATGTAGAATCATATAATAGCTTTAAAAATCACAATAGTTAAAGCAATGCTTCATATTGCTTTCACAGCAATGTAAACAATAATATCCCTCTAAAAATCTCTAATTTTTGGTTTAATATTAGCCTTTTCATTATTCTAAATTGAGAGAAGTGTTGTTTTAGAACAATAAGCAAGCAAACAAAGCCCTGAACATTATTTTAATTAATTAGAATTAAATCTAGCTAAATTATTAAAATAAAACAAAGCTACCCCAAATATTTTAAATTATAAGAATTAAGTATTTTAGAATTAAGTTACTAAGGGGAAAGCGTATTTTGTAAAAGTGAATTGACCTGTTCTGACTCACAACCACCACAAATATTCTGTCAAAATTACTTACCTCCACAGCCAACATAACCTACTGTTCAAAAATTATATATCTTGTTTCCTCTAAGAACCCCTACCAACTTGACATTTCCTAATATGTTCCTGCCTTCCAGGGGAATCAATTTGATTTTTCTACTCTTTATCACTGTTACTATACTTAGAATTTTATCACATTCATCAATCGCTATGTTCAGTTTCACAATTTTCTCGGGGATCTTTCTTGAGAGGCTTTTAATGCATGTAGTAAGATTTTAAAACTCTTACTTACTCAAGCCTGACCTGCACTAAACTCTTTGTAAACACCTCCTAAGTTCTTACTGGGTGGTCAGATTTCATTATGAAGCTATATGTAAAGTTTTGTTTCCTAACCATATGAAAATAAAAATATGTCATTAGATTAGATAAAATGTTCAGTTGAAATGCTGAACTCTTGCCTGAACTTTAGGGAGAGAGAAATTTCCTCACACCTAGGAACTGCATCCTGTTTAATTATAATATTAAAAACCAGGGAAGCAGATGTGGCTCAAGCAATTGGGCTCCCGCCTACCACATGGGAGGTCCCTGGTTCGGTTCCTGGTGCCTCCTAAAGAAGACAGTGAGCTGGCATGATGGGCAGGTGCGGCAAGCTGATGCAACAAGACGCAACAAGAGACACAAAAAGAAAAACATAATGAGATATATAACAAAGCAGGGAACAGAGGTGGGTCAAGCAATTAGGTGCCTCCCTCCCACATCAGAGGTCTCAGGTTCATTTCCCGGTGCCCTCTAAAGAAACTATGGAGACAAACAGACACAGCAAGTACAAACAATGAGGAGGGAGGGAGAAATAAATAAATAAAATAAATCTTAAAAAAAAAAAAAAATTGAATAGAGCAGGTGTAGCTCAGTGGTTGGGTGCCTGCTTCGCAAGTACGAGATCCCAGGTTCATTCCCTGATACCTCCTAAAAAACAACAACAAGAGAAACAAACAATTGAAAGCATAACTCTATTAAAAATGTAGGCCATTATAAGGATTTTTTTGTTGTTAAAGGTCCAAAATTATGTTTTTTCATTTTAAAAACAGTCATCCTTTTCTTGTTTAAAATTGTTTTGAATAAATAAAAGTCCTGCTATATCAATTTTCAGTTGCTTTAGTATAATGTTCAGTATCTATTTTACTATGATATTATATTTGTATTTATTACACAACTTACATGAAATAGCTTTAGCATTTGCAATATATCATTCCATCTGATACATTAAACAAAACTTTTTAGAAGGCAGAACAAATATACTACTATGCCCATTTTATAAATGTATAGACTAAGGCTGAAAGAAATTAAGTGTCCTCTGGCAAAGTCAGGACTTCAGTACCAATCTTACAAATCAAGACTCCAAACACAGATTCTGCCTGGCAACAAGACAGAGCTGAAAATCACTGTCATTTGTAGAGCTAATAATTACCCTGGCTTCGTGAATGTCTCTACTACCCCACCAAAGCACATGCTCTGAGCCCACTGTAGCCAAACACCTTCTGTTCTGTCACTTGTGTTGTTCATGCTCTGGATGACGAAGTCCGACAGGAAGTGAGGCTTGGGAAGAGCCCTAGCTCTGTTTCCCAAGTGACCAGGGGGACACAGTTTCTACTGCCCACATACCATTTTGCTTTTAAAAACCAAAAGCCTAATGACCTCCTACATTTTATCATCAACTAACATCTAACTGAAACTTTACATTTTCTTCCATTTTCAATGTAGGCAATAAACCACAATAGCATTAACAGTTCTTGTGACTTTGTCATCAAAAGAAATCACAGATATTTTCATGTCATATTATCATTGTCAATATCCCAAAGTATTACTTATTTCCATTACTACTTTGAAATGATTGTTGCTATTAGACCTACTTGCTAGATATTGTTTTTCACTATGTTAATAAGAATGGTCATATAGTTGTAAAACTTAAAAATATTTTGATAATTGTATTTCCATATAATTGGTTTCCTTTATAATTTCATGTATTTTGTTTTATAAATTTAAAATTTTATTTTGAGAAAGGATCTATAGGAGTCACAAGACTACAAAAGGAGTAGTACACAATAATTGTTAAAAACCCCAATTAAAAGGGAAGGTCTGACAACTTTGTCATCCTTTCAGGGGTAAAAGTAGGAAGTCTCTTGACTGTCTAGTATAGTCATTGCCTGTTTTAGTTTGCTAAAAGCTGCTGGCAGCCATATACCAGAAGTGGGTTGGCTTTTATAAGGGAATTTATCAAGTTAAAAGCTTACAGTTCTGAGGCTGTGAAAATGTCCAAATCAAGGCATCATCAGAGATGCTGCCTCACCAAAGTTCGGCTGCTGGTTATCCTCGATTCCTGCCATGTGGCAAAACACAATGGTGGCTCTCCGGTCTGGGTCTCTACCTTCTCCTCCCCAAGCTCTGCTGTGGGCCATCAAGCACATGGCAGGGCACAATACCAGTCCACTTGTCTCTATCCTCACCTCCAGGCCTTGTTGCTATTTCTGCTTTGGGCTGCTCTATCTGTGGCTTTCCTCTCTCTGGGTTCCTTCTCTGAGCTCCTGGGGTCCTTCTCTCCATTTCTCTGACTTTTTCTCTGTGTACTTATAGCTTTTTAGCCCTCCATTTATAAAGGACTCCAGTAAGAGGATTAGGACGTATCCTATATCCATATGTGTGAAACCAGATGATAACAATTAAGACACCAAGCTTTTGCAGATGATCAACCCATTTTTCTCTGAGTGAAAGACAACTCCAAAAACATTTGCAAAACCTGTATCTTCTACTAAGAGAAAAATTTCACAATGAAATAGAATAAGAGTTTTTAAATAATTTCTTACTCCATATAATTATAGAACAAGAATTTTAAGTAGTTTATAGGTAAAAGTTTGAAAAGTTATAAGTTAATGTCATTACATTGGTAGAAAATATTTTAAAGCATCTTCTTAACTTAAATGTAAAGTATTTTGAAATTCACCATACATGCATTCTTTCATTTGGCAAGTAGCTATTGAATGTTTCCATGTGCCGGGTACTGGTGACTTTGGATGTTGGGGACAATTCACAGAAATGATGGTGTGAGTGAGTGACATCATGTCATCGAACTCTGACAGCAGAAGATCCGTCCTCTTCTTTTACCTTCTTCTATGTCTCCACTGTGCCTCCTTATGTAATAAAGAACAAAAAACAAAACCACCAAGCATGGGGGAGGGGAGAGGTTCCAGAGATTATTCAATTGACATCCTTTTGCACTGAGAAATAAACTATAGATATTTAGTGAGTTTAATACCTTTAAAACCCACTTCAAACTACATTTAGAGAAACCAAATAGAGACTGAGCAGTAAATACCTTGAAGCAAGCTTGCAGGGCCTCAGTAGGGAAGAAAAGCCATCATTCTGAT
Organism: Tolypeutes matacus; assembly: GCA_026826555.1. Taxonomy (NCBI): domain Eukaryota; kingdom Metazoa; phylum Chordata; class Mammalia; order Cingulata; family Chlamyphoridae; genus Tolypeutes; species Tolypeutes matacus. The sequence continues at coordinate 56,409,653 of JAKSZT010053887.1, forward strand.
AGCCTTGAAGTCACTTCAGGTCACCCCAAACATTGAACAATCCTATGCAGTGGGGCCTCTACTTAGCCTCAGGGAGCTAAGAACTTCAGTGGGTGTGCACACACACATACACTCACACACTTTTCTAAAGTTAAAGGAGCAGAAAGACAATTTCACTGAAAAGAAACAAAACAAAACAAAACTTTGTTTTGTCAAGACATCATTGAACAAATCCAGTGGTCATTTAGTCATTTTCCCAGGGGCCCCGTCTGCCCACAACAATAAAGGGAAGATGCCAGAGCCAGTACCGAAGCCATCTATAATTCTAGAATTTTTGCTTCATCTTAGTTCAAACAACACTGCAGTCTAAATGACATTCACTCATTCATTAATACTGCCTAACCCTGGAGACAAATAGGAGAGCCCTCCATCTCCCACGTGCTCAATTTAAACTAAATAGCTAGTCAGCCAGTCCGTCAAATCAGATGCTCCTCCTGCCTGTTTAGCTTAGGCAGGCAAGCACCAGCTATAAAACAGGATCTCCCTTGGCTCCCCCACTCTCATTACCCACCTACCCTCCCTACAGCCAGCACTATCTCTCCTCTTGGTGGATCATCTAATCAGTCTTCATTTATTCAAATAATAAGCCAAATGTGTTGTTCAATAATTTATTTCTTATGAATTCCAGTTAACTGCCATGAATGTTTGAAAATGAAAGGTTCAATGGGTAATGAGAATTTCCTATTTAAATGTCACCCAAGGGTTAAAATTCTCATATAATAAACAATGTGCTAGAAGTTCCTAGCTGAATCAAGGAAAGGATTGGGCATCTGACATGCTGCTTGAAATGCCAAGGCCTTGCTTCTATGGTCTCCACCTAGGTCATTCTTCTACCAAGTGGAAAGTAACAAAATGGAAAGGGCAGGCTCAACTTAGCTGGGAACTTGCCTTCAGATATGATATTATCAAATGTGGTCCAGACATGGCCTATTTTGCCATTTCTGGGTTTCAGGAATTATGTATGTTTAGCCACTAGTAGAGCTTTGTTCTTCTGGAAAGCTGAAACCAGTGACTCAAGATCTCCTACTTGCTTTTGTTTTTTAATTGAGATTGAGGTATTCAAATAATTCAGCCGACATTTACTGTGATCCTCGTATATGCCAGAAATTTTGTTATATCCCAAGATCTTTTATTCTTGGTGGCTCCACAATGTAGTCTTCACTGAAGAAAGATGTAATTTCACATGCTCCTTTTAAACTGCAGGCCAATGCAAGACACATGAAGATTATTTTTGTTCCTTTACAACTATATTCTAGCTAGATACATTTTTTCCCTTAAATTGTGAACCAGGTATACCTATTTCCCTGAGTGCTCCTTTTATTGAACATTCAAACCAAAACCAAACCAGCTCCCTTTTTTGCTGAACTGTCAGAAAACTCAGAGCTAAATTCTGATATCTAAAACCAACTGCCAGGTTATACCTGTTTCTCTAGTTCCTTTTAACTTTCTAAGCTTCCTCAAACCAAGCAAGCATCCATTCATTCCATGAATAGTCATTAAGTACCAACTAGATGAGATGCACTTTATTAGATTTTTGTGAAATGTGAGCCCTACTTTCATGCAATTTATAGTTTTTGGTTTTGAAAGTGGGAGCAGGTATACATATATGAATTTATTTAAAAGGTATGATTTTTTAAAAAGATAAAAATAATGGCAAAATATAATTATGCAACCTAATAACCAGTCTAAGAGATTCATGGTAACATGTATATTAATGAAAGCAGCTATTTGATGCAAAAGTAAAGCTCTCTATTGAAAAAACAAAAGGACTTTATCTAAACGTGCCTTCTGATAAGCTAGCGTGCTTTACAAAATGAAATGCATTTGTACTGGTCAGCGTAACCTGTCTTCCAGCTTCTGGGTCTGTTGCTGGACATGACAGTTAGCAATGAAGTCAACCACATCTAGAATAAAGGACTTTCTTTCAAATGTGTACTCAATTTATCTGAATCACAAACATCTGCCTGCTGGAATACTCAATGCAATCTGAAATTGCATTTTGTCCTCTGGTGAACATCTAATGCAAAGGGCAACAAAACACCAGTTAAAGAGATAATGAATTAGAACCTCATTTGCATGATTTTTTTTTTTTTTTAATCCCAGGAAATCCCAGTGAAAATCTGTGGGGTAGAAGTGGAAGCAAGTGTTCTCTCCCATGCTATCTCACTACCAGTCTCTTTCAGGACGTCTTTTCCCTCAGCAAGGAGCCCTTCTATTCATTGACTAGTCAGTCAGTTTATAACCATCAGCAGACATGACTTCCTACAGACAAGTATTTTCACCTGTTTCCTATTAAAAAAAAAAAAAAAAAAAAGAAAGGGCATCCTTGTAAAGGTAGATTCTGGGTAAGGAATCATCATTTTTCCTTACAGTGAAAAATTACAAGTTCCTTTTGTGCAGGAAAGAAACCCAAAACCTTAACATAGGCCATTATTAAATATGACATCTCAGAAAATTAAAAATTACCATTTTCATTACAAAGATGATTTTTTTTACTCATATTTTTATTTGTAATTTTAGTTTTAAAGGAATATACTAATTTCTATATCAAGGAAAACAGTTCACTTTTATCAAGTATGTGCAATTACTTATTTCAAGGAATTATTTTTATTTCTTCCTAAATCTGATCATTTCAATAGAAGTGCATGATTCTGTCATTTAAACTACAAGTTTCAGATTTAATACTATTCACCATTTACCTGCACTTAAAAAATATAATGTGCATTTGAATAATATCTTGTGCAGTTGGAATTAACTTTTTCTGATCTATTGCTATGTTCCTTAAAAGTGTAAAATACCACTCAGTAAAAATATACTCAAACTATGAAAAATGACATTTAAGTTGAGAAGAAAGAATATCTTTTGCTCTTTGAGAATCCACTTTTAGTCCAACTTTTAGTCCAACTGAAAATCATGTTTACAAGGTTTTGTGTTTTTTTCTTTTTCTCTTTTTGCCCTCTTCTCCCTCTACCTCTTTTCAAAAACCTCTTGACATATTATGGGCTTAAGCTCCACTAGGAACTTGGGTATCTCAATAGGCGGTAACCTTAGACCCCCTGAAGTGCTTATTAAAATATAGGGTTGTGTCCTACCAGATCTACTGATTCAGATTCCTTGGCAATAGGGCTCTGGTAAGTCCACATTTTTACCAAGTTCCCTGCAGATGTTTGATACACCCAAGAAGTTTGAGAGCCACTCTTCTAGTTGTTGATTGAACATATTCAGATAAAACAACATATTAGTACCTTCAATATCTTCCTTTAACCTCTTGGTTATCAAATCCCAAATGATTATCATATTCCCCTTCTCTAGTGCCCATAATCATCCATTTAACCTGCTTCTTCCTCCACCCAGTAATTGGACCATGAGGATTCAGTAACTGCTGGAAAGCTCAGAACTCCTCAGCTGTTGCACTTTTACTAAACATTTACCAATCACCGATGTGAGTAGAAAGCCATAGATGTGAATTGGATGGGCTTTAGTAATGCAACTGGGAACTATTAGAAAGTTATAGGTTTCCAATCCACATTAAAATGCTAACATATGTAGAAGATCTGCAGTATTTCTCAGGTAGGGAGTAAGGCTTTTGGACAGCAAGTGATTTTTTTTTTTTTTTAATGGCCCTAAGCCTCATAAGAATATTCTCCAGAGCTGTACCTCAAATGGCTAATGTAAGCCCACTCTCAGTTCCAACAAAGGAATCAGTTGTCTACCTCATTTGAAAAAATATATATGTTCATGTATTTTTAGTAACTGGATTTGAAATTTCCCAACCTATCATACATCCCCATCACCTTATCTCTTCAAGTGATTTTCCTAGGGACAAATGTGCCTACATTATTACAATTGAAAGAGTAATTGAATTGCCATCTCAATCACTATGACCACTATGACATAACTTTTATTCACAATGTTCATTGATTATCAGTAGCAGTCTGATAAGTAATATTAACCAATATTTTCATCTACTAACAAGTTACAGGGCAAGAGAATGTACCCACATTGTACATGTTCCTTTAAAAACTGTATGATTTGCTTAAATTCTGAAAAGTAGTTTCCGATATTTAGTTTTGAAAAATAATTATTCATATACAGTAAATGCCACAAAATTCAATTTACCTATCAAAGATAAATGAAAGTCAGAACCACCTTGTGTGTGATATGAATTAGCAGTGACAGCCTATATTTTCTGTTTGCCCATGAGCTAGTATAGAAAAATGCAGTTTTCCCTTCATGTAATATAGTCATTTTGCATGATATATGAAATCAACCCTTTAGGCCAAGATTGTCTCTACTCTCTGATTCAACGCAGGAAACAAATTTGTTGCTAGCAACAAAATGATCTGACATCATTTCTGGAGATTATGGTTAGGGGAGTTGCTTTTTAAATTGTAGTAAACAGTTTCTATGGAGATCAATTTTAAGAATGTGTAATTGATCAGAAAATGATCCTTAATATGAAGCTTAGCGCTTCCAAGTATTACAGACTTTGTTACTTGAAGATAGTACTGTGCCTAAAACAGCCATAAACATTCAAAACTCAGTTTGAAATTTACAGTTTTTAATGGTGTAATTTTCTAATTTTAAATCTCCCTTTTTTTTTTCTACACTATACCATGATGGATTTATATTCTACTTTTGTAACTCATGAGGATTCATATACTTTTTTTTTCTGAGGTACTGGGGCCCGGGGATTGAACCCGAGTCCGACGCTCAACCACTGAGCCACATCGGCTCCCCTGAGTTAGTTTATTTGTTTGTTTGCTTGGTATTTGATTTTGTTTTTAGGAGGTATTGGGGACTGAACCCAGGACCCTCCATGTGGGAAGCAGACACTCAACCGCTTGAGCCATATCTGGTCCCTCCTCCATTTTTATCCCTTTTCCCCCATAAAGGCATTAGAAATATAACACATCTTTCTGTAATAATTAAAACCCTATTATGTTTAATTACAGGAGGATGACCATCCCCCAGAGTGCCTATATAACTAACATAACCACTACATAAATCCCCACAGGCAACCTAATGTAGAATCTTAAATCAGAAGTCATGGTTTTATGGAAAAAGTGGTCTCTTCTGTGGCTATGCTGTTTACAATATACAACATCTTCTATGAAATTCCTTTTTGTTTAAAATGAAGAAATCAGTTGAATTCTGTCTGCTAAGGTTTCAAATTTGATACTGACTAAAAAGTTGGAGAATATAAAATCAACACTATATAAAATCAATTTTCAAATATTCTCAAGTTTTAAGATTTTTACTCACAATAGATAACAATCATGTGGCCAGTTTCTCAAAAAAAATGTCACTATTCTCTCCCTCTCCCCTTCTCTCTCATTTATTCATGTATGCATTCATATACAAACATTATAAACGTACCTTGGCTTCTATGAGTTAAATATAGGAAAGGAATGACAGCTGTCTAGTATTACAGTCATTGTTTTCAAATGCTGCCTCCTTCCGCCATTGGAAATTCTCAAGGTAATGAGCTGCCTTTATTATCTGCTTACAGAGCATTCCACAAAGATATTCTTGCCACCAGATCCTCCCAACCTACCAGCTTACTCTGATGAAAGAGCAGGTGTCAGTCTCTAGGAATATAAATAGGTAGTGTCACAGGTCTCTGGTTCTACTACAGGATTCTCTCAACTGTGCAGGACTAACTCTGTCGAACTAGACACAGCTGAAGAGGCAGCCTGCTTCCCCTTACTTCTCATACTCCAGACTTAAATGGCTAACATGTCTAGGACAGAGCAGCTCTTATATACTTTTATAACCAAAATTGTGAAGTTAGGGTCTTGTGCTTCTAAGATTATAGCATCTCGGTTCTTTGTCCTTTTTCCTCCCCAAAGAGCCATGAAGTTTATGCCCATCAGAACCTTCTGTTGTGTCATTTATTGTGAAGCAAAATTCATGTCTAATAATTGATTCTAGGGTCAACCTTCCCAGGGCATCTATATTTTAAAATATTAAAGCTCTGTGCTTTATTTCAGAGCAAAGTCTCTGAAGTCAAGGTGCCTGGATTTAAACTCAAACTTCTCTACCACCCTTCTGGATTATCTTGATCAGTTTTCCTCATATTTCTGTGCTTCAAATATCTATCTATAAGATTGAGAATGTAATACCCCACCTGTAAAGAACTAGAATTGTACCTGGCAGAAACTATGTAGTCAATACATGTCAGCTATTATTATTTATGCATAGGAACTAGCCACAACCAATGGTGGCAGAACATTTTGGGGGTGAGGAATTGTAACTAACTTTCCTAGAGATTCTGAAATGATAATACATACATGATCATTAATATACCTTGATTTCAAGAACTTGGGATATTGAAGGACTGAAGGTGAATTCAAAATTGAATTTTTAAAAACTGGACTGAGTAAAATAAACATGAGAATAAAAGTGACAGTTTAACAACTGAGGCTGTATTTACTTGACACTGAAAGTCTAAAATAAAGCTGAAAATGTATTTAATATGGAATGGCATTCACTTATTATTTATTTATTTTGGCATTCCCTTTTGACAACTACCACATGGAACTCCCAAGCTTACTCTAGAATTAACACCAAGTACCTATACCACTAAGTTGGCAGTCTAATCAAAGATAGTATAAATTTTCATTAGTCAAAAATAAACTGTCTATTATACTACCAGTAAAAGCTTATGGAAAGGTATCACCATATCCCATCAAAAACATGTGACTTCCCCTCCCTCACAAAAGACAATTCAGATTCTCTCACTGTTTTCCATCTCTATCCGCCACAATACATATTCCCAGTGTTCCCCTACAAATAACCTCTTCTTATAGAAATGTTTTATATTAACAGTTCCTTTATGGGATAAAGAGAAGCATGTGCCAGTGTTAAAACCACCCAGGTGACTCCTGTCCACAAAGCTGACTAGAAATATTTAATTACATTCTGCACCTAAGTGTCAGTTGCATACATAAACAGAGTCTAAATCTACTCAAATTATTCATGGCATGGTTACAAAATTAATGGAAAAAATAATTACATCTTTAAGGTAAAGATAAAAAATAAGAATGTTTTTTGGGAAGGTAAATATGCAAAAGTGTCTGAAATATCAATCACTCAAAATATTTTCCAAGTAGTCTCAAAATTCATAAGTTAAATGATTCCAATTATGGCTTCCTCCTTCTTCATGTAACAGTTTTCATAAAAATTGCCTTATGATAAATAAAGATTTTGCCTAAGGGAAAGAAATTTGTCATCCATGATGTAAATAGATTAAAGACAATGGAAGATCACATTCTAATTAAAAAAGTGACAGTAAATGATAATCTACTAAGCAGATTGCCAATATGTACATTTATTAGCTGTCACAGCCATGAACTAGGACAGATTTGTAATAGTTACTTATATCTCACTTCTAAAATGGAGACAAGAGGTTATTTTTTCTGTCCTATTATGCTACCCTTATGAAACTAAGAGGTATACGGTCATATTTCATGAATACAAAACTGAATTCTTGCATTTAAACAAGCCATTCAACAGTCTATTATTGGACTGACAACTTTATTTATACAAAATCAAAAATGGTTAAATTTTTCCTTGCTTATCATAACTTTTCTATTGAGACAGATCATTATTTTTCCAATTTTCCTCTTACAACCATATCAGAAGCAGCTATGCTAGCCTTTACTTTGGGTCTGAAGGGGGAGTTAACTATGTCTGCTGCAATTGACTGATCTCTTTCTCTTCACTAATAGAAGATGAAGGCTCAATTACAGTTGACCGAGCTCTCTTTTGCATGGAGACTGCTAGCCTCCATTTTCTAGGCTACTGTATTAGGCTCACCACCATTCTGTGGCGTGCCAGGCCTGCCAGTAATACAATTGATTTGCATAAAGCTAAGTTAGAGCAGGGAGGAACCTCCAGTGTCTTATATTTTTCTTTTTCTTTCAGCTTTATACCAAACCCTGAAGGGAAATGGAAACTCATCGGAAGCTGTAACCACCAAATTAGCCCACATGCACATCTTCCCTTTCCCTCACTCTGGTCATGACTGACTCTCATTATCTATTAAAGATATTCAGAATGATTTCATTGATACAAGTTCTAGTGCATTCACAATGAACTTAATTGAGGAAGTAATTATCATGATACACTTTTGTGATAAGAAAGATTTTGTTATAGATAGGAGTTAGGAAAAAGGAGCATTATTCTGCTTGTTAGAATTCAGAAGACCAAAACTAAACAAAAATTTCTGCTGCTGCTTTGCTGATATGAAGGATGATAATGGAGAGGCATTTGGAAATGTATTATCCATTATGGAGATATCTGGATTAAATGTGAACCACAAAGAAAGGCAGTCAAATAACATGAAACAATGGAGAAAAAAAAAAAAAAAAAAAAAAGCACAAATGACAGTGTTTCTTTTTTAATCTTGAACCCAAGCAATGTGGACTTAAAAGTTTTTATAAAACATTTTTATTTAAAAAATGTAATGCATGTAAAACTAGGCAATTTAGAAAGCACAGATAGGAAAATAGAAGAAAGAATGATTGACATAAAGGAAAGAGGGAAGGTAGGAGGGAGGAAAGAAGGAAGGAAGAAGGAGGGAGAAGGAGAAAAAGAGATTTTTACTATGTGAGTATTAATTTTAACTATTAAAACTATCAATACTTATGAGTTCACATGAACTATTTAACAAAATAGCTTACATCTATTACTCACGTACTCATATTTTATTAGGCACTTTGTTTATATTCATTCATTTATTCCAGAAATATATACTGAGACTCTATTATGGGCCAAGGGTCTAACATGGGCCGGATGCAGGAATTAGAACAGTGAGCAAGTCATAGAAAATTCCTGAACCCATAGTTGATCACCCACACAGTGGAGATTCAGACTAAGATTAGGTTAGATATCCTGCCAACTAAGTTATTTAGTATCTCAATTCTTCTTAATATTGAATTTTTATTATGTAATCAATGCATTGTAGTAGAGAAATACAAAATAACACACCTTTCATGTAGCCACTATTATTAGTTTGGCATGTATTATTCTGGACTTTTCCACACATTTACTAATACAAACATAGAGGCACATTCAGTGTATTTGCATTTTTAGAATACTATAATACATATAATTATATAGATTATGCTTTTCTTTTATTTAACAATATTTTGTAGTCTTCTTTCAATATCAGTGCACATAGATCTAGCTAGTTATTTATCTGCACAGTATTCCTTTGCCTGAATATAGTATAATTAATAAATTATTAAAAGTCATACCCATGATTAAATATTTTCAACCACATAGAGGAGTTTAAATTAAAAAGGACAGAATACTAGCACTATTTTTTGTGTTTCTAATAGTTGACATAATGACTTCACACTTTATACTTTATATAAAGTATATACTTTATACTTTCACCCATTTTCTTGGCTTAACAAAATAACACATTATCCATTGATTTTACAGTATGAAAGAAGAGAGGAAATTCAAAACTCACTTTTCTTTCAAACTCTCATCCAAATTCCACGATCCCATTTTTGTTAGTTTTATATGTTATTGTTTTTATGTTGTCAAGATTTAAAGTATGTACTTTCAACTTTGAAATTTAATGAAGTCTTCTGTGACTTTTTAAAAAAGTGAAAACCAATAAACAACATTTAAAGTACTAATCATATACTGTGAGTGAGCCAGAAAGAGGGAAATATGAACTTTTATTATAAAAACCTTGCCCATTCAAAGAAGATGTCTAATACTTCTTGATTGTCACTTAGATTTACATGGATATGATTGGCAGCTGGCACGAGTTTCTTTGGTGGTCTCATAACCTACCCCTGCACAGGCCGGTTGCTTGAATGCGTCTGTGGACTGAGGTGTGAGTATAGTCTGGTTGTGTCAGTAGGTAATCTCCCTTACTGTTTTGGTACGGAGAAGGGCAGGCAATTAGAGGCTGACACTGTGGATGATTCTTCTTTAAGATCAAGGTTATAATGAGTAATTTCATTATTACATTTCATTTCTCGAGAGAGCAATTCTCTTTATTAGAGAATAGAGGACTGGGCCCCAACGTCTCTGCTTTTTGGATTCTGTAGTGAATCATTATGATCACATTGCCCAGAAGGTCAGTTTTTCTTTGCTCTTTTAAATTGTATTTTAACTAACCTACTGATAACACTTTTTTTCCTCCTGTTGTTTTATGCATATCTCTATCTTCATTTATTAACATGAGAAAGTATTTTTGATTCTCTAGAATAAAAAGTAAATAATCTCTTTATAAATTCAATGGTTCACAAATACAAAATAATTGCTAGCTTACAGATTATAATTAGAAAACTCAAAAAAATTAGAAATTATAAGGATAGCTAAAAATTTTCAAAAATTTAGAAACTAAAAAACACTTCTAAATAATGCATGGGTCAAAGAAGGTATCATAATGGAATTTTATAAATATTTAGTACCGAACAATAATTGTATGCTATGTAAACAATATTTGGCATACATCTAAAAGAGTGTTTTGGGCAAGATATATAATGTTAAATATGTAAAGAAAAAGAAAAGCTAGAAATAATTAAGTATTTCAATGAAAGAATTACTAAATAATGACAATGTAAGCTCCAAACAATTAGAACAAAGGAAACATAAAGACAAAAATAAAACTAACTTTATGGAAAATAAACAAAATAGTTAGGATCAGTAAGACCAAAAGTTGACTCTTTAAAAGATTTGTAAAAGAAACCTCTGGAGGTGTTAATCAAGAAAATAAGAGAGACAGCTCAAATTAAAAAATAACTAGGACTAGAAAGGGTAATATAACAGGGTAGAGATTTCAAAATATCATGAGAATACTGTGAACAACTTTATGCCAGTAAGTTAAAAAATTTGGGTGAAATGTATGATATTTAGTTGTGCGTATTCATCACAACATCACGAACAGAATTTTCAAATTCATAAATCAGAGAACACATTTATACAACATTGGTTCAAATCCCTCAAAATACTGATGAGGAAACTATGGCCCAGAGAGGAAAATTCCGTTTTCCATCCACAGAAAATGCTGTTATAATTAACTGACTATATTTACTATTCGCTGTATCAACAGAATTTTAAAAATCATTATTAAAACGTCTCTTTAACTGCTATCTCACTAGTTCATGTCACAGAACAATATAGTTTCCTAAAAAATAAAATAGGGGTCTCTCAAAAATGTTTTCCAAGACTGATACAGGTATGTGGGCTCTTTACAGATAAATAAACTAAAATAACCTTGCTTGATCACAGTTATAAATGCCTGGGAGGCAGAAAAGTAACAGAGGCCCAAATACAAACTCCTTAGAATGCAATCAGGAGAACATCAATTTTTTATGTAAGTATATAAGTATAACTGGATTTTAAGCTCTTTGAGAGCATGATATGATTTTCATAGTGTTAGTTATTAGCTAAATGCTCAAAGTACTTTATTTTCTACTGTAATATTTATAAAATATCCAATCCCTTGAACTGGGAAAATTTCCTTTCTTTTCTTTCTTTTTCTTTCCCTGAAGCATTTCAGGCTTCATTGCTGTGTAAAGTGAGGGGGGAAAAAATTAAGTGAAATTAAACCGTACTAAAATAGAATATTAAATATACATATTTTAATAAGGAGATAAACATCTCCAATTTATATTATGATTTTTCTCTAATGCAAAAATTTAGAAGGTTTTATTGTAGACAAAAGCTGTACATTTTCAAACTGAGACATGATCCATGATTTCAATTAACCACTGACACTACTAGTGTTCTTTCTCTGGTTGTGAAGACATGAATAAATGATTTGAAGATCATTTTCGGTCCTAGGACAAGTCTTTTTCAGGGATGTTGTAGTAATGAAAAATCCAGAGATACCTGAATGCAATTTAGACCTAATGATGAATCAGGAATCTCATATAAAAATTTCACTTGGGCTCAGTACTAAAAGGTTTAAAACTGAGATTCCAAATGAAATGAAATCAAATAATGTGTGAGTTAGAGACTATCATGGGAACTATCCACGCTGATACCTTTTTATATTAAAGTTATGTGTTTACAATGGGATAACCAATGATAGAAGTCATGACCCATTTTAATCAACAACTGCAATGAATAAGACAGTTCAGAAATTGGAAACTTATCCAAATGGCAGTGCTCCCTGAAATAAATCAAATCTTAGCATTTTACCTAAGTTTTTCACAGGCTTGATTATTCGATTATAATTTTAAAATAAAAGGTAATTTTTTTAGACATTGAAAACAGTGTCTGAAATTAAACAACACAGAAAAGGAAATGAAAAATCATTCTAACATTTCCTCTTGTCTGTTGCATGGATACAGTGAAAATATATGAATCCAAGGTAGAGAAATCTGACAGAGTTCATCTTTTAAAATCCAGCACAATACCATCCTCTGAGAATTCAGAATAGAAAGGAAGAGGCTGGAAATCTTTCCAGAGTCACTGTGCATGTAAAGAGGTAATTGCAAAATGAGGTCATTTGAATAGTGAGGTTTTAATATTTAACAAAGAAAAATATGTTTGTACATAGGATGATACTGTGATTAAAACTGATTTTTTTTCATATTCTTTCTATTATTAGTTCTTGGTCATTATTGTATTAATAAGATTTTAAATGTATTTGGAATGGGGTAGAAAGGGACTTCAGGGTTCCTTGATAGCAAAGTTAGGTGTTAGAAGATGCCCAATATAGCTCCCAAAATGAAATCTATTTCAGAGGCCACAGACTTCAAGCAGTGTCTTATCCTTCTCTTCTTCCAAGGTGTGAACATGATTTTCTGTGTTTTCTTTTCTTTTCTTTTCTTTATTTTATTTATTTATTTATTTATTTATTTTGGTACATGTGGGTCAATTTTCAAAGCTTGTTAAATAGTGTTATTAACAATTTTCAAAAAGTAACTATTTTATGTGGACTTCATAGGATGGGGACGTGAGAGAGACAGAAAGTCATGTGGGTCAGGAAAATTGAAGTTGATTTGGATATTGGGAAAAAAACTGATAAAATTCAAAGGTAGACACTGAAGGCAATTTTAGGTAGAGGAGATGTGTAAAAGCATGAAGTTGGGGACATGCAGAAAATATCAAGTGTTCACTCTAGTGATCCATGAAGGATCACCACCCTCTCAGTTTTTCCAGAGCTGGTTCTGAATTCCAGCTTGGACCAAACTGTGGCACCTGCTACATATAACATTACAGAAGTTCTTGATTAAATAAATACATATGTGCTAATTTCTATTTTTAAGCCTCTGGCAAACACAGTTAATAAATATTGAGCTTATTATCTGGAGTCAGTTAATCTTTACCTGAGGAGAGATTTGCCTTATATATATCTATTCTTACTTATTTTTTAACTTGTGACTTACAAGCTTTTTAACCTCTTTAAAGATGTTATGTTCAGTTGAGAAATAAGAATACCACCTATCCTACAAGGCTGTTTTAAGGATTAAACAAGATAATCTGAACAATGTACACAGCACAGTAATTAATGTAGAGTAAACTGGCTACTAAAAGGCTACTAATGCTTTATGTTAACATTAATATTACTACTATGGCAAAAGCCTGAACATGTTGTTAACAATGCTACTTAGAGTTGAAGTCTCTATTGCATTTGGAAAGAGGGTTTTGTATTCCATCCACATAAAATGTACCCCAAGAGAAATACCTCAAGACCTGGAAGAGTGTATACAGCTGAGCAACTTAAAAACTGTTGCCAAAGGATATAGAAACGGCTCCTTTGCTTCTTGCTCTTGGGGGAAAAATAAGACCTTATACGGAAGATTCAGGGAGAGAAGATTCTGAATACTACTCTTTCTTCCCAAAGTAACTGATATAATGGGAAAACCTGCAATTAAATGGTTCTTTAAAGGGACGAAAATAATGTGGTACTGTATGGTATCCAAACTGCAACCTGGCTACTATAATAATACATAAATTATATTTTTCATATTTATTTGTAGAATTGAATTTGGATATTGCCTCACTTCTACTAGGGGTGATTGGCAATATTCAGAATTATTTAGAATTTTGTGTTAAAAGTAGTTACATTATTGTTTGACATGCAAGCCAAGTATGTGGAATAAAAGCAGTTTATTAAAAGTGTAAGTTTTGGCATTTCTCTTTGATCAGTTGTGCTTTATGTCATGCCTCTTGGTTTATGATACCTAGAAAAGATTCTAAAACATGGCACATCTTGGGAGACCACAAGAAAACATTATGCTATCTGCCATACAGGAATCTAAAATTCATGTTTCAAATGTGTAGGACTTGGTACAATGAAACTTCTTTGCCAAGGCCTTCTCAATTTATAATATCATGAGCATTTTGTTATTAGTTGGCTTCTACTCAATTTACCAAAACGGATATTTATAAGACTATTAGAGTCCAGATATTTCTTAAAAGTTAAGCTATTGTCATGGATATTTTTAACTTATAATTTTACCTTCTTTAGGCATACACACTTGAATGATAACATTTAAACTTCCAGAGAAAATGACAGGAGCACAGAAACTATTTTCATATTAATTACATTGTAATTATCCTTTAAAGGATTAAACTTTAATCACTAATTTGGTATCACATAGGATAGTACTAAATTTTAAAAAATAAAGTTACTAAGATAATAATTTTTCTAAGCAGCACAAACCCTTGCTATTGACAATGTTCTTAAAAGAATTCAACCACTTATTAGCAAATTCTGATAAGTAGCTAAATTGAAAGTCTTTGTGACTTTAATTTTTTCCTTCTTCTATAGTGAGAAATGTGGTATAGTACATTAATACATAGAAAACCAGGTGTTACAGACTTTGCTCTACTAAAAATAATTCTTCATGATTTGGACCAAGACCTTTAGTCTCTCTCATTTTGATTTTTTACAGTATAGTATGATAAAAAAATGTTAGCCTATGTTTCCTGACGTTATAAAGACCTAAGCTTTTTGTTTGGCTCTTCTGTCCACTAACTGTGCAACCACTCAGATGTACTTACCCTTACTGAAACTCATCTTTGCATAACTGGACAATGCCTTTCTCTGTGTCTCCCTCTATTTCATGGCTAAATGCCCTTTGACCTCCAGCTAAGTTACCAATTCCTCCATAAAAATTTCCCCAATGAATATTCATCCTCAAAGGTACTCTATCTCCTGAACTTCCATAATTTTTATCAGTCAATAATTTTGAATTCACCATGGAACTTTATTCTTTGGCTGTTATTGTGACAATTAATGTAAACGTTGATTTTTTTTAAAGTTAAATGAATTATTTATCATGAAGATAGGACAAAAGTTAGCCACTCATCATGTTTACATAACTCACCATTATTTCTTTATAATTTCATTATTTTCATTTATGCTTCTAAGGAGATGGTCTTCCTGGGAAAAGCCAAAAAGGTCTAGGACATACAGTTGGCATTCTTACATTATGTACCTTTTGTATATATTGAAATGGTAGAGTGGTTTTAGGACATTTAATTTAGGTGGTATATATATAATTTGATTAATTTAATTAAAATAACTTCCTATTATTTTTAAAATCTATTCTGATGTACTCTGCAAAAGAAAATGAGTATTTGAATTATGAATAGAGTCTTTTATCACTTTAAAGGTGCTCTTTGCTTTAAAAAAGCTAACATAGGGGGGCGGATGTGGCTCAAATGGTTGGGCGTCCGTCTGCCATATGGAGGGACCTGGGTTTGATCCCCGGGACGTCCCGGTAAAATGAAAAATATATATATATAGAAGGCACATGGGCTGCCAGGCTCTGTGTGCCGGTGAGCCGCCAAGGCCCCGGGAGCCATGCAGCAAGATGATGACGTAACAGGGGAGAGACAAGACGAGATGCTCCGAAAGCTCTGAAAACCAGGAACCGAGGTGGTGCAGGTGGCAGATTGGATGACGATGTGCCTTGTAGTATGCAATCAATATTATATATCTGTAATGTATTTGGAGGTGTTAATTATACAATACTGATCAAACGTTTAAGAAATGTAAAAAAAGAAGGCAACTGTTGCCATTTAAATAGCCAAGTTCCCATTTTATAAGTTTTCTACCAAAGAATATTATGTTACACTTACATAGAATAAGTATGTTACACTTGTAGGAGATGTTTGTGTGGGATGTGGTGGGAGGAGTGGGAGGTGGGCAACATGGGAATCCCAGTGGGTTCTGTGTAATATTTTAGGTAATCTAAGCACCTCTTAAAATATATTTATATATCATTTTACAAATATTAGTATGTATTGTGAAAATTTTGATTTTTACCCACAATAAAAAATAAAATTAAAAAAAAAAAGAAAAAAGAAAAAGAAAAAAAATATATATATGTGCATATATGTGCATTTGCTTACAAAAATGTTATTTATATATATATATAAATATATTTTAAGAGGTGCTTAGATTACCTAACATATTACACGGAACCCACTGGGATTCCCATGTTGCCCACCTCCCACTCCTCCCACCACATCCCACACAAACATCTCCCACAAGTGTGGTCCACCACCCTCAATGGACTTATACATCACCATCCCAGTCCCCTCAGGATTGGGGGAAGAACTATGGACTAGAGTGGACTTGATGGTATTCTGTTGTACACATATGGTGATTCTAGCAATGGAAGAAATTATAACAGTGAGGTGGAGCCAGTGGCCACTTGACACTTTTGGGGCAGGGAGGGGACGAGCAGTTGAAATACAGGGGCTTCTTTGGGATTTGGAGGTTGTCCTGAGTACCGCTGTGGCAATGGATGTAGGCCATTTTAAATCAGCACACACCACTCAGAACTGTGTGGGAGAGAGTGTGGTCTGCATATATATTTATATATCATTTTACAAATATTGGTATGTATTGTGAAAATTTTTATTTTTACCTACAATAAAAAATAAATTAATTAAAAAAAAAAAGACATATTGAGTGCACATCAAAGATAGTACAAATGTACTTAGTAAACATATACAAGAAGCTGATAGTGAATTGGTTTGTGAAATTCAACCACCCTACATTCCACGATATAAATAGTTTTCCCAGTGTTCCCAGACTTTTTGGATACACTGTAGTGCATTTATTATGCTTATTAGATTAATAGGTGGATCATTTGTTTTACATTCATAAGCTGGAAAAGTGACTGAAGTTTGAAGAAAAAGATATTAAGCCTAATATTTAAAAATGTATCTAATGCTGGGAGTGTATGTGGCTCAAGCTGTTGAGCGCCTACCTCCTACCTGGGAGGTCCTGGGTTTGGATCCTGGTGCCTCCTGAAAAAACAAAAATAAACAACAAGCAAAACAAACAACAAAACCAACTCAGGGAAGACGATGTGTCTCAGTGGTTGAGTGCTGGCTTCCCACAGATGAGGTCCCTGGCTCAATCCTTGGCCCCAGTACCTCAAAACAAAACAAAACAAAACAAAAAAAATCTAATGCTGTATAAAATGTTATCCTATGTTTCCTAGCTGATGCCCTAAAACAATTTATAACAAGTGCATAATTAGATTTGATTCTTTGTGTTAAGTTCCATAACCATCAACAATGGGAGCATGATGGGTACATGAGGGAGATAAATATTTTTTCTATACTTCACAAATAGTTTGCTACCTGGACCTTATAAAGATATCACTGGTAGGAGCAATTTTATCTGAGGCACACAACCATCCTGATAACCTGCACATAAAGCCTGGGAAGAAGTCTGAGTTGTTAATTAATGAAGCAGGTGACACGTGATTATGGTGGTACCTTAAAGTCTCACAGAGAGTGAGTAAAGATAAATAAACATGGATATAAACATATAGAGGACTGGGTGCATTTCCCCTAAATCTGTCATCAGCAATCACACTGAAATAGAAATAATATAGGCATACTCAAAGACTACCAGTAAAGCCACTTGAGAATATCAGAAAACATCTTTAGGTTCTATTAACATGATGAGATTTTAAGAATGCCTTTTTGTAAAGTAAGATGAAATTGGTCTTATTTATGAACATCTCTTAGTAGGATCTAGTCAAGCAATTATTGATAATTTCAAGAACTCAAAAGATTTTTATAATTTTAAGAAAGAATATTAATATAGAAAATGTTTTATTGAAAAAAAAAAAAGAAAGAATATTAAGTGCCTCTGGAATACTCAGAGTACAGAGAAAGAAAAGGATATTTCCCATTTGTTTATTTTACAAAACCAACAAGACAGATTTAAAAATTTATAAATATAGCATGGAAAAATAAGATGCTATGAAACAATTTTAAAGATAGTTATGCAAGAACTACAAACATTAATAATGAATAGAATTAAATGGAGTATTTAATGAATAGTTTGCCATAACAAGACTTGGTTCTTCTCATAAATGGAAGCTTAGTTAAATATTAGAAATTCTCTCAATATAATTCCCCACAAGAAGCAGCTTTAATTGGAAGCTGATGAACTTAAAATTCAGTAGTGTTTATTTATATCAGCCCCTTCCAAGATTCCTTTTCTTTTTCCATTCTAAATAACTATTCAATTTCAGATCAACTTTATATTCTTTTATTTAAAGAGAGTCCTTAAAATTGCATAAATTTTCAGTTCCACATTAACTGAAAACACTCTGATTTACCATATTAATAGGTGAAAACAAAAAGATTTTTTAAAAGGCTATGAAATGAAACATTGCATTTGATAAAATTTTAAATCTATTTCAAACAAGATTCTTAGCATATTAAAAATGGATGCATAGTTTCTTATTTTTTTAATATATGATTATTTCTTTTTTCTTTTATTACAGAACTTGTGGAATTATAGAACAATCATTCTTAAAACACAGGATTCCCATATACTACCCTATTATTAACACCTTGCATTGGTGTGGAACATTTGTACAATTGATGAAAGCACATTTTTATAATTTTCATAAAATTAATTTATACATTTACTACAGATTTAATGATAATCCTATTAGGATTTTTTAGAGTTTTAGGGTTTGGAAAAATATTCTAAATTTTAACCAAAATAATAAACATAAGAAAATAGCTTGGAAAAAGATAAAAATAGCAATGAGTATGTGTGGAGTAGACTGTATCCATCAGATATTAAACTACATTATAAATCTAAATAAAAATACCATATGTATAAGCAGCACAAAATATTGAAAGATAAATAGAACAGAAAAGAGCCTAGAAATAGACCAAAATTTAAATGTGTGTCTTTTAAAAGCATTTAAAATCAGTAAGCAAAATGTTTTGCTTCAACAAAGAGTAGAGATAATTTGCTATCCATTGGGATTAGAGGCTATCTCTAACTCACTCTTTATGCTAAAGAAAATTCCAGATAAATAAAAGAATTATATATTAAAAAAAAAAAAAAAAAAAAAAAAAAAAGAGAGAGAAAGAAAAAAAGAAAAGAAAGGAAATACTAGAAGAAAATAAATGTAAACCTGTGGTGAGGAAGATCTAAGTATAACACAAAGCCCAGAATTCACAAAAGTGATTCATAGCAAGGGAGAAAGACTGATCCCTGGGGACCTGTCAGAATCAGCTAGGGCTGAATACAAAGGAAAGTGCCTTCAGAAATGAGATGAGACTCCTCATCCAATCAGTTGGAGGTTTTAAAGGGAGAATTGAGGATTTCAGAAGTTTGAAAGAAGGATTTCTCTCAAAGGATAGTTACGCAAGAACTACAAACATCCAGCTTCTCCTCACCTTCACTGAGTTTCCAACTTGCAGCTTGCCCTACAGGATTTAAATTTGCTAATCCCCACCATTGCATGAGCCAATTCCTACTGTAAATCTCTTTAAATATATATATAGTTGGGTCTGTTTTTCTGGGGAAACTTGACTAATAAAGTTTCTGACTCGGCGTCCTTTTCACCTGTCTTAAGCAACGTGTAAGACAGCACAGAATTTATAGCTTAATGGTGTTGAATTACTACTCCTAAAAAGTACTTCACATTTTGTGTGCAACACATATTGTATAAATTCAATAGAATGAATCTTCAGATAAATTTCTAGTAAGATGTGAATGCTAGTAATGTTTGTTGAGTGTTCAAACATATTTAGATAAAGGACATACTGTTTCTCTGAAGTCTTGTGATTTTTGCCTGCTTTGCCTCATGATTTTTCAGGTGACTGATACACAGGGAGGCCTGGTTTCTTGGTAAAATAGTTGGAGTTAGGATTTGTCACACATTTTTATCTCTTCCTGTCTGTAAATTTCAGAAGAGACTTAGAAAAGTGACTAACCTAAATAAATTAAAATTAAGGGCATATCTATCTGACACTACATATCGGGCAATTCAAACAAAACAATGTGTTTATCAAGTCAAAGGTGTAAAATATCACTAACCACTCCCACACACCACACACACACAAATACATTCACACACAATGCTTTCTTGTAATATGATTATTATTGCAAAGCTTATACAGTATTTTAAATAGTTATTTATTGTCCAAGAAGGAGAAGTGATGATGAGCTGTACTTAGAATGGTTCAATATCTCCAACATCTCTGATGCATTTTAAAAGGTTATAGAGTTTTCAATTGGTTTCTTTGGTAGGTTGAATTATATAACCCCAAAGCATATTTACTTCATCTTTATCTGCATTCCTGTGGATGTCAACTCTTGTAAGTAGGACCTCTTGAAATGTTATTTTTAGTTAAGGGGTTGCCCAACTGAATGAGGGCGGGAATTAATACTGAGTACTGGAGACCTTATAAAGACCTGGAAGTCATAGAAGGTAGAAAGGAGAGGACATTGCCATGTGCTGGGAGGCAGAAATATAAGCCAAGGAATCTGAAAGATTGCTGGCAGCCAGCACCAGAATGCTAACATCCCTGGGAGAAAGCATGGTCTTGCCAATGCCTTGATTTCGACTTCTGGCCTCTGAAATTGTGAGCCTACATATTCCTGTTGTTTAAGCCAACCCATTGTGTGGTATTTATCATAGCAGCCTGACAAACTAAGATAGTTAAGACAGTTTCTTATCTCATATGCAACTCCTGCCACTTCGTCCCCTATATCTTATGCTTAGAAAACTGCTTTTCAATTCTTAATGAGTTTTGTTTAAAAAGAAACCTATTGCAGGTGATGAGAGTTAATTTTTAATGTCAAAAGATATTATTTAACTTTGTAAAAGATAGAAAATAAAATAATTCATATCTCATCAAAACCCAATAGGCGGCAAAACAATTCACATAAAGATTAAATGAAATGTCTATCAAATATAGAAGAAAAAAATAACTGAGAAAATAATGAAAATATTCCAAATTGAAAAGTGATTGTCTATATTTCAATAAAGGCAGGCCAGTACTATAAAAGGCCTATTGTATATTTTAAATGCTCCCTTTCTTAACAGCTCAGGAGGAAATGGTATTATATTGTTATTTTTTTTTCAAATCGCTAAAAGCAATGAAAGAATAAGCCATTTTAGTATTCACAACGATGACATTTGCATCAGAAAAGCAAACCACAGCAGTTTTATATTATTACTACCTTGTTAGATAAATAACATGAGGATCTTTAAAATGCTAAAATTAATTTGAAGTTCCAGTGTGCAACTGAGAGTCTGGTGAGCTGAAGTGGAACTAAATCATGGCTCTGTCCTCTCTGGGATACAACCATGAGTGGCCCTTGTCAGGGATTATGATATCTATCTCATGGAGGTGAAATAAGGATTAGAGTTATTAAGAGTTAATATAGATTTTGTGCCCAGTATGTGCCAAACACTCTTCTAGGGACTTTACCCTTTTAATTATTAGTTAACTCAGATAATATTATTTACCCTTGTTTTCCAGAAAAGGAAGCAAAGGTTAAGTAACAAGTTCAAGGTCTCACAGCTAGACACTGGAGAATCTATCATTTGAATGCAGGTAATATGACTCCAGAAGTCATGCTCTGTCCTTAACTAAATTGCTACTATGGAGTAAATGCTCAACACAGGGAAAACTGATTTACTAGTTTGTTATCAATTCTTTTTGTGAAAAGTTTGTTATTAATTCCCTTGATTAGACTGTGAGTTTCCAGAGAGGTTTTGTTTGTTTAATGAATGACTTTTATTCATCTATTTAACATTTTAATCAGCTAATCTGTTCCAAGTCCTCAATAAATATTTGTTGAATTATATGAATAAAGAGAATTGAATGTAAGATTTTCTATTATCATCTTATTGGTTCAATAAAGACAAGCAACATTCATAAGGGGAACAATTGATGCAGTTAGCTTGATTGCTATTTTTAAAATGTGCCCATGTATCTGGTATGTATTTTAAATAGATATAAGCAGAAAGAAGTGAAGGTAGATGAATTCCATAATGTAATACACTTTTATCTTTTAATCTACATGCTTATCATACAAGGTTTTATAATGAAAACATCTTTTGGGAGTATGTGAAATAATATGGCTCTTTTTTTATTCAACTTATTGCAATAAACCACTTTCAGTAATGCCAACATTTTTAATATAGCAGGTATTAATCATTGTTGGAAACATTTTTTTTTAAGAATTGTGGACTTGATCAAAATGTCTGTTTTCCCTTTGTATTTAATTTGCATTTGGTAAGAAATAAAAAACAAAAAAACAAAAGTACCTTATCATCTTTATGGTGTGAGAAAAAATGCATTGAAAGATCTAAGTAATGTATAAATAGTATTTCTGGAAAAAAAAGAAAGAGAAGAAAACAGAGCTATTCATTAGTTGTCATCTAAGAAAGCAATCCCCCAAATATCTTTAAAACAACCTTCTCATTGCAATATTTTTTAAGCAAAAACATATTTAACTGTCTTTGGCAACTTCACTTCAAACAGTTGTTCCTTAAACATTTAATCAGATAAAGGAAGACCTGTAAGAAAAATACCTTTAATGTGCTTCTTAAAACAACAACTTTGGAATATTTTTAAGCATCATGGACAATTTAATATTTTCCTTTCTCATGCATTAACAAAATAGTAGAAAAGAGGAAGAGGTATTAACCAAGGAAAGCTTTAAAACTCTTTTAACCATTGGTACTTCAAGGGGATATTTACTGAGTGATTCCTCCACTCATTTAGACATAGGATAGTACTCCTCTACCATTTCCCTGGCTTCCATTTGATTTAGTACATGGAAGGCAGAGTGAAACATTGGTGTGAGCACTGTAAGCACACTAACTCATCATTCCCTTGGACAAATGATTTTAATCTTGCTGTGTCTGAATTTTTTCCTCAATAAAGTAAAATATCATCAATATCACCTACCTCTCCCCATTAGGATGTTAAATGCTTCCATTCAAGACATTTGTGAAAGGGGGTGAAGGAAGAAAAGAAGGCACTCAGCGGTATCAGATTGCCCATTTCCAAGTCAGAGTCTTGGTTGTAGTCAAGCGAATCAAGAACCTGGCAATTTGCTTTGTTGGGAACTTAATGAGTAACCCTAGGCTTGGGTCCATCCTATACTCCTTCCATCTTCCCTGACCCCTGTCCCTTCAAGTAATCCTTATACCCATTTTTAACTTCCATTCTACATCACTTGGGAATATCTCACTCATAAATGTCCCTGAAATAGCAGGGCCAACTTACCTTATACAAAAGCACCTAACACTGAGTCACTTATTGTCCACTGAGAGTGTACCCTGAAAAACTAGAGAATTTGTCAGAGAGGAGGGAGAGGCAACACTGGAGGGAGCTTAAGGTAGAAAATTTAGAAATTTGGAATTTTGAAGGGACAGCTCAATCATTCACTCACAGTAATATTTCTGAACTGTCTACTATGCTTTAGGAATTGTGCTTATACTAGGGACACACAAAAGCAAGGCATAGTTCCTGCCTATCAAGACAATCTCCATTCTCCAAGTGGTGAGTAGGTGAATAAACAGATAGTTATATAATAAGGTGATGAATACTATGGTATCAAGACATTTTTTTAAGTAAAAAATTAATTTTTTTAATTTAAAAAACACATTTTTTGAAAAGCACTAAATATTAATGGAAAAAGCCCTGAACAAGAACACAGAGAACTGGATTCCAGCCCTATTTCTTCTACTAACATCTCTCCTCAGGTTTTCACCTATAAAAGGAAGGAACCAAACTAGATAATTTCTATTTGGGTCCTTATCAGCTCTTATGTTCCATATTTCCTATAAAGTAGCTCCTGGAATTCATCTAATATATCTATCCATTTACATTAAAAGAATATTACTGATTCCTAAAGAAGTATATGAAAAGATTAAATTTCTCCTGTATAATAATAGGACTTTCTCATTATAATATTAAGATACTCCTGGTAGTTTGTGTGTGTGTGTGTGTGTGTGTAGTCTGCTTGTTTTTGCTTTATTTGAATAAAGGATTATTAATAGAGGTCTTCTATAGTAGAAAGTAGATGGTGTTTGGCCTTCTGCCTCACAACACACATGAACCATGTGTATTAGTCAGCCAAAGCAGTGTCGATGCAAAATGCCAGGAAATCTGTTGGCTTTTATAAAGGGTATTTATTTGGTGTAAAAGCTTGTGGTCCCAAGGCTGTAAGCACCATAAGAGGTGCTTTGTCACCAAAATCACCTACCACATGTTATATGAGACCCAGCAAGGGAGCAAGGACTCAACCTGAGTCATGTCTTACTGACATAATGGAATCAAAAAGCCCTGAAAGAAATCTAAACAGGTAATCTAATCAAAGACCCCCTCATCTGAATTCAATACCATCAAAGGGTATCACACCCAGAAGAATAGATTAGTTTACAAACAATCTTTCTCTTCTGGGGATTCATAAAATATTCTCAAATGCCACACCATGTATTGATGGTCCATTAGAGCATGCTTTTTTATGTATTAGTGGTATAATAAAATTGCAGGATTTGACCACTGAGACACAGACTTATTTTATACAGGGTGAGAATACTTCAATATTTATTCCACCAAAAATAATTCTGTATTCTGTAATTCTGTTAATATATTAGAATTTTTCCAACCAATATCAGAAAGATTGGTGGGAGAGTAGAACTAACAAAATGAAGAGTGAGATATCATTTTAAGATCACAAATAAACTGTTTTTCATCTAATGCAAAATTTAGTCCCCTGAACCCTTTTCCTTCCTAGAGATACCATCTTAAATGTGCAGTATTTTGCCATATACAAAGAACTTCCACAGATATTATCAAATAACCTCATGTCTTCATCCCTACATCAGAAAACTCTTTGCATATAACTGTTTAAACTACAAGACTGTGAGCTACTTGAATTCAACAACTGTGTCTTATTCCTTTAGTGGTGTCTAAACCATTGTAGAGGCTCAATAAATGTCAGATGATTGGATAAATTACTGAATTTGCAAAAATAAGTCTAGAACTATTATTACTCTTAAAGAAGTATCTACAACGAAACAATGAAAAGCATTACTATTCATTGTTCCTTTCTTACAATATTCTCAGCCTAAATAAAGAAATATAAATGAAGAAGTTGCAAATTTGTCTTTTTCTTCAGTTCAGTTTGAGGAAGAGGTATTACTGTTCTAGGCCTGGATACCTCAGTCTCTTCCTCGGGTTTCAGGAACTTGTTTAATCAACTACATTCTCCCTTGTCAAACTCTAATTTTCCAGTTTTTTTTTTTTTTTCTTTTTAATGTCCCTTAAAAATATGAAGGATTACCAATCCAAATATAACTATCCATGTGCAAACAACCCGTACTCCACCAATGAATAAAAACAAAGAAAAACACCTTCTCTCAAGTGTTTTATCCTCCAAACAACTTCTCTGTGTTAACTCTCCTTCACTACCAAACTTCTCGAAAAAGCAATCCACAAGAGCGGCCTTTGTTTTTTTTGTGTTTTTTTTTTTCCCACTAAATATATGTTTCCTAATCATTTGCCATTTGAGTTGTTGCCCTACCATTCTACAAAGACTATGCTCCCAAATGTCACCCATGACTTTCAGACCAACAGCATTTTTCCAATGTCTTCCTGGAGAGGACTGATCTCTCCTTTTCTTGGGATTGCATCCTTTGGATCTCCCTTCATTCCTGTGGTTCTTCTCACCTATGCTGATCCATCTCTTTTGCTGTGATTACTCCTCCTTCTACAACTTTTTTCTAAAGTTTCTGCCTGTGGTGCTTTTCACTTTCTAATTTCATTTGCACCTAAGGGCTTCACTTACGCCCTCTGCATATGCCATCCAAAAACATACCTCTAAAACCCATACCTCCCTACAGAATTTTAGACCATTGTTTGCACTGGACATCTCCACCTCACTATCACCGCAACCTTAACTCCTCCTTGGCAACCTTCTGGTCCACCTCACAGGACAATTCTCTTGGTCTATAAAAGACATAGTTTCCTTTCTGTCTCCTCCTTCTGCCATCCAATCATGAGATACGTGCCCCATAATATCTCTCATGAACCGCAACAATGAATTCCCTTTCTTTTAATGCTCGCATTCTAAGTGCAGCACTCCTTCCTTTCTCTATAGATACTGCACATTCTTTTAATAATCTCCCACTATTATCTATCCACCATTATTTTCTTAATCACAATTCTGGCCAAAGCTTTTTGTCTTAAAAATCATATGATTTCCATTGTTTGTCCAATTCATTATAACACATACCCTAACCCAGTTTTTAATGACCTTACAACTTGACTTCAATTTACCTGTAAAAACTCAACTTCTTCCAGCACTTTCATGAATCTTCCAGGCTAAGAATTCTAAGCATACCAACTGTTTCACACTGTAAACATAGAAGCTCTTAATTGTATAATGATTACTCTCTACATTTTTCCCAATCTTTAAAGAATTCTAAAGTTCCTGGAAATATTTTAAAACTCTAGTTTTAACAACTTTATCCAGTGTATTTAGGAACAACCAGCCAATATCATTATACAATTTAACTTCATAAAACTCTGTTAAGGTATTAAATACACTGTTATCCACAGTCTTGCCTCTTATAAGCATTTAAGTAACAGTATCCAATGGTGATATTTTTCAAATCTCTATTTCCATTTCATGCCATGGACTGTCAATGGTTTTTGATCACAGGAAACAGTCATTAGTGCCTTTTAATCTAATCAGATTAGAGAACCAATTAAAAAACCCCACATAGAACCAATTCAAATCTCATCCTTAAGATTCTGTTCTTCAAGAACAACTCTTGGCACCAAAATTATCTGGATTAGGGTTCTTCAGAGAGCAAAAACAGACAGAATATATATTAAGGGATTTATTACAGGAATTTGCTAAGGCAACCATGGGAGGATGGACAAGTCCAAATTCCATAGGGCAAGTTGCAAGTTGGGAACTTAATGATGATGAATTCCACAAGTGAAGCTGGCTGGGTGAAGCAGAGATAGAAATTCTTCTTTGTGATTACTGAAATCCTCAGTTCTCCCTTTAAAGCATCCTTAAATATAATGGGGATGATCAGATCCTGGGTTGACAGCAGCCCAGTGGTGGCACTGAATTGCCAAAGACAAGGTGGGCTACTATAATGGACATCAGACTCAAAGCAGTAATCAAAATAGTCAGACTCACAAAGACATACGGCATTGGCTAGTAGATCATGGGGTACCTACAGGTGAAATAGATAGGCAGTCTAGTAAATTATTACTTGATCTTTATATGCAGAAGACTTCTAGTTCAAGTGAACAAAAGTCAAACTATGTCACAAAAACAGAGAATCACAGCTCCTCAA
Source organism: Tolypeutes matacus (assembly GCA_026826555.1). NCBI lineage: Eukaryota > Metazoa > Chordata > Mammalia > Cingulata > Chlamyphoridae > Tolypeutes > Tolypeutes matacus. The sequence goes on from JAKSZT010053887.1 coordinate 56,437,306, forward strand.
TAAATTCCCAGACTTGAGACAGGTTACAGATTCAGAAACCCTTGAATGTAAGGAATGCCATGTCCCCTTGGGAAAGGATGCTAACACAATGCCAAAAATTTATATTGTTAATCTTCCTCCTAGCCTTCACCCAAAGCATCTACAACCCTTTACCAAGGTGACTATACATTGGAGAAAAGGAAATAATCAGAAGTTTCAGGGACTAGTAGAAATCGTCTTCTTATGAATATATTTATCCAGGTTAAAATGTTGGAATGTATAGATTATTTTTAACTCAAGAAACTATGGTTCTTGATTTGATTTTATTGTCTAGTACCAAATTGTAAGAGAGAGAATACCAAACTTTTACACTATTCTTTCTTTAAATTTTTGAATTGGATAAGTACTTTTTTTTTACCAATTAGTGTACAAGCCAGCAAGTAATTTTACCTTAGGTTAGTGAGGATAACTGACATTAATTCCAGGAGAATAAAAACATCTCTATGGTCCACCAGTCAGAGTAGGGACTTATGGAGATCAGATGATCAATTGAGTTTTAGTTCAGATCCATCTCACAGTGGGGCCAGTGGGTCCCCAAACCTATTCTGTGGTTATTTCCCCAGTTCTGGAATGCATACTTGGAATAGACATACTCAGAAACAGGCAGAATCCCCACATGGCTTCCTGACTGTAGAATGAGAACCATGTGACCAGTTACAGAAATGAAGACTGTTATTGTTAAGAGAATGAATGAATATGTTTGTATATATACATAGGGCAAATATCTTCGATTTTCCCTCTCTAAGCCCCTTATCATATAACGTAAATTGTATTAACTTTATATCATAGTATTTAAGTTATAGGATATCAAGTTTAAGACTGAATGTTACCTAAGAACTTGTATCCTTTTCTGGGGAAAAGGTTAGTGCATTTCCAGTTGAATGCAATGCAATTAAATTGTGCTAAGGGAAAGTATAACTATGTTATTGTCTTTATTTAGAGATTAAGTATGGTTTAAGGAGATGTATATGGGTACCAAATTGACAAGGGGTCAACTTCATGTGTCTACTTGCAAGCACTGGCCTGATGGTTACTGTGAGGGCATTCCCTAGCATCTTTGACTGAACTCTATAATCAACAAAGGAGATTGCCTTAAGCCATGAGAAAAGTCTCCACATAAAATCAGTCAAAGGCCTTAAAGAGAGAACTGATGATTGCAGCAGTCAGAAAGAAGAATTTCTATCTCTACTTCAGCCAGCCAGCTTCTCCTGGGGAATTCCATGTCACCATTGAGTTCTCACTTGTCACCTGCCCTACAGAATTTGGACTTGCCAATCTTCTCATGGTCATTTATTTGAGCAAATCCTTATAATAAATATCTCAATACCTACATATATATATATTATATAATCTCTTATCTGTTCTGTTCTGTTTTTATGGAGATATGACTAATTCATCTACCACATTCATTATCTTTTAAAAACTTTATAGCCCATACCAAACACCCGTCTAATGAGGCAATTTCACAGTAGGGTATAAAATTGCTTGTTGCAATATTATTGTATTATACATGCATAGTATATTATATATACATCATTATTTCTAATTTATAAAATATCCCCAAATATGAACCATCTGGTAAGGCCTTGTCCTATCCCTCTTTAGTGAGACAGTTTTGGAAAAGTCTTGGATCTAGAACCTGGAGAGGTAGTTGAAATAGGTACTTTGGCCAATAAAACACCATAATATTACTTAGGGTCCTGTATGGATTGCATATAGCAGGGGTTCTTAACCTTTTTTGGTCCACAGTACCCTTTGCCAGTCAGATGAAAACCATGTCTCAGAATATAGCTGCTAATAGTTTTATGACACTCAACATCAACATGTCTTTAAATTAAATTTTAGGATTATTCAAAATTATGTTTTACAACTTTCTCATAATTTCAATACCTGATAACCTAACATGGTTCAACATCTGTTCAAACGGTCATTTATAGAGGTCAAACTAGCAATATATGCCTCAAGTTTCCTCTGAGTACAAATCTTCACAACCACCATTTACCAGCAGTGTGAATATTTCTAGTTACATTTTTCTGTGCCTCATTTCTTGCCTCAGTCAAGTGGGGAAACTAATAATAGAGTTATTAGCTATAGTTATAATACTGTATTTCCAGGTGCAGTGCAGTGGTTTTGTCAGTCTATTTTGAATTTTCTATTACCTGAGTCTTGGTAATGTTTAGATGATCTAAACATTATCCACACAACCCTTTAATTCAGGATTAAAGTGAGACTAGTTTTTAAAGCTCCTTTAGGGTTTTCAGGGTGTTATCATGCTCATGAATTGATCTAGTTCATCAACTTTGGAAAAAATACATTGTTTAATAATATACCAATCTTAAACATATGCAACATTGTAACTGTTCTCTAAAGTAATTTGAAACTAAAAAAAAAAAAAGTTAGGACGATTACAGAACAATGACTATTGTTTTACATTACTTAGCCTTAGTGAATTAAGAGTGATGAATAGTTTTCTATCCTCACTAACCTAAGGTAAAATTACCTGCTGGCTGGTATTCTAACACTTATCCAATTCAAAAATTTAAAGAAAGAATAGCGTGAAGGTTTGATATTCTCCTCACAATTTGGTCCTCGACAATAAAATTAAATCAAGAACCACAGTTTTGTGAGTAAAAAATAATTCATACTTTCTAACATTTTAACCTGGATGAAAATATTCAGAAGAAGAAATACAGCTCAATATTAGTAGGACTTTTCATGTGAAGCATCAGTCAAAACTAGACTGCTTGCTCATCACATTTTTATTCATACAGGATTCCAAACAGAATCAATTTCACTCTATGGGTATAGAATCCATTGCCTCAGCAATCAAAATTCCCCATTTTTTTTCTCTCACTAAGCAAATCAGAAGTTCTTAGAAATATTCTGAAACCCAAAAAAATCATTACCCTTTTTTTTTTACAAGTTCCTTAGAAAAGTAGCAGTGATCATTCATTCTTTCAACAAATATTTATTGAAAGGCTTCTGTATGACAGGCAGAGATTTAGAGATTGGGAATACAGCATCAAATCCCTAGTTTTCATTGACCATATAACTAGTAGAATGAATTTAAGGCTAGGGTTGATAAAAGTTTCTTAATGTACTAAACAAAAATTTAAATTTTCAAGGATGTCCAAAATAACTAAGCAAATTTTCACTTGGTAAGTGTGATAACCTAAATCAGTAATGAAGCAAACTATTATACAGATGCTCTATTTTCACTTCAAGATAAAATATCTCAATGAATCTGCAAAACAAAAAAGCTATAGAAACATGATAAATGTAAGTGATGTAAAATTTGAGGGTATCATACCCTTTACAAGGCTATATATTTAGTCAAATCTGATGTTAAAACAGATAAGCTTTTTGTTCTTCTATAGTATATTACTAAAATATCTATTTCAAATTTCCCTGGTCAAAATGGCAATTTGACCAGGTGATATGTAATTTCAATATGTCCACACTAAGCAAAAATCTCAGGTTAACCAGGCAATATATAAAGGAACAAGCCTTGAATTGGGAATCAAAATATCCAGTTCTAGTTGCAATTCTGTCATCACTTCCTCCCACATACCAGTATAGCTCTATTTCCTATCTGTAATATCACAATTATACTAGTATTTTTTTTTCAGCTGTAAATTTACTTTTTGCAAAAATTCAAAACTACAGGTTGATTTAATGACTTTTGAAACTATTTTAAAAATAGCTCAGGAATGTTTACTGTCTAGAATTGCATGCAACCTCTACCCTATTCTCACTTTTTTCCCACTGCACAGACACTCACCACACACATGCACTTTTGGCTAGTTATTCTTTCATACTTTTCCACTTTGCTACAATTAAGAAAAGGGAACTTAAATTTATACTGAAGTATGCTGGGAAAATACTCTGAGCTAGGAAAAAATTGATTAGTAATCCAATATATAGATACATATGTAGAACATTTTATGCAGGAGAATTTGAATTTGAATGTACAGCAAGTCATTGGGCTTGTTTTTCCACGCTAAGACTCAGATAACCAGAGAATATACCTCAGGTGATGGCCATTTCTTTTGCTCAACATATTATATATCAATGAATATCATTATAGAACAAAAGTCTTCCTAAAGTCTTCAGAATCTTTTATAATAAACATTTATTTTAATTCTGATTGCCCCAAGAAGAGTTCAGACGTGTCTCTGTTTACTGTCTTAAACAGACTTTCCTTTATTCAATAATTGCATGACATGATGAGTGCATTTAAATATAGCTAAACACTTTTTTAAAATTAATGGAAATGATAAATGATAAAGTATATGCATAATTTTACTTAATTTGTGAGTTAAGAATTAAAAATCCTCTTTTTGTCTTAAAGTATAAAGTGGCTACACTATGATCTAGAAAGGAAATGAATTAAGAATGAAAATGACATACTCTTAATTTCCTTTTATAATTTTTATGTTTAGTTTGGGGAAAAAGAAGAAAATTGTTTCTTCAACATACAATTTTTTAATTATTCAGTCCATTGTGTAAATATGTCAAAGGGATTTAAAAGTTCCAAAGGAGATATTAACATCTATTGTGTAAATATATTTAGATGGTTTTCATAACACACATTTTAGTATTTTTCAAAAACGAATATCATGTTACCCCATAGATCAATATGGGGCCTTTAGATCAATGTAGCAAGTAATTATATAATTCGGGATCCCTCTTCCCATTATCATTTAGCTGAGGATCTTGGAAAAATCCAAACTGGAAATGTTCATTTTAACATGAAGTTATATGAAATGATGCACCATTCTAACTTTAGATGTCAAAAATGGGATTGCACCACACTCTCTGAATATAGGAAAATTATGATACTTGGATGATGATGAGGTCTGAAAACTTTTCTTTCTCAGCAATGAAAGAGATGGAAGTAGAATTTCAAAACTGCAGGAAATTATTTTCTAAATCATAATATCACAGCAAAGTGTAAAATTAACAAAGTCAAATAAATTTAAATTGTCAGGAAGAAATCGATAAAGAAATTTCTATGAAACCATAATTTATTTTTTCAAGTTTATGTTGTTCCCTTGGTGAGAAATATGGTCAGGGTTTTTTCACACATTTTCCTTTTTCAAAAAATAAAAACTTATAAAATTCCCTGATTTGTATGTAGAATAAAGTTGTGAATAAAGAAACCATTATCATTATTGTCATCATGAGTATTAAGATCACTAGTTGCAATAATAATAGCAAGAGCAGTTATAATAATATGTTGCTAATCCCAAAGAATAGTAAACATCTTAGCATGAATAACACTTTAAAACTCCAATTTATGCCTTCCTTATGATAATGTATAAGACTCTTACATGCAAATGAGACAATGCTTTAGGTATTATAAAGTTAGGGCTATACTCCAAAATTTTCTAGTGGCTATTCCCTACAATTACAAGTGTGCAGAATTATGTTATAGAGTTATCTTAACCATTTTGAAGTTACATTTTTATTCTGAGTTAGGAACACCTGGTTACAAGTTCTACCTCTAGCAAGCAATAACAATAACTTTCTTGCTGTATCTCTGGCTCTCTGATCTCCTCTCCCCACAGAATGGAATTATTAATGCCTACTGTGCCAACTTACAGGATATTGTGAGGATCAAATGAGGTAAGAACTGTGAAAATGCTTCATAAAGGCCAGTGATATGTAAATAATTAAAAATTTAGCTTCCTTAACTCTATTGATTTATGTTTTTTCTAAATTATAACTTTGACAAATTAACAGATGTCTGCCTTTCATTTCCCTCCACTCCACAGAAGGAAAAATCTAGTATTATTGGATTGTGGTTCATGACTTTAATTCAATTTTAAAAACTTTGAATTTTATGTATCTGTTGTATCCAAATGTTTCCAATCACAGAAGAGGGCAGATGAGAATAAGTATGTATGTGTGTGTGGGGGGGAGTCATGTCTGTACAAGTGTGTGTTTACTCAATATATACTACATCTATATTAAAATTAATATCCCATTAACCTAGAGTATTGACAATGAAATGTGTTCCCAAAGAAAACATTTGGGCCCTAATTGTCGAGAAATTGCTCTTGTTTTTGTGCTTATCTATGCACAATCAATACTTATATTTTTTGTATATTTCAGTAAAAAAGCAAGCACATATAGTGTAGAAAAACATTTTCAAGCAATTTTAAAGCAAAATAATAGATTTCTAATAAAATATTTATAATGCTCAGAGTTAACTGTAAAAATCAGCACCAAATCCAAGCAAATTAAGACAGTATAGAAAGACAAATTTAATAGGGAAAAGTCCGACATATTATTATGAAATATTCCCTCCTGTAATACATCTACAGTGATTATTAATATCAGGAAATGTAAGTAAGTATCCACTGCCAGAATTAGGCAGTCCATAATATGTTCATTGCCCACTGAGCAATTGATGACCTTTATTCTGGTTTGTTGCTGGTGTAATGGAGAGCATAGACAGACACCTTTTCTCATGTAAACTCTGCAGGATTTCTCCTTTGATACATCACCTGTTCAGTTTCATAGATACTCTTTTATTCTTGATAAATAAGAATGATTGAATAGAGGTAAATACATTTAGTACATTAGGTAGAACATGATTCTTAATTTTGTATAGACTTGTGTTTGATAAACCACTGCTGCTACCTTGTAAAGCTCCTAGTGAAGCATTTGGAGAAAGTAGTCCCTAGGTGGTAATTATAGTTGTTATTATTATTAGAACATTTGAAATAATTTTATGTATAAGTAAATGTGAAAATTCATTTTAAAAATTTAAACTACAATGTATAAACTACAATGTAAACTATAATCATCACTTAGTGGCAATGCTCCAAGATGTGTTCATCAATTGTGGCAAATGTACCACACTAATGAAGGATGTTGTGGGTGTGGGAAAATGTGGGAGGACTAGGGAGGTGGGGCATATGGGAATCCTCTATATTTTTTGTGAAACATTTATGTAATCTAAGTTTCTTTAAAAAATAAAAAAGTGAAAAAAAAGTACAATACAATAAAATAAATAAAAATAGACTTTAATTGAATAAATGGAAAACTATATCTATTTTCTATAGAATAAATCAACATTGCCAAAGGTCAATTCTTCATTAAATAAATATTTAATGCAATCCTTATAAAATTATATCAAATGTTTACAATAGCACTAAACGAATCAAATATTTAGGGATAAATTTAGCCAAGGATGCAAAGGACTTTTACACAGAAAACTACAAAATATTACTAAAAGAAATCAAAGAAGACCTAAACAAATGGAAGGACATACCATGTTCATGGACTGGAAGACTAAATACTGTCAAGATGTCAATTATACTCAAAGTGACTTAGAGATTCAATGCAATCCCAATCAAAATCTCAACAGCCTTCATTGCAGAAATGGAAAAGCCAGTCATCAAATTTATATAGGAGAATAAGGACTCCTCCTCAAATAACCAAAACCATCTTTAAAAAGAAGAATGAAGTTGGAGGACTCACACTTCCCAATTGTCAAAATTACTGCAAACATAGAGTGTTCAAAACAGCATGGTACTGGCACAAAGGCAGACTTATAAATCAATGGAATTTAATAAGAGTTCAGAAACAGACCCTCACATTTATGGTTAATTGGTTTTTGGCAAGCGTGCCAAGTTCACTTGGGAAGGAAATGTCTCTTCAACAAATAGTGCTAGGAAAATTGGATACTCAAATGTAAAGAATGAAAGTGGACCTCTAACACATACCATGTGCAAAAATAATTAAAAATGGATCAAAGTCCTAAAATATAAGAACCTGGACTATAAAAGTCCTAGAAGAAAATGTAGGGAAACTTCTTCAGGACCTTGTGTTAGGCAATAGTTTCTTAGACTTTAAACCCAAATCACAAGCAACACAAGAAGAACTGATCAAAGGGACTTTATTACAATTAAAAAAAAACAAAAAAATTTTGTGCATCGAATACTTATGATGAAAGTAAAAGACAAGTTACAGAATGGTAGAAAATATTTGGAAACCACATATCTGATAAGTGTTTAATTTTCAGAATTTATAAAGAAATCCTACAACTCAACAATAAAAAGTCAAACAACGCAATTAAAAATGGACAAAAGACTTGAATAAATATTTCTCCAAGGATGATATACAAATGGCCAAAAAGCACATGAAAAGATGTTCAAAATCATTAGCCATTAGGGAAATGCAAATCAAAATCACAATGAGATACCAATTCACACCCATAACAATGGCTACTATTAAAAAAAAAAAATTGTTAGAGCAGATGCAGAGAAATAGGAACACTCATTCTCTGTTGTTAGAAATATAAAATAGTACTGTTGCTATGGAAGACACTTTAGCAGATCCTCAGAAACTTAAGTATAAATTTACCTATGATCTGGCAATCCTACTTCTAGGTATATACCCAAAAGAACTGAAAGCAGGGACTCAAACAGATATTTGTACACTGATGTTCATAGAGGCATTACTCACAGTTGCCAAGAGATGGAAGCAACCCAAGTGGCCATCAAAAGATAAATGGTTAAACAAATTGTAGTATATATGAATACAATGGAATATTATTCAGCTGTAAAAGGAACAAAGTTCTGATAAATGCAACAATATGGATAAACCTTGAAGACATCATGTTGAGTAAAATAAACCAGACACAAAAGAACAAATAATTAAAATAAGCAAATTCATAAAGTCAGAAACTAGAATACAAGTTTTCAGGGCCTGGGATGAGGGTAGGGAAAGGGGATTTATTATTTAATTGGTGCAGAGTTTCTGTTTGGTGTGATGGATAATTTATAGTGGTTATAGTAACAATACTATAGTATTTGTTGTTAGTATGCATGTGATGATATAGAGAACTAAGGAGCTGATCAGGAAAAAAATTGTTAATATAATTAACACAACTGAATTACATATCTGAATGTGGTTAAAAAAGGAAATGTTGCTAGAATTAAAAAAATAATAATAATAATACAAACTAATGAACAAAAACAACCATAGGACTATACAACATAAACAGTGAACCCTGTATAAACTGTGGACTATAGTTAATAGTACAATTATAATAACATTCTCTCATCAATTAAAATTGTAACAAAGGTACCACATTAATGCAAATAGTTAAAAATGGGGGTGGGTATACAGGAACTCTGTATTTTCTGTATGATCTTACAGTAAGCCTACAACATCTCTAATTAAAAATAATAATATATATATATTTAAAACTAGATGAGTTGATCCAAACATGCAAGTAGAAAAAACAAGACATTGGCAAGGCCAGAAATTTCCTAAACATAAAAAATAATGGGGATCAGGGACTGGCACTAACCATGCCTGGCATCAATATATATTGTTAAAGCTATATTAATTAAACAAGATTGTTGTGGGCATATAAATATACAACTAATATAAAAGATAGAAGAGAAAGTTTAGTGAATAATTGTGTGTGTGTACAAGGTAAATTTGTCAATATCCTGATTTGGGATGACTTCTAGCCTCAATACTCTGAACTAATAAATTCCTGTTGTTTAAGCTAACTCATTGTGTGGTATTTGTCACAGAAGCCTGGAAAACTAAGTCAAAGAGGAAATAAAGATTTTGGTTAGGAATAAAAGGTAAACATGGACTAGCAATTCTCATGCTCCCTTCAGAGTGTTTGCTATGTTGACCAACATTTATAGCTAACACATGCATATGACAGTTACTTACCATTAACATTATTTATGTCTATAATGAAAAAATACATAACACTAGCATAGAATATTTAGAGTTCTTGAATTTTATTTTATTTTTTTACTAAATTATAAAAAGTCAAATGTTACAAAAATACGTTTTCAATATAGGTGTATGTTCCATTAGTTATTGCATTAGATTTTCTCAGTATTTCCTAGCTATATGGTATCATAATATTTTAGAAAATAATAAAGCAGCCATGTGTTTTAAATAGATGGATAATATCAATCTATTTTGTCAGAAAGGACATAAAAATGAGATTCATATTATAAGAGCTATATATTTTCAAGAGGCCCATTTCATAAATAACTTGCCTGTTGTGAATTGCAATTACTCTGTAGGCATATCAAGCCACTAACCTATTGTTTATTATAGACCCATTTTGTCATTTTGATGGTACATATTCAAGTATGGCAATCTTCTTTCCTCTCTCTGCTTCACTGGCTACATGCCTTCCCTTGGCTAAAACCATACCGAAAAATACACTTGAATGTCATAAGTTATGACAGCATGGGAGCTGAATGGGAATCCTATTAAGTGACCTATGAAATTAGAGAATTATAAATCTCATGAGTATTGACTAGGCTATATGCATAGCTTACTGTATTAAATACATGTCTCTTTAACATGCTTAGGTAAGTCCAAGTAAACATAATTTAAGTGCAAGGGCACATATAGTAAATTGATTAATATAAAGACATTTATTGTTAACTACACATTCCTTACCCCCAGTAATTATATAACCTGCTAAAACTGATCTAAAAATATCACTACCATTCAACGAGATATCTTGGGATCAATTAGATATTTACTCTAGCTAAGAAAAAAAATCACCATTTTAAAAACACTAAAGACATGACCATGCTCAAGGCCAAGTATTACATTAAAAAAGACTGAATGCTAAGTGTTAGAAGACAAGAGGGCAGAAGAATAAGCAATATTTGAATGAAAGAGATTTGAGAAAAGTCATAGGTAAACCCTACTGAAGAATTCAAACCTGAAAATCATGCATATTTGGATTATGGAAACCCATAATAGAACCAAATCTGTATGAGATCCCAAATTTTTGTTGCTAGCCTGAATCTCATCCTTAAACTCCAGATTTGTATATCCAGTTACCAAGTAGAAATCTCCCCTTTGATAGCTAATAAGCATCCCAAGCTTAATGTATCCAAAACTGAGCTCCTGCCTTGCCACTGCAAAGTTGTTCCCTCTTCCAGGGGCGAAGGCCCCAAAACTTGGCACCTGGACTCATAATCCACCCCTCAGTCCCCTCAGCTCTACCTTCAAAATATCCAGAATGTAACCATTTTTCACCACCTCAACACCGACCACTCTGATCCAAGCTACCAGTATATTCTGCCTCCCTTCTGATCTCCCTTCTTGCATTCTTGCAATCTATTCTCTAAAGCAGAAGCCAAAAGACCACTGCTAAAAAGTAATTCAGGGCATGGCATGATTTCTCAAAACACTTCAATGTCTTTTTTGGTATTACTCAGGGGAAAAAATAAAATCCAAATTCTTCCCACTGATAGCTCTACATCATCTACCCCCACTTTCCATAACCTATTTGACCTCATCTTCTAAAGGCCAAGTTGCTGTTCCTTAAATACACTGGCCCCTCCCCCAGCTCAGTTTCTTTGCTTTTGCTTTTCCTTCTGCATAGAATACTCTTCCCCCATATATTACATAGTTCCATCTCTCACCTGTATCAAGCCTTTAATCAAAGCCTTCTCTGCACACCCTTCCAAAAATAGGTGTACCTTCTTTTAATTTCCCAGGTACTTTCCATGATTTAGTTTTCTGCTTAGCACCTACCATTATCTGACATACTCTACATTTTCTTTAATTATATTTTTTATTGCCTTTCTCTTCTTACTAGATGGTGAAGTGCAATAAAGAAGGAAATTTTGTCTCTATTGCTGTTTTCCTCAGTACCTAGAATAGTGTTTGGCATGTTGTAAGATGTTCTATAAATAGTCACTGAATGAATTTTGAAGAAACCTTACTGACTTGGACAGCTCCCACTCATCTGCCTTTAACACTTAGAAGGAAAATGCTCTTTCTGGACATATACTCTTATCAGGACTATATTTTTGATTAAATACCATGAGCCTAGGTTTTAGATTTCATAAGTTTAAGTCCTGTAAATATTGCTGGATTCACAATACAGAAAGAAAGCAATGATATCAAAATTTAAAAATGTTTCTATGTGTCTACAAGATGTGACAGCATCTCAAATTATGCTATTATCACATAAAATTATTACATAATTTTATCAAACTCGTGATTTTGAAAATTATAAAACATCCTTTAATTTTCTTTTTTGACAGATAAAATATTAATGTGGGAAATGGTAGAACATTGTATGCTTTAATTATTATTGGGTGGGACCTCCAAAGATAAGATGGAGTTGTTAAGATGTTGCTGTCTCTTTGATTTACATGTTTCTAAATTCTCAGAACATTTAAATAATTCTGGACCATGCCCTGCATCTCATTTTCAGCTCTATAATAAAGTACTGTTTAACACTTCCCTGCATGTGCTGCCCCCCAACACTTTTGGCCAGCTGACCAATACTCATTCTTCCAGCCCAGGCCTTCATTCTCCCAAGAAGTTTTCCCTTCTAATCCTATGCCCTGCCATAAGGTAATAGAACCTATTTGGTACATTAAAAATAGTCTGTGCATGTTGACAACTCTTCACTAGAATGAAGCCAAACTCCTCTCCTCAGTTTACAAGGCCGAACAAAATTTGGAGTTTGCCTGCTTCTCCAAATTCACCCCTTATCACTTTCTCCCTGATGTACTATGATCCAAAGCCACTAGTCTGGCTTTTTGTATTCTACCTAATTATCGCTTAAAAAACTTGGCCCTTTCTGTTCCTTCTTCCTAGAATGTTCTGCCCCAGATCTAGGAAAGAATGATGTAGCAGTTTGACATTGTTTATTAATTCCAAAAACAGATATTGGATTATGTTTGTAACCTGGTCTGTTCCTCTGGATGTGTTCCCCTTTGTTTGTACTAAGTTCAGAGGTTTCTCTTTTACTTGGTTAAATTAAAATTAGGACTTTGATTCGGCCATGTCAGTAGGACGTTGAGGAAGGGGACAGGGACTCACAGAGTAAATGACAGGGCACAGGAGAGAGTTTGAGTTTTGATTCTGAAGGCCTGGGAAGTAAACACACAGGAGAAGAACACAGAGGAAAAGAAACGGTTCCATAGACATGTCAGAGACCCCAGGAAGAAAGAGAGAAACTGAGAGTCTACAGCCTACCTGTGGAGAGAACAGAGCAAGTAAGCCTGCAAAGAAATTAGCCCCAGGGAGAGTGATGAGTCTTATGCCAGGCTACAGCTGAGACCAGAAGGGGCTGGGACCACGGAGCCTTAATAGGAAGAGGAAGCCTGAACCCCCACATACATCTCCTGCCATCTTGCGTCAACACGTGGCAACAGACTCTGGGTGAGCAAGTACCTCTTATTGTACCTTGAGTTGGACTGTTTAGGGCCTTGTGACTGTAAGCTTCTACCCCAAATAAATACCCTTTATAAAAGCCAACAGAGTTCTGGTACTTTGTATCAGCACTCCTTTGGCAGATTAATAGATAACTTCTCAGATCTCATACTCTGATACAACTTTTTCAAATATTGTTTGTTTATTGCCTCTATACTTCCTCCTCCCCCTATAAAATATATTCACTATGAGCCAGAGACTTTGTACTGTTTACTATGTCCTGAGTCCTCACTATAGGACCTGGCACCTAAAAGATGAAGATTAAAATACTTGTTGACTCGATGGGAGAATGCATTTCCTAGCATGTTTAAGTTCATATGTCTTTGACCCAAACTAATCAATACGCTTCTTGAGAGCATAAAGCCTATGACTTACTCACTGTTTGTCAAATGAATGAATCTGAATGAATGCATGAATCATCAGGAACACCCTTGGCAGAACTCAAAACTCTGCAACCTACCATTTTAAGAAAAAATATTTAGATGGAAAGTCAGGATTAATCTTTGAGAAATAAGACCTGGAAAGTGTAAGTGTAGTAATAGGATCAAATGGCTACAGCATCATGGCCAAGACAGTAATGCACATTACATATTCCATTTGTTTCCCTGTATTTCCCAAACCTCTTGCAGTTAAGCAGAGCTATGCCACTTGTTCTGGCCAATGCCATGGGTTACTTTGGGGTGGGAAAATGAAAAAGCATTGTGTAATTCTCCGCTATCTCTTCCTCTGCCTTGGCAAATGAGGAGGCCATGTATTGAGATGGCAGAGACATAAGATCATTAGTGGGAAGAGCATATCAAACACCAGGTAAATAAGATCATGTTAGATAGAGATGAATACCCAATTAATTTGGCTGAGAACTTCTTGAGCTTTGGCAAAGAGGGTGTAAGCATCAATTATTTTTCACTAATTAAAGGTTTTATATACTGGGGGTGGGGGGAGAAATAGGGGGAAAAAAAGAAAATCCTTAAGTAGCAAAATACATTTTGCCAATATTAGCCACTCCAAATATAACAAGGCTGAACAAAAAATATAAAAATTGCAATCATGTTGAAATAGAAAAACAAAACAAAACAAATTGCCTGTTTTTCTTATGCTTTTTTCTCAAAGTGAAATGTAGAAAAAAAAGTTCTTTTTGAATTGTTCATTACCATCATGGCATTTGAAAATAAATGGTCAGGATTCAAATATATCTTTTAAAATAAATGAAAATTAACCATGCTATCAACATTTTAAAACATCCCTTAAAAATTTTTTTTTTCACTAAAATGCTTTTGCAGTCCTTTTCAGCACAGTACGATAGCCTGAAACGTAATGAAGCATAATTTGAATTCTTAAGAAGTAAATGAAAATGAGGAATAAAATTTTAAAATTAGAGAGATCTTAATTCCTCCACTCTTGCATTAGTACTTTGGCTGGTAGAGTTTTCTGTTCTCTTCTTTTGGGCCTAATTTAAGGAATTCTAAGGGCTATTTGGGTCCAGTTTAAGGCTGCTGGATTGCTGAACAGGTTTGCTATATCCTCACAGAGCTAAATGAACCTATATAGAGTTTCTAATCTGCTTAAAGAAAAGCATGGTATCCAGTGTTAGTCAATGGAAGATACTTCCAGTCACCTACATTAGATATATTGAAACTGCTACCAACAACCAATAAGAAAATTCTCAATCCATAAAATCAGTGTGCAATGTCACAAATCACATCTCTGCTGGTTAAAAACAAAACAAAACATTCTCACTTAGATCAGCAGTCTTTATCATAGAAAGTACTTACCCAAAGGAAGATAAAATGTGATCCATAGGAGTGTGGGAAGAAACTAGCAAAAAGTGTTTATATTTAGCTCTTATTGAAGAAAAAAAACAAATTAACTTTTCTAATATACTGAATGACACTGAAGGCTTCCCTGGGTATGTAAACTAAACATGTCACTTAGGCACACATATCATGTACCCATCTCATATACAGTACAGGAGGTGACCTGAGGGCAGTGAGGATTTGCCTAGCAGCCTCTTGCACCCTTGTTCACTTCCAGGTTTTTAAGGCATATTGCAGATGACATGAGCCCAGTTAGGTGGATTTATCGTTTATGTTATCCAATGCACTCACAAGGGGAAAGTGGCTTTAAAGGATTCCTGCAAATAAACTACAGAGAAGATGTTGCAAGCACCAACGAGCCACATAAAAATGGCAAAGCTGGCTTTTTTTTTTTTTTCTCTTATGAATGAGCTTGTAACCAGCCACATTATAAAGTAGAAACCATGACAATTTAATCCGATCTGACAAGAATTCAGCCGTCAGAATTACCAAGAAGACCATTATGTGCAATTAAATATACTATGATTAATAATGAACAGCTCCTTAAATGTGTTATTGTACATTTGTGCCTTTGTGAATCATCTTTTTCAGCTATAACAGCTATCCAAACTAAACATTAAAGTGATCTTAGAAACAGTCTTCCAAATCTCTGAATGACTAAATGTAAAACCGATATCTTAAGAATAATGAAGCTTTCAAATACATAGCTTTAAAAAAAAAGGTGGGGGGGTTCTATTTAACAAACAGAATAAAATAATATTGTCATTTAAAAATGCTATTTCATCTCTAAAATTTCTAAATTCCATGTACATTTTATAATATACATAATATATTAGTACCATGGTATAAAAATACAGCCATGCATGAATTTTGGGTGATTGCTTCAAAAATTTTCCCTAACTGGTGAGTAGAATCAAAATGGTCTGTGACACCAGCCTAGAGCTGTGCTGTCCAATATGGTGGCCACTAGCTACATATGCCTATTGAGCACTTGTGTGGCTTATGTTACTGAGGAACAACGTTTTATTTTATGTAATTTTAGTTAATTTAAGTTTTACAAATAAAACAGTGAAATTTATGTATTTTTTCTGTTAAGGAACAAATGTATGGTTTTAGCAAGACTACATTTCACTGTAGCTGTTGAAACTTTAGTATGGAAATTGAGATGTCCTTTAAGTATAAAGTACACAACATATTTCAAAGCATAAAAACACAAAATGTCCCATCAATAATTCTATGTTGATTCCATATTGGAATTATAATATTTTAGATATTTTGGATTGAATGAAATATATTTTTAAAATTAATTTTACCCTATCTTTGTTTTTACTTTTGTTTTAAAGTGGCTACTATACAATTTTAAATTACATATGTGGCTTATATTATATTTCTACTGGGCAGTGCTGGTCTAGAGGTATTAGTTGGTGGATAGAGAGGTTTGTAAAAGGAATATTTAAGAAAATAGGCCCATAACTAATGCAAGATTGAGGAAGTAGACTAACAGACCAATTTTTAAAATCTATTAAAGATGTACATATACACATAATTTAAAAATAACAAAGATATTTTATAGGCATTCACTAAGTTTAATGCAACTAGGAATTTCCCATGACATTTACCACATATCATATGAATCTTATAGAAAAGTCAAACTATGGCTAATGGACATGGCAATAAATTGTAGATAACCTATCTTAACTCTATCTCCGAAAAATAGCAGACTTTTTACTACTATGAAAAGGCTGGGGCAAAAGTAAAGGATAGGGGAAAAAAACAGATAATATAGCAAGTAGACAATTTTAAGAGAATAATAGAAAAAACAAATTCGGTGTCCTGATTTTATGATTCCCTTTTAAAAAATAAAACTTAATAAAGTATCCCATCTTCTTAAGGATAGCAGACAAACGGGGCTAGCCACAGAGGAACTCTTAATTACAAAACCCATTTGTTAGTCCTCATACAAATGGGAAGGGAAAGTAAAATAATCAGTAGTTTTCTCATATAAAACAAATATTCAGTTAGAAATTCCACCTATAGAATAAAAGCCTAACATAGAAACCCATGTCTTTACATTGTTTCATCATCAATCTCGCTTGTCTTTACTCCCCAACCCCTTTGCACCTGGAAGATTCCTCTTGCTGGATCTCTTAGCCATCAGAGTCCCTAAACAGCTCCACTTGGCGTCCAACTGCAGAAACAGGTAGAGGAAAGTTAACCCATGGGGTAGATGATTGCAGGTAAACAGAGCTCAACAAAGTATGGTGCATGAATGAATAAACTGCAGGCTTTTAATTGTTCTTTTTTTTAAGTATTTTACCATAGAATTCTATTTTTATAATTATTCTCTCAACATGGAGTTTCACATGAGAAATTTCTTTTGAAAAATTTAGTGCCTAAAATATCTTTTTTACTTTTTTGAAGAACTGTCACATTTCAGCCCTTCTGATATAAAGAGATAAATAAAACTTGGGAGACTTTCCAGCTTAAAGCCTAAATAAATCAACTTTGCAAATGTTTTGAGACTATTTTATTAGTTTCCTTTTCCAGGTATTCTATTTCCTCTAGACTAGATTCATTATTTATATGAAATATAATTTTATTATATATGCGTTCCTAAGTTGTCATAAATGTTTTCTAGAGAAGGATAAAAATAAGTAAGTGAATTAATTACGTAACTAGTTACCTCCTAAATAGCAAGATTATAAATTATGCTGAAATATTACTAAGAGATTGTGTGGATTTTACTCATGCAGATCAGTCTGAAATCAAGGGAGTGATATACATGCCTGCTCTTTGCTCTCTCTAAATGTGTTCTTCCAGAAAAGATACCCAACTATGAACTGTAGAGTATTAACTGTCTACTTTGTTAAATATTAAAAATTAGCTCTAAAGCAGAAAAACCAACTATACACTCTTAAAAACAAATTTCTTGTGACTTGAAACAGATATAATTGTGATATGTTTTAAGGGAAAAAAACACTATATAGTGAAGCAATTAAGGAATAATGCATATTTTTAGAGCTTATTTTCATACAAAGTGAAAAAATTTTAAGAACTCTAGTATAATTAAATAACATAAGAATCACTGCATCTCCTTTTCTGTCAGAAAAATTTCTCCTAATTATGGTGATTTTACCATAAGAGTCTTATTCTGTTTGAGTATGTTGTGTATTTTCTCAAAGAACCTACATACTCTGTAAAAGTTGCCTTTTTTAAAGACTCAAATACAAGAAGCCAGTAAATATCAGACCAGAAATTAATATTATCTTGAATAATCCCATCTCAGGGATATGCCTCAGCTCTTTAGAAAGTTTTCAAATTGTGACTTTATAAATATAAAAATCAGTTAAGAACTAGAATTTATTACGTATTTGGGACAATTTTCTAAGAATCATGACTTATATGTATGGCTCTAACTGTGAGGGAGGCTGGGTGGGTAGGTGGGTAATCAGGAGTCAGTTTAAGAGCTCTCACCCCAGCCTCTGTCTCAGATGCCTGTTTGTGGGCACCCGTAATTCAGTTTAAGATAGATGAAGCATCAAAAGACTGTGTTAAAGGACTATAGACATTTTTCCTTTTATTTCTTGTCTTTTAAAAAAATCATGAAACTGAGTCTGAAAATCATATAGGTTTCACAGCCTGTTTTATATTCATATATATTAAAGTCAATAGCTTTCCTTTCTGCAATATTGTATATATTTTAATCCAAAAAGTGGTGTTTCAACACAATTTTTGTATTTATCTAATGCTCATGAGCACCAATCTTTTCACTTACCATATGGCCTAGCAGGAAACAGAATAATATAAATATTAAATACATGGTAAAGGCAGAAACCATTAATCAGTTTAATGTAAATTACAGCTTTCATGCAGTAGAGTTCCAGTGCAAGAGGCATTGCTCCAGAGGAGCCAGGGGGTTTTTTGCTATTGCTATAGGGCAAAAGATTGTTTAACATTAACAAGACCTCATGTTGTATATGTGGGATCTAGATGTGAGGCTTGTACATGCATGTGGTTAGCACTCTTTACTACCCACCTCTCCCTCTATCAGCCACTCTATCTACCTACTTGCTCTGCATCCTTAGCTGTGCATGTCCTGAGAAGGGGACACAGTGAATTAGTTTACATGCTTATTGATGACTTTTAAATTATTTATACAGAACACTCTGCTAGTCTTGAGGGAATTAGAAAACCAGATAAGTCACGGTGTTTATTTTCTAGTTTGGGTGGCAAGGCAACTACCACACTAAGCAGTTAATAAACGCAATTAACAAGTAGAGTTGGCTTTATGCATGCCAATGTGAAGGCTAGCCTGCCTATGCTATGGAAGCATAGAGAAGAAAGAGACCAACCTTGCCTCGTGTACTTTTGTAGAAGGTGGGAGGAGAGCTGGTTTCTGAAGATTGGGCAAGATGTTTATCATATACATGGCAAATAAGTTGTCAAAAATGATCCTGGTAGGCAGTGAGGAGGCTGGCCTGGCTGGAGTGGAGGGGTCTTTAGTTTGCAAGTAATAAAAGATAAAGTTTGCCAAGAAGGGGAGGAACAAACTTCAGCAAATCTAGAATGACAGGAAAAGTCTGGGATGGATCGTACATCCCATTGACCCCATTAAGAGATGTGGAGCAAAGGAAAAGCAATCCTGGTAACCCAAGGTGAGTAAGGTAGCAGCAATAGGAAGAAAAAGAGACTAATATGAGGTATTTAGAAAAAATGGCTGTGCCAATTAAAAAGAAAAAAAATTTAAAAGGAGCAATATCAAAATGCCTAATGATTAGGTAGTTTATGGAAAGGCTTTAGAAACGGGAAAGAGAAAGAATAAATGAGGTGTCCTGGCAAATGAAGTCGCAGTGAATTTTTAAGGCAAAGTAGTGAAAGTGGGTGGGACATCAAGGATCGTGGCACTAGGTCTGGGGCTATGTGAGGGAGTAATTCTGTGGTTCCATGTTAGGGAAACATCAGAAGGAGGAAGGGGACATTCAAAGCAAAAGCCAACCCTTTAGTTTCCTTTGGAGCAGAGAGGAAAAATTGACCCTGGGTGAAGAAGAGACCCATATTTCCATTTTTTTAAAAAATCAATAATTTAAGTAATTTATTACATTGCATGTCTTTTCTTTAGAGATGTAGTTAAGGAAGGGAAGGGGGAAAGAATTACAGTTACCCTCTCATTCCAGAGAATATATCTAGCTAAGGGCAAGTGATTCCCCCCTGGGATTATTCCCCTGCATGGTTGTTATTTCTTACTAGTTTTTTATCATTTAATGCTGACAGAGAAGTTTCCCTGGTTATTTTTGGGTGGTCTGTTTGTTTGTTTGAATCTCTGCATTTTTACCACAACTGTTGTTTTAATGATTTGTTTTGCTTCCAATGATCTTACATCCTTAAAAATTATTTCAAAACATTTTACCTGCCTTCTGATATTTAACTTTGTAAATACATGAAAAGAAAATAATGTTAGTATAAGAGGTACAAAGAGGCCTTTCCTGAATCCCTCAGTCTACATTTAACCTCTACAAATATTCTTTTTTTTAGAACCTTGTTCTTTTTGCAAATACAACTTAACAAAATTTAGCTTAAGGAAGGGATAGTGGGAAGATGGCAGAGTAGGGAGCCCAGGACTCAGTTCTTACACCAAAACAACTCTTAAACAATAAGGAACTGTCAGAAACAACTATTTGGAAAGTCCAAGGGCAGAAGAACACGGTAGAGCATCCAGGGAAGAGCAGGAGGAAGAGGCTGTTAAATTACAGTAAAGAACTATAAATTGCTTTATCCATGCAATGGCTACTGCACCCCACTCTTACAGCAAGACAACTTGGGGTCCAGCACCTGACTACCTCTCTGTGACAGGAAAGGGCAAAAAAACCCTTTTCCCCAAGTCCAGGGTGGGCAAGGCCCACTGATCACAATTTCAGATTAGTGAGTTCAGATCACTGGAGCCCAGCTCTGAGGGCAGCATTTGTTTTAATCCATCCTGGAAAGGGTGGTGGTGGTGGAGACTTAAGGATGTTGCATTTCCTCAGGCTGCAGGGGACATTCAATAAAGGGTTGTATTTGCTGGGAAGGTCAGGAAGTTTCAGCTTGGGGGAGCCAATGGAGAAGTTCTTGCCACCCTTCCTGAACATCTCTGCTAGGCACTTTGCAGCTGGTCTGTACCCCCTTCATGGGTTCCTGGTCCTATTTCAGCTGGAAAGACTGACTTGGGAAAGTCAGACTTGGGAAAGTTCTTTCTGACATGATTGTCCTCTTGGAATTTGCCCTTCAGGCAAAAGCAGCAAAAGCAACTTGATACCATAAAAGGAGCATAAGAAGTTACAAAGGCAGACAGTCTGGGGCAAAGGCCTTCTGGCTTCACACACCTGGGAGAGGGAGGTCTGTCTCCAGGGAAACAGAGTGGACAACCAAACTCCTGTAAACCGGGGAAATCCAAAGCAACTAACAAACTAAATCCAGGACAAGACAAAGGCCCAGAAAGACAAGTAAAACCCTGCACATTGCATTTGCCTGGACAGACCTTCTTGATAGGAGGACTGAAGCTCAAGAATATCTCTGTCTTATCATCAGCTGTTTACAAAATCAAAAAGCAGCCCTCTCAGGGAACAAATATTAGAGTAAAAATTTTAAAATATTAAAACGTATACTGTGCAACAAAAGAGCATAAGACAAACCAAGAAGCAGGAAGTGATGTCCTATACAAAGGAAGAGGATAAAAATCTGGAAAACACCAATGAAGAAGATCAGAATGCAGACATACTAAACAAAGCCTTTTTAAAAATTATCTTAAAAATGCTCAAGGAAATGAAGGAAAATACAGAGAGAGAACTAAAGGATATTGGGAAAGCAATATGAGAGTCTTAGTAAAGAGATAGAAATTTAAAAAGGAATCAAACAGACCTAACGGCATTGAAAACCACAAAAACCGAAATGAAAAATTCCTAGGAGGGTTTCAAGAACAGATTGGAGCTGGTAGAAGAAAGAACCAGTGAACTCAAAGACAAGACACTTGAAATGAGTCAGGATGAGGAACAGAAAGAAAGAAGAATTAATAAAAGCAAAAATAGCCTAAGACACCTCTGGGACATCATCAAATGCTGCAAAATATGCACTATGGAGTTCAAGAAGGAGAAGACAGAGACAAAGGGGCAGAAGGAATATTCAAAGAAATAATGACAGATAACTTCCTAAATGCAGCAAAATACATGAATATGCACATCCAGGGAGCCCAGAGAACACCCAGCAGGGTAAACATGAAGAAAAATAAATCCTGCCATATACTGATCACACAGTTGAATGCAAAAGACAAGGATAGAGATCTGAAAGCTGAAAGAGAAAAGAAACAAGTTATGTACAAGTAAGTCCCAATTAGATTGAGTGCCAATTTCTCATCAAAACCGTGGAGACAAGAAGAAGGTGGGTTGGAATACTTGAAGTGCTGGAAAAAAAAAAAAGCCTACTGACAGGCAAGGATTTTATATCTGATGAGATTTTCTTTCAAACATGAAGGGGGAATTAAGACATTCTCAGATAAACAAAAACCGAGAGAGTTCATTACCACTAGACCTGAGCTACAAGCAATGCTACAGGAGCTCTTCAGACTGAAAAGAAAGGACACTAGACAGTGGATCAAAACAATATAAAGAAGTAAAGATCTATGGTAAAGGTAAACATTTCAGTAAGTATAAATGCCATTATAAATTAATGTAGTATATTATTTGGTATGTAATTCCACTTCCTATAAGTGCTAAAATGCAAATGCATAAAAAACAATGATTTTTATGTTTTTTGACATACAGTGAACAAAGATAAAAGTGGTAAAAAGTACTAAAAAAAAAAAAAGTGGGACAGAGGGGTTTAGGAAAATATATGCACATCCTGTTTAAGTTAAGTTGATATCACACCAAATGGGATTGTTATAGATTTAGGATGTTAAATTTTAACCCCATGGCAAACACAAGGAAAAGAGATGAAAAATATATCAAGATAGAAAAGAGAAGGCACTCAATATGTACAACATAAAAAATTAAATAAATGTAAAAGTAGGCATTAACAGAAGTGACAGACAAAAAAGAGCTTGAATATTTACAAATGTAAATAGCAAAATGGCAGAAGAAAGTCCCATATTATCAGTAGTGACTTTAAATATAAATGGACAAAACTCTCCAAAAGGCAGAGTTTGGCAGAATGGATAAAAAAGCATGACCAAACTATATGCAGTCTGCAAGAGATATACCTTAAAATCAAAGATAAAAGTAGGCTGAAAGTGAAAGCATGAAATAAATATAACAAGCACATAGTAACCAAAGGAGAGCTGGGGTAGCTATATTAATACTATTAATACTATTAAATAGATCTTAAGTAAAATTCTGTTATAAGGGAAAAGATGATCATTATAAAGGGGACAATTCAACAAGAAGATGTAACAATTAGAAATATACATGTACCAAACAGCAGATCCCCAAAACATATGCAGCAAATACCAACAGATTTTAAGGGAGAAAAATTTACAGTTCTACATTAATAGTAGGAGACTTCAATACAACACTTTCATATCTATTCAGAAGATCAATAAGGAAATATAAGACTGGAATGAAATTCTAAACAAACAAGACCTAACAGATATTAAAAGAACACTTCAGCCCCCAAAAACAGAATACACATTCTTCTTGAGTGCACATGGATTATTCTCCATGATTGAATATATGTTAGATCACAAAACAAGTCTCAATAAATTAAAATATATTGAAATCATACAATGTATATCCTCTAACAACAACAATATGTAGCTGGAAATAAGTAAAAGATGGAGAAATGGAAAATTCCTAAATACATGGAAAATAAACATAATCTTAAACAACCAATGAGTTAAAAAGGAAATAAAAAGTAAAATTAGGAAATATCTTGAGGTGAATGAAAATGAAAATACAACATACCAAAATTGATGGGATGCAGCAAAAGCAGTGCTGAGAGGGAAATATATAGCTCTAGATGCTTACATTAAAAAAGAATAAAGACCTCAAATCAGAGATCTAATCTAAAAACTGAAAGAACAAGAAAAGAAGAGCAAACTAAACCTCAAGTGAGGAGAAGGAAGGAAATAACAAAGATTAGAGTGAAGATAAATGAAATAGAAAACAAATGAATAAAAAAATCCAAAATAGAATCTACAAAATCAAAAGTTGGCTCTTGGATAAGATTAATAAATTTGACAAACGTTTCCTTATACTGACAAAGAAAAAAAGATAGAGGACATAAATAGCTAAAATCTGAAATGAAAAGTAGGCCATTACTACCGACGCTGCTGAAATAAAGACTCTAAGAGGATATTTATGAACTACTGAATGCCAACAAATTAGATAACCTAGATAAAATGGACAAAATTCTAAGAAACTATCTACATTGACTTAAGAAGAAATAGAAGATCTCAAAAAAAAATAAAACCAATTACTAGTAAAGAGATTGAAACAATAACCAAATTCCTCCCAATAAAGAAAAGCCCAGGACCAGATATCTTCACAGAATTCTACCAAACTGCCCAAGAAGACTTAACTCCAATTCTTATTTCTTCCAGAAAATTGAATAGGAGGGAAAACATCTCAATTCATTCTAGGAGGCCAAAATATCCCTCATACCAAAGCTGGATGAAGCTACCACATGAAAAAAAAACTACAGACTAACATCTCTTATTAATATAGATGCAAAAATCTCAACAAAATAATAGCAAACCAAATCCAATAGCATATTAAAAGAATTATACCCTATGATCAAGTGGGATTCATTCCTGCCATGCAAGGGGGGTTTAACATATGGAAATCAATTAATGTAATATACCACATTAACATAATGGAAGGGGGAAAAAAACGCATGACCATTTCAATTGGTGCAGAAAAAGCATTTGACAAAATCCAGCATCTCTTCATGAGAAAAACACTTACAAGACTAGGAATAGAAGGAAACTTCTTCAACATGAAGAGAGGCATATATGAAAGGTCCATAGCTAACATCCTACAAAATGGTGAAAGACTGAAAGCTTCCCCTCTAAGATCAGGAGCAAGACAAGGATGCCCACTGTCACCACTGTTATTCGACATTGTACTGGAAGTTCTTGCCAGAGCAGTTAGGCAGGAAAAGGAATAAAAGGCATCCACATTGAGAAGGATAAAATAAAATATTTCCTATTTGCAGATGATATAACTCTATATAAAGAAAATCCTGAAAAATCCACAGCAAAGCTCTTAGACTAATAAATGAATTCAGCAAAGCAGTAGGGCACAAGATCAACACCCAAATATCAGTAGTGTTTTTATACACAACCAATGAACAACCGAAAGAAATCAAGAAAAACATTCCATTCACAATAGCAACTAAAAGCATCAAATATTGATGAATAAATCTAATCATGGATGTAAAGGACTTGTGCACAGAAAACTACAGAACATTGCTAAAGAAATCAAAGAAGACCTAAATGGAAGGATATTAAGATACCAATCCTACTCAAAGAAACTGATAGATTCAATGCAATCCCAATCAAAATTCCAACAACCTTCTTTGCAAAAATGGAAAAGTCAATCATCAAATTTATATGGAAGGTTAAGGGGCCCCAATCAGCTAAAGCCATCTTGAAAAAGAAGCATGAATTTGGAGGATTCACACTTAATTGGGAAAGAATAGCCTCAACAACAAATGGTGCTTCAAAAACTGGATCTCAATTTGGAAAAAAAAAAAAAAAATAGATGACTTCTATGCCACACCTTACACAAAAATCAACTCAAAATGGAGCAAAGACCTAAATATAACAGCTAGAACTATAAACTCCTGGAAGAAAATGTAGGGAAGCATTCTTCAGGAACTTTTGATAGGCAATGGTTTCTTTGACTTTACAGCCAAAGCACAAGCAACAAAAGAGAAAAATAGATAAAAGAGACCTTATCAAAAGTAACTTCTGTGCCTCAAAGGAAAGTAAATATGATAACCTACACAATGGGAGAAAATATTTGAAAACCACATATCCAATAAAGGTTTAATATTCAGCATATATAAACAAATCCTTCAACTTAACAACAAAAAGACAAACAACCCAATTGAAAAATGGGCAAAAGTCTTGAATAGACATCTTTCCAAAACAGATATACAAATGGTCAGAAAGTATATGAAAAGATGCTCAACATCACTAGCCATCAGGGAAATGCAAATCAAAACCACAATGAGATACAATTTCACACCCATTAAAATGGCTGCTAAAAAAACATAAAACATAACAACAACAACAACAAAAAAATGGCAAATAACAAATGGTGGAGATGATATAGAGAAATAGGAACATTCATTCATTTCTGGTGGCAATATAAAATGGTGCAGTTGGTATGGTATACAGTCTGGCAGTTCCTCAGAAAGCTAAATATAGGCCTACCATATGACCTAGCAAACCCACTACTCAGTATATAGCCAAAAGAATTGAAAGCAGGGACTCTGATATTTGCACAGCAATGTTTGTAGCAGTGTTCTTCACAATTGCAAAAAGATGGAAGCAATTCAAGTGTCCATCAATCTATAAGTGGATAAATAAAATGTGATATAAACATACAATGGAATATTATTCAGCCATAAAAAGGAATGAAGTCCTGATGCATTTGACAACATGGATGGACTTGTGTTTAGTGAAATAAGCCAGGCACGAAAGAGAAATATTTTATGATCTCACTATTTTGAAACAATTAGAATAAACAAATTCACAGAGTCAGAATCTAGAATATAAGTTATTGGAGGACAGGGTAGGATAGGGAATGTGAAGTTAAGCTTAAAATATACAGGGTTCCTATTTGGAATGATGGAGATGTTTTGGTAGTAGATGGTGGCGATGGTAACACAGCATTGTGAACATAATTAACAGCACTGAAATGTGTTCTGAATGAAATTAAAAAGGGAAATGTTAGATTGTATAATGTAACAGAATAACATTTAAAAAAAAATCCATGGAACTATACTACACACTGAACCCTACATTAAACCATGGACTTTAATACTACAATTATAAAAATGTGTTATCATCAAGTGTGCAAATGTTCCACACCAATGCAAGGTGTTAATAATGTGTAGTATATGGGAACCCTGTATTTTATACATGATTGTTCTGTAAACCCACATCCTTTCTAATAAAGGGAAAATTTTTTCATTAGTTTTGTTTTTTTGTTTAATGTCCTTCTGCCTATATCACTGTGAGGTCCAAAGAGAAAGGATTGAGTCTGATTTTTTTTCACCTTTGTGTTCACAGACCCCAAACTACCAGGAGCTTATAGTGGACACTTAACAAATGCTTGTAGAATTAATAAATGAATACATGAAGAGTGAGTTAAGAGGACCTCTGCCCCGAAAGGCAGCTAATTATCTTTTTGTTTATGGTTTAGTTCATTGTTGTCCTTTGTGTTCCTGAAAATAGTTGTTCTGGGATCAGAAGAACACCTTCACTAGGAATGAGAGAATTTTTTTTATTTTATATTCTGTGGTCTTATTTCAAATCACTGATCTTAAGATCTCAAAAAAATAATAAACCACACACCCCAACTTCTTCCCAGAATTCATTCAAAGACTAAGATAACTAATTTTTAAAAATCCCTCATTTTTAGAACAAGTCAGAGCTTAAATGAGGTCATTTTAATAACATAGGAACATTAAGAAAGACAAACAAGGGGGCATCATAATGCAGTAACTTATTAGAATTTTTTTTATCGTCCAGTCTCTGGAATAATACTTGTAATGATTCACACTTCCTCAAAGCAGGAATTTTAAAAAGTCTTTCTCATATTCTGGTTTCATTAATTTCTGTTCAAAAAAAGGAGGGAAAATAGGCCATATCTCTGTGTTGCTATATATATAAAAATACAGATTGCCATACTTACCTGCGTCTCCAAGGTCTTGGCTGCTCCTTTGATCCCCATGAGTAAAATACCTGCCTCATTCATTGACTTTACCAAGTACCTCACTTTCATGACGTACAAGCCCTGCCTTTTGTACTATAGCAGAATATCAACATAAGGCAAGGGCTAAGACTGCCCCAAACACATTTTAAAGTGCAAATCTAATCATGCTATTTACCTGCTCAATATCCTATAATTTTCTCACTGTTTTTTATTTTTTTGAAGTCCTAAATTTTTAATGAGGCACAGAACAACCTGTGTGCTTATGTTTCCAACCTTATTTAACACTGCTTATCCCCTACTCAAAACATTCTGGTTGATTTTCTCAGGTCCTTAATATGCTAGGCTTCTTCCTCTGGCTTGCAGTCACACTGTCCCATCTAGAGGTCTGAAACTGCCTCTACTTTATGACTATATTGGATCAATATCAGTTGAGCCTTCAGATCCAGTTTAAATTCATTCAACAAAGATTTCCTGAGCAAATACTATGTGTCCAGGACTACTCTAGGCTTTGGAGAGATAGACAATAATAAAATAAACAATACAAATATAAATAGGAAATAATAAGGTATGATAAATGTAATGCAGAGGATTTTGAAAAGGAGATGCAATAGTAACTTGTGACTTGGTGGCTCTTTTTGTTTGGATGAACATGGAAGGCCTCTCTTAGGAGATAATGTCTGAACTTCCCCGCTAAGATCTGGACAGAGGGAATAGCAAGTATAAAGTCCATAAAATGGGAATGAGTTAGGTTTGTATGAGGAACAAAAGATGGCTGGAAAAGAGAAGAAGAGCATTTTGCGATAAACTAAGAGACTCAGGCCAGGACCTGTTCATGTACAGTTTTGTCAGACAGGATGGCAGAGAGTTTGAATTTTATTTTAAGTGAATAATGGGAAGTCATTGGAGGGTATTAAACTGAGAAGTGAGGTAGTATGTAATTATGTTTTAAAAACATAATTTGTTTTTGCTGTGTGGAGAATGGATTATAGAGTTAGGCAACAAGTGAATGAGGGACTTGGATTAGTTTGGTAAAGAGGAAAATGGAGAGAAGGCAGATCCAGTATATATTCTAGAATAATTCAATAAGAGAAGCTGATGAACTGGATGTTGATCATAAAAGAGAGAGACAAATTAATGAAAATCTGCAGAGCTTTTGCCTGATCATCTAGATGAACGGCAGTGTCAATACCATCTGTACAGTGTCATGTTTAAGAGTCTGCCTGGGTTAGAATCTTGACTCCACCACTTAAATGCTGTTTGACCTGTACTACTGTAAATGTGCTACTTAGTCTCTCTGCTCATTTGTTTCTGCATTTATAAATGGGGAAAATAATAATCCTATCTTATAGGGTTATTGTGAGAATTTAATAAGTTAATCTATGTTAAGTGCTTAGAACAGCTTTTGGAATACAGTAAGTAAAATGCTCAAAGTGGCTATTAGTATTAATGTTGCCATGATTATTATATCCTAGATGTGGAAAACAAATAATTAAGGAGGTCTGAAAGTAAAAATCAACATATTTTAGCCATGTTACATTTGATAATTCCCTAGACACCCACATGGATATGTCTGTAGGCAGAAATATATAAAAGTCTGGAGTTCTAAGAAACAGTAACTCCTGAAGATACAGTCTTGGACGTTACTTCCACAGAGACGGTATTTAGAGCCTTGCACGAAGTCGCATAGAGAGATATTGTAGAGAGAGAAGGGAAAAGAACCAATAAGACTGCTTAATGGCACTCCACATTTAGAGGTCAGGTCAAGAGAAGAGGAGCAAGCAAAGGAGTCTGAGAAGAGGTTGACACTAAGGAAGTAGAAAATCCAAGGGTGATGCCAAGAAAGAAACATGCCAAGAAAGGATTGATTAACTGAACCCTGTGCTGTGGAGATTGGAGTTCAAGTAAGATAAATAGAAATGACCAATGGAATTGGCAATCTGGAGGTCCTTGGGAATCTTGACAAGGGCTTTCTTAGTAGAGTGGAAAGAATAGAAACTTGAAGGTCATCTACTCAAGGAAACCTCTGAATCTGGAGTATATTAGCATCTTCTGTCATTGCACTTGTCATTTGCCTAGCATTTATTATATAGGTAATTGTAAAGAAAGCCAACTTTGTACTAAATCATTATTTATCTAAATATATTGTTTAGGTAATTATTCATTTATTTTCTATTTTCCTAAATACCTAGAAATTCACTGAAAGTAAGGATTAAGTCTGTCTTGTTTTTTTCACAATATCAACTAGCGACTATATGACAGAAAAATATTGTTCAATTTATTTTGTATGATGAAATGTCTGAATGAATAAATGAATGAATGCTCTCATATTACTACACTTAGGACACATCTTTTTCTTTTTTAACTAACACCCACATTAATTCACATGCTTACTTTCAGATTATGTCTAAGTTTTGGACATAACTAAGTAATTGCTTTTATGGCAAGCCACCTAAAATAGTTTTGGAGGGAATAGGTAGAATGAATTTGATAAACAGTCTACTTTGCACTGTATCATTATCTCTCAGCAATGTTTTCCTCCCAAAGAACAAACAATATTTCTGCTCCAGGAGCTCACCTTAGCACTCAATCTAAAATTGATTACCATCCAGGCCTTATTAAAACACAGTTGATGAAACTGATATCTGAGAAAGGAAATCTCTGGAACAAGTTAACCGTGCACTACTTTATAATGGTTTTTAGCTCTATCCTATTATATGCAAAATCACCAAATATCTTACCTACATTGCATTGTTTAGCTCTTTGCTAAAAAGACACTATAAAAGTCATGGGTATTTATTATTATGTCCTTGGATATTGTGGAGGATTGATATAAATAATCATATACTGAGAATATGTCTACCTCCTCTAATGATATGAAGACACAATCACATGATCACTATTTTGTTCATTATTCCAATAAAAATGACTCATGATAAATTTCTCTGTAGTATAGTGTGAGGAAAAATTTATATATGTATATTTTTCTGATTAATATATATGTTTCCTTTATCTAATAGTGAGAAATATGAAATTCAATTTATTATCCTTTTTACCTTGCTTCTGGGAAATTCAATTCAGATACATATTTTTGCTCAATTACGTACCTATTTATGACCTCAGTTTCTGGATCTTTTCTCTATATTATATGTGAATATATTCTAATATGATTCTAGCAACCTATTTTTCCATGTGTTTTTGTCAAAAATTACCTCTATTTTTTCAAAGTCAACAAGTAAGATCAAATAAAAATGAAAAGAAAGAATGTCTTTCTTCCTTCAGTTAACCCCAGATATAATCCAGTCCTCATGGTCATGATCAAGTAATATATTTTCCATAAAGCCATTTTTGGTTCTTTACCTCCCAAGAATACATTTGGCTGCATAGTAGGACTATCATCCTAACAAAATTTAATACTTTACTATATATTACTTTCAAATATAAAGTCACATTTGAGATTATTTTTCAATATTTAAAGCCAGACAGAAATAAAAACAAATGCAAAAAACAAAAATAATCACAAAATTTTATACCACTTCAGGAATTAACTTGCTTTTCTTGTCAAATTATGAACATTACATAGAATGTTCATATGACTTCTAGGCTGCTCAGATTCAGAAATGAATGTCAGTCACTGCATCCAATTGAATCATCTTATTATTCTATGCCATCTGCCATTTTTGTTGTTCTGATTTTATTTTATTTTTATATTATATCAAGCCACTCAATAACATAAATAAACACATATTACTAAAAATATAAAGTAGAATAGCAATTATAATTCTCTACTGATGTTTCTTTTACCCCTCAATTAGATTGAAAACTTTTTTAAAGATAAGGGTTACATAATACTTATTTTTTATTTCTATATTACTAGAAACACAATGTTATATATTTGAAGACTCATCACAGCAATATTATATTTATCCCTGCCTTTTATCTAATAATACTTGAAGCATTATTATTGCATAGACAATCTAGTTATAATTATCAATAATATCATTAACCACATCTAATAGAATAAAAATGTTTAGATGCGCATTAACATTGATATGCAGTAAAGTTAACAAAAAGTATCAATGATTTTAATGATTTAGCTCTATATGACTTTACAAAACAGACCAAATGTAATTCTTTAAATATAAGTAGATGGGCTTCAAGCTATTTTCCATGGAAGGGTGATATAGATATTACCCTTTCCCCAAAATTTGGTATATTTCCAAATAGATATCAGTTCTTCCAAAATCTTTAAAACAAAAATTTTAAAGTAAAACATATGAGCTGGAGTTATAAATTGCATAATTGCCTTCAAAATATCCTTAATAAGACAGAAGCAACTAATTACATTTTCATCAGATAAAATTCTTATAACTTGAGTAACTTAGATCTTCAATGTGGTACAAAATTTTTTCTTTTTCTCTAAAAAGAGATTGAAAATTTATTCTAAATTTAGAGAAGTATTTGAAACACATTTTTAACACCAAATTACTAGATGCATTCTTTTCTGAGATTTGAAAATATATTATCATTTGAATAGGTTCTATTTTCAAAAATGTTTATTACACAATATCTCATCTTAATATGTGAACAATTTATTTCAGATTCCCTTCCAATTCCTGTTCATATGTAGACATACTTTACCTTAGGTAAAATCATAGCATAACCTTTAATATTGGCTATTTTCCTTTTTTAAGAACACATCACCAAAACATTTTTCTATAACAGCTTTCAATATGACAGTTTTTACTGACCATACACTAGAGTATTTAAAAAATAAAATGCCTCTATTAAACACTTATTTTAAACATATTTTAAAGGGCTATATAAAGATATTCTAAATAATGGCTAGAGGGTAAAGAAAGTAAATAGGTTACTTCAAAACTGAGGACAAAGAATGTTTATAACAACAAGTGAAAGAAAGTCTAAAGTTTTATTGTGTAAGAAGTGTGAGAATGGATAAGACAAGGCTATGGAGTGCTCTAAGATGAATGTGGGGATATGAGTTTAGCAGACAGAGTCTTCTATTCCCTTGTCTCTCTTCCACCTCATTAATAGTTTTTCTTATCACCACCAATATCATTTCCATGGGAAATCAAATCAAAACAAAACAAAACATAGTAATAGTGATAGTCTATATTCCCACTTAAGAGAAAACCACAAAAGGGTCTTTATCCTAATTGACCCATTAATAGCTTCTTTAGAGCAATGCTATCATAGGAAGTATTTTTTTCTTCTATGCTATTTGTACTTTGTAATGAACTAAATATTCTTGACACGAAATGCTTTAAACTGGAACCCTGGTCACTTGGTAACTATATGAATTTTATGACTGAATCATTAAATCACTAATTCATAGTTACTGCTAGACTTTTTAAAAAGCTTATGATATTTCCCCATTGAGAAAGAAAATTCAAATCAGCACTAGTTATATTACCTGTTTCAGACATCCTGATTTTTTAAGGCCTACCAATCATCTGAGAGCAATAGTCTCATAATAAAGCAAGTTGTTCAATGGACCCAAAAATTCATTTCCTCCACACCAAAATACCCAGCTCAAAACACGGCTCAGGATTTCCTCTGATGTGGGATAAAATCTTATTTTATTAAATTTTTTTTTAAGGAGGTGTCAGGGATTGAACTGAGGACCTTGTACATGGGAAGCAGGTGCTCAACTACTGAGCTACATCCATTCCCCAATGAGAGTTGGTTTTTTCATTTGTTTGTTTTGTTTTGTTTTTAGGAGGTACCAGGGATTGAACCCAGGACCTCATATATGGGACGCGGGAGCTCATCCACTGAGCTATATTCACTCCCCTCAATCTTATTTTATATATAATTCCCAGCATTCTCCTAAGTGCAAGCAAAGCAGCAATACTTTTTGATCCCACATCCAAGAATCCTCGGTTTTACCTTGTTATTGCCAGGCAAACTATTTATTAACAACAAAAATTGTCCTACAGTCTTTTTTGTTGTAGTTTTCATTTCAGATGTGCTGTTGGTCTGGTGTGGTGCACCATACATGAAATTGTACTGAAAAAAATATTCTGATCATTTTTCCATTAGTAATTTCAATTAAATAAATTTTCACAAGGCTCAACATATATTTTAGAAGGAAAGTGACCAGAATACATCCATTGCCTTGTTTATTGGTATATAATATGTTTAAGAGGAATATAGGAGCCTACTAAAAGATTAATTGCTAGATTGCAGTGGAGGTAAAACAAGGATTTAACACTGGGAAAATCATTAGTGCTCAGTACTGATTGCCAATATACAGACCAAGCAATTAATTGAGTTCATTTTTTAGCTGACACAATCATTTGGAGTATGGAATTTAAAGGGAATATTGGCATGAAGGTAGGATTCAAACTGGATCAAAGTCAGATCCTCACCAATTCTGAATACGTAAAAAATAAGAACGGGCAAAGCTAATGTTAACATAATAACATAGCACATTTTAAGAAATCCTTACTTTATGTGAATATAAGCAATGACAGAAAGAAGTACCATAGCTGTGGTCAGAATTATCTACCTACCCATCTATCTATCATCTATCTTCCTTTCTTCCTTCCTCCCTCCCTTCCTCCCTCCCTTCCTTCCTTTCCTTCCCTCCTTTCCTTCTTTCTTTCTTCCCTCCCTCCCTCCTTTCTTTCCTTCCTTCCTTCCTTCCTTCCTTCCTTTCTTCCTTCCTTCCTTCCTTTCTTCCTTCCTTCTCTCTCTCTCTTTGCCTCTCTCTCTCTTTCTTTCTATTTATCATCTATCTATCTATCTAACTAACTAACTAACTAATTAACTAATTATATGTTTAAGTCCTTACAAACACTGTTATCACAATTTGGCACTTAAATTATCTGCAAACCGATCATCAGCATGAGATTTTCAACTTGAGAAATTCAGATACATATGACTATAATAAGCAATAAAAATAACTGAGTTATAAATATAATTATAATTAATTAAAGGGATTAAAGATATTTAAGATCTTCACATTAAAAACATATTATAAGAAGCAAATATCAACACTAATATATGTAAGAATTATTATGAACACACCTTTATATGTCACAAAATATACAGAGTTTTCATTGGTGGGAAGGCAATTGTTCCTGACCGCCAAAATTATAAGAAACTCTTTAGCAATGTGTGATTAGAACCTATGTGAACACAATGTGTACTTGAACAATGCTACAGAAATATTTACACCTATGTTGAAATCCTATGTACATTAATGATAGTTGCTAAACTCAGTGCATCTGTGGTATTATCTGCCATTACTCTAAATATCAAAATAGAAAATTTAAGAAAAAGAGTAAGAAGGTTCCTTTGCATTGCTAAACTATCCCCTCCACCAATACATACAAAGTTTCTTGACAAAAATTATTCTCTTCTTTTTAAATATTTGCCAACTAGCATAAGCTTAGGATTATGATTACACAGGAGTTAGGATAATAATAACTCATAGTGAAGAGGAAAAAAATACTGTGATTCCCAATATAGTTAAAATATATGATATTAATTATTTAAAAGAGAATATAATTCAATTTCCTTTTCAAAATATTTTAAAGAATGAAAGACTGAGGTGCTTCTTTGCCCTAAAATAATGTTATAAATTATATTTCTTTAAATCTGTAGGATGGATAAGACTTTGTGAACAATTATGATTAAAAAAATAAAACATTTTATAGATGAGTTGTACTCTTAGCAAATCCTGTTAACTAAAATACCCCATAAACAAAACACAAGATAAAGGTGTTTTAGTAAATGATATATTAACTTTGTTTCAAATTGTGACATTACTGTAAAAATGAACTTTTACATGTAAATAACAAGTTTATCTTTTAAAAATTTGTTACTCCATAAAACAAAATGTGTATCTCAGTGAACCTGAAGAACTATTTTGTGAATACTGTTTCTTTATACTTCAATTCAAAACCACAGGCTATCCACTTTGACATTTTTTTACATGTCTTTGGAAAAGAGCATACATTTTTTAATTGAACTTTCTGAAATCAATGCATGTTTTCAATATTAAATAACTCAATCAAAATACATTCAGTCAAAATTGTTCTAATTTTTATTGGACCAAATTAAAAAATAATAATAAATAGTAATTTCTCAAACCAAGCACATACACATATTCTTGAAGCAAATATAAACTTGTTTCTAAGCCCACTGCAACCTCAAAAAGTCTTATAGTGCTGTAAAAAAAGAAAAGTAGAAGGGAAAATCTGTCCAAGGACTAGCTCTTCTTTATTAAGGCCCTACCATTATTGCCTTCCACAGTTCTATGCAGCCAACACAGTAACGACATTCCTCAACAATGTGAATAATTTCATTTCCTTTTAGTTACAAATGATAAAACCAACTCTAGCTATCTTGTGTCAAGTAATATGTGAACATTCATAGAATTCACTGAAAATATCACAAAGTTTTCAACAGTTGCCAACAAAATCAACAAGCATACAACAATGGTGGTAATAAGGCAAAGCAAAACAAAATCAATCAAACTATCACATACTTCATGGATTAATGGTGGAAAAAAGAGAGATTTCTTACCAAGTACACCAAGTCGATAGTTGACTGTGATGACGATTACATTGCCATAACTTGCCAAGACACTCCCATCATATAAATTTCCAGTACCTTCCATATATGAGCCACCGTGGATATACACCATCACTGGTTTGGGACCCCCACTGTCCCGAATATCTGAAAAATAAATGATTGGCAATTGTTCTTATCCTCAAAAAGTATACTAAAAAGGCACAGAATACATTTTCCTTTGTAGAGACAAGGGCATAGTTTTAATAGACTCTTTAAATTACTACTTTTGTTAAAGTGTTTCTTAAGCAACTCAGATGAAGTACTCTTTTGGAAAAGAGCATTAGGCATCCATTGTTTTCTATCTAAATTTGTATTTGTTTGGTGGACATAGAGTATTTGCAAATTTTGGAAATTTTTAAATAAAAAATGCAACATGATTATACTAAATCATTTATTCTCCAATTTGTGAACATAATAACACTATTGTGTCCTATGTTTATAAAAAGTTTCATTTCACTACTTAAGCACTAATTTCAGTAAAGTCATATGAATCTGTGCTCCTGTTGTATTTAATGAACCGTCATTTAAGTGGTATTTACTAGGAAGTACAGGTCATTTGCTCTTTCCACTTATCCCTTCCTTTGGGAGAGGAGTACAGACTAAATTAAAATTTTTTCACCTCTTTGTTTGACTATTGTAATATTTATAGCCCCACTATGGACAGAATACAGCTAACTTCAAGTATGATATGCTAAAATTTAGGGTAATGTTAAAGTGATTTCTATAGCCCTAAATTTTAATCAAATGTTTTTGCCTTTCTAACATACTTTCCCCATAATTATGTAGCTTCCAACAGAATCTAGGAAAATTGCATAAGGAAAGCAAGGTAACTTTAATCAGTATTAAAGAGGCACTAATTTCTATAAAAATGCAAAACTGTATATTGGCAAACATGGTTTAGCTAATATAGAGATTGAAATATTATATATGTTTATATCTATGATTATAAATATATATATAAATGAAACATTACTATTATATAGTAGCTCATGATCTCCTTATATCCACAACTGAAACAAAATTACATCAAGTGCATTATAATTTTTAGTGCCATATTGAAAAGTATCATTGAAAAGTATGGCTTTGCTCCTTCACGTCTGACTTTTTTTTTTTTTTTTTTGTCAAACTTAACTTCCCTACATCTTTGCAATTGAGACATCAGCCTTCAGGATGGACAAATAAACTCACTGAAGAAACTGAGTTTATTAGTTTTTTATTATTATTATTTGGAGACTGCAATACATTTTCTATGAAAAGGATGACCAATAGAAAACGCCTTGATTTTTCTACTATAATAATAAACATGATTTCTTTAAGTTACAAATTATTTTAGGATCAAGAATTGCAGCTCAACTTCCTGGTCCAAATTTTCAAGTTGGAGAAATTGCTCATAGCTGAACTTAGAATCTTTTGTATAAGATGATTTAAGCTTGACTTAATATCATTGTTTAAATGTATCCTCTTCTCTCTCCTCCCCCCCCCCCCCCAAAAAAAAAACAGTATATGTGAGAAGAGTGTCATATTTTTAAAAAGTAGTGAGAGGAGGATTCTTTGTTATAGAAACCATCAACTTGACACAGCCACATTTAGGAGGGAAACCTAAACTTATTTTCTCCTTGAATCCTTGGAAGGGGAAATGATATTCACTCATTCGTAAAGATTTGGGAGCTTGTGGAGATGTTAGACTTACAGGAGAAAACAATCCTTTTGAAACTGTTAAAGCATCCACCTTAAATGTCTGTTTGTTGTTGGAGTTTCAGCTTCTTATTTTTCTAGCATGGCTGGCACTGAAGGAGCAATAATAAATTATTAAACTGAAATCATTAACTGACTGTTCACAGCAGACACTGTACTCTGCTAATTGTATGCTTGGAGGTAGCACAGAGGGAGGCTGTTTCAGAATTCCTCTTTAATTAAAATTACATAGAATTACAAAGCACCAACTGTGAACAGTAATGAAATCTTGGTAGAACCATTCTGTTCACCTGGAAAATAATACAGGCACACATTGACATTGAAAAGACCTGCCACATTTTATACATAATAACTAAATGATGTGGGCTTTGTCAAAAAGACTAAAAAACATGACAATAGATTCTAGGAGCTATTTTGAGGAATATCTCTTCATCTTACTTTGAAAATTAGACTTGAAAGGATTATTGATAGTTTGGGTTGATTCTAATTTCCAATTTCTCTTTTCAAACTTTTCAAAGATTTCAGCTTTGCTTAAGAACTTAATATACCAAGCAATTATTTTCCAGAAAGTTCTATAAAATTCCAATACTGTGTTGTAAACATTTCTTTTTCCTTGAATTAAGCTGATATTAGTGCAATAAAGAACATTAGTTAATAGGTAAAATTCTTTTGCTAATAAAATTTGAGAAAATGTAATATTTCCATTTCAAAACAACTGGAATTTTTTAGTGTTTCGTAGAGTGACCCATCATAGACTTTATTTTTTATAGTGTTTTATCACAGAATTCCATCTTAGACTTTATTTTCTGCATAGTCTATAGGTCTTTTTGATGATAATGTAAATATAAGCAGTTACAATCATATCTTTATATACTTTATTTTAAAACAGAACCAGAATCTTTATAAAGAGATCTACAGATCAGATAGTCTATTATTGATTAGTATCAACTATTGCCATTATTTTAACTATGAAGTTTTTTGGAGTGTTTATCTTCAATGAAAATATATTAAATGTAATTTAGTCAATTATAATGAATTTATTAAAGCCAAGTCATCACTCTAAACCTTGTCTGATATTTTTCCTTAAAGAAGATGAGAAGGTGTCCACTACAGATTTCACTTAAAATTTCTTATTTGCAGAAACACCTGCTGCTGACTTGACAAAAATCATAAGAACATTCTCAGAAATCTTAACACATTAGTTAATTTCCAGTAAAATTAAAACGTTCATTAAGTGTGTTCATATTTTCTGTTATTTTTTATTTTTAAAGCCTTATGAAGCACCTAAGACTTTTAAAAGAGTGAGATGTTACGGGGAAAAATTTTGCACTGATGATTAGTCTTCTTCCCAAATTTTTACATTAAGAAATCATTTTAATTAAGTTTCTCAAGTTAGAAAAATAAACTGGGAATCTTAGTAAACACCTTGACTGCTGATTTTTGTAACTATTTTGTTTTTCTGACAAATCAAAATTTTAAGCAGATGTAGCAAGTGTCAGTAGATCTGGAACAGTTAATAGGATTTATTTGTGCTGACAACGTGGGTTTGAATCACAATTCCCTTTAATGTTCCTAGTGAGTAATTATTGGTCATATAACTCCTTAAATATGTGTACCGGCTCCTTTCTTAAAGGACCTATCAAATTTTTAATTGCTTATATTTTAGAGGTCTTGGCAGTTAACAGCTTTAAAATTGTGGAGCATGGCCTCAAATATTTCTCTGATATATTGAAAGACATTTCAAGATATTTTTATGCCTCTCATCTTTTCAAACCTCAGTCATCATTCAGAATTATCAAAAAGATTATAGCAGTGTTGGCCAAATTTTTGCTTTATTAAACCAGAATTGACACAACCAAAAATATATTTTTAGTTAAAAAATATACAAAAATATAAAAGAACAATTTTTAAAAAGGTCTATGTT
This sequence comes from Tolypeutes matacus, assembly GCA_026826555.1. Classification (NCBI taxonomy): domain Eukaryota; kingdom Metazoa; phylum Chordata; class Mammalia; order Cingulata; family Chlamyphoridae; genus Tolypeutes; species Tolypeutes matacus. The sequence continues at coordinate 56,477,538 of JAKSZT010053887.1, forward strand.
AGGTATAAAATTGTATCTGTATAGTGTCAATATTCATATTTAGGAATCCTTATTACACACAATTTAAATTTTTAAAAAATATTTCTTAAATTGCCAAAATAAATTGGTGGAAATCTGAGATATTGCTTTGAATCATTTTTATCGCTTCAGATCAGGCTTTTTTAAACTATAGAAATAGCCTGTAAAATTTGTGGTTCTTTTGGTTTTTCTAAAATGAAAACGATTCAGTTATGTTTGGACTAAAGATGGCAAAAGAGTGATGGATGGTAGAGAAACAACCAGAGAACGTTGCTGCTCCACTAGATACAAGGACTGAGTGATAGGTCCCAGTCAATGTAGCATCTGAAAGCAGCGACTGAGAAAAGGACCTGGAATTGGAGTAGAGGTGTTGGGCAACCGGATATAGTAGAGAATTCCTTTAACTGACCAGGTAACTAGACTTCTGATCGAAGTAGGAGTAGCTTTCAAGTAGTTTACATTTGCTGCTTTATGTCAAATCAAGATTTATAATAAACCAAATGTAAAAATTGGCCTCAGTTTTCCTCATGCTCATCTATAACATAATTTTTTAAAGGAATTTTATAAAAGATGTTTACACTTTTCTACAAAAACTGTTTTTAAACTGGAAAATATTTGAATTTATCTTTCTTGCCTTATAAACAATTATCCAAAACCAAAAAGAGGAATAGATTGAATTTGAATTGATTGTGTTAACATCCTATACTTTTCAGCATTTAAAAACGTTTATTGATTTGAAAACTTTTGTGACTCACTGGCTTAGTATTTAACCTGAATACTACATTCCAATTTAAATAAAGGTGTAAGATATTTTTAATGGCTATTTAAAAATGTTAAATGTGCTTCAAATGAGGTCTATAAAATAGATTCTCATTTACAGGACTTAGCTCACTAGGTTAGCTTAGAACTATCTATTGTTAACATGTAAATGTCTTTACTCAGAGCTGTTTTATCAAAGAGAAAAAAGAATCATATTGACATTGCAATGACAAATACAGGCCATTATATATCTTGTCATAACTTACAAAATTGTGTGGGACAGAGTATAAATTACAATGTAAACTATAATCCACAGTTAGTGGCAATGCTTCAATATGTGTTCCTCAATTGTAACAAATGTACCACAGTAATGAAGGATGTTGTTAATGTGGGAAAGTGTGAGAGGGGAAGGGAGTGGGGCATATGGGAATCCCCTATATTTTTGATGTAACATTTATGTAATCTAAAGTTCCTTTAAAATAAATAAATAATCATATTGAATCAGCAATCAAACTTTTAAAAAAGAAAATAATGTGTGCTAAACTTGTGGCTATTTTGGAAAAATCTGTAGTATAAAGAGCTACACATTAAATTCTTTTTGTTTAGGTATTATTTAGATAAATATCTATGAATTAAGGATTGTCAGAGGGCCCAGCAAATTCTAAAGTCCTTAAATAGAAGCACTTGAGAGCAATAGGAAACGTAACCCATGAACTACAACGCCAATAAAAATCGTGAATGTTTGAATACTTCAGATTTTTAAGAAATATTTAAAATAGTCACAATTTGTACTATGATATTATAACTTTATCTTTAGCTATTTAGCATTCAAAATGATAACTCCTGGGCAGTTATTATGATTTATTTCAAATATTAATGACTGCTTTGTGTTTAATCTTTAATCCACTCCCGGTATTCATGAAAAATGAATGTTTAATTAAATGTCATAAATCACATTTACTTGAAATAATTCTTAAATATTATAAAAACGTTAACACAATATGATTTTTATAATTTTTTAAATTTTCAATATTTTGCCTCTATCATTTAATTTTCTACTATAAAGGATTTATTAAATATGTATATAAATGGAAACAATGCAAATTGTTTAGTAAAGATTCAGTTATTCATTGTTCTCTTGTAATTCATGGAAGTAGCACTTCTAGTTTTCTTTTGGAAAACCTTTCATACCGTATTATTGGTATCTTTATGATATTTAATTTCAGGTTTCTGATAGTTACTTTTAAACCTGGGAATAATTTAGCCAGGAATCATAACTAGTATAACATTTAAAAAAACAAACAACCAGAGAGTCCCGAATGGAATCAAGATGAACTGAAGCGATCAAAAGTTCTCCCTAGAGACTCATTTACCACCAGCTAAAGGCACACAATCAACATGAGAAATGTCTAACCAATCTAATGAGTATTTAAAATTACAAAGAGTAAATCAGAATTGTGTGGCAGAAAAGTTGGAGAGTACAATTTTGATATTAGGGAAGTAGGGAATGTTTTATTTCTTACAATTGGCAAACGTTGAAAATTAGAATATTTTCATTTACTGGTCTTAGAAATTATGCCCCTTTGAAATGAAAGGACATCTATATAGTCTTTAAAAAACAAAACAGAACTGAAAATAACCAAAGCACTCACTGTTACCAGCCCAGAGAACTTAAGTGATTATACAATGTTTGCTCAAGAAACACTTTATATCAGCTTTTAGCTGGTCCTTCATTTTTTTAAGTGTGGGTTCCTTTTAAATAAATATCAAACGCAAAAAGAAACACATTTTGATATTGGGTAAAATATTTACATAGATTAGGAAACATGCAAAATGGGTACAGAGAGACTACAAGGTAGAGATTGTTAGTTCAAAGAATATGGACAAATTTCAGTCAAAACGTGGGATGAAACATATCAAGAGTCAGTTCAAGAAAACAAAAATATGCCCCTCTTTTTAAAATATTTTAATGATTGGCATCAAAATGTAAAACTTAACATTCATCTTTTAAAAATTAAAAATGCATATTTATATGTAACAACAAGCAAGAAGACAAAACACATTAAAAACGGGAATTAAAAACAACTCTTCAAAAAAGACAAGAAGTAAAAAAATAGAAAGGGGTGGGAAAAGTGATTGAGGCCCTTGTCATGCAAATAGATTTGGTGGAAAAAAATACCTTCATCTTCAGCACCGTCATTATCACCTAAATCATCTGTCTGTTTCTTTGTAAGGGGACCTAGGATTGAGAACGGAGAAATGGAGGGGAAAAAAAAAAAGACAATTCAAGAATAAACAAGACTGAGGGGAAAAAAATAACTGTAAATTCTAAAATTCTCAAGGATATTTCCAAAAAGAACGGGGAATGGTTACATTAAAGTTGATTATCTGTTTTATTTAAGAAAAAAAATCTCTATCCCCAAAATAGCTCATAGATTTGGTTTGTGAATTTATCCAGCATAAAAAAGTACAATATCATTTGGAATTCAAGTTATAAGCAAAGGAAATTATTTTTAAAAAATACCCACTGCATATAAAAATATAAACAGTTTTATTAGCTGAAGGAACTTATTCAGTGTCTTTTCTAATTTAAAATGGTGACAACAATAAAGTAAGTCAAACTCATTCTTTAATTTGGGATAATATAATAACATTCGGGAAAACAAAGATGTGAACATTTTTAGGGCGTTCTTTTTCTTTTTTTCTTCAGTTATTTTTGTAAGAGCATTAACACTTGGGTTTTACACATCTTTAATTCAAAAGAATCTTTCAAAACTGTGACTTTTAAAATTACTTGTCATTACACAAGCATTTCCCCATGTGGATTGATTTAAATATTTGCAGAGGATTGAAGACATTTGCAACCTGGGCAAACGCATCAACAGATCATCTCATCACTCAGGTGGAGGAAAGACACCATCAGTGGAAGTCAATGTTTAGCTGTTAAGGTAGTTACAGAGTCAGGGTTTATATTTCACAATCAATTTAGTAATATAATAGAATTATGCCCTAGTGCAATTTCATGCCCAGTATAGTTATTTATAATAGGATTATAGTTTAGGAGAATAATTATATTAAAACACTGTGAATGTTTAATAAGTGTTTAATTATTCTTAACAATGCTAATTTGCTAGAATAAAGGAGCACACCTAAGGGGAAGTCAAAGGCCATATGAAAGTAATTTTAAGTGTCACTTAGTTGACATACTCAGCACACATAAAGCAGTGAAGCCCCACATTCTCTTTTGTTTCCACAACCATTTAATTTATATGACATTTCATAATCATCATGCAAAAAGCAATCATTACATATACAGGCCAGTCAAGATAAAAGACAGCCAATAACTTAGGAGCAAGCAAGACAATTTTGTCATGCATAAAATAAGTCATAGAAAAAGGAGGAAAAAAAGGGACTGAAAGTAATGTTGATTCCAATAATGTAAATAGTGAAGACACAGGCATTAACTGTAAGCACACATCATAAGGAAGTATTGTTAAACATTCTGAGAAAAAATTCTAACGCTTTTCAGTGATTACTGCACACTATGTTTGCAATTCAAAATTAAATCTATAATCACAACCCTCAAAGAATGAAAACCACCATCCCTGAAAACAGAAGGCAAAAAACTGAGATAAACAGCTATGCTTCATCAACTCAAAGAGACAGTCTTGAAAAATAGTATTAACTAGAAAAGATCAAAATACAGGAAAGAACAATGCAATTGAATGAACCAACTGATTACCTCAATAGTAAAGGTCGTGGTTTCAAGGTCATTCCAAATACAGACAGGGGAAATGTACACAATAAATTAATATAATTTTATAGGTATACCAGCAAGCAATCATTCATTAAGAGAAAACCTAGGTAGAAGCAACAGTTTATGTTCATTGGCACTCAGTTGCATGATATTCACAGAATTCTGTTTTTTTTACATATGACTCTGCTTAAAAGTAAAAAAAAAAAAAAAAAAAAAAAAAAATTTCTTAGGATTATTTGATATTCATGCAACAATGTTGCTGCATTTCTGAAAAATATACATATGCTTTTATTTCCAATTTTAACACATCATGCACAGTGACCAAAAAGTAGACTTAGAAAATTATATTATCAAGTTTTTATTTTTCTATAATTACCTAAAGCAATAATTGAACAGCCTTCAACAAATATATTTTCTTGGATTCCTATTTTCAAGGATGCTACATAGAAGGCATGGATTTATTTACTGTTTAGTAAGACAGAATAATTGCAGTGGTAGTTGTTATTTATTGCTGCCAAAACCACTACCTATTTTCCAATTTTAGTTAAATTACTGAATTTGCTTAATTTTTGGCTATGTCACAAAGCCAGTGAAGTGAGCTCAAAATATTTTTTGCTGAATCATCAGTTCACTAATATTTGGAGGCACATATAAAACCTTTCACAATTAAATTAAATCACTCTCTTCATTTTGAGCAGCCTCTATAAGGTAACTCTCTTGGACAATTTAGGTGGAAGTGTCTTCCTTTCCCCTCTAGGGTACTCAAGGCTATTTAACCTGGCTTCTTTGGGAAATCTTTCAGGTTCTTCAGCGACCTGGCTAGTAATTTTACACACTTGACGTGCACACAGAATTTCTAGCTCTAGGGTCTATGTTAAATGCGAAAGTAAGAGATTTTGTTTATTAAAACATGATCTCCCACTTCTTTGCATGTGGGACATGGTTCTGAGCTGCCATTTGATTCTGGATCTGCATAGTAGAGAAGCCAAGGAAATGACACTGAATATAAGGAGAGAGTTGTTTTCAGTGATGAAATGGTTGAACCAACTTTTGTGACATTAACTGTTATGGCCTTCCTATCACAGGGAGTTGCATAGCTCTAAAACAATGTGGGATAATGATTACATGCATACATTGCATAGAATGCTGCTTACCCTAGCAAATCTGAAGAGTTAGAAACACATGTAGATGTAACCTGAGCACCACAATTACAAATATCATCATAATCCTAGAGGAGGCTTCATAGAGAGTTTTCCCAATTAAAGAATCTCACTTGCCCAATATTAAATAACACCTTATTATTACATGATGGTATATTGTTTCTAAAGTGTGAATTCCAGTAATATTTTAGTGATTCCACCCTTTTTTTTTTTTTTTTTTTAACATCAAGAATTTTCTATGCATCTGATTTTTGAAGGTTTCCTGGGAAGAGGAGGGCTGATAGTTTCTGGCAAACTGATTAAAAGAAGGAAAACAAATTTCCTTTATTCTTTATGCCTAAAGACACAGAATAAATATCTGAGAGGGTCCAGGGTTGATAATCAAGAGACTCAATGTTGATTTCTCTGAGGAGGCCTCAACAGAGCACATGCCTGTGATTTACAGAAACAGATCCCTACAGGAGCTTAAGATTCCTTATTCTTATGCTGAAATCAAAACAGCCCACTGCCTGAGCTTCCTTCTTTCTTAGGACATCAACAACTCTGACTCATTTTTCCTTTATTTTTAAAAGGTTACAATTGATATAATTGCTGAAGTAAAAGCATTTAAAATAAAAAGAAAATATTGTAAGAGGTAATAACTGTCAATATTCTTATGAAAATTAAACAACCACATTTTAGAGACCACATATTCTTGTAAGCTGAGCAACATGATTTCCTAACAGGTAGAACATTTATCCTTCACACAGAAATAATAGTTGTTAACAACATTCCAACTACAGCTTATGCTTCTCTTAAACTACAAATACTGCATTTTCAATACCAGCAGTTTAAATGGGTATCTTAAAGCACCAAAATATAAAGCAAATGAGACCCTTATAACCTGTGCAGAAGTGATTTATTCTACCTAGAAACTCTATAGAATCTGTCCTCCCTGAGGAACATGCACATAACTCTCATTAGAGTTAATAGGAAAGTAGACCTCATGTCATTTTGAAAGGGAGTGAAAGTAATTACAATATTTTATAGCTCCTATAGGTAATAAATAGATTCCGTTCTGAAACAACAGGACTAACAAAGGTAAGGGGAACTCCTAACCATGAACTTTGAGCTTATTTAATTCTAAAATAATCCCTTTGCCATTAACATAAACATAATTCAAAGTGTCGGCCTTTACAAAGGATGTGTAATACATTCTTCCATTTCAGAATCAGACCGCAGTGCTTTTTATTAAAAAAAAGAAAAAAAAAAAGGAATAAAAATACCAGCATTTCTCTAACGGATGAATAATTATGAGCTCTGAAATAATTACTATCCATCCATATTAATGTTACTTTTTATCATTCTCTTTGATGAAGGGCTAATATACTTTAGGTCTCAAGTACATTAGAACCGATTATAAATTCCATCATTACAGGTTCAATTCAGCAGAAATTATCTGTACTTTGTGTCACACATATCTGTAAAAGGCAAGAGGGTTGAAGGTATTATTAGCTCCTGACTTAGAAAGCTGGCCATGAGAAATGTGTCCTTCTCACCGGAACAAGTCTTTGAAATTTTCAAGATAATATAGAGTTCCAGGCTCCAGAGAGTCCCAGGATAATATATGGAAAACCCTTGCTAATGACCTGAATTTCCTCTTTTCACAATCTCATTACCAAGCAGCCTTTGAGGTAAACTAAAGCTAAAGAATTCCTAAAGCCACTTCCACATAATGGAAGAATTTAAAGAACATTGCAATTGTTCTTCTGGAGCAATTGGAAGCAGGCTAAATATTTTCAGGGATGCATTCTTTTTAACAAAATGTAATTTAGAAAACTTAGATCAAGATGTGAAAAATCTAACTGTGTCTGTTCCATAAGGCATGCAATGCCAGAATTCAATACATTTTAAGTAACAACAGCAGTATATTATTGTACTTGACTTTTTCCAATGTTTGACAAATATTAAAATACACCCTTTTTGAGAAATTAGATCGCATAACATCTGGTATCATTGCAAAGATATTGAATTGTACCCCCTGAAATTTTGTTGATAATAGATTTTATGTAACTGAAATACACATCTCTTAAGAATACAGAAATGAGTGAAAGTGATGGTTTGGGCTAATACTCAATTTGATATTTAATTAACTAAAAGTTATCACACTTCTTGAAACTATCAATTATATAACCACATACGAATAAATCATACCTTCAAAACAATTTTCTTCTTAAATATCTGGAAACTTTTTCAATAAAAAAAGCAGAAAATTTTCAAGCAATGTCATAAATCTGCATTATGCTAAAATAAAAATATAATGCAAACCACCATCATAAGATATAGGAAGTAAACTTTGGAATTGATCATTTTCAAAAGAAACATATCTATGTAAATCTTAGTGGGGATACTCTGCCATTCATGATGTCTGGGCATCTTTGTAGAGTGAGCTAACAATTTAGGCTCATGGGTCATTTGTACACACGATATGGAAGAAACTAGATTCCAGGGTATGAAAGCAGAATGCATGCTCTATGTTTATCTTTCTGTTGGAAGAAACACCCACAAACTATATTCTCTCAGATAGTTCTTCAGATGAAGAGAATAGCTTAAAATATGAGTTTTGGGAAAAAGAGAATCCCATGTCAAAGTTGAGAAAAGGGGAAAAGGAAAGCTTCTATGGTCCAGTTCATTGAGAAGTACTCACTTACATTTATAAGAAAAACAAGTTTTTCCTTCATAAAAATTACCTTGATTACAACACTCTGATGTCATAAGCAATTCTGTCTTGAATAGTGTGGCAGTTTGATGTAATTATGAATTCCAAAAATATAACTGAATCATGCTTGTAAACTGATCTGTTAATCTGGGCATGATTAGGTTAGGATTAGGGTGTTGAGCCCCACCCCTTGGTGGGTGGGGAATCGAATATAAAAGGCCAGTTGAAGCAGTCTTTTGAGAAGCAGTTTGATGTTGGAAAGAAGGCCCCAGGAGAAGAGAAGCAAGCCGTTCGCCTGATTGTCTGCAGCTGACCTTGTGGAGGAAACAGGAGCTAAGCCCGGAGAGAAACGCAGCCCCGGGAAGAGAGAAACCCCAGAAGCCTGAACCCTGGCAAACGCCAGCAGCTGTCTTGCTCTAACACGTGGCAATGGACTGTGGTGAGATAAGAAACTTAAAACTTTATGGCCTGGTATCTGTGGACTTCTACCCCAAATAAATACCCTTTATAAAGACCAACCCATTTTTGGTATTTTACATTAGCACCCCTTTGGCTGATTAATACAAATAGGAATCAGGAAATTTTTTTTTTAAGTTAACAAAAAGTAAATAAAATAGGCTAACCCCTACTTTGAACATCACCAAATCTGCACATGCTTATTTTTTTGTAACTCTATATGTGTTTGGTTTAGATAGATAGATAGATAGATGCAATGTTTCTACACACAAAGTATTTCACATTAATGTTCCCTTCTCATCTGGTGGAAAGCTGCTTCACAAACTTTTTAGTGCTTTGTCAAGACATCCTCTCCACTGCCTTGCTTTCCACACAGATGATCCAGATTCTTCTAGAGCAGACATAAGTGCTACCAGATGTCTGGAGCTGACTTATTAAGGGTTGTTGATTGGGATGGCATCAATAGCCCAACCTCCCCGACAGAGCTGCATTATTCAGTCATCAGCCATTCAACAAATAGGTTTTATAGTAGGTGCTTAGGATACACCATGAGTAAAACAAGCAAGGCTCCTGCCCTCATGGAAAGTGAATCTTGTAGGAGGAAGAGACATTGAACACATAATCACACTGATACGCATATACTTACAAATTGTGTTAAGTGTGAAGAAAGAAAAGTGTTGGTGTTATGACAGGTTATAAGAGGGGACCTGGCCAAGCCTGGGGATGGCTTCATTGATTAGGAAGAATATGGCCTGAAGTCTGTAGGATTAGTGGGCACTAGGCAGGCAAAGAGGCTGGAGATGGGAAGGCAGAGTGGGAAGAAGATTCCAGCCAGAAGATGTAGCATAGAGAAAGGCCCTGAAAAGTAAGGGAACCTGATGATCAGCATAGCTGGCATACAGAAAGGATGGAGAGCTAGAGAGGTATCAACCAGACTATGCAGTGCCTCTAGCTGGGGATTTTGTCTTAATCCTAAAAGCAATGGCAAGACATTTAAAGAGTTTAAGGACTCACTGATTAAATATGCCCTATCGGAATCTTAGAAAATGAGAAAGCGGCAAAGTCTTTTTAAGAAATACGGCAGAGAATATTTTATACAGAGGCCTGCATTATATTCTCATCAGAAAAGAATAGCTTTATTAAAATGCAATTAGATAATGGAGAAGAAACCTTTACTACCTTATTCTATTTCTATTTACAAATAAAAAGAATATCAACCAAAAATAAAATCCAAGGCTCCAGCATATCTGAAATTTTATAAATTTGTTCCTCTTTTACCACACAGGCTGGAGTCTGTTGGGAACACTTCTGTGTTTTCTCTCTTGCCCGGTATAATAAATGTTAAGCATATATTAGATCCTATAAAAACACTTGTGAATCCGGTAATTGTGTGCCGAGGTTCATAGGACACCAGAGCATCCTCATTACACAGGTGAGGAAACAAAAGTACAGTGTTGAATTGACTTTGCCCAGATCCCAAAGCTATTTTAGAGCAAAGCTAGGTCTGGGTCTCAAGTTTCCGATTACCCAATCTAGTTAGCTCCCTTACAGTAAATGACAGAACAGTAAAAGACAAGCAGAGGCAAGGAAAATTTGAGTATAAGAGTATTTCATGCAGTGTGAATCTGTTGTAAGTAAACCATAAAGTAGTGGATGTGCCATGTTATATTACAACTATACAACCTTTTGGTACTCCCCTAATCAATTTGTTTCATTTAGATGTCATTATAGGTTAAAATCTAAATAAAAGAAATACTTACAGAAGTACCGTTCAAGGGAAAATACAGAAAAACTTTAGGAAACAAGCCAATTTGGAACGACAAAAAGATTCTAGAGCTTAAACCAAATAAGTCATATCAATTAAAAGGAATACTTTCCCAATAGGGTATATTATTAAACTGAGTGGTGTGTGGAATAATTTAAGTGTGGAAAATTTTAATAATAAAACTGAGTTAAGAGAAGGACAAGAATAAGTAAGGTTAATGGATGGCCGTTTAGGCCAGTGAAATGTGAAATGCTTCCATACAGGTTAATAAACAACTAATGCCCAGAAAATCCAGAGTCCTTCTACTATAATACCCAAGATTCTTTGGATCTGTCCTCTTCCCCTGGATGCCCTTTTTGTACCATTATTAAGGAACTAAAGAAACTGCATTATTATTATTTTTGCAAAAGTTATGAGGTAGGTGGCATTATCTCCATTCCTCCAGCTGAGGAAATAGAGGTTAGTGAACTTGTTCAAGAAAACTAATGTTTTGCTAAATGCTTGTGATGGTTTGAAGCTATATGTACACCAGAAAATCTTGTTCTTAAAGCTAATCCATTCCTGTGAGTTTAAACTTATTGTACTTAGGGCTTTTTGATTAGGTTACTCCAGTAAGGCATTAAGGCATGGCTTAGATGGGGGGGGGGGGGTATCGTAATGCTCTTACTGGAGTCCTTTAGAAAAGAATGGAATTCAGAGGGAGAGAGAAAGAAAACCAGAGAAGGCAGAAGCTAAAAGCAAGGAAACCCAGAAGAGAAGGGACAGACCAGCAGATGCTGGGGTTTAGGAAGATTAATTTGCCCAAGGTCTTCTATTTAAAGTGTTTGTGTTTGGGGGTGGGGCCACCAGGATGTGGGCTTGGTTCTGTGTTATTCTGGAATTTACACCATTAGGACAACTTGGTGCTCCACAGGATATCACAAAATCGTCAAAAATGTCTTTAGGAAGAGCATGAGAAAGTGTGCCTCCTTGGACTATACATGACTATGAGTATATTTGGGAATCCCTAACCACTCAGAATAAACTCTACTACGATTTCATTACATGGCATTGAAAAGAAGAAACAGTAAATGAAACAAGGTCAAAATGTGCTAGGTTATACTCTATGATATGAGGAAAGAGAGCACACAGAAAAAGACATGTGTGGGTATTGTGCTTTGCTGAATGGATGAATCTCATAGATTTTCTGTCCCTAACAGAGATGTGGAACAAGCAGAACAGGATTAGCTTCTCATGGAGGTAGGCCTGTTGGATGAAGGTAGAAAATATGGAGAACAATAAATTTGAACCTGAGTCTGTTACAGTCACACTACTAGAGCCCAGGACATGAAACTGTGAATCAGTTTCTCCCACAAGTACCCAGAGATCCTCTCCATGAGGTGGCTCATCTCAAAATTTCGGCTGCCACATTCTGTAGAGAAAGGGCCCCAGATAAGTAGCAGAAGGTCTGGGCTCCACTTTGGGCTCTGCTATACAACTAAGTGATAATCTGTATGACGTTGTTTAAGTCACTTCACATGGTTGAGCTGTTATTTTTTCATATGTCTAAAGGAACAGACACTGTCATATATCCACCTCATGAGATTGTTGTAAGATAAAATAATATGGTGTTTGAAGAAGCACTGCAAAAGGTTTTCAAATGTAATGTGGAAGCTTTCTATTATTGGCATTAAGTGAGCTGGAAATAATGGGAATATCTGATTACAAAAGTCATGGCTATGACACAATGAACTGGCTCTATCACACACTCAAAAGAAAAATGTTTGCATTATCAGAAAGGAAAAATTTACATACATATATTTTTTAAATTTTCAATTGTTTTTAAATTAAAAGCCTCTTGCATCCTTCCATTCCTATTAAGAATACAGATCTGCAATCAGGTTTCCTGATGTTGCATCCTGGCTCCATGCTCTACCAGTTGAAAGACTTGGCAAGTTTTTCCAACAACTCTGGTCCTCTTTCCATCTATAAATCAGGAATAGTGATAAAAAACAAGCTCACAGGACTGTTTATGACATTAAAGGTGGTAATATCTGTGTACTTTTGGAACAATGCCTGGCATATATGAATCACACAATAAATATTAAAATTATTACTACTACACATTAAATAGAAAACTAAACCAGAAATAAACTAGATTGACATTAGAACAATTACATGAGAAAAAATAGCTTATGATATTGTTAGAGGAGCTCTAAATTGACCTGCAGGCCTGGGTTACAAAATGGTTCCCAGCAAAAGAGGAGCAAAGGTGAATATGGTACACTGATACAATCAGACCTCAGGAATGCATAGCTTGAGAAAGAGACTTCCAGGAATAAGGACAAGAAACAGAGGCCTAAATTCTGTCCAATCCATTTCAGACAAGTTTCCTTCTTCCTTGATGTTCCAATAAGCCGCCGGAACAGAACTCAGCAGACAACCACCATTTCCCTTTTTTTGGACTATAAATTCCCAATACCCCCAGAGTACTTGCGAACACCTGCATTTACTTGGTGTTGTCCAATTCGAAAATTGTTATATTGTTAAAAAAAAAAAAAAAAAACTCTCTTCTTTTTATTTGCATTAACAATTCTTTCGACAGTATCTTTTTAAAAAGTGAAGGTTATAAATGTATTTAATGAAACCATTGTTTGTCCATTTACTGTTAATACTTAGTCACTATAGATTTGAAATTGATTATCAGCAAATGAGGATAATAATAAATACTTTATTTATTTTTTATTTTTTTGCAAATGTCAGGTCTGAGTTTGTAGCATTAAGGAAAAATGAAAAACAAAATGTCAGAAATTCTTTATTTCCATTACAATAATACTCATTAGTGAGAGACTTGACAGGTTTAAGATAAACTAGCATTTCTAATACTTTAATCAGTTAAAATGCCAAAAATTTTTGTGAGAAGGTAAGAATGATATTCTGGATGAACTCCTATTTCAAATTATCTGAATATTAAAGTATTTTTTGCTAACTCCATTACTTACCGATACCAATGATCAAACTCTATTTCATAATTTGGGAAAGTGTTTAAAAGGTATTTACGTTCGCCAGCAGTGCAGGGGGTATTGCTGAAGGATGATCCCACTCACAATGCATCTTTAGTATGCTCAGCTTAAAAATATCTAAAATAGAAAACATGACAACTGAAAGCTGACTTTCTATCTTGTCTACGAATTGTGTTTAGGGGGAGCCCATGAGCAAAATTAAGGTACTTGATCTTCAAAATATAAACATGTCATCTTAAAAGAGGCTTGCCTTTTAAGTATTTAATGGTTACTGTATTACAAGAATCAATATGGGATAAGAGGCCCCATGCTTTATTGATTTCTCCTTTCCTGCATTTTCATTCTTCTCTTTAAACCAAAAAATGCTACAAATCAAGCTATTTTTAAGATAGTCCATAATAATAATATTACCAAAGATAACATATTTAATGATAATATTGAGCTACTGGCAGCCAAGATTGCCTTAGAAGAAAAAAATTTTGGCCATTTAAATATAAATGTTTTTCCAGTCTCCAGCATTTTTATAACCAAAGTATAATATATATATATATTTTTTCTTTTTTTCAAATATATGGAAATCACATTTGAGTTTGTTAAATATTTTACATTTAGATAAACACTCTTGTCCTGAATACCAGGGAATTTTTATTTTAATAAAGACAGCTAGAACCAGCTGCATTAAAATTTAAAGCAATTAAAACATATACAACTGACTTTAGGCAAGAGATGTGTGTCCAATAATTTGCACATGAATCAAAGTTTATAAATTTTAAATATACTGAGAGAGGATGCAATGTTGAGTAACGTGTGGTAAATTATTTGGAAAAATAAATCTTTTTTATAATGGAATAAGCACCATAGTATCTGTTTCATAAATTATCATTCCTATGTATTTTTCCTTTGAATATAGATGTACCTGTTTTTATTTAGTATTAAATCTCACCTCTTCTGATCCATGTTAAGAAATAATATTTAATGTTTAATCGCATATAATTAGGCCAGAATCTGTTCATACAATTTTACAAATAACAGTAATAGTTGATTTATAAATATGAATATTATGTTCATACACATATATGTGTATGTATGTGTCTTGATGGTATGTATTTATACCCACCCACTACACACATATAATACATGGGTTCATATATCTTTTGTGATTCACCAACAGATAATTATTCACTGAGAATTAGTGATTGTCAACATTATTTTATTCAAATGGATTCAAAATTGGTTTCTGCAGACCGTTATTCTGTATATTCTTTGTTAAGGAGAAGGTCAGTGAGAAAACTCATAAGAGAATAGGAACATAGAAAAACCAAAATCAGTCAACATTAAAAAAATTTAAAAAAAGAAGAAATCCTGAACAGGCTGGGATAGCCAGGAAAATTTCACAGCTGGAATACTTTCCCCACATCTCCCCCACTACCTCTGTGTTGAACAGATCTTTCAGAATTAATCCCTGTAAAAAAATCTATAAAATTCAGTTATCTAGACAAATGCTTCTCAAACATGAGTGTGAATAAGAAACGCCTAGGTAGCTTATTATAAGTGACAATGTCTACCCTCCCTTACCACTAAGATTGGTTGCAGTTCGGCCTAGAACTCAGTAATTTAATGAATATTCCAGGTGATTCTGATGAATGAGGTCTATAGGCTACACTTTGAGGAAAACTTGGGAGCCAGACCCTTTTTTCTATTTTTAGGATCTGGACTCTTTCCTTGTTTTAACTTACTGGAGAGTAAAGTGCAAAGCTATACATAAATATATGAAATAGATCATATAGTATACATGATATGACTGGAAAGATTTGTGTGACTGCAAGATCCACCCAAGGAGTACCTTCTCTTTGAGAATGTAACGCCCAGAAGAAACAGCGTGGCCCACTCACAAAGTGTTATTTTGTGAGAATATTTAAATATATACATGCAAACAGACGTACATACACATAAACCTACATGCATATCTCTACAATATATACTATTGCCATTGAAAATATTAAATAGCTCTATTTCTATGCTTTCTCATTTAGAAATTTAGTTAAGAAATAATGTCTGTCTCAAAATAGTGCATACCACATTGGTTTAACATTTATTTCATACAATAATACATTAGATTCTTGGAATCCACTATATTACTAAGGACCATGTCATACCAGACTTTAGTAAAACTAAGACTGGAATGAGGAAAATCATTCTTAGACAAAGCAATTAACCCAAGTTAGGTTGTTTAGAATGTACTTTTAGGGAAATTGAGGAATATAATATAAGGAAAATGTGAAAACTATGAAGAAATATCTAAGGGGAATAAATGCCAAAGAGTGAGAGAAATTCACCACCCAGAACATAATGAACTAGAAGGGAACTATAACAAGAACATCATACAGTGATTCAAGGGTGGTGGCACCACCTGTGGCTTGGGAAACAAGGAATTCTTGGCCTCCAGTCTATTCAGAAGGCAGGGAGCAGGGAGGCTTTTGAACAATTATTATTAGTAAGAACAAAGGGGAAGTCTTATTCTTTTTATCTTCAGGCTGTTGATATCCATGCCTCTCTCCATGTGTAATAGTGTGTCTATAGTTGTGTGTGTGGGCATCACATCTGTCTCTGTGTGTGCATTGCTTTTTGTGTGAATGTGTGTGAATTTTTCTGTCTAGTTAAATGTATGTTTCATTCCCTCTTTGTGGAGGTACATGTGACTCATTTTGTTTTATGTGTAAACATCTTTGAATGTGTGAGACTCTCTGTCCAGTACATGTCTACTTATTTGTGTGCCTCTTTTCCTTGCATATCTCCCTGACTAGGTCCATGCCTCTTTTACCGATCTGTTGTGTATATTTAAAGTCTCTCCATTTATGGGTTTCTCCTTCTCTGCTTCTTAATATCTTTAACACTCTGCCTCCCATTGCATCTGTATTACATGTATTTCTCTCTGTGTGTCTCTCTGATCATCTCACTCAATCAGAGTCTACAGTGGGTGTCTCTAGGTTTGTTTCTGATGGCATGCGTTTCTATTTCTTGTATGTCTTTGCATATCTTTCTTTTTTCCAATGTCTCAGGGTATGTCTTTTTTTCTCCCTGTTGGTGTGGGTATCACTAGGGGGTGTCACAGTGTATCTACTTCTCTGCTTGCTTCAGACCAGGCTCTACCTAACAAATTCCATGGAAATATTTTAATATTTATTTTCCTTACCTTTCCTAAGATATTTTGTTGACACTCAACTTTCATACTCAGAATACCTATTCCATGATCCTAATGTCTCTAAGTCTTATTTCCTCAAGTGAAAATGGAGATAAAGGCACCTTTATTGTAGGATTGGTATGAAAATTATGATGTAAAGCTCCTAATAACTTACCTAGCACATAGTTAGTGCTCCAGAAATCCTATTACTCTAATCAGTGCATATGTCTAGGCTGAAATTTTGTTGAAAAGTTAAATTCCCCCAAGGAAACTTGCTATATAGCCAAACATTTTTAAGAGATGACTTCATGGGATGTTCCCATTAAAATATATATATAGCTAGATTATCACTATGAATTGGATCCCTTCAAAGAAATAATAAGACAACTTTCAGGAAAAAAAAAATATTAGAACATATGTTTCCATGCTTTCAGTGGTCTACACCCCTAATCCAGTTGCTTTGGATTATACACTATTTTAGATCACTTAAAAAGAGCTCAAAATGATGTCTAAGGCATGAGATGATCTCCTACAATTTCCTTATTTGAAGCATGTGAAGACATGAAGCCAGGGAAGCTGAAGAGCTCAGTGACTTGCTCCAAGACAAAAGAGTCAAATGTGCTCTGAAGAACTCTGCTCCTCAGTTTACATTGTTTCCAATACATTTTGCTGCTTCCACTATGGATTTTTTTTTTAATTAATGTTCTCTTTTCAGTAGTAAATTCATTCAAATAATTCAAAAGTTAAAACAATAATAAAGGTAAATTGAAAATCATGGTCCAACCCCATCAACCTCTAGCTCCCCTAATCTTATAAATAATTTCTCTTGATATTTTTTATGTACCTTAGAGTGTTCTCTATGTAAATTCAAGGAAATAATTTATATAAACATATCACTTATATGTTATATATATTTTTCCTTTTAACATAAAAGATAGCATACTTTTTCACTGTTTGCTTTGTTGTTGTTGTTGTTTGTGTTTTTTTAACCTTAACAATATATTGGGGAACTCTTTTAATTCTTTTAGATCAGTGTAAGAAAAGCTTACCCAGGCTTTTTTTTTTTTTTTTTTTTTTTAATAGCTGCAGAATTATTCCAAATGGTTTTTTGGTTAAGGAAACCTAATTGGTTGTGAGTAGTAACCCAAGGACACAAAGTACAGCAACAAGATATAAAACTGGAGCCGAAAAATGCCCAAACAGATTTTAATTCATGGGTGGAAAGGAGCAATGCAAAGAAAAAGGATTAGGCAAGCTTTGAGAACATAGTAAAAGTTGCCTAGCTACACCTGCTCCCTTTCTTGTTCTCCCAGGGGCAGCCTGAGGCATGGAGTGAATAGATAAAACACCTACAGTTATTTTACTATTTACTCCCAGGAGCAAAAAGTCCATGAAATACAAATGTCCATAAAAGGAGTGGTTATTGAGAAACTGAACTTTTTGAAAATATGCAGTGCTCAAAACTACCATTTTATTTTATCATTTTACCAAGAAACACACAAACACACAGTTTTTCTTATAACCAATTCTTTTCTATAGTTTTGTAGTAAATCAAAGTATTTTGAGTTTTTTTTTTTTTTTTATTTTACTATATTTCATCACCGTTTGTCTTCACTACCTTCTAATTAGTTTGCTGATCTATATTGCTTTAGGGAATTACCGTTTTAGTGTCTATGAGCCTGTCAGGAATGTACTTTATTCTGTTTAGCTCTTTCAAAGTGCTTGTACTTATCTTCCCCAAATTGCCCCATGTCAACAGAATGAGATTACATGTATGTTCACCTTATTTCTCTTTATTTGCAATACACAAAGATAACTAAAAGCTTCCCAAGGCATTCTGACAGTAGGATTGCTTTTGTAGAACCCACATGGACCACAGGTAATAAGAATAACTAATGGAGCAAGAAGAGACAAGTTCATTTATTCTGTCTTGTCTGCTGCCCAGTGGGATCTCAACCTTCTGTTAAGTTCCAAATCAAGTCTAATCTAATAAAATAAAATTATCTCAAATTATTTTCCTATGAGTGAACTAGTAATTTACCAACAGAATGGGTACTAAATTACATTATATTTTAAAAGATTTCTTTTTTTTTTTTTTTCAAAATACTTCAACACATATTGCATCACTAAATTTTCCTAAGCACCTCTAAGACAAGGGCTGGTGTTTCTGTTTTATAAATACACTCATTTTGTGAAAGCAATCACTGAGACAGGGAGTTAACCCCTCCTGCCCAAAGGGCAACTCTATTGTCCATGTCCTTACCCAATATTCTTATTAAAATCAGCCTAATCTATGCTGAGTCTCAGAAACAAACTGGCCTTGATAGTAATGTATACATATAGGCGATAAAAATGGTATATGATCAGGAAGCAGCTGTGGTTCAATTGGTTGGGCTCCCAATTACCATATGGGAGGCCCTGGGTTCAATTCCTGGGGCCTCCTGGTGAAGGCAAGCCAGCCTGCAAAGCATGGTGAGCTGACACAGCAAGATGACCCAACAAAGGGAGACAAGCAGATACAGAAAAACGCACAGCAAATGGATACAGAGAGCACAAGCAGCAAGGGGGAATCAATAAATAAAAATAAATATTTTTTAAAAAATGGCATATGATAAAAAATGCAATGCCAACTAAAATAATCTATCAATGCTAATTTTTAGCAGAGAGCCAAAGAAACACTATGTGTTAAAATAATTTAGATAGATCCATATGTTCTAATATTAAAAGTTATATAACTGTGGTCAACCAAGATGACAGCATAAGATGTTCCAGAGTCCTGATCCCCCACAGAATCTTTGAACAACTAGCAAAAATTGGCAGAGCCCTCTTCCTCAAAACTTCAGGAAACAGTTAAAGGCAGTAACTGGGAAAGAAAACACAACTTAAAAAAACATATGAAGTTCATGGTGCCTTTGATGGTCCTCCTCCACCCCCTTCCTGGTAAAGTGTGGAGCTGGCCTATGCTCATATTGTGGACCTCTGGTTCTGTTCCAGAGGGAGCAGAGTAACCCTTATCCACATGCTTGGGTGACTGTATGTCAGTGCCTGTCTCTTGGGTAGCAGCCTGAAAGCCTGAACCAGGACACTATGTCTGGCTTACCCTACCAGAACTTGCCCTGCAGGCAAAATCAGTTTGCAGACACCTAAAACAGTATAAGAAACAATTAAATCAAAGCAGCCTGGGGAAAAGGACTACCCCTTTAAGTCATGCAAGAGAGCAATAGGGAGAAAAAATTTGGAAACCACATATTTGATAAGGGTTTAAGGTACAGAGTATAAAAAGAAATCCTACAACTTAACAACCAAAAGACAAAAAAACAATTAGAAAATGGGCAAAATCCTTGAAGCAACATTTCTTCAAAGAAGATATACAAATGGCCAATAAGCACATGAAAAGATGCTCAACATCATTAGCTACTAGGGATATACAAATGAACACCACAATGAGACACAAATTCATAGCCACTAGATAGCTACTAAAAATGGAAAATAAGTATTGGGGGAGGATTTGGAGAAATTCCCATTGTTCGTGGGAATATAAAATGGTGCCACCATTGTGGAAGACAGTTTGGCAGTTCCTTAGAAAGCTAAGTATAGAATTACTAGAAGACATGGCAATGCCACTTCTAGGTATATACCCAAAAGAAATGAAAGCAGGGACTCTAGCAGATATTTGCACAATGATGATTATAGCAGCATTCTTCACAATTGCCAAAAGATGGAAGCAACCCAATAGTCCATCGTCAGATGAATGGATAAACAAAATGTGGTATATACGCACTATGGAATATTATTCAGCCATGAAAAGGAATGAAGTTCTGATAAACACAACAACATGAATAAACCTTAAAGACCTCATGTTGAATGAAGTAAGGCATAAATGAAAGGACAAATATTGTATGATATCACCTATATGAAATAATTAGAATATACAAATTCATAAAGTCAGGAATTAAAATACAGGTTACCAGAGCATTGGTGGGAGTAGGGAATGAGGAGTTATTGATTAATTGGTTCAGAGTTTCTGTTTGGGGTGATGGAAAATTTTGGTAGTGGATGGTGGTGATGATAGCACAACATTGCCAATGTAATTAACTCCAATGAGTTGAATATTTGTATATAGTTAAAAGGGGAAATTTTGGTTGTATATATGTTAACAGAATAAAAAAAATTTAAACCATAGAATTGTACAACACAAACACTGAACCCTAATGTAAACTTGGACTATAGTTAATAGTGTAATTTTTATAATATTGTTTCATCAGGTGAAATATAGGAGCCACCCTAATGCAAAAAGTTAAGAATTGGGAGAACTGCATGTGTGAGGTAGGTATAAGAGAACTCTGTACTTTCTATATGATTTTTCTGTATACCTACAACTTCTCTAATTAAAAAAAAATGCTATCTAAGATATATGATTAAGAAATAAAAACAAATTTCAGAGCAATATGAAGCGAATCATCCTATATGCATAGAAAAAAATCATACATGTTTAAATATACATAGCTATTTCCTAGAAGATAAGCAGTAAACTATTATAAGTACTTTTCTCTAGAGAGTGATTATAGTATGTGATATGAGGAAATAGACTGGAATTTTACTTTTTCATTTATACTCTTCTTAATGTTTGCATTTCTGACCACAAGTTTATATTACTATTATCACTTAAAATATCAGAATTAATAACATGTTGTTAATCTTAAGACAAATCAATTAAATATTCTTTAATGCCCAGTCCCCTTAGATTGCATCTTGCTCTATGATTTTTTGACTTTGTGTTAAAATCTGTATCGACATTTAGAATAAATATTTAATTTCTCCAATTAATTATAATGCTCATGAGGAGCTCATACTCTGCTGGGATAAATGTCTTGGATTTTTACCCCATCAATAAAATCACCACTGAGAATCACATTCTGATTGGAGTAGCAAAACATGCTATTGTCTTAATTACTAGTGCACATGATATTAAAGGTACAGATGGGAAATTCAACAGTGTGTATGTCTTATGAAACATTATCTGAACCTTTAAAGTCTTTCAGTTACTTGCGCTTGTCATAGCTATTATTTCAGCTGATAAACATTGCATCTGATTCACAATTCACATTTTGGAAACTAGACATTTTAATCCATTTGACCCACAAAACACATATATACACATATATGCATGTTTTTATGCATTATATAGACAGAAACATGTATGTGTCATTGTTAAATATATGAAACAAGTGAAAGATGTAGCAACTGTAAATTAATACCATCTTTAAATCACATTATTATGTAGAGAAGTGAGAGGCATTGCAGAGTGAATTAAGGACAAAGTGTCAACCTTAAGTTTAAGTGTGGGCTTTTCAAAGAACAAATTATATATTACATGGACAGCTGACTAAAAAATGTGTAGCTTTTAATGCTGTAATTTTGAAATTATATTCATGTATAATTCCCTGTCACAGATTTTGTAGGCAAATGCATAGCAATTTTTGACTAAAAAATCCTGACAGAATTGAAATAAATAGTTAAAGGAGTTATAAAATGAAGTGTCAATTCATGATCATTTCATATCATCTTGCAAAAAAAGTCATTGAAGAAGGGAAACTTTAATATGGTTCATTATTTTAGTCCATATTCTGCTACTATTTTTTAAGGCCTGTTATCCAGGGTCTGGGGCCTGTACAGTTAGGTTTGCAGCTGACAACTCTTCTCAAATCTACTTAACTGAAACACTTTCAGCTTAATATTATTTTTGCTATATGCAGATGTATTATGTGCTCCATAACTGTTAGTTCAGACCACAATAATGGTCCTTGTCTTTCAGTTGGTTGGATCTATCTGGTTTCTCCAGTAGGCTGTGAGTGACTTAAGGAGAGAGACCATACCAATTCATCTTTATACCTAAAGTGCTGCCTATGGCTTGACACATTGTAGAACTCAATAACTATTTGCTAAATAAATAAGGGATGAGTAACAAACATCAAGAGAAATGGCTTACATCAAAGAGCAATGTTTAAACTAAACTCAATGCCTTCTAAAACTTCAAGCAAACCTCCTCTTATTATCCAATTACAGGTACCATGTGGTATAATCATAATTGATGTTTAGAATTTTGATCATGAAAACTTTGACACCTAATATAATGAGAAAAAATATTTTAAATGTAGTGCATGTTCAATACAGTATACTCACTAAGACAGGAAAATCAACTAATATTTTCTAGAAAAGCTTCTACAAAAGACTTTAAATAAAAGGAATCTTTGAACTAATATCTAATTAGCAAGAATATCCAAACTCAAAATTTTCCAGCTTATGAAACTTCTACTCTTTCTACAATCCAATTATTTACTTCCATGTAATATTGATACAGAATATCTATAAATTCTTATTTAAGGAATATTCTTATTCTTGAAAATACTTGATATTCTAATGAAAAATCATTAAATGTGATGCTAGCCCACTCTTCTTAATTGTTTATTATACCATATATTGTATATGGAAATTTGAACAGTATAATTTTGTATTTACTTTTAAGAAAATTTTACCACTGCAAATTACTAAATTTTAAAGATATTACAATCTTGGATCTTCTCAAATAATTACCCTTTCTATTCTTTGTAATGTATAAACCTAAATTCTACTTTTGCTCCTATATTTGAAGAGCATGGATGTGATTTAGGTTTCTTATTGAAAAAGCACCAACTGCCAGTTAAAATTGATTTTTGCCATCCATTTTCGGAGCATCAATATTATTGTTAAGAGAAGAAAGACTGAGAGACAAAATCCATTCAATAGCAATACATTATTCTCCTTAAGAAGAATAGAAGTTAAATCTTGTGTCAGTATAGCAAACTTAAAGGCAGATAAACAAAAGCAAACAGATACTAGGAGAGAAGGATGGCAAAAATTCATTTTTAAGAGGACTATGTTGTATTATTCATATATTCTTAGAGAAAATATAGCAAGTGTATTGGCTTCTCTCTATCCTTATCTTCTGCCAGCAAGAGCCATCTGTAACAAGATGGAAACATGAGCACATGCAAAATTTCACTTCTGTTTCCTAAACCAGTGCCTAATAAAGTCTGCCGCATATTTTCCACAATTCTAGTCTTTTCCATTTTTCTTATTTTTCAACAGTGGTAGGGACACTTTGGGCAACTTGAAGTCTAATTTCAAACTTAAAAAAGAATCACTAAAACTGGAAAAGATAAAATAGACTCACATTCACAAGGCACTTTGTAAATATAGGTTTATAATGGCAAAAAATGAAAAAAAAAAGTGATTAAAAATAGTATGCTATAAAAATTGTGTGCTATTTTAAAATATACTCTTAGAATCCCAGCCTCTATATCAGGAATAACCTTTCAGGTATGAGGGACAAATTTTAACACTACAATTGAAAACTGAATTTGACTAATGCTTCATAGGATTGTAGTCCTTAAGGAATACACTAAAACAAAAGTGAATTACATTTAACCACTGGATCATTGGTTGTGTTTAATACAATGATTATTTTCATTATCAGTCACAAACGTGCCAGCATTTCCATATATGCAGTAGATGCTTGGGAGAATTGTATGAATTGTTTTAGAACACAGAGATTTTGGGAAAATGTGGTAAATAATGAAAGGTCTTCAAAAGCAGTCACTTCAATTTCCAGGATAGAGTCTCTGCCACTTATTCACAAAGATTTGCTCAAAATCCAAGGACTGTTTTCATGATTATAATGAAAGCTAATAAAGTTTACTACCTATTATATTCTAGGCACTGGGAGGCCAGTTTACATGCACAGCCCCATTTTATTCTATACAGAAGCCCTATGAGGAAGGTACTGAATTATCCCCATTTCATAGATGAAGAAGCTGAAACATCTAGAAAGATTAAATAACTTGCCCAAGCCAACATGTAAAGAAACAAGCAGAATTATTGAGCTAGAGTTTTAAATCACTATTGCTTTCTCAGTTATGCAGGTACTCTAATTGGACTGTTTATTTTTAAAATTTTGAATCCATCAGTACATATTTGTGTGACCTACATGCTCAAAATTTGTTGGCAGGTTGGTAAGATTATGGCACAATGGGATCAGGGCCAAGGTTTGATTTATGTGGGGTTCAGTTGAATCTGTGCTATGAAAGACGATTCCTTGGTACCTAAAACTCATCTATTCTACCAGTCTACAAGAGATCTTTTTCAACCAGTCATGCGAGAGGACCTGAGAGACTTCTGCATTTACCTAGACAAAATCTGTCATCCTTGTTTGAGAATCACTCTGAGGTCACTGATATCATTTTTTTTTTTCCTTTTTTTTTTTGCAAAGAAGAGAATAAACATACTATAGCCAAATCACTCTTGTGGCTTCCATAGGACTCTGACTTACCACAAGGAGTGGTCAGATTTGCAGAAATTCCTTTTAATCATTTAACTGGTTTTCCTTCTCTCACATTCAAAATAGCAAAAATGTGACACTCAGACACTAAGGGCCAGTCAACTAAATAGATTTCCCCATAAACATTCTTGGAGAATGACAGTTGAATTAGGTTATCAACACTGCAGCATATTGAAATTTATCAATAGTGTCAATTGGTTTTATTTCATAACAGTAAGGAAATTAAATCTCTTCAGGTAACTGTGTAAATATTAAAAATAAGGAGGACAAAACTGCAATTATAATTTTAAAGAAGCCATGATTCTTTTAATATATCTTACAAACTCGTCATATAATACATGTTAATTAAATTCCATTTACTTTCACATTGGGTATATTTTGCTTAAGGGCTCCCTACAACCAGTTGACATACCTTACAAATGACAGGAGGTGGTAAAATATGACACTTTCTAAGCAAGTATTCTTGTTTGGTTCCCAAGTATTTGTAGTCCCATTTAGGACTGATGGTCAAAGAAAAAGTTTAGTTGAGAAAAATGCTAGTGGGTCCTCTTCACCTGGATACTTTTGTCAAGAGGCAAGAAAGAGAGAATCTTTAGGAATAACACAGATGAATGGATAAGCCAATGTTGCTAGGTAGAAATTGACTGCAGGCCACAGTAACAAACTCCATGTAGATAGATAAGAGTTGATGCTTTCACATTTGGGGGACTAACTGTCTATAATTATTGACTCTCTTTAGCCTCAGTACTATGTAGATCTATCACATAATTGCTCCCCTTTTTTCTATATCCCTCCCTTTATTCTGTAGATATCAAATGGTGGTGTGTTTTCTGATGACCTAAATTAACAAAATGGGCCAGCCAAGTTCTGTTTTTCACAACTACATTTATATAATGGTTTATTGTTTTTAAAGTACTTTCATGTCTAGTCTCATATTTAATTAATCCCCTAATTAGATACGCTTAGAAAGATTAAATTGTTTGTCCAAGATGACACAAATAATAAATGGCGATGCCAAAACTGAAACTAAAGTGAAATCCATTAAGGGGCACAATGGCACCTAAAATTTATTGAGAAACAGGCACTATGAAAGAGCATTACATATATTATTTCAAAAGTTTGCACAACCCTATGCAGTAGGCATGACCTCAACTTTATGATGGAGAAAAGAAGCACCAGACAGGTTAATATTTATTCAAGGTCACAAAGATGGCTTGTGACAGAGTTAGGATTCAAATCCAAGTCTGTTCAACTTCAAAGACAGAAGACTTTAGAGAAAACAGTACATTCCCATTAAAAAATGAAAGATTACGTGAAAAGAAACATAGGCATTTAAAACCTCTTAAGATAAGAGTAATTAGGAATGCAAAGCAATGAACTAATCTAAATTATATTAACTAAATGTATTAAAATGAATTGTATTTTAAAGATTTAAGTTCTTATAGTTTTGCTCTTTAGTCATTACAAATTAAATACAGATTTGGCAATCCCAGTATTTCTTATAAACTCTCAGAAAATGCAAGCATATTTGATATGATTATTGTATTTTGATGAAAAGAGAGAACATTTGGTAAATAACAAAACTATTTTATTGACTTAAGATTGTCTGCATTTATTTGATATACTAATAAACAAAAGGTTTATACAATATTCAATCCTTGAGGCAGATTCAACTATAATGTATCACATCTGAATCTTTTACAAAACTACTAGATACCATATTAAAGGGTAGTTAAAAGATTTGAATGGGATTAAATATTGTGGTAATAAGGAAAAGCACTCTGTGGTAAATCGACAGAAAATAAGACAAAGGCAGTATATGCGCCTGTGCATGAGTGTGTGCACATGTGTTGACGGTTTTATTAGAAGGGTTCTAGATCAAAACAGTTGTGTATATGAAACCACAGCCTCTATCATTCCCAAAATATCTAGAAGTTTCAGGAAAAAACTATGAATAAACTATCACTATATTAGGAAACATTGAGGAATCCTACTCTGGAAAGAGAGAGAGCAGGTGAATCAGATTGAACAAAAAAATACCACACAACACTTGCAAAAAACTGCCACATATTAAAAAAAACCAACAGCAAGGGAGGATGAAGCCCAGAGGCAGCACATTCTAGAAGTAGAAGTGTGTTTAGAGAACCTACAGGATAGTTGTTCGGGCATGATAGTAGGAGGAGTTGTGGCATCCTCCACATAACCATCTTACTGTCTTGTTGGAGCAGACATCAGTAACAGGAGTCGTTGTTCTCCATAGCACTTTGAAATTTTGGTTGAAAACATAGGATGGCCAGGTGACTTAACACTTAGAGGAAGGTTAGTGAGTGCCCACTGGTAGAAGATTGGCTACTGAAGCACACCATATGTCTGTGTGCCCCCACTCTCTTTTAATATAAGATGTTCTGTCCATCTCTACTTCTGACAGACTTGTCCAAGCTACTAGCATTTCTTGCCTTGGCTCCTCAATAGTCTTATTACTAGGATGACTACATGTCCAGATGTCCTGTGAGAACTCAGTTTACACCTGTTAAGTCACTCTGCTGCTTAAAACCATCCAATTACTTTCCATGGCCTACATGCTCTGCTATTTGAACCACTCTCCCTCTTGCTTATTGCTCTCTAAGATATACTGGTTTTCTTTCTATCTATTAGACATGCCAAATACATTCCAATCTTATGACTTTAAGTGTGGTACTTCCTCTGCCTGGATTGTTCTCTCTCCTGTTCTTCATGTGGCTAGAGCCATCTTATAATTTAGAGCCGTCTCTTTAGAGAAGATTTTTCTCCCCCTATGCATTTAATTTTACTCCCCATTCAGTCTGTCAACTTAGTTTTATTTTCTTCTTAGCACTTATTAGCATCTGAAATCATCATATATAATTACATATATAATTTGGGGTGGTTTTTAATTTTATGTCTCCCCACCTCTACCCCACTACAATGTGAGACCAGGGACTTTTTCTTTTTACTACTACATCTCCAGCATTGAAAAGAGTACCTGGCACAATTAGACACTTAATTTAATCATTACTTCAACACATATTTATTAATTAACTATGAAAATTATCTACCTGAAATTTATAACAAACATCATATCTAATGGTAGCATATTAGGAACAGACCAATTACAATCAAGAATGGAGCAACGATGTCTTTTTAACAAGATGTTAAGAGAAACATTTTCTGTCTGGCAATCATATTTTCAGGATCCAATTTCTTGCATTTTATTCTTCAATTCTTGCAAATTAAATACAGATTTAGTAAATCCAATATTTCTTTTAAATACTGAGAAAGTGCAAGCATATTCGAAATACTAATTTCTATTTTGACAAAAAAAATGACAGGAAATTAGGGAAATAAAAAATTTTATTGGCAAGATTGTCTACATTTATTTGATGCACTGATAAAAGATTCATACAAGGCCACAAACAAAACAATTCCAAAGTGAGCTACTAGATCACCTATGTAAAGCTAGCAAAGAAAATGAATAAAGAGCTGGTTTGTGACTCCCAGCCTAATTCTAGTGACAATTATAGACATAAAAAAATTGCAGAAGAATCTATTTGGGAAGAATTTATTTAGAAAAAGTTGTCACTACGTTGAAGCATATCTCCTTCCCCTTGGCATGGAGGAAGGGAGAGATGCTACATTTCACTTCCTGACCAGTATAAAGAGTTTCTAGAAACTGAGCTTGATATGTATGCCTTGCAGCTCCCTGAATACGGTGGGAGAAAAACAAATATTAACTTAAGTGGGCTATGGCAGCAGGCAGGATGTTGTATTTGGACAAAAACTGCACTTCCATTGATGGAGGCCAAAGGTGAATATTTCCAGGAGACAGGGAAGAAGTTTATAGTAGGGATGTCAACCTGGGATATTCGTAAAGAAAGTGAGGTAAGCAGTAAGCAGCTGGGAAGCTGCAGTTGGAAGCAGGCATCCCACAAAAGAACACATTGAGCAAGTGGAGAAGAAGGATCAGAGTCATGGGGGTGTGGGGGGAGGGGCAGGATGGGAAGAGAAGGCACCACACAGAACAGGCTTCCAACTTGAAGCAGGAGCAAGTTGGGGAAGAGCAGAAGCATTGTTAAATAAAATATGGACTTTTTATCATGGTCTCAGAATATTTATTATTAAAATAAGACTTTTCTAATATTCAAAAGTAACAAGAATTTTTGTTATCTCAGCACAACCTGCCAGAGATTCCATCCAAAGAACAGGAACTGGTTAACCAAGTGGGTCAAAAGGGACACAGAGAAAAAAATTAAGTTGCTTTATAATTGTCATGTCATGGGTCATTAGCTCCATCACTGATTCTACTTAATACTGGGGGATTTTATGGAAAAAATACAGGAACAAAAAATAAAAGAAGAAATAAGATATATATATATGTGAAAAGAAGAGGAAATTTTCATTTTCTGTAGATAATATAAATATAAAGAAATTAGACTCAAACCGTAAGATCTAATAAGAGTTCGATATGTTTGACATAAAACTCAAAAACTTCCATATACATTTATAATGAGCAATTAGAAAAATATGAAAATATTCCATTCATAATAGCATAAAGCTTTAAATTAAACCTAAATCTATTAAGTATTTGCAAATCCATTATAGATCAAACTATTAGATTTACTAAACAGTGCCAAAAATCATTCACACAAAAATCACAGCAAAAAAGTTGCAGGATACTATATAAAATCTGTTTAAAAATGCATAAAATGCTCTTTCAAAGGCTATGTGTAGGAGTGTAATATATAGGGAATGAGAGGGGGTATAACTAATCATAGGAGCTGTTTCTTGGATGGGAAGGAGATTGGATAAAAGTTAAGGGTGGTCTTAGCTTTATCATTAGGATTTGAATTTTTACAACCAGAATATAATCATATACTTTTTAATACCTGTAACTTTGCAAAAGTAAAATAAAATAGAGTAAGGGGATTCTACAGTTTTGAATGCATTCAATTGCTGGGGAAAAATAACTTTAAACATATAAGAAAATTTGATTTTGTGTAAATTTGAGAAGCACGGTTATTATACTTTTGCTTTATTCATTTTTTCATATTCCATTTTTAAACCATAGAACTTCTAAAAATTCTATTACTCAATTTTATTATATTGTAACAAAAATGTTCTTTAAAATGAATAAAAACAACAATAATCTTCACCTTATACTATTTAAGCTGAGAATAAATTAGTCAAAACTGATTATCATCCACACAAGGAAAATGGAAATGAGCCAACAATCATTTAAATGTCTTTACTTCTCTCCTTAAATAACTGAAAAATGCATTTATGTCACTAATAAAAATGTGCTATGGATTTTGTTCCCTCTCTACTCAATAGTAATGATCAGTACATTCATCAAAAGGAATTATAGAATTTTTAAAAATAAGGTTAAGCTTTTTTATAATTACATTCAAGAGAGAAAATGATGGCAAGTTAACTTTAAGCTGCCAAGCATGTATTCATATATATATCACGTAATTATAATTATAGTTCATTTATATAGTTATCATTGTAATTATAATATTTGTTTCCCCGTATTCTTCCAAAATGATTCCAGACTTACAATATAGTATATACAAAATAGGTTTGTTAAACAGATAACAATATTTATTTATTTATTTATTTATTTATTTATTTATTTATTTATTTTGGAAGCCAGCCCAACATTTTTATTTGCTGATGGCAAAGATTCCTCGAGATTTACATAACATTGAAAAGCAACTATTCTAAGCCTTAACCCCTTTGACAAAACTTTTTAATCAACATTTATTTAATTTTTGGCATTCTGTTGGAGGTGAAATATGGCAGCTGTTTAAAGAATGTGTATGAATGTGTATGTGTTTGGGAAAAAAATAGGAAGAAGCCATATTGAAATTACAAAGTGAATAAAATAGAATTTAGTAACGCAGGCTGGAATTTGGCAGAGATAAATGAGGAATCATTATTCTCCCTACACTTTGAAAGGGCTGTCTTTAACAAAGTGCAGATGCTTACCCTTCGCTGATGATAAGTAGACCCACAGCATGAGAAAACCAGGGAAGAATATTATCTCAAGTGTTTACATGGGGTGCAAACTATAAAAAACTGAGGTAAGAAGTTCAGTGCTTTACATAAATAGTAAACTATGTCTATTATTTTATTTTTAACTGCCTATGTTAAGATGGGACACTGTTAAAGTAACAATCACTTAAAAAGCAACAACCAACAAACTGGTATTCAATTTAGTATTTTTAATTAATAATTAAAAAGCAAATGGAAGCTGTGTCTAAAATAACTAATTCACAACCAAAACCATGAATTCAGACTCCACTTTAAATAAAAATTTGATAATTCAGCATGGACTAACTTAATTGTACCTTTAGAGACAGAATGAAGGTAAAAGTTAGGAAAGTATTAAATAAAACTTCAGGGACTTCCTAAATTATTTTTGTTTAAGAATTTTAGAACCTATTTTCTACATGCAAAAAATGATTAACTATAAATTTAAGTTCATTAATACATGACCTTATTTGAAGCAATATATTTACATTCACTAGCAAAAGTCATATCAAAAATATTTCTAAGTATTTTATTTCCCTGTTTCACTAGTTTGAACTAGTCCTAGTCATTTCAGTGATTTTCTGAGTATCTATGGAAACCTAAGCCCTTAATGAAGTGCTTCTGAAAATAAGGCACTCTTTCTACAATCTGCTTGTGAATAGAAAACAAATCTTTTGTTTTTAGTTAAAGTGGTAGGAAGGATTTTGGAAAAAGAAATACTAAAAGAGCCTTAGCAATTATAAAGCTCTTAAGCAATAGAATAAGTTGTTAATGTGGGAAAAAGTGGGAGGTCTGTGCAGTGGGGCATATGGGAATCCCTCATCTTTTTTTATGTAACAATTTATGTAATCTAAGTATCTTTAAAAAAATAATAATAATAATTTTAAAAAGCAATGGGAAGCTCCAAACCCCATTTGGTCTGTAGAGTACCTAAGGCACCACAGGTTCAGATAATACAATCATTTTTGTTTAGAGTTCTAATGATCTATGTACATGGGTTTTCCATCTCAAGAATGTGAAGCTGAAAAAGTAATGTCCAACAATGATTATTGCTAATAAGAAAGAGGCGTGTCATAAGTGTTGATGAATGGGAGTGACTTAGAGATCATCTGTTGTACTTTCCATATTTTAGAGATAAGGAAATTGAGGCCCAGTCAAGAAACAGGTGACATCAGAGTTTGTTTACAAAGTCTAGTCCAATTCTCTTAGGAAAGGACAAATTCCAGATTTAAACTTCCATTGGCTAGTAAACCCAGTTTCAGAGCTGTGAATTGGAGGAAGAAGTGGAGAGCCCCCGTCAAATACCCAAAGGCAAGCACGAAATGTATATAGTACTTTGCTGTTTTGTTATTTCCTTTCTATCTTGTTTTGGACAACTTAACTGACATATTCATTGATTTATATAATTCCTTTCAATTCTGTCTAAAAACAGCAGACCACAGTTAAATAAGAAAGTTACATAAGATTCTGTTTGAGCATACATAAGGCCATGATACTTAATGTGAACCATTCCTTGGGAGAAGGAAGACATCCAATGTCCAGTTCATAGAGAAAGCTTCTGACTAGTAATCCAGTAGACTTTCCATTCTTCAAAAGGGAAGATGATGCTTATAGAATGCTCACATACAAGAAGACAGTACATTTCTAGATTTATAACTGATATGAGCATTTAAGGCTGTCATTTTCAAGTATAAAAATTCAGTGTTCTATTAGCCAATCTGTGCAGTAGACATAGCTAAAGCAAGTCATGGAAATTAAGAGAAGCCCACCATAGATATAAAGAAATCATAATTTAGGTAATAGCAAATTTAAATGTAGGAAAGGCTGGAAAAAATTTGTGGGTTAGATAATGCTTCTCTATAAAACTGCATTAATTTGTTAGAACTGAAGCTCTGTCTCACAACACTCTTATCTGTTGCATGGCATTCAGAATAAGGCAGATCCATAGTAAACCACACAAGGAAGATAATTAGTAAGTAAGGTTTGCCTCTGACACTGTGCCATGACCTGTACCTACAGAGAAAAATTAGAAAGGGCTCCAACATACCAAATAAGCTTCACAGATGAATGTGAACATATTGTCTCCATTTTTTTTTTAAAGCAGAGCCTTTCACCTAGGTACCAACATGCAGAGCTTATGGATGAAACAAATTGACATTATTTACTTCTGGCTTGATATAATATTGTGAATTGTTATATAGCTGAATAAAATGGGTATTTGTAAGCCAGAATTTAGCTTAACTTACATTCTTTGTGTGTATATAAGTTGTAGTTCTATAAGTTGTTATGATTCCAATATACATATCTGAAAAGTGACATCAGTTTTACTATGGAATTAGCAGCTTTGTTTTAAGTTCCATGTAACATGCTTGGATTCTAGGTCTTTTGGGGTCAGACTTTCTGGGTTCCATTTAGCTCTCTGAACTAGTTGGTAATTTTTTTTTTAATTCCAATATTGACTGTGTACATAAGTGAAATGAGAAATATTTATTTTTAAAATGAAAATCAGGAATAAACATATTAATCAACAATCTAAAATTGTTACCACAATTTAACAATATTGAGCTCTTGGAGGAAGCAGCCTTAATAATCTTTTGAATTCTAGAGTTCTGCTGAAAGCTCAATAAATATTTGAAAAATGGATGGTTGAATGAATGAAATCCTAAATTCCTGTGTCTACTAGCTATTATTTTTAAAATACGGTATCATTTCCAACCCAAGACTCTCCAAGTTGAGTACTAACTCATTCAAGGAATTATTTCTTTAGACCCACCAATAAAAAATAAGTGAATTTATTGTTACTCTCCAGTCAAGAAAATTACTTCCTCTACAAATTTTAGAATTACAATATTCTTCTATGTGCTCAAAAACTCTAATCATCACATCTGCATTTTAAAAGATGGCAGAAGATTGCAAAAATAATGAGTTCCTCATTTTCTATTCAGTTTAGTTTAATACACAAATATTTTTAAAGAACCTAGAATGCACAAGATTTGTGTAACCATTCTCCATATGCTCACAGACTTCATTGTATGATGGAAAGACAGGCATGAGTACAACTTTAAGATGTGCATGACTGAAATAAATGACCTAAAAGTGATATAAGCAAAATAACATGGGAAGGGAGAGACAGTAGTAAATTAAATTTTACTATGAGGTCTCAGTGAAGGCTTCTTTGTGGAAGTTTCATTTAACATGAAAAATGAAATATCATAAGGATTTTGAGAGGCAAAAGACAAGTGAAAGAACACTATAAGTTGAGGGAAGAGAGCAAAGGATTTCTACTTTAACAACTGAACTCTGGGTTCAGTTGTCAAAGGCTATGTTATTGGCAGTGTGCTTTCTGATCCACAAGGTGTACTATAAAAGTTGAAGGGTTCTCTGTGGAAAAATGAAGAAAGTTTGGCCAGCCTTTTACCATTTTATATGGGTGCTTACTTTTGGCTAGTTGCTTCACATGCATTATCTTATTTTATCCCCTAAAAAGCCTCATGTGGTAGGAATGCTGCCATTCCTGTTTACAGATGAGGAAACTGAGACTTAGAAAGGTCAATTAATTAGTCTCAAGTTTTATTTCTTGTAAGTGGGTTAACTGTTGTGAATTAACTGTCTCTGACTCAAAGACCTGTTCTCTTTGTCGTTACACCATACACCATCTCAAGTAATCAGGAGTCCTTGAGAAACAGCACTGAACTAGAATTCTAGATATATTCCAGTAAATATTGATTTAGTATTCTACCAACAGAAATGCAAAATATAAGGGAAGAACAATAAAATAATTAAAATATTCATATATCACTCTATGGCTTATAGAATGTTTTACACCTATTAATTTTAGAAAAGGCAAAGATGTTAGGGTAGCTCATTTGTACTCTGGGTTTTAGATCAACTGCCAGTTATCTGTGCTTGCAACTTTGTACAAATCAACTCACCTCTTTGAGACTAAGTTCTGTAAGTTTTACAGTTGTTTATTCTATGTTATTTTTTCTAACTAGATGTGAATTCCCTGAGGAAAAGTGTCCTTGCTCAATTTTATCCCAGCATCAGGCATTTCCTTGACATGCTCAACGATTGAATGGATAATGGATAAATGAGTAAATGTTTCTTCATCTGTAAAATAAGAACTATTCTAAATCTCTTGGGAGCCTACTAGCTTGAGAATCTCTATATAAGGTTTAACCATTTTCCAGAGATCCAGGAAGAGAATATATTTCTCCAGCTTTACAGAATATTTGGAACATCATAGAAACATGATGATGTTCATTAATTGCCTGGAGGCCTGAAAATTCTGGATGAGGTAAATATAAACTGTAAGCCTACTGGATATTTTCCCAGCATCCTGTGGGGGACATGCCATCTTTTAGCATTTCCAACGAGGTGAAGGAAGAATGTAGAAGTCAATCAACTCTAAAAGCTTTTTATAGATAGCTCAGATCATAATCAGGAAGATTCTCTCAGTTCATTTATTCATTGGCCAATGGGTGGACCCATCCCCAGGTCCACCCTCTATTATTTGTGTCAGGTACTGGGTTTAGTGCTGTGAACACAAATGCTTGAGACGTAGACCCAGCCCTCAAAGTGCTAAGAGTCCAGAGAGGCAGACAGCTCCATTCAGACAATGTATAATTCCAGAAACATGCAGAGTAGTCAGAGGGGCAATGCTGAAAATGTCAAAAGAGGCTCCTGAGCTGAGCATCAGGTTATGAGGTGGAGTGTGACCAGCAGGCAATACATGGCACTAGTAAGTGTGTTTGGGGGACTGTTGGGGGGTGAAGTGTGGGATCAGAGACCAAGTAGTTAAGATTCACTTGAATATAGAATATAACTCAAGCAATGGTGGATCATGAGGAATGAGGACTGCCCTTATAAATCATGTTATAGCTTGGCCTTTATCATGGAGGAAATGGTAAACCACTGATGGTTTTTAGACAGTGAAGGGAAGGGTAGATGTAATATTATGGCAGCTGTGGAGAAGATGGTTGAAAGGGACAAAATCTCATTTTTAGGGTCTCCAAAACTGTGCCTCCTAATTTGGGCATTCTAGTCCCAGAGGTTTTTCAAATGAAGTAATGGAAACCTACTTAGGTCAAGAAAAAAATGTCAGTTTTGGTTTTTGGTTTGCTTATTTTGCTTTTGACTGGAATAATAATTTAGTGACATTGGACATTTCAAGTTTATTTCTGATTGGCTATGATATATGTTTGATAACTAAAAGAAGGGAAATTAAAATAATAAGTGCAATTTGGGAGAGAGAGAGAGAGAGATTGAGAGAGAAATAGAAGGTCCTCAAGGGAAATAATTAAAACGTGGCCTCAAGGAAACATTTGGGATATATAATATGTAAAGCGTAATTTGATGAATGGTGGCCATTCCAAGAGGTTGAGCATTTTTTAAAGGGTTATGCTTGAGACGAAACTCTTCTCAAGATCCTAGGAAGTATATCTACATGGTTGAGTTACTGAGATTGGGGAAGTGGGAGGATTAATTCACTAATAACCTACTTAATGAATGAATTGTCTCAGAAAATTTTCTCTCAGCTCCTGTTGCAGCATCTCTAGCAATTGGCAGTTGGTGGGGAAATATATAATTGATTAGAGAAGAACAGATTCTTGAAGAGCACCTCTGCTCTCATGCAGTGGGAATTAGTTATTCTCTTAAAAACCCAATGAAATACTTTCCTCTGAACATGAAAACTAAACTTTCTTTTTTTATGAACTCAAGTATTGGAAAATCAAATTATTTTACTGTGTATATTGTTATCTCATTCTAGTTTCTAATTTGGATAAATTTTCTAAAGAGTTCATAAACATGTATAAAATTGAGAGAGAATTTCTGATAAGAAAAAGTAGAAATTGCCAGGTTCTTTTGTTCTGAGTAATAACAGTTACCTAGGTAATGTTAGAATGAGCTGGGGAAATTTTGGACCTACTCTTATTTAGTTAACAATGGACCTTTAGTTACAAAAGAAATTTCATGATTTAACTAATTAGTTGGATAATTTTAAACCAAACAATACATTTCCCATGGGGAGGTCCTGAAGAGTCAGTATCTTAACCTGTCTAAATAATTCTCTAGCATTATCATTTTTCATATCTTTGTGGTGAAAATCAATCTGTCCCTTTTATAAAAATCTTGCTGCACTCCAAGATTTTGTTCATCATTTCCTACATATAAAAATAGTTTTTATATCCTAAGTACAAACCAACTATCATTCTATGTTTTCCATCACTCACTTATTATCCAACATAAATCAGATGCCACTTATGTGCCAGGTAGGATGCTAGATTCTGTCTTATTGGAAGAAGGTATGAATTAAATTGG
The DNA here is from genome assembly GCA_026826555.1 of Tolypeutes matacus. Taxonomy (NCBI): domain Eukaryota; kingdom Metazoa; phylum Chordata; class Mammalia; order Cingulata; family Chlamyphoridae; genus Tolypeutes; species Tolypeutes matacus. The sequence continues at coordinate 56,515,080 of JAKSZT010053887.1, forward strand.
TCAACAAGTATAAGAAATCCCTTTAGACTTAAAGTATTGCTTCAAGTACCAATTTCACATTTCTGATTCAGAGTCTATTAGAAAGCAAATACTCTATATTGAAGGAAAACATGTCAGGTCCTTCTTTTGTTTTTCCAGTTTATTAATTTATTACACATTATAATTACACATTAAACATTTATAGCTACTTATAGTTGAAGTTTTAAAGAACCCTCTCAAGATAAACTACAATTACTATTTATTTTATCTATTCTCATCAATTTAGAGAATGGTGCACCAATGTGGAAGATAATTTAGGGAGACATTCAGGAGCTAACTTTTAATCAAATTTTCAAAATCAACATTATATAAATATTTTTCATAGTAACACATGAATTATTTAAGATTCTGTCTATATAGACAATAGTCATAAAGTACCTGTAAATTCCTCCTTGATCCATAAACTTATTCCTAATTACACTGGTGGAAAATCTTCATTTTTTTCTGTATATACAACATGATTCCCTTCACTTCTTTCAATATCCATTGAGGTAAGTTCTCCTAACTTCACAACTTGCGAATTTTTAGCTACAATTGTACCATGATTCCTAGAGTAATTAAAAGCAGCCATCCTGCTCTACTGTGTGATTTTAAATTAGTTTTCATTTGTGATATGAAGAAATAATTTTGTAGGGCTCTTTTTAAGACTAGATGGCACGATGTATGTAAGATGTCAAACATGCACCTAACATATAGTCAGTGTTCATTAAGTAGAATATTCTACAATGACTACTACTATTGCTATTACTACTAATAGGAGGAGAAGGAAGAACAACAGGGAAGAATGATAAAAAGGATAAAGGAAAGAGGAAGAGAAGGAAAAAAGATAATAAAGATGATTCTAAGTGTTTACATGTGTGTGTGTGTGTGTGTATATATATATATATATATATATCCCATGCATATGTGATTATACATCCAGGGATTTAGAAAATAAAAGAGTTTCTTTCCCATCAAGCCTTACTGTGTCACCATAACCCTGAGCATGATCTAATTTCAACAGACTTAAGGGACAGAGAAGATGGTAGGAGGGGGAAAAGGAATAAAGGGATGATCAAGGGCAAAAGGAGATGGTGGATGAGTGCCTCAAAGCAAATAAATATGCATTGGAATAAAACATGCTGAAAGGAAATGGCAGTCATTCTACTTTTTTTTTTTCTCACTGAAGCATATACTAAATGTGTGAGAACAAACCCACACTTTTTTATTGCATAGTAGAAGTTTAAGGATCTGCATGGTACCAATGGTCATTCCAAAAATCCAAGAGATGAAATGAATTGGACTGAATTTATAGCCATGGACTGGACCAACAGAGTGTATTGTTGGAAGCAGCATATAAAATTCCCTAGGGGAGGATGCTTCTCTGACCAAGGGGCTTGAGTGCTCCTTTGAGTTCTAGAGAAAGGGGGAGAGAAATGAGAGGCAAGATTCCAGTTTCAAAACAGAATGAGGGATGTGAGTTCCTTTTCCTCCTTCTGACCCCACTGGTAAATCTTCTCTGCATTCCTTTGTATATCATTTTACCATTTCTCCAGAGAGAGTATCATTGGTTTCTCTCAATCTGCTTTGGCCACAATGTGGAAACAGTTCGTCTGTCCGCTCAATTACTTTTTATTATCAAGCTGATAGTGCTTTCCCTTCGCATTGTTTTATATCTCTAGCAACACATCATTGTGTATATCTTTCCCTGCTAAATTAAAGTTTCTCTGCTATCCAGCTTTCTGTTTTATTCTCTTTAATCTCATTAACCAGAAGGAATTCTATCCCTGAATAAACAACCTCCCCCAACACCAATGTACAAGTACAGACACACAAATATGTTCAATTTCTGGCACATATCTTTACCTATCCATCTTCAAGGCCTAATGTTGTACATAAAAATATTTTTTCTAATGAATAAGGAATAGAAAATATTCAAGAGGAAATCTCAGATGGTATCCCTCTAGTGTTATAAAAGTAAAGCAAACAACTGCTGGATTCATTGACATAAAATAATAAACATTATTTATTCTGGGAAGACTCTACTATGATATTTGTTAATAACTACATTTCTTTTGATAGTTCAGAGAACTCTATATTTCTGTTTTCTAAACCTATTCAGAGAATTATATTTTAGAGTAGAAAGAGAAATAGAAATCCTCTCATTCAACTACCCATCTGATGACTGAATCCTTTCAATAACAATCCTACCAGTTAGGTTTTCAGATAATGCTAAGCATGATTAATGGTACTAGGGAATAGAAACTTCTGGCAGTGGGGGATGGGGGGAGAGGGAGTCAATCTATTATTAGCAACTATAAATCTGAAAAGTGAGCTGAAATATACGTCAATCTTCTACCCTAACTTCTTGGAGCTAAATGAACAAACACACCTCTTCCACATGGCAGCCCTTCAAATAGGAGGAGGTAGCCATTCTGTCCCTTCTGCTTCTACTTTTTGTTAAATCAGCAGCAAACCTCATAGTAGACAGTTTTTCTTTCTCCTCATCACACCCCTCTGAACAGAGCATAGGCTGTCCATGGCCCAGTGTAGTGAATGAAAAACCTAAGGTAGGTCTAAACAGGTGAGTGTAATTCTCTCTCCCTTTCTGTACCTTGTACTTCTATAATGTCATTTCAGATCATATTAGTTTTCTTGGTGGCCATATCACACTTTAACCTATTTTCAAGACTCCTCTCTACTTCAGTGCCAAAGTCTTTTCCATAATGAGACCCTGCTAAATAACTTCTCTCTACCCTGAACTGCAGAGTTGTTTTTGTCTGTTTCTTTGCTTGATGTTGTTAGTTTGTAACGTATTGTGAAAATATTAAAATTTCATGGCAACTTTGAAGTGTGATCATACCTAATGCAAAGAAAATTTAAAATCAGTAAATGAAGAGCATTTTGTAATTCCTTTAAAGGAATCTCTCAGACATTTTCTAGATTGTTGAATACAGCAAAAGGTTTTCTTACAAACGTCTAGATATACATAGTTACTTATCTCACAGAAAACAGTGAGTGGTTGTGCTTGGTGTGTGGAACAAAAAATGAAAGTGAGGTTGTTAATTTCTTTAACATCCCTGACTCTGTTTCCCCACTTCTGAAGGTCTCTCTGTCTTCCTCTTTCACATCCTTCTTTTTGCTTTTCATTCTCTCTTCCTTGCATTTTTGTGTATTCTCTCTTCATTTTTTCCTTCCTCATATCTCTCTTTTTTCTTAAATCTTTAAGTGGTGGAAGGAAGAAATCCACTGGTGAGAAAGCCTGAAAGAATAGAGTTGAAGGCATGGGAAAATTCTAGTCTGAGTTACCTACCCCATCTTATGCTTTGCTTAGCCATATACCCTATATGCAAATAAAATAAAATTTAAAAATGCTCACAGGTCTGGGAAAAAATCACAATGAATGAGAAATTGAGTAAGATTATCTAAAAAATCGTAAGTGTGCCATAAAAACAAAATTATGTTGGTAATATTAAACAAACAAACAAAAGACCTAAACTATGAATTTCTCTTAAGTGTTTCCCAATTTTATTCAAAAGGACATAGAATATCTTTATCTTTTCTTATCATACACTGTTTCAGTTTGCTAATGTCACTGGGAGCAAAATACCAGAAATGTGTGCCCTTTATAATGGGAATCTATCAGGGGAAAAACTTACAGTCCCAAGGCTGTGAAAATGCCTTCTCACCAAAGTCAGCTGCTGGCAATCCTGGAATCCTGCCACGTGGCAAGGCAAAATGGAGGCCAGTCCCTGCTAAGGTCCCTGCCTTCCCCTCCAGGTTTACTTTCTCCCAGAGCTCTACTGTGGGTGATCAGCCACGTGGCTTGTCTCTCCCTTCTCCTTGCTTTGGGCTGATCAGTTGATTCCAGCTTCCAGCCACTCTCTCAGCATCTCAGAGTTTCTCTGTCTTTCTGCAGCTGTAGGCGATCCTGGAGTCCTTTCTCACATGGCAGGGTAAAAGTGGTGGCCGTCTTTCTCTGTGCATTTCTGCTTTCATTCCTTAATTTGTATAAGACTCCAGCAGAGGGCAGAGACCTAACCTGGGTTATAGTTCACAGGCCCTAAAGTGAACTAATGCAATCAATGGGTCCCGCACTCACAGGAATGGATTATTTCTAAGAACATGATCATTTCTGGGATTCACCAAAGCTTCAAATTGTCACATACACTTTGCACATTATCTAGCACATAGTATCTACATGAATAAATATTTGTTGATTGTAGAAATACATTCAGTCAGACAAGGAGTATGCATTTATTCATTCTAGTGGAGGTCAAGATGGAAAAATAAAAGGTGGAGGCTTTCCTTATATCTCGAGTGGGATAATACTCAACAGTTAATTTTCTATATCTTTGGCAATATATGAGATACAGAAAAAGAAAAAAAAAAAAAGAGACAAATTTTCTGGCCAAATGGCTTTAACAGATTGGGGGAAGAAATGGAAAGAAGTAAACTCTCTACATCTTGTCCATTTTGCCGATCATTTACTTACTATCAGTTGTAGTTGGGGAAAGGCTGTAGTCTGGAGTAACATGAAACTGCGTGCCTCCTGCCTGGCAGTGATTTGTGTCTGTGTGTGTGCATAGGTATTTGCATGTGTGTGTGCATGTGTGTATGTGCATGTGAGATACAAATTTATACATACCTATTGTTTGGAGAATTCCACAATAGTCATTGAGATGGATTCCCTGGAGTGTCATAAAATCAGTTCTTGGAATTTCTGTTTTAATGGGTTTAACCTTTTCCCCTCTTCTACTGTTTGTTTCCTGACATGCTCCAACCCCACCCCAATCTTTATGCTACTCTTGGCAGAATCAAAAGGAATGAATAAGCAGCTTCTTTTCAATGTCTACGTTACTCTCTTCTATTGAGCTGAGCACTTAAATAGATACATTAACTTTCAGGCCGCTTGGGTACTATTCAGAGTAATGGTTTATAACAGTTAATAATGTATAGCATAACTAGAGAATGCCTTAGGCAGGCTCATTGTGTAGTAAACATAAGAAAACAGTTTCTTTTTAGTATCAGTTGGAATTACAACCCCACCACCACCATTAGGACATAGTAAATGAAGAAAAAGATCACTTGAGTTGCATGTTTTATATATATCTATGTATACTCTATCTCATTTAGATTTTAATCATTCAAATGCTTTATTTTCTACTTCTGTTTATTTATTATAATTTTCCAAAGGTACAAATATTTATCTTATCACTTTTATGATGGATTCCATGTTTAGTAACATACTTATAGTAAATTGTCTTTCATTTTATTGAAAAAAAAAACCACTTGAAGAACCAGCAATTTTCTTGGAGAATATGATTCTTCAAGGTTTATCTTCAATTCTTTGTTATTTCCCTTCTTGTCAAGTGAGTCACTTCTCTGCCTCTCTTCTCTAAGTTCAGGTCCACTCAAGTCACCTGGTCTTATTTCCTGTCCTACTGTAAATAAATGAAATATTCAGGGTTGGACCAGAATTATGCTTCATTATTGAATAGCACTAAAATTATTAGCAGGCATTCTGATGCTTGGTCCCTGCAATCTTCTCTAGTGCTCAGATATTTTCTTGGATTGTTCTGTACTTTGAACTTTGAGTGGTAGATGTTCCAGTTGGTCCATTGCCAAAATTTTACTGCAGACTTTGATTTTTAGACTAAAGACCCTTGGCTCATTTTTATTAATTTGGCCTTTTGTCACTGATTTGCCCCTAGTGAAGTTTCTGTATTGTCTATCATAATTGAGAAGCTTAAATCAGGAAAGGAAAGTAATTGGGAACAAAAAGAACACCCAATGCATACAATAGTGGTCTGGGTCTTGTTTGCTCATTTTGCTCATTTTGAAGTAACCACTCTTAGAGAATACATATTTCTATAGGAAATGCAAGTCATTAGAGAAGAAGTCTATTAAAATATTAGCAGAGGTCTCCCCAATCTCAGAAATATTATGATCTATCTAAGAATGAGGTAAAAATCTCAGAAAGACCTGCCCAAAATGAACTAAATGTCAATATTCAAAAGGTGTCAATGTTCCATAAACCTTGTCAATCCACCTGCCTCAGCTGTTGCTCCAGTTCAAATCCACTTTTAATTTACATTTGACTGCTGACACTAGGCTCTCTGACATCTTATCCATCTACTCCATCTTCATTGGTCATAGCCACAAAAAAACCGTTTATCTGACCAATGTTCCTCCTGGTATGGAAACCCTGCCAATCGCCGTGAGACAGCTTCTCTTCCTCTTAAGTAGAAGAGAAAAGAATGGGTCACTCCACTGAGCTTTGAACACCCTATTGACACAAGCAAAAATGTGGTTGTTTTTCACAAGGACTGCATCTAAGTCTTCTTTATCGTTACATGCTAATTTCATGTTGAAAATTACTACATACTAGCTTATGTGCTGAATGTAAAGAAAACATTATGGCAAAAAGGGCAAGATGGAGTCAGCTTTCAACACTTCTCAGTAGACTGCATAAAATAGTTCGAATTGAGGCAGAATTTCCTATTTTATTTTACCCAGATGTTTCTACAAACAATTCATCTACAGATTGTTCTAGGTCCAGAGTTAAAGTCACATGGGGTTAGGTAGCTCCAGGTAAACATCTATTAATTGCCCTATTTTGCTGACTTTGCTATCATGATTTGTGTGTTGCCCACAGATTAATGAATTAGATATTTTAGTTGCTTTGAGCATCATTTGTGTTATTGTATTACAGCAAAATCTACACCTCAAAAGCTGTAATTAAGGAATAAAAAACACTAATAAATTGTCTTTTATACACTTTCCTTTAGTTTTGTTTTGTTTTGCCAAAGTCTCCTGAATCTGGCAGACCTAAGAACTTATCTACGTCATTCAAAGCTTTAATAAGTAGAATGTGTTATTAAATAAAACTAAATTAAATTGCAATACCTACTTCAAGTTCACATGCTACAATGAATATTTACAGAAAGGGGTAGTCTAGATTTATGCATCAATGAATACAACACTAAGAAATTACATAAAATAACTCGTTGATTTAACTCCAAGGAATTGTGGAGAGTACAAAGATAAATTAAACATGAATTTTCCCCTCAATGATTATACAATAAAATAAAGGGGACATGTATATAAACAACCATAATTCAAGGTAGGAAGTGGTAGTTGCCTTAAAAATAGTAAACATAAAGTGCTGTGGGACTCCATTGCAGGGAGCTAGAACTTCCAACTAGTGAGAGAGAACATTTTATAGAAATATGAAACTTTAAAGCCACTGGCAGAGAAGCACACATAGCTCAGAAGTAGATTATAGTATATTATGGAATATAATGGTTCACTACGGAAGTATTTCAACTGATTTGAAAAGTATTGTCCGATTTAGTAAATGGATGTTACAACTGACTATCTATTGGAAGGAAATATGTTGCATCCTTTTCTCATCTAATTCCAGTCAATCAAAGATATAATTATGAAACAATAAAAATCTTAGAAAACTATTTTAGGAGATTATTTATGCAGCCTAGATATGTGGGAGTCCATTGAAAATAAGAGAAAACATAGCACCTATGAAGCAAAAGATGACCATGTTTACCCCATAAATATTTAACATATGCTTATGGAAAAACCTAACTTAAACAGTCAATAAATAAGTCATAGACTAAAAAATAAATATTTGTGGTACAGATAAAAAGTGTTATTATATTTAAGATATTAGAAGCTTTAAAAGTTGATAATAAAAAGCCTGACATTCCAGTAGAAAAATGGGCCAAAGGGCAATATACATTGCAAATTCAAATGGCCAACAGATATATGGAAATACAATGAACCACCCCAAGCACTGAGGGAGATGCAAATGAAAGTAATCATTAGATATGACTTTTCCCCCAATAAGTGGGCATATGGTCAAAAGAGTAATAATGCCTAATATATGCTCATGTAATAGAGTTCTCCCTTACAATGCTTAAAGGAAAGTTAACTATCACAAATTTTCAGAAAACAACATGGAAGCATATGTTCAAATTAAAAGAACAAATACTAGTGATTCCCCTGACATGGAATTAAAATCATAGCTGTACAAGGATATTCACTGATGTCTGTTTTGGGAGCAAAATCTAGGAAAGAAAGCGTGAATGTTCCTCAATAGGGAAATAGTTGAATAAACTGTGGCTTATCTCTGCTGAGAAATATTATGAAGTTATTAAAGGAATGAATTAAATCTCTATCAGCTGATGTGGAGAGATTTTTGTAATGAGTTGTTAAGTAAGAAAAAGCAAGATGCAGAGAAGGGTAGATGAAGCAGTCCAGCTTTTTTAGCCAAAGACTCAAAATGTGTGTGTGTGTGTGTGTATTTGTTATTAGAGACTTACAGAGTAGGAAAGAATGCATATTAGCAAGTTGTAATTGAGATCCCAAGATGTGTGTGAAAAACTAAATGATATGAGAGGGGAAGAAAATGTGAAAGGTAAAAAACACACACACACAAACACAAAATTTAAGGGCTGAACACTGAGCAATAGCATAAGTGCAAAACTATGGACTCATTAAAGCCATTGAAACAAGAGACATCCCAGCACCAATGGGCCCCTGGAAACAAGAAAGGATCTATAGCTCTCTCAGAAGTAATCCCTTAGTCATGCTGATTAAAGGTTTTTACCTGTCCCAAGGAAGGAAAAATTGAGGGGTGATATAAGAGCCTACAATGCTCTCATTTATTTAGCTGTATATAGCTGGGTATAGTAGCTGTTTAGTTATCTTTTTTTATTTTAATGTAACAATTGAGCTGATCTTGAACGATAGGTAAAATCATTTACAAATATCAATGGAGGGAGAGGGCATTTTCAGTGGAGTAAAGTTCATTTGTTTAGGTTAGAGTATAAGGATCAGGAGTACAAGGGAAGAGTACAAGGGATCAGGGGAAATATTTCTGGAAAGATTCATTTGAAGATTAATTATGGGAAAGACTTTTAATGGCTTGCTAAGGAGTGTTGACTTTCTCTTGTAGGCTGCAAAGCACTGTGGCTGGTATATAAGAAGGAAAGCAACAAGATCAGATGGATTGCAATTAGGAGCACAGGGTAGAAATATGAGAATTTTAATTTCAAATAATATTTTATGCTTATTGACATGGGTTAGAAATTTTGAATAGATGCATTTTTAAAAATCTTTGACAATACATAAAATTAGAGAGACTAATACAATGAATTTCCATATATATATATCACTGAAATTTGATAAAGATTTTGCCACTCATGTTACCTTATTTTCTTTATTTGTTATAAAATATTTTTATTGTTATTTTATTTGTTTTTTGTTATAAAGTATTTTAAAGCAAGTCCCAGATATATCATTTCATACCTATACCCTTTGAAATATATGAGCTTTCACTTACAAAATCACAAGACAATTTTCATACCTAATAAAATTAACAATAATTTCTTGGTATTATCTAACAACTGGGCCATTTTCAAATATGTCTCCAAAATGCTATTTTTCTATTGTTTTGTTTGAATCAGGATGTAAAAAATGCCCACACGATGTTTTGGTTGTTACATACCTTAAATTAATTTTAATCTAAGTCTTCCCTTTCACTGACACATTTTTACTTTTAACTTAATGAAGAAACTGAGTCCATTTTTTGTACAATTTCCTATATGTATCTTAAATATATCTCTTTTATTTATTATGGTGTCATTTAATTTGCTCCAAAATCACATGAATTTCATGTAATCTAGCAATTAAGTTTAAAGACTTGATTAGATTCAGGTACAATATAATTATTTGGTTTTTTTTGTTTTGTTTTTTTTTTGCAAGACTATTTCATAGGCAATTTTGTGCACTTCATTTTCTAACATATCAGGAAGACTATGACAAATAGTGTTGAGTTGTCCAACTCTTAGGAATGCTGAGATTGAGCAGTGGGTCAAGACAGTGAAACCTGATTCCTTTATTTGGATTCCCCAACAATTTTTCATCCAATGTTTTCATCCACTGATGATTTTACCCTGAATCATTGATTTCATTGGTTATTGCAAAATATTGATTGTTCCTTAGTTATATTATCAACAATTTATAGACAGAATTCTTCAGTAAAGAAGACTTTTTTTCTCATAAACCCTAAATGCATAATTCTATCATTTTCTTTTAATTGACAGTTTTTAAAAGAATGAAGTCTTAGATACCACCAATAAGCTGTATTTATTGCTGTTTTGCTTTGTTTTTTGACTAATATATAAATGATATAATTGTATATATATTAATATATAAAATATATAAATGATATATTTCTTAATATTGTAAACTGTTCGATTTTTATATATTTGAAGTGCTTGTGTTAGTTGTAGTCTATTTTATTTTTGATACTCAAAAATCATTGGCCATGGACCTCTCTCTAAGCCAAACTCAGAATATAAATGCACTAATTTCCCCAGGCATGGGACATGACTGCTGGGTATAGCCTCCCTGGCACTGAGGGATTATTTCCAAGTGCCAACTAGTAATGCATCTGGAAAAAGACATTGACCAAAACGGGGAAATGGTAAACACAAATGAATTTTTATGGCTAACAGAATTCAAAGTTTGGAGGTCATTCCAGAGGTTACACTTATGCACATCTCAGCAGGATCTCCCTGACCATCACTGTAAACTGTGTCTTATATAGTGGGACTCCTGAGGGCTCTAGAGGCATCCAGACACTATAAGCAGGGCAGAGAGCTCAGGAATTCAGCACCCTATCAGTGGGCCTTACTTTGGAATTTATGCTCCCCAGTGTAACAGAGTTAGGCTCATTTATAGCTTCCCTACACATGACTCTTCTGACCCTTTTAGTTGAACCTATAATTAGCACTATACTTGATAAATATATGTTCCAGAGACTTAAATCTTCACTCCATCCATGTGCCAGTTGAGCCCTGAATCTCAGCAGAGTTGCAATACCCACTCTCCAGTTCATTGGACTCAACCAGGACAACTAACAAGGTGATGATGATGGACAATGCCCATCCCAAGGAACAGAGAATGTCTGCAACTGCAAGCAAGGTAGTTCCATCCATCTGCCCCATGGGATCTAAGCTCCCTCTCAATTTGAAGGAGAGTGGGCATAACCATCCCCATATCCTCAAGATTGGGGAATGAAAAATGGACTAAAGTAGACTTATTATTATTATACTATTGACTTATTATTCTAGCAATGGAAGAACTTTTATCATTGATATAAAGGGATTGGCCACCAGAGGTTTTGAGGGGAGCGAGAGGGAAGAACAGGTATAATGTGGGGGCATTTTGGGGACATGGGAATTGTCCTGCATGACATTGCAATGATGGATACAGGTCATTATATATTTTGTCATAACCTACAAAATTGTGTGGGAAAGAGTGTAAACTATAATGTAAAATATAGTCCACGGATAGCAGCAATATTTCATTATGTGTTCATCATTTGTAACAAATGTATCACACACTAATGAAGGATGTTGTTAATGTAGGAAAGTGTGGGAGAGAGACGGAGTGGGGCATGTGGGAATTCCCTATATTTTTTTTATGTAACATTTATGTAATCTAAAGCTTCTTTAAAAAATAAAAAAAATATTAATTAAAAAAATCATTGGCCATGAAATCCCTTCATGTGTCTGTGTTCTTTGACTTAAATTTATTAATCCTTGATAGTGCCATTGCTTTCTGAAGTAATAAACATCATTTTGTACATTTATTGACTCATACCTGGAATCAGCCATTCTTCTAAGAAGTTTTGGTTCCTATAAATGGGAAGTGGTATTTAAAGACCATAGTTTTCATGCTTATTGCTCCAATGATATCATTATTTCTAGGTCTTTTCAGTGCATACAGCTAGAATATATTTATGTGTATGTAAGAGAGTTCATGATGATATTTCTAATTTTGTAGCTCTTTTCACTAAAGAGGTCTATCTTTTATATTTGCATTTTATTTCAACTACACTAAAAATTTTGGTTCATTTTAACATGACTTAATGAATGCATGATTTATTTTCTTTTCAGAAAGAATCATATTGATGTTTATAATTCAAATTTAACTAAGGATTTATACATCTCCTTTTTTATTTTTATACTTCTATCACTTTTCTTTTAGACTAAAATTCTTGCAACCTACAACATTGAACATAATTTCTAATTTGCTTGATTTTAATAATTTGTAAATGTGAGTATGTTTTATCTCAAGATATTAATACAGATGTTACTAACAATATTACTGAATGGAGTTTAAGATTTCATCATCACTCTATTTGTTGAAAATACTTTCGAATGAATAAAATACAGAATGCTTTCATCTTTATTATAATATTTTACCAATGGATAGTATTGATCTTGCAATTGAATCAATTTGAAACATCATCAGTTATGGAAACAGCATTTTAATAGAAGAATACATCAGGAGAAATCAATAAGGAGTGCTATTAGTCCACTTAAACTTGCTAAACACCCAAACATGTGTGCTCGGCAAGTCAACTATGCCTTTAATAGCAAAGAGTTCTGAAGAGTTGACTCTGAGAAAAATAAAATATGGCACTTTTACATAGTTTCTTATGTTTGCCTCAGTTCGTTTTGATTGCCCTTTTTCTTAATTAGGCTTGTCCTTTTCATTTGCCCACACATCCTGGAACAATGCACTCAAATGTTATTTGAAGAATGAACCCCAATCTTACCATTCGGTTTTACCCTAACAATACTATTGGATTTTATAGTCGTTCTATATGCTCCTGCTCCTACTTCAAAAGTCAGCCCAGATTTCAGTGCTTTTTCCCCATTCCAGTGTAGATAAATTACATGGGTCTTCCTTGAAAACTGGCCCCAAAAGGTAAGTACTTACATGGCAAATGTTATATGGAATGGGACTTTACTTTGTTATATTTCTTGCCTTTAAAAAGTATAGACAAAATAAAAAACAAAACAAGAAAAAATGTAGACATGGCAAAGTTATATACCAAAAGTGTTCATATTTCAGCACCATGTATATTTTTTACATTGGTCAATAAGTAGATTATATTTTATCATTAGAATAGTACAATAATAAGTGTTTTTCTGACCATGGATTTGGAATCAAGTAATTTGTAGATAACATCAGTATTGCATCAGAAAAATATTATTATTAAAACTATATAATAATCGAGACAGTGAAAGTTTGCTCCAGTTTTTATAAAAAGGAACAACAGATTACACAGATTGATTAAATCAAATCACCAAAGTACTGCAAATTTAGCCCATTAAAATGTTTCCTGAATTTTAAGGTTTTTCTAAGGAAATATTATTAAGGAACATTTCAATTGATGCTTTTTCTTTCTTTTTTTTTTTCAATAATCTTTTCTGAAGCAAACAAACGTGTCATGATCTAATAGTTGTGTCTTTCAAAAACAGATTGTAGGGTCCATCTTTCACCTTTATATGGCATTTCATGGTAAACTCTGTAGTGAGGGACTGATGGTGACATACTGAAATTGATATATAAACTTAAATGAGTGGAATGTTAAAATAAAAAATGGAAAATAGTGATTTTCTGAGTGTGGTCAAGTATGATATTAAGAATAAATAATGAGAAAGGAAAACATTAGTGTAGGCTGCAAGTGTTTAAGAAGGTTCTGTAGTGTCTTGGGTTAAGACTTTGATGATGGGTTGGATTTGGGACCAATCTGTTATTCATTATTCTATCAATGTATTCATTCATTCATCAAATATTTGAGTACCCACTATGAGTTAAGCACTATTCTAATTGTAGGGGATACAACAATGAATAAATTGTCAAAAATCCCTATGCTAACAGAACCACTAATGTGAAGACAGATAATAAACCAAATAAGTAAATTATATTGTATATTATTAGATGATGGCAAGTGCCATAGAGAAAAATGTGACAGGGAAAGGAAGTAGGGAGTGCTGAGGGAAAGTAGAATTGCAAATTCATATTGGGTACTTATAGGACAACTCTTAATATGATGACGTTTTAGAGAAGCCTTGAAGAAATTGGGGGACTGCCTCATGAAGATGCTGGAGGAAGAACATTCTTGGTAGAAAGAACTTCAAGTATAATGGTTTTTAGGCTAGAGCATGCCTGCTATGTCTGTGGAAGAAAGAAAGGCTAGTGTGGCTGGAGCATAGTAAGAGAATGGAGAGAAAAATAGATGACTCCAAAGGCCTTGGAGGCCATTGTGGGGACTCAGCTCTTATTCTGGGTGGAAGGGTTTGAGGCAAGGAGTGACATGATCTGATTTATGTTTAGATACGATCACTCTAGCTCCTGAGTTGAGAATAGGCCTAGACAGGCAAGGATGGAAGAAATGAAACCAGTCAGGAGTTGTTGCCATAATCCAGGTGAAAGATGATGGTGGTTTGGTCCAAGATGGAATAAGAGATTATATTCCAGATATATCGTGTAGGTAGAGTCAACATCATTTACTGATAGACTAGATATTTAGTGTGAGAGGAAGATGGAAGTAAAGGATGACTTCAAGATTTTTATTCTGGGCCACTGGAAGTGTCGAATTGCTTTTAAATAAGATAGGGAGGAGCATGAAGCAGATATGGAAGGAAGAGCAGATTGATGTGTTAAATTTGAGATGACTCTTGGATAGCCAAGTAAAGATTGATAATAAGCAGTGATACATTCAAATCTCCATCTAGGGAAGTGGGCATTGCTCAGTAGTTGAGTGTCTGCTTTCCATGTACGAGGTTCCAGGTTCAATCCCTGGTACCTCTTAAAAAAAAAAAAAAGCTCAGTCTACAGGAGATGCCTATAGCAGAGATTTAAATTTGAGTATCATAAATTCATAGATAGTCCTTAAAGTCATGAGTCTGGATTAAATAAAAAAGGGAGTGAGTATAGCTTTAAAGAGAAGAGGTTCAAGGAATTGAGCCCTATAGTATATTTACATGCTGATGGAAATTATCTAGTAGAAGGAAAAAGAGTAGGCGATTCTCGAAAGGAGGGTGGGTAAGATTTTCTGGTACAATGACCATGAGTTGGCACAAGGAGTTGGTGTCTAAGTGTACATGTAGAAGGTTTGGCCTGTCTTGGAGTATTAGTGTAGAGATGGAGGTAAGTGGCAAGTAGAGGGAATAGGTTGAAACTTCTCTCTAATTGCTTCTATGTTTTCACTGAAATAGGAAGCAAGGTAATTTGTGTAGAGTGAGAATAGGGGAGGAAGTGTTGAAATGTTGAGAAAGAGAAGTCAATTGTGGAAGGAGGAAAGAGAATGGAGAGGAGCACTGTAAAATAATCACTGGGCAGCATGTGAGCCACTTGACCTCATCAGCATCTTTAGGGTGGGGGCCGCTCAGTGTGGTTGTGGGTTTTACTGCCCTATTTAACAGAATGAATGGAGACACAGAACAGGCAGAGATGGATTTAACCCAATTTGGGGTTTTGTCAATCAAGGGCTAGGAAGGGGGAGGAGCAAGAGAATTTAGTGTAAATGTAGGTAAGAGATAAGAGAGACTGACTTTAAGCTGCCTAAGGAGAAGAGAGACAATATTAATGGGATGAGAAGCAAGGAAACTTTATTTGGATCAGCAATTTTACTGCTGGGTAGGCTTGATGGATATTTTAGGTTTGGAATGTTGAAGAAAAGCTGGGAAAAATAGAGCCGGTGGCTGGAGAGTGGGATGCTCTCCATGGAAGGATTTCTGTTTATGATAAGATCTAGGGCCTTTCTGTGGGAGTGAATGGTTCAATAGGGTGGATGGCAAGAAGAAGGAAGAAGAGTTCAGATGGCAAGCATAGTCTACGTATGGATCGAATCCCAGTGAAGACAGGAGGAGAAGGATGAGAAAAGAGGACAGGAAACAGACACAGAGAGTTGCCCAGCGAATGGGCACAAAAACAGCAAAAACGGGTGGGGGGTGTAAAAATGGATAAAAGTAAATAAATAAATCCTTAAAAAAAAAAGTATAGGGGAGTACGATATGGACTATAGTTAGTAGTAACATTTTGATGATGCTCTTTCATAGTTTGTTAACAAATGTTTCACAACAATGCAAAGTATTTGTGGTAGGGTGATGTGTGGGAGCCCTGTATGATGTTTTTATAAAGTCATAATGTATACTGAACACTTGTTGTTTGTGTATGTTCATGTATGAATGATATACTTCAATAAATTGCTTTTTTAAAAACTGTAAATTTTCTGTTAAAAGAAGTCAAGAACACATGTCTATATTTCTAAAACATCAGAAAA
Source organism: Tolypeutes matacus (assembly GCA_026826555.1). NCBI lineage: Eukaryota > Metazoa > Chordata > Mammalia > Cingulata > Chlamyphoridae > Tolypeutes > Tolypeutes matacus. The sequence continues at coordinate 56,531,269 of JAKSZT010053887.1, forward strand.
CATTTGTTAATCTGTCTACTAGAAGTCTAGCAGAAAAGGTATTTGATCTGACCATTTCCCCAGAAATAACTTACATTCATGAATAAGATATTGAGAATCATAAAAACACAAAGATAGTGTAAGGCCTTAGCAGCCTGGTAAAGAGATTGTGATTCTGCCACTTTTCTCAGAGCCCTCTTCTCTAGCTGTGCTAAACTACCCACATTGACATAGTGTTTTGTTTTTGTTTTTTATTTTGTTTTTTTGTTAGAACAGTTGTAGATTTACAGAAAATACAGTGTTTAACAACACAATACTTGGAGTCAGAACAAGATTCAAATCACAGGGCCACAATTTCCCAGGTATGTCAGTTTGGTCTAGTTGTTTAACTCCTAAGTTTTTTGGTTCTTATCTTTAAAATATAGAAAGTATACTTGAAGGATAGCTGTGGCACTCACATTAGAGAAAATAGGGAAATCTGCTAGCACAGTGCTGGTGGCTATTCTCCCCTCCCCTCTCCCCAAACCCCTTTAAACTTTCACTCTTCCATGACTGTTTCTGTGTTCTCATTAAAAAAAATGCTCTTCCTTTCTTGTACACACCAAAATTGTTGATTTGCTTATCTAGACTGTTAATGTCTTGGCTAGAAGTCTCTGTCTTAATGGGTACCTGATCCTTAGCACCTCAGAACCTCATTCATAGAGGTAAGTTAATTAAGGTTTGTTTGAATGAATTGCATAAATGTTTGAAGCATGTCTATATTTAGGGAGAAGTGATAGCCATGCTTATATATTTTGACTCTACACAAAAGCATATAACAAAGATGGATTGAAGTAAAGATCCTTTGCTAAGGGCTAGAAAATTAATAAATCAGTGCTAAATTAATCCAACAAGTTATAATCATCATTTCTTTATCCATATTGGGTAAGCCATAAGCATACCACATGCTGTCACGATCCTCCTTAGCAAGCAACGGAAATGAAGAATATTAAGACCGTTTAAAACTGGATCACACTAGTTTTTGTTTTGTTTTTTCAAAAAAGTCAATAGTCTTTTTTTGTGCAATACATAATTATAACTAGGATAGTCCTATGACAGGGTGGTGCTACTGTGGTGATCCTGGCATAATATTTTGAAATTTGAAGTGATACTTCTATATTTTGTAACAAGAACTTACAGTTTCAAGGAACTTATTTGTCACAGGGTCAAACACCTTGTCTTCTAATTGTTTTTTGAAACATGTTGTTCAAGAACTATTATGCTTTATGTAATTTTTGTGCCAACTGTCATAGTTAGCTCTTCTAAAGTTCTGTTCTTTCTCCTGGCAGTTGAGCTGGGCTGAAATGGTCTAATGATTTCAAGGTCAAGAACATTACAAAGAACACTTTGGCTTTGAATTTTCTTCCCCACATCATAACTCTGTTGGAGTTTAGACCTCAATGTAAACTGCAGGAAAACCAGCATTTGCATAAAAGGATTATGAACCATCAAAAGAATTAACTACAGGGAAGTTGATTTATCTGCCTCTCTATCAAAAGAAATCTCTACTAACCACTACTTCTGCAGTGTACAACAATAATTAGTGTGCCTAATGATTCCTGTGAGGCAAAGAAGTGCATTTTAGATTCTTAATAGATATAAAATTATTTTGGTACATATCCGCTACCAGTTGTACTATATTGTGTTCTAGTTCTTAGAAAATTGGCAAACACCATTCAATCTGTAAGCTAATGTTTTGTTAAGTACAAAATATAATGCTCTGACTGTGCCAAGGAAATGAGATTTCTATCTTAGTTCGGTAATTTGCAAAGGCAATGCCATCCAGTGACACTGTTACCAGTGTCACAGTGTTACCAGAAACTTCATTACCTGAGTTTAAAAATAAATATAAGAAGCATAAGGGTATGCTCTAAGGCATGAGAAAAGTGTTGCTATGATAATAAAATATTATTAAATATGGAGTAAAATAGTCACATGACTTGGACAACATGAAATAAGCTTAAGCAGAAAGTCCAAAATAATGGTCAGGGCTACAGGGGTGGTGGACTAGAATAAGCTCTGCCTATGTGAGGGTCAAGAGTTTAACAAAGATTGCTCTGATGCAGGATAAATATAAGCAAGGCAGGCTCCAGGCTCCATATTTTGGGAAAAACATGTGATAGGACAACAGCATCAACCCCATCTAGGTCTCCAAACTTTCAAGTGGACAAATTTCTCATCAAAGCAGAGGAAAAGCATAGAAGCAGGGGTCTGAGACAACTTCAACACAGCTTTACTTAGTTTGGGCACTACTATCTTCAACCAAGTATGAATAAACAAAAGGTATATAAAACTGACCAGTAACCTTTCCATTGAGCTGCAACTTGGTTTATGCCAAGACAACTTAATGTGGTTTCTGAAGATTTTATTGTAACCTAGTCACGCTGTTACAAAAGGGATTATTCCCAGAAAACAGGTGATGGAGGAACACTTCTTTCAGTTTTTAGTTAATATATACAGGTTATCATTGAAGAGTAACAATAATGTTAAATGGGTTAACTTAATCTTTTTTTCTGGAAGAGAAATATTTTAGAACATACGTATTTTTATCATTTTACTGAGTTTTGTGGTAGAGGCACTAGTCAAGGGAATGTTATACTTACATACAAAATGAGGATCACTGTGTATTTCAGATTGGAAAGCTGACTTTTTATTTTGTAGGGGGGGTAATTAAATCATCAGTTATGATTTGATTAATTGGTGTTACAGTTATTTGTCTATATTGAAAAAATTTGAAAATTGAATAAAATAAAAAGTAACAAATTCTCATATTGTATAACCTAATGTAAAATGTATAATATTACAATTTGAAAAGACCCTTAGGGATCATTCAGTGGACAATCTTTTCATTTTTTAGATAAGAAAACTGAAGCCTAGAAAGAAAAACCGGCCCACCCAGAACAAAAAGGGCCCTTAATACCTGTTTAATAGGTTTTCTACTGAACTATTTGATCATAGAGAAAAATGAGTTTGTAAATATAGCAGGTCATAAATCATATTATTTTGTGCTGTGACTTTTGCCAAGTTTCCTTTCTGATTTATGCAAAAGGTGCCTAGGTTTTTTTAAAAAAGGAGCAAGAGAGAGAAACAAACATTTTTTAAAGACATGTGTTATATTTAATCCAATTATATAGGGTCCTCAACTTCACATTTTCTCTTTCATTTTTTAGACTTTGATTAACTAGAGCATATTGGCATCAAATAAAATATGAATAGCCCACAAAAGATTTTTTTTTTCTCTGCTATAGCATTTTTGGTATGCTAGAGAAATATATCAAACAGAAGAATGTAGATGAATAAATGAAAAGGGAAAAGAGTACAGAAGTCATGCCCAAGAGAATGACCAGGAAGCGGTACCCACAGATCCAATTAGGTGTCAAAACAGGGAATGCAGACAGAGAGATTTAATCCTTGTACCAGAACCTTTGAGGATGCCTGAGTGATATATACATATTAAACCATATATGATGGCATCACGCACATTGAGAATGCCACAAATAAGTAAACAAGGCATAAACATACATTCGAACAGATCTGCTTTTCTTCATTCACAATGAGCACAATCATGCTATATGTGCGCCATGCCTTTACCTATTTCACAATCTTAGGTCCACTGACAACCTGCATTCCCTATACCCAGTGGCTGTGCCAAGGAGTAGCTAGTGTATTATCTCTATCAGCCTTTCCTTGCTGCAACCCAAACTTCTCCAAATAAATAAGAAATCATAGTCAACCAGTACGCTTGTCATACAAACATAACCTCCAGGTAAGTTACTGAGAGACAAATCTCCCACTTTCTACTCTATTGCTAACAAAAGCCTCTCCTCTATAGAAACTTTGGAGTTTCCTCTGACCCTTTCCTTAAGAGAACAGTAGAGGATCTTGGATTATAGCCATAAAAAACAATATTTAAGAGAGAGGAACTCCAGGTTAATTTGTGATTAACTTTAGTCCAGAGTCTATGTGAGGGTTCAGGATTGATAAACCATTGAGCAATGCAATCATCATAAAAACATGCTAACTATTTTAAAGAACAGAATGTTTGCATATGGTATACGAGTATAATATAATGAGATACAGCTGGTGCCACTGTCCAGTTCCGTTTTATCAGGCTGGAGCACTCTCCCTTGACCCGTGTTGGCTGCTAATGGTCACAGCTGCCCTTTTCTTTGGAAAATTGTCCTTGGGCAAATGTGAGCCACCTTGCCCAGGAGATTACACACTGTACCCCTGGAATGTCCCTTCCCCCATGACTGATGGAAATGTGGTGCAAAAGGCCACAACCTTGCCTCAAGGTAAGCGCAGCTCAGTGGCGTAATTCCTGCTTCCGAGCTCTGAGTGGAATTATGTTGAAACTGGCACTAGCTAAGACCACATCCTTGCTTAGTGATATTTCTTGCCCTATCCTTCTCTCCTCATGCTGTTTCTCCCATAAGCACTCCCTCGATAAATCACTTGCATAAAAATCCCACCTGAGGGGAAGCGGCTGTGGCTCAATCAGTAGGGCTCCTGTTTACCATATGGGAGGACCTGGGTTCGGTTCCGGGGCCTCCTGGTGAAGGCAAGCCCACCCGCACGGCGTGGTTAGCTGACCCAGTGAGCACAAGCAGCAAGGGGGGGATAAATGAATAAATAAATAAAATCTTTAAAAAAAAAAAAAAAATCCCACCTGACATTCTACTCCTAGGGAACTTTAGGTAAGATGGACATAATAACTGGAATATAAGTATTTGTATTCTGAGTAAGTATTATCCCTCCACATCAGCAACCTGGAAAGCCAGCTCTACACTTATTCTAAAAATCTGATCAAAGTTGAAAACATTTTTGGAACTTTTCCTTTGGATGGTTTCCAGAATCAGTTGATCAGTTATAGAATAAAATTATTTTTACTACATTATAATCATAAGTAGCAAATAATCTTTTGAAAACCAAATATACATTTCCCATTTTACATTTCATGGTTTCATTGTGAAGAGATCCTTCTATTTGATACTGCTGTTAGAATAATATTCTCTTTCTTGCTTTTTACCTTTAAACCAAAATAAAAATGAATATATTTTCATCTATTTAGAGTACTGGGTATGAGTCAGACACTGTGCCAGGCACTACAACACCATGTGTGTGTGTGTGAGTGTACCTGCATAATCATTTCATCTCCTCTGTAACTCCACGAGTGGTATCATCCTTATTTTATGGAGGGAGCTAAGGGCTTCTCAAGGTCACACAGTTAATGAGCATGAAGCTGGAAATCAGAAAAGGTCCCTCTGAGTCCAAAGTTCTTCATTTTTCATGGCCATGCCATTTATTTATTTAAATTCCACCTTGTTCTACAAAAGCTTTTTAGATATTTATGGTTAAATTGCCACATTTTTCTTCATCTATGTGGAAGCATTATTTATTTTGAGTAACTCCCCCTCACCACACAACCACATATAATAACCCAAATATAGATAATCCAGATATGCATAAATGAAATTCATTGTAAGAGTAATAATGGCTTCAATTTACAATTATTGATTAAAATGTAAGCATTAAATGTTAAGATAATTGTTTCAAATTAAATATTGGAAGCAAAGCACAGTAGTGTAAGTTAGATAGAAAATTATTAGGCTATCATTTCACCTGTAACTTATAAAATATTTCCAAAGACTGGCAAATACTTGTGTCAATAATGTGAATTTTTATCGGTAACAGTGTACATATGTAAAACATGCCTTGAATGCTAAGAAGAATTACACCAAATTAATTTTGTATATAAATTAAATATTTCTAAGTCATGTATAAATCATATTTTACTTGTATAGTTTCTCCAACAAGATAAATACTGGACATGGTAGTTTGGAGCTATGTACCCTGAAAAACATGTTCTTAAACTCAATCCATTCCTGTGGGTGTGAACCCATTGTAAGTAGGACTTTTCAATAAAGCTATTTCAGTTAAGGTATAGCTCAACTTAATCAAGATGGGTCTTAATCCTATTACTGGAGTCCTTTACAAGCAGAATGCAATTCAGATAGGGAGATAGAAACCCACAGGAAGCAAGAAGCTGAAGGTCATCAGAAGCCAAAAGAGGAAAGAGAGGCTGCCATTTGCATTGCCATGTGACATAGGAGCCCATTACCAAGGATCATCTACAGCCAGCCCCAAAATGCCAGTCTTAGGGAAGAAAGCATCCCTTTGATGATGCCCTGATTTGGACTTATCCTCAAAACCATGAGCTAATAAATTCCCATTGTTTCAGTAAACCCATTGAATAGTATTTGCTTTGGCAGTGAAGGAAATCTTAGCAGCAGATGAACCTGAATGTACAAGGTGTTTAAGTGTTTATACACTAGATTTCTGAAACTATTCTCTAACCGTCTATATATTTGATGAACAGGATTTAAATAAAATGATAATGTGCAGAGAAAAGAACTTGGCATCTGAAAACTTGGATTTGAGTCCCTACCTTAATGGTTATTAATTCTGTCGCCTCAATCAAGACAACAGTCTTATAATAATTATTCTTACATCCTTCAGAGGATTATTGTGAAGATTCAATGTGAAATGTTTAAAAACACTTTTTACACTTTCAAAGATTATTCAAATGTAGGACAACATTATTATTATTAAATCATATCTATCCATGATAATTTCCAGATGAAAAAGTCTTTAATACCTCCATGAAAAAGGATTTGGAACTACCATCAGTGTTACATCTCAGACCTCGTATCACTATTTCAATATTGTGTTACACCCGCTTTTAAATATGTATTAAAGAGTCATGATATTGTGGCAACATTTATATGCAGGTCTATGTCTACATATGAGAATCCTGCATATGAAAAGTGAAAAAGCACAAGACCAATGTCAAGCAATTTTCAGTAGTTAATGGGTAATCTTATAGTGAAAGCCTCTTTTTTTTCTTTTTCTTTTTTTTTTTACATTACATCTGGATGTTTTGATAATATGTAGATACAGTCAGACACCATGAGGCCAACTCCTTTACTCATTCTCCCTTTCTCTTTCTAACATGGGAAGACAAGAGATGAAAAATCTTGTCTTTTTCATCTTGTTATACAGAGATGAAAAATCCCACTGGTTTCTTTTCCCATGGAGTGGTGGATAGCTCTGTGGGAGACACATTCCACTAGGGCATTTTATTCTCAGAAACTGTCTCCAGGAGTTGAAACTTGTTCTAAACATACTGGATAGGTACCATCCTCCAATATAACTTCTACTCTCCCTGTGAGCCCAGATATAATGCTCTGCCCATAAAAATAAGGAAGCCAGCAGCAATAATATATCTAAGGAATAAACTGTTTTCTCTCTTTTGTGTGTGAAATTTCCCATTACTTGTACCCTTCCAGATGGAACATTTCTTGATTCTTAAAACAAAAGTAATGTAGTTATTTACAGATCAGTAATATATATCAATTAGTAATATGCTTCAAGGCTCTTCAGTCTATGTTTTCAAGAGAAAGAATTTTGTTTTATAGCCTTTATGTCTTATCCCAATGTAGCACATATCCTAAGATTATTCTGAAAATGAACAAGTCTGTGAATTTCTTGGGAAGAGAATTTATTATTTGCTTTTGTATACCCAATCTTATTAAGCAGGTAACAAATAAATGTGTGTCAATTGGTGAATGAATAAATGAATGCATGAAGAAATTTGCCAGAGGAATGGAAAAGGTTGTGGGGTTGCAGGGACAAGTCATTCTAAGACAGTTTCATCCATTCAGTCAGTCAGTCAAATGTTGCCAAATAATTATTAAGGGCCTACTATGTACCAGATCATGTTCTATGTGCTAGGAGATATATTGAGCAAAAAGACATGATACTTTTTTCCTGGAGATTATCTATGGTCTGTTTGAGAAGACAGATATTAAGCAAATGATTACATAAATACTGATATCATTACATGTCTGACTATAAGGGGCATTAAAAATGTTCTATAGGATCATTTACAAAGTAGACAATGTACACTAGTTAGCTAGTCTGGAACAGTTTTGCTGAAGAAATGACATTTAAACTCAGCCTTAAGTCATCAGTCAGAACTATCTAGTGTAGAAGGAAGAGCATGCAGAAGTCCTCGATATAAGCTAGAAAGAGGGGCAAGGGTCACATGGCCAGAGCCCAGTCAGTTGAGGGGAATGTGTCAGATGATGCATGAGGAATGCTAAGAAGGGAAGGGCCAGATGTAAAAGGCCATGTAGATATTAGGTTAAGGATTTTGAACCTTGTCTTGAAAATAATGAGAAAATATTGAAAGATTTTAATGGGGAGCCCATAAACTGAGATCATTTGTGTGTGTGTGTGTGTGGGGGGGGTAAATCAGCCTTTCCTTCTGTTGGCTAGGAATCAAGAAGACAAGAGTCAATCTTTGGGAAGCAAATCCTTATCTTCATTATCATGAATTATCTTCATGATTCAGAGTTTAATACAATGTCTCACATAGAGAAGGCATTCAGTGAAGACTGGGCTAGTTTTGAGTAATCCTAGTTCTCTGGTTGCAAACTAGTTTTACACACCCTTGGAAAAGTGACTGCAATACTCCGAACCTCGGTTTCCCTATCTGTTAAGTTAATGTGTCTGATTGATAGGTGCTTTGAAATCTCTTTAAAATTAATAGCCCATGATTCCAATCAGCCTTTGTCAAGACAAAAAAGAAATAGAATGTTGACAATCTGACCCCTCTTTCTGGAGTAGCTGTTCCCTAGCACTAAGTAACTACATCCCCCAATAGCCAGGGTCAAACTATATTCAGTCATCCAGCCTAATCACAACGGTCCCCATGAATGTCTGTAGTGTGATCTATGGAAAATCATATCATCTCACCTATAAAACAAGAGGTATGGACTCGATGATCTTGATAATTCCTTCCAGTCCTCAAATAATACATATTATTTTCTTCCCTGTTTTCATCACTGATGTGACTCAAGCAGCTCTAGCTTTGATTGAACTTATTTCTGTCTAAAATAAATAAAGACATAAATAAATACCCAACTATTTCCTGTGAAAAAGCTTTCTATGTACTTAGGTAGAAAATAAGATCCTTGATTTTTTTTATTGGACAAGCCAATTTCTAAATGTTAATCCAATTAAGCACGAACTAGATAGGATCTCCAAGGATCTAATACTTTCAAAAAATGATATGTGGCAACATATTTGGATGAGTACATGGAGATAAGAAAAGGAAACAAATATTCTTTCAGGGCATGAGGAAAGCTGTCATCTGCTCCCTATTTCCCTTTTTTCTTCATTCAAGCTGTAATAAGGACATTAATCATAAGTACGACATCTCTGAGCACAGATAATATGGTAAGAGCAGAATTATCAAGTCACTGAGTACTACAGATATTTCATGGTAGATGAAGTGAACAACTGCCTTTGTGCTTATTTGTCACAGTCTGTCCCATACACAGGGCTCAGCTACCTTGGTTGGGAAAGAGTTGTTAAGAATGTACATAAACTGATCCAATTGTACATTCCAGTTTCAATTTAGTGCAAGGAAAGACAGGTGGCCTGTTAACAATGCTGAGAACATCTGGAGCTGGCGATGTGGACAAAGAGTCATTGATGTTGCTCTGCTGAAGGATAGAGAGATTTTTAAATGGCTGACTGCTGTCTGCAGTAGTGGATGGAGATCTATCAGTCCCATCCCAACAGAGCAACGAAGAAGGCGAGAGATGAATAATGGCCTCTTAAGGGTCTCTGCTAATCGGTGGCCTCCACAAGTGACCAAAGGCAAGGGCATGCATAGGAAAATGGGGAAGGAAAACTCAATAATTTATGAGATTTTGGTGGGGTTTACTTTTCTGAACAAAAAAAAAAACTATAATTCATAACTCCATGTTTTAGAATGATAGTGATGATGATGATAGTGATGGCAGCTCTTCACTCTTCAATGTGCTTAGTTACCTCCAACTTATCTTTCAGATCTCTGCTCAATTGTGGCTCTGTCACAGAAGTCTTCCCAGACCTTCCTGAGAGGGTCAAATCCTTTCTAAAACATTCTTTTACCTGTCTGTCTCTTCTGCAATTCCTGGCTTAGTGAGAGTTTACATCTATTTGCATGATTGTTTGTTTAATGGTGCTCTCCCCATGAGGTAAGATAGCCCTGGCATCAGGTAGTGAATCTGCTTTGCCTATCATTGTCTCCCTATATCTTAGTATAGTGTCAAGAGGTTCAATAAATTTCCATTTAAAGGAAGAGTAAGAAAAAGAAAGAAAGAAAGAAAAGACCAGTTTTTGCACACTTCTTGTATAGTATCCATTGTCCTGAGGTGTAACATATTTCTCATGACAACCCTACGAGATGAGTCTTATTTCCATCATTGCAGCTTGGAAAATGAAGTCAGTGGCCTCAGGTTCGGGTTCCCTAACTACACGGGCTGGTGCACAGATGAAAGTTTTATCAGTTTGGCTTACCATTCTTGCTTTATCATGCTATGTCTTCTTATTACAGAAATTTGTCTGAATCACCAGCTAGTTTATTTAAATTAAAAACGGCAGTGTTCCAGTATTAAGAAATCAGAGGGCTGATACTGCCTCATGTGATAATTTTTACTATATTAAACATTAAACTTATGGAAAATGAAATCTGAGTGTCATTTCTGAACATTGGATTCTGACAGCAGTCAAAGCAACTGAATAGCTGGAGTTAACCCTGAGGGAGGGACAGAGAACCCCACCCAAAGGATATGGTCAGTTCTGAATAATTTGTACTCCCTCTCCTTTAAATTGCCAATGAGGCCAGCAGCTTGCTGTTTCGGTTATTTCATCCCTCTAGCCCCAGCAAGGATAATACATTTTGCTCTTAGCTACAGAAAGAGAATATTGGCAATACTGTTAACAGCTACCAAGCTGAAAGAGGAAAAAAAATGAAGAGGAAATTGTGAAGGTAAAAAAAAAAATTCTTTTTCTTCTCAAATTATATTGGAAGGAGGCAAAAATGTGAGTAAATGCTATGATATATTTGATAGTACAAAGCACTGACATGAAGTAAAATGAATAATAAGTAGCAGCTGTTCAAAGGAGGAAATATAACACAATAGAGTAAATGGTGTATTTGTCCCCTGAGCTGAAGAGTACTTCGGCACTACAAAATCATTCTCACAGAGAACATAATTTAGACTATACTACAAGACAAGCTACTCAGGATTCTATATATGTCACCAATCCTCATTAGGTGCTTTTGTGGTTTTAAATATTAAAGCAGTTATCAAATATTAATGATAAAAATAAATTAAATTTGGTCTGCAGAACTCAACTATTGCCATCTATTGCTCAAGCATGAGTTTATTATGAGTCTTTAAGGTCAAAAGCAGAAGATTTCCATCTAGAGAAATGTCTCAATAGCCTTCTCTACAAGTGAGTGTTGGTGGACACAGCATATTTAAGGGAACCAGAGGAACCCCTGCATTGGTCTACTCTAGCAAAGTTGTGGCTATTAAATAAATATAAGTATAACCAGGCAGTCTCTATATTGAAGTTTTGGGGGAATGAATACAAAAACAAATATATATAAGACATTGTATAGGTATAGTATATACAACCTCCCCAAATCTAGAGGAATAATTTTTTTTCCCAAAAAAGCATTAAATAACATTTTTTCCCTACTCTTTTTTATAGTGGGGATGATCAGTGGGAATAGTTTCCTAAAATGTCAAATAAAATGAGGAAACCAGGGGTCACTTTCATGGGAGCAAAATCATAACTTTTGCCTCTTGCAAAGGAGTCTAACAGAAATCAAAAGTGAAGAAGAGTGTGCCTGACCTCTCAAGTGGAATTTGTAGCATCATTGCATTGTATGAATAATGAAATCTTGAATTTTGTAGATGGCTGATTATAAAGGAAATTTTATAAAGAAAAATATAAGACTTTGAAGATATATCCATAATAAGCCTAGCTATGAGACCTTGAGGAAATCTAATTTTTCTGACACTCAGTTTCTTCATCAGTGAAATGGAGACACACTAGCTACCTAAAAAGAACTTTGTGAAGATTAAGTAAGACATCACATATAAAATGTTTATTGCATAGAAGCTTGAAAAATATTTCTTTTATTTCTCTTACATTCTTTAATTAATAAAGTATTTCAGAAAAGGTGCTGAGTATATTTAATCAATTGGGACAAATAGAAAAATTACATGTTTACTATCTAGTACAGTGACATAGGCCATTATATTAAAAGGGAATCTTAGTCCTCCTTTGCACACTCTTCCCTCTTGTTCTCCAGTATCCTTGTTGATGATTGCATGAATCTTCAGTTTCAAAATAAAACTGTCAACAGCCTCATAAAAGGAAAATAGATATGCTGCTCATTCCTAAGAGGTAATATAGTTGTCCTTGGAGAGAAGGAAGTAGAATGGAGTCCTGGAAAAGGGGAGAGTGGATGAATCAAATAATGTTTCAGAGAAGATGGAATTAAGACATCTCTGTGACTTGGTTGAGATATAAGAATTGAATTGAGACCAACTCTGCTTGCTTACCAGGAGATATAGAGAGTGGGAATGCTAGCTTCCACCAAGCAAATATGATTTAGAGGGATGTAGAGTATGTATACATTCTCAACTTTTAAAGGATAGAAGTTTTCTCAGTCTTTGTATCTTGAACTTTTCCTAGCTGGAAATTTCCATGAATTGAAAGATGATATAAAAGACTATAGTAAATAGAGAAGGTGCTAATGAGCCCATTTATGTCATTTCTTAGGCCACCAACCCCTTGGTTTATCAACACGTTCTTTTATCTGGCACATAGTATGCACAGAAGAAATATTTGTTGGATGAAGGTCAATAGAATTATCTGCTCTGTGAAGGTACTGTGCTAGATGTTATTCATATATTAAGAAATCGTTATTGATTGCCCACTATGTGCCAGACATTGTGTGAGGCCCAAGGATACACAGGTGATGCCACTTAATTGGAATCAAGCAGCACTTATGGATTATTACCCTATTGATTCTTCTGACATTTAAGATATAATACTTATGCACTGATAACTACCTTCATTAGACTTTACTGGTTTATAACAGGTTGACTAAATCAAACTTCAGTGTATTTAGTCATTCTTATAACTAATTGTATATCTACATGCTAAGAGTTCTCATAAATATACTGGCTTGCTTTTGGATGCTAATAACACAATAACATATTGCGTTTTGTAAGGTCAAACTGATTTCTGTAGGCCTTGAAATCGTCACAGAAAATAATTTGTCCCCTTCTTGATTGCATGCCTCATCTACTTTCATTGTTTCTTCTTTGTTATTGTTGGTCCTTAGCTGTTACTTTTTCTGCCTTATGCACTGCTCTTCTAGTTTTTGAGTACAATTTATTCTTTCCTTTTCTCCTTCAAATCCAAAATGTCATTAACTAAGAATTAAACATATGGGTGCTTCCTCACTTATGAACTGTAGTATGAGGACAATCAAGCACATTTTCATTTTGGAAGTCATTGCCTGTTACCATAACTTTTGTTTTCCAAATTCTCAATTTCTTAAACATCACTGATTTATTTTTACTTCTATCCCTGAGATTTATGTCCATTTTTATCTATAACTCAGTTTCTTCTCTTTCTAGTTAGCATTTCTTTGTATGAGAGAGGGGAGGTATAGGGGAATCTTTGGTCAAGATATGAGTTCTGTATTGGCAGGTCCTAACTTTTTCAACACAGTCATTTTCACTCTGTGTAAACTATCTCCTAAAGTGTCATGCGCAATGGCCCATTTTTTAGCTATTAAACTTATCTAAAAATGTGATAGAAGTGGGAATCCAGTGTTAAAGAACAGAGAAGTCATAATTTTTCAATTACTTCTAATGTGTAATTAGACTTAATATATTACAAAATCACTGACCTCCTTCCAACTACCTAGTTCAGTTGATGCCCAGAAATTTCAATTGCTTGGCTCTTATAGCAGCCTCCAGTGGTAAGTACTGTGTGTTAATTTACCTGCCTTCATGTTTTATGTGTTTATCACAGTGAGTTGGATTCATCTGGAGGAATCAACTGTTTTAGAATCACAATACCCTCTTATCAGACTACACAACCAAAAGTCAAATTAGTGTTTTTTTTTTTCTTTTAAATGAAACTAAATTAAGGAAAGTAGCACCATTATTTCAACCTCAATATAATTTAAACGGTATATTAGGAAACAGATTACTGGGTGCATCAATCTGATAAAATTTCTCCTGTTCATCAACCCAGAATAAAATAATTCCTCCCAAAATTCAGGAATTTTCACCAGCATTATGAAGTAAAGCAAAGCTAAAGTACATCTGCCACTTTTGTTTGGTTAACAAATAGTTTATTTATGGAGGCTGATTAATTGGAAGTCTGAAGCCACTAGGAAGAGTCAGCCTTTTTTATAAGTTATAAAAATATTTTGACCAGACATTCATATTTTACCATTTTCCAAGTAGAGTCATTTTTTTTTCTGCCCTTGCCATGATGTGACATTTAATTATGGATTCTCCAGAAACCTTCCCCTGAGGTCTTTTACATCAGAAGTACCTTATCCATGAGGACTCCAGTGGTGTTTTTCATCATGACAGCAGCTCCCTATGGCTTAGCTTGCTATTAAATCCTGAATTAATATAAGCAAATCCTTTCCATTGACAAGGTAAACAATGTTTCCCTTTGTTTTCCTGGAGAAGATCTTAGACTGGTTGCCAAAGTTTGGACCTGTAATAGATCGACTTTTGTGTGAATTAAAATCTTTTTAGATACACGTGCTTCCCATCTAACCAGATTATTTATTTACAGATTATTATAGCATGCCCTCCATCAAAATATTGCAGTGGTTCAGCATTATCTACCAAGTAAATGTTAAACCTCTTACACTGGTCTTCCTGGCCCCCACAATGTGGCCACACTCATTGAACTTTCCAGCTGATTATTTGACCACTTCCCTTCATACATCCAACCCTCCGGCCAAATTGAGCTGCTTGATATTCTATACATATAAGCCATGGTTTCTGCTTCAAGGGGCTTTTCATAATGCTTGTCTCATTTTGGATGTTTTCATAAATGCCCCTCTCATCCAATTCAAATTGATAAAATCCTATACAACCTCAAAGCTTATATCATAATTTATGAACCACTTCCTCTATGAATAGTGTTTTTTTGTTCCTTATGAACAAAATCTCTCTCTATTTTGAACCTATCATTTTTTTGACACACATCTTAAGCTACTTTATATTACCATTTTTGGTATTATAATATTAAATGTTTTCATCCTTTCCAGGATAATAATGCCCTCTTTCAAAGCAAATATTTGTTGTAATCATCCTTGATTTTCATGGAAGACCTAAAAAACAAATATGTTTTACTTTTTATGGGATGATAGATGATGATACATAGCTAGCTAGCTAGCTAGATAGATGACAGATATTGAATCAGGAGCATCATTCCAGGACATATAGATTCTGATTCAAAAAATCATTTTATTCTTGCTACAACCTGTGCTTAGGATTGGCATAATTTTGGTAATTTATGTTTGTATTTAGCCATGCCATTAGTATACAGCTGTACTAAAATATCAAATACTTCACATTTGTATCCCTTATTTTTACTGCTGACACAAAATATGTTGAATGAAATTAAGGCAAGGGCACATGCATAGTATATCTTTTAATGATCTGTCCTTAATATGGTTCTTAGAAATGTTTGCATTGTAAAAATTAGGATGCTGCTCAACAAAAATACTAGCAACTGTATCCAGCAACACATAAAAAGGATTATACACCAGAACAAGTGGGATTTATCCCCAAAATGTAAGGTTATATTAACATCCAAAAATAAATTTATGTTTGATTTTAAAAATCAATTTATAATATGGTATAGAGCAATACACCATACCAATAGGATAAAGGACAAAAACCAATGGTTACTTCAGTAGATGCTGTAAAAAGTAAAAGCATTTGAAAAACTCCAACACCTCTTCATGATAAAAGCACTCTACAAACTAGAAATAGAAGGGAAATTCCTTAACCTGAAAAGGGCAACTATGAGAAATCCCAAACTGACATGATACTTAAATGGAAAAACTGAATGCTTCCCCCTTAAGATCAGGAACAAAATAGGAATGCCTGCTCTAGCTACTTCTATTCAGCATTGTATTGGAAGTTCTTCCAGGACAACAAGATCAGATGATGAAATAAAAGAGCCTATACTAGAAAGGAAGAAGTAAAACAATCTCTACTTGCAGATGACCTACCTTGTATATAGAAAATCATAAGGATTCCATTTAAAAACCTATTTGGACTAATAAATGAGTTCACCAAGTTTACAGAGTACAATAAATAAATTGTGCTTCTATGTATCAGCAGTGGACAATCAGAAAATGATCTTGAAAAAACAATTCCATTTACAACATCAAAATACTTAGGATTTTTTTTTTTAAAGAAGTGCAAAACACTCTGAAAACTACAAAACATTGTTGAAAGAAACTGATTCTAAATGGAAAGATGTTCCATTTTCATGAGCCAGAAGTTCTACTATTGTTAAGATAGCAATATTCCCAAATTGATCTGCAGATTCAGCACAAGCCCTATTAAAATTCTAGTTGGCTTCTTGGCAGAAAATGATAGGCTGATACTAAAATTCATATGGTAATTCAAAGGACCCAAAATAACCTTGAAAAAGAGCTATGTTGGAGGACTCACATTTCCCAATTTCAAAACCTATTACAAAGCTACAGTAACCATGACAGTATGGTGCTGGCAAAAAGACATATATATCAATGGAATAGAATTGAGAGTCCAGAAATAGACCCTCAGATTGATGATAACTGATTTTTGACAAGGGTTCTAAGACAATTCAATGGGGGAAGAAATAGTCTTCTCAACAAATGGTGCTGAGTTAATTGGATATTCATATGTAAAAGAATGAATTTGGATCCCTTCTTTACACATATGTGAAAATTAAAAAAGGACAGCAGACCTAAAAGTCAGAGCTAAAACCATAAAACTCTTAGAAAAAACATAGGAGTTAATCTCTGTTAGGAAAAGCCTTCTTAGATATGACATCAAATGCACAAATGAAAAGAGAAAAAAAAAATAGATTAATTGGACTTAAAAGTAAAAGGTTTTGCACTGCTAATGATACCACCAAGGAAATGAAAAGACCACCCAGAAAAATGGTGAATAGTGAAATATTTTCAAATCATATTATTTGATGTATCATATTATATTGCTTCTAGAATATATAAAGATCTCTTACAACTCAATAATAAAAATACAAATAATCCAATTTAAAAATTGGAGAAGGATCTGAATAGACATTTTTCCAAAGAAGATATACAAATTTCCAATAAGCACATGAAAAGATGGTTAACATCATTAGTCATTAGAGAAATGCAAATCAAAACCAAGAGATACCAGGTTATAACCACAAGAATAACTATAATTTAAAAGGATGCAGAGAAATTGGGACCCTCATATACTTCTGGATGAGGATGAGCATTCAGTGAGGAGACTCTATATTAACAATCATATGGGAAATCAACCACAGTACAGGAAATTGTCTTATGTTGGCTAGTGAGAAATGGTACAGCCACTTTGAAAAACAGACTGGCAGTTCCTCAAAAGGTAAAGCAGAGTTGTCACATGACCCAGCAATCCACTCCTAAGTATGTACCTGAGAGAAATGATAACATATGTCCACACAAAATCTTGTACCTGAATTTTCATCGCAGCATTATTCAGTGGAAACATGTCTATCGGCTTATGAATGGATAAATAAAATGTGATATGTCTGTACAATGGCATATTATTTGGTGAAAGGAATGAAGTTACTACATGCTACAACATGGATGAACCTTGGCAACATGAAGCTAAATGAAAGAAATTAGTAATAAAAGATTACATATTGTATTGTTCCATTTATATGAAATATCCAGAACAGGCAAATCCATAGAGACAAAGAGTAGATTAGTGATTGCCTAGGGTCGGGGTGATTCACAGGAAATGAGTAGTGACTGCTAGTGGTTACAGAGTTTCTTTTTGGGTGATGAATATGTTCTAAAGTTGATTGTGGTAAGGATTGCACAACTCTGTGAATCTAATAAAAACGATTGATTTTTATACTTTAAAAAGCTGAATTTTATGGTATGTGAGTTATATCCTAATAAAACGGTTGTAGTTTTTAAAAAAATGAGTGAGGATGCTCTATATTAGCAATTGTGTTAGAGGTCAACCACAACACAGGAAATTGTCTTTCATTGGCTAGTGTGAAAACTCACCTGACATGGGTCCAAATACTCCCCCAGGTAAATGAAATCTGAATTCCAAACAGACTTACAGTAGATTTTAGCCTTTGCATTCATCATATGACTGCTAATTCAAATAGGTTCTGCTTAGTAATAGGGCTATGACATGAAAGATTCTTAGTAAAAGTTAACAGCCATTTTAGAGTAGGTAAGATCAAATAAAAAATAGGATCTCCGATTTACTACCAGCCATTAAAAATTATTTCAAATATGTTTGAAAACTAGATGTACCAATAATACTCATTATTAAACACGTTTATAGTTTTAACATACCAGTAATGAGCATTTCAAGCTGGAATGCTTGTATATGGAACATACACATGTTTATTTCTACTTTGAACTCACAATTATTTTGTAGTATAAATTAAATTGAGATTTTAGAATTATTTAATGGTAAAATAAATGGTTTCCTAGCATCTTTAAATATTTCATAGGTAGCTGAATTTCTGAATGAAAACTTATTTCGTTAACTGCAAAGGCTTCTCTTCTCATTTCACAACCCACTCAAGTCCTCAATTCTACCTCATAAAAAATGGGAGTACACCATGAGAAATGATAAACCATTTTTGTTAATAATAAAAACAAAATGGAGAAGGCTTAATCACATCTTATAACTATATTCTTGTCTCTTTCTGTGCATTTACATTTCTTCTCCATCCTGTTGACATTGGTCTGCATATGTGTGTGCATCTTGTCCTCTGGACTTTACACTTCCCAGCACAGTACATACAAGTTACATCCTTAAATATATGTTTTTTGCAAGCTCAGTGACCACTTTGCTGAGCTGGTGAAAGAAGAGTGGGGGACAGGAACGTTTTTCTTTTTTTTTTTTTTTTTTTAAAGATTTTATTTATTTATTCATTTATCCTCCCTTTGCTGCTTGTGCTCGCTGGATCAGCTAACCACGCCCTGCGGGCGGGCTTGCCTTCACCAGGAGGCCCCAGGAACCGAACTCGGGGCCTCCCATATGGTAAACGGGAGCCCTACTGATTGAGCCACAGCCGCTTCCCAGGAACGTTTTTCTTAAGGCAGAGAAAGTAACTAGAAATTTTACTTTCTTGGAAAAGAGGATGTGGGGAGGAAGGAAGGACAAAAAAGAATGGATGAATGTAAGTAGAAATCATACTCATTTCCATATGTTGTCAGCCAAAATAAAGCCTAAAACAGAATCAAGCTGAATTACTTCTTTCCTCTATTTCCCAATCCTCTCATCTTATCTCTAACCTAGGGCATCCACTTCCCTGTCTGAGCCCAGTTCCAAAAACACCAACTCTTCCAATGTTTCTGTACCTCCAACTGTTTGGTGTCTGCCTGGGAAAAAAGTTTCTAAGAGGTACTCCAAAACCCCAAATTTCCCTAAATAAAAGCATGGACATACTTAAGGGAGAATATATTTTATAATATTTTTTGATATGTACAACACTGGATAGCATTTCAAAATGTCACCTGCAACTGGAAAAAAATATTATTTATACACAAAAAGTATTTTTTAAAAACCATGGACATCACCATTCCTCTGTGCAATGTGAGTCAACTTTAGCCCTGAGAGTGACAAGCCTAACTAAATCGTTAATCTTTCATGTTATTTCATGACTCAAGAGCAGAAAACTATTTTACAACCCCCTGTGAAAAAGGAATAATGAGAATAGCAAAAGCAAATTTCATCCCCAAAGGGACTCTGCTCCACTAAAACTTATCTCTATGCAGATTTGAGACACAGAAGAGTTGGCCTGGTATACAAGGAATCAGCAAGCTGATGGCAAGCTTTCTATGCTGCAGAAGATCAAAATGTTAAGTATATTTCATAAACTGGTAAGAAATTTTAGTTCTTATAAATAGATGAGAGGGGAATTTTTCCTAATCCCTTGAGTTTGAGCTGCAGCACT
Organism: Tolypeutes matacus; assembly: GCA_026826555.1. Classification (NCBI taxonomy): domain Eukaryota; kingdom Metazoa; phylum Chordata; class Mammalia; order Cingulata; family Chlamyphoridae; genus Tolypeutes; species Tolypeutes matacus. The sequence continues at coordinate 56,551,423 of JAKSZT010053887.1, forward strand.
CTGGGATGTAATATGGAACTACTTCATTAGTCCTTCACATTCTTCTTCCCTAGTTCTGCAATAAATTCAAGTGGCCAAAGATGAACTGATAAAGGAGAATTTTGTTTCACCAGTTCTGATGTGCAAGAACAATAGGAAGAAAAGATATAAAAATCAGCTTTCATGTATAAAAACATCAGCAAAATATTCACTACCAGTACCAAGATTATTAGGACTTTGAATTTCTTCTTTTTAATTTTTTTAGTATCATTTGGAGCTTGAATGAATCACCCTTTTTGCATCATGATCACAAGGACCTGGAAACAGGAATATTAAAATGATATGCAACCAATAGAGCCCACACAGGCAACTGAACTTCCTTCCCTTCTTCAGAGACCTAGCAGACCCCTATTTGCTTACCTGATTTATAACTGGCAAATACTATATTAAGTTTAACTTTTGGAAGGTGTAGCAGTTTGGCAGTTTGATAGTTATGAATTCCAAAAATAGATATTGGATTATGCTTGTAAACTAGTCTGTTCATCTGGGCATGATTAAGTTACAGTTAGGGCTTTGATTGGGCCAAGTCAGTAGGGCATTGAGCCCCACCCTTTTATCTTTGGATCTCAAAGATAAAAGACATGGCAAAAGACAGAGTTGGAATTTTTGAGTTGGAGTTCTGATGCGGAGTCTTGAGCTGGAGCCCCGGGAAGTAAGCATACAGAGGAGCTTGGTCGTGAGGAAGGAGAGAAGACTCTAAGAAAAGAGACGAGCCATTCGCCTGACAGTTCATAGCTGGCCTTGTGGAGAGAGGCAAAGGCTAGAAAGCCTCATAGACTACAGCTGACCTTGTGGAGGAAACAGAGGAGCTGAGCCCAGAGAGAATCAGAGCCCTGGGAAGAGAGGAATCTAGGAAACCTGAACCCTCGCAGACATCGCAGTCATCTTGCTCCAACACGTGGCAATAAACTTTGGTGAGGGAAGCAACTTATGCTTTATGACCTGGTAACTGTAAGCCTCTACCCCAAATAAATACCCTTTATAAAAACCAACCGATTTCTGCTATTTTGCATCAGCACTCCTTTGGCTGACTAACACAAAAAGTAAAAAAAAAAAAATCTTTGCTGAAAGAGAAAGAGATGTCACATTAACTGTACTGAAGGAGGCCTGTACATAATCTATAGAAAGATCCATGATTTTATTCATTTTACTCTTTCATTGCTTATACCAATTAGTCTGACCACTTTGAATCAGAGTTCAGGAAGAAACAATTGCAATAATTGGTTGAAAATAATAAATCCGTCAGGGAAAATTCCTAATGTGGAAACACATGAAAAAAAAGATTTTTGAGTAGAAAAGTTAATTTATTCAGATATCTTGTTAAAATGAAATAATTATCCACATACTTTAATAATTATCTGATATAATTTACAATATACTAACATAGCACACCTATTACTTTAGGAATAAATAGTTATCACCCTAAACTAAAATGTCTAAAATCTAATGGTTCATATATATTAGATTCAAATAAATTTGGACCTTAAATTTTAATAATTCTAAAGCTATCAATACTATAAAATAAAATATTATTCAATATCCAAGAAAGGGATTCACTAAAATAAAGAATTGCAATTTAAACTCTGATTATTTTTGTGGGAACAGTAGGCATTCAGATTACTTTTAGATTAATATTTAATAATTAAAATACAATAGTAAATTATACTTTATAAACTCATGAAAAGAAGTAACACTAGGCAGCCAGCAGTATAGTGCCCCCTTGTTATTTAGATTTTATGCTCATGACAAATGCCAAAGGATATAACTTTGTTACCTTTCGGACCTTATATTTTTTGAGGACTTAAGAAAGTGAGGTCACGATGAAGACATGTGCATGCTAACAACCACAGGAAAAAGTGACAGAATGAACAGATTAGTGAACTTGAAAAGTAGAATCGTATATATAAATTAAGATTTCAAGGTGAAGTTAGGTACCTCCTGGATTCTCTCCCAGGTGAGAAGCAGTGCATGAGCAGGCAACATGCCTAAACCCCTCCCTGTGTACCTGACTATAGAAACCATACTTCCCGCTCCCTCCACCCAGGTGCTCTGCTTTAGAGAAAAACCTTCATCCTTCCACCCTGGCAGTACAGCTGCTGAAAGCCAATGAAGAAACAGAGAGCAGTGATCAGAGAATAGAGGAAGACAGAAAGGAAGAGAAGGGGAAGGGGTTAAACTCTCAACTCCAGTGATAACTCAGAGGCCTTCAATAATATTTTCCCCTCTAAAATGTAATGAGCCCTATGGATTAAAAGAAAATCAGAGCAGCCATCCCTGAAGGTTTTGCAAGATTTAAAAAAAATCTCTGTTCTAAATGCACTTATAACTCAAGCACCACCTACTGGTTCAGGAATGTACTTCCAACTCACAACAACAATTCCAATTTGATTCACATTCAAATCAGCTAAGAAGATTCAATTTTTCATAGAAATAGGGCAAGATGACTACTGAGTTTTAAAACTAGACGACCTAAATTTTGCTAAATTTTAAAAATAGCTTTGTATTTCCATCTCATATTTAAACCAAAAACAACTTTTGGTGAAACATTAAAAATCTTCTATTAGAGGAACTGAAGAATAAGTTGATATTGTAAAAGCTATCAAACATATACATATGATGCTAAAATTTTTAATATATTTGTGGTTCAGCCACAGATGCTGTCATTTATTACTAAGTTACAAACGTTTTATTGCTGTGTTTATTGTTTATAATACTTTTATAATAATATATGAACATTTCAGTATATTAATAAAAATAACTTGTGATGGTTTCTTACCACACAGACGGGATAAAAATCTAACAGAAAAAGACACTATCTATTAAATGACTCACTGTGATTTAGCTAGTTACCTTTCTCAGTACTTCAACAACAACAACAAAAATACATTCTTTGAGAATGTGTCTTACAATTAGGTCACTGAATAAATTTTGCTTTCTTATATAAAGATTCACTTTTGCATCTATGTGCAAAATATAATGTGACTACTCAAAAATACAACTGGTTAATCAAAATCTTACTCCTACCCCCAAAGTGCCTCTGCTAAAATGTTTCTAAGTTATTAAAAAAGCAGCTATGTGCAGCACTTACAGGCATGGCCTCAAAGTCTAACTGGTAGCAGCATCTTAGGGCTACATTGACTGTGTATCCTAGGCAACCAAGTAATGGCTAAAGCACCACAGTGTTTGTTTAAAACGTGATGTGGAAAGCAATCAGAGGAGCTTCAATTCTGGGGAAATTCCTTTTCAATGCAAGCCTCACTGTATTAGAGTGCTGCTATTTTCACCATTATAATTAAGATTGTGTCACCATATTCATTATTTTCAAGGGTTTGTAACTGAACTGTAAAAAATTAGTCACAGTAATTAAAAGATGGAAAACATCTAGTTATGCTAAGATATCCTACTGGGGCATTTAGGGTCCTAGTGAAGGGGTTTTAAGCAATTCAAATGAGAGATAATATTTTATTTTAACTAGCTCAAAATACTATCCTAACCACTAATAAATTGGAAGTGTGCATACAAATAAATGTAAGCAATCATTTTGTCTGTACTCTTCTTGATAAAAATATACATCAGTTATTTCAAAATTAAAATGATTATTCTTTTATGATTTTTATTGAGGTAATTCATAGTGATTTTATTTTTTGATTAATCTGTTGGCAAGGAGCAGTATGTACACTTAAAAATTATTTTTGACTTTCTGACTACTTCAAGTAATCAGGCATGATACAAGAACCTAAATACATGTTATTTGCACTTTGAACTTATAATTTATACACCTACATAAGTTAGAGGAGCAAGACTTTGTTCTTGATGTATTCTTTTTAAACCAAATTTATTTTTGTCTTTTATCACTTTCCTTAAGTAAGAAGGAAAAATGTTATAACTGCTGTTTTACAAATTGAGAGAAAACCTTGTTTTTTTTTTTAATAGAAAAATTAGAAGTATTTGGGGTAAGGAAGAAAAGGTTAATAACCTTTACTGAGAGCCTGCTGTAATACCCAGACTATGCTATTTATCACATATTTATTTCATTTAATCCTCTTACCAGTTCTGCAGGGTAGGTAGTATTGCTCATATTTCACAATGTGGGAGCTCTTAAGCCTAGTAGGACCCAGGCTCTCAAGTCCATACACTTTTCATACCCTTTTTGCCTATTGGAGGTAAAAAATTTAAATTTAACATAGTCCATTCCTATATTTAAATGATTTTTACAAAATATTAGAAAGAACATTATAAAGTAACTCCATCTCTCTTTTCATTCTCCAGATTTCATCACTAGGTCTCAATGTCATATTTAATTAACAAATGTATGAAACTCATTAGAATTTAAGAATAATGAAACCAAGAGTTATAAAAAAAAAAAAAAAACCCTATTTCTTCTATAGAGCTGTCTAGTAATAACACAATGTAAATTATGCATAAAATAGTATTGAATTCTGCCAGAGAAAAAGAGAAATCGTCATCTGAGACTCAATGTACAAGATATTAGAATGAGAACAGTCACAGGTTATATGGTAAAATTACTCTGCTGTGCTGCTATGAGAGAGAGGGCAAGCCCTACCTTCTGGCCAAGGGATCTCCCAAGGTGCCTATCATGGCTTATTTGAAGCCATTTGCAAATGTATACAAGTGCTTTTTCTCTAAAGTTCTAAACTTAGAAAAGTTTATTTGTTCAATATTTCCAAAAAGAATATAACAGATTTTTTATTATTTACTGCTGGTACCCAAATTTGATATTCTTGTAAATTAAACTTCTGGACATTTTTAATTTGATATGTTTTAAAATCCTTCAAATAAATAACTTGATTTTATTTTTCTATTGGAATATTAAAGAAAATAGCTGAGTATAACCTTTGCTTCTTTTTTTCCCACTTTTTCTGGTTTGGAATGCTGAGGGGAAAAAATGAAATGAATTAACTAATCCGCTCATTTCACAAATGGAAAAGACAAGGAAAAATATCAAGACATTATTTCTGAACTGTCCAATATGGTGGCCACTTTAGCCACATGTGGCAATTAAGCACCTAAAATATAGTTAGTACAAATTGCTATGCATTAAAAGTGTAAAATACACACCGAATTTTATTGTTTAGCAAGAAAAAAGAATATGTAATAATTTTAACACTGATTGCATTATGAAATGATAATAGTTTGGATTTACTGGATTAAATAAAATATATTATTACAATTTATTTCGTCTATTTCTTTTTAGTTTTTAAGTGTGTCTCGAATTTGTTGCCTGCATTCTATTTCTTTGGGAATGGCAATTGGGATTTTCCAGAATGATTTTGATTTTGTGCTTCCCATGTATCATAGTATTTCCCATATAATTAATAAATGATCTCTTATGTGTATGTACACAAAAGCATAATCTCATTTTTTACTCTCCTACTTAATGCTGTAGTTTCAATAACTAGAATAGTGCCTGGATGATAGCAGTTATTCAATAAATAACTGTTGAATTTATTTGGAATTAATGAATTTTACAACACCAAATGCAATTCATAATAGGAGGTCAAAAAGAAGAGAATCTGCCTAAATGCCCTACTCAAAGAAAGTGTACTAAGTTCTAAAGATGAAATATTTCAGAGACACGCAAATGAAAAATGTGACTTTCGAAGCATTTAAAATAATATTGGCAGTAAATAAACAGTTTTATGATCAAATTATAAAACCACTCAGTATGGTTCCAATATGTGGGTGACCTGGAAATTTAAAAATTAACTACCTTAAATATATAAAACTATGATTATAAAAGATATTTATAGAGATTCCTATCTAATATTGGAGTTACTTCTCAAAAAAAAAAAAAGCTCATGTGCCAATGTATCTCTTCTGTAAACAGCAGAAATGCTAAGGTGCAGGTTTGCATTACATCAAAGGCATTATGATAAACTAAGAAGAATCATTAGCAAAGCTAAGCATTTTGCATGTTGCTTCACCGTGACTTCAAGTTTATAAAAGTGTGTTTATTTTAAACCACCTACGCAACTTATGTCCCTGGATAAAATAATTTTAAAGATTATAAATGTCTGGGGAAGTGGGGAAAGTAGAAAACATGAAGTTACCATAACCCCCAAAAGCTCAGCAGCACACAGGAGATCCAAGAATCCTAACCACAAAAACAAGACTTCTATGTCTTATCTGGGTCAGATCCATTGCAGAATCAGATTACTCAACAATAATTATTTTTAGAGACCTTTAAAGCTCGAAATATAATTCCTAGGAGTTGCTCAGCAGCAGAAGGAATGGCTGAGAGGTAATTTACTTGGTTCTAGAATCTAACTGCTACATAAGAATCCTTGTTCCACAAATTACTGCCAGTGTGCCCTAGGGCACAAATCCCTTAAAGCTTCTGTTTCCTCATTTTAAAAGTATGTACTATCAGTCCTTACAGCACAGGTCTCTGTAATCTCATCTGACTGAAACACCTAGTATATTGTCTAGCACATACCGACTGATCAAGAAATGCTAATCAGAATTATTATTTGTTGTAGCTCTGATACTGAGTTTCCTAAGGTTGCCATAACCTATTACTACAAACTTGGTGGCTTACGACAAATATTATTTCACATTTCTAGAGGCGATGTTTCCTTGCCTCTTCCTACCTTCTGGTAGCTCCCAACAATCCTTGGCATGGAGCTGTATCACGCCAACCTCTCCGTCTGTCTTCACATGGCATTCTTCCTTGTGCGTGAATCTCTAGAAGTCCTCTCCCCTTCTTGTAAGGACACCAGTCATTGAATTTAGGGCCCCCGCCCAATCTATTGTGACCTCATTTTAACTAATTGCATCTGCAAAGACCCCATTTCCAAATAAGATTTATATTCTGAAGTTCCAGGTAAACATGAATTTGGAGAAATACTATTCAATCCACAACAAATATTTTGCTATTTCTAGGCTCAATTGGCTTTAGAGAAAATAATTGAAAGGGAAAAAAAAACAAAAAACAAAAAAAACAATGGGGTATAAAAGAAACGGTCGTTTATGTTATATACTGATTTCTCATATATAAATACAAAGTCCACTCAGAGCTGCAGCCAACAAATATTTTTATTTTGCTATTTTCTAAAACTTACCTTTAAGAGACCTTGCTACTAAAGCTTTGTTTTTTGTTTTTGTTTTTCAAGATTTATATAATCTAGGCATATTTTACTAAATCTAGTCATTTTTCTCTGCCATATATCTCTTACATTCATTCTTCTCTCTCACTCCCAATTTTACCCAACCTTATCACCTCACACCTATAATCACCTTCAAACTAAAACCTGCCTCATGACTTGTCAATCCTTAGGACAAAATGGTGAGAGATTAGTTTCCTAATTTTTTTCACATCTCTGCATAATCACTAGGCCATCAGTGACTCACAATTTTTTAGCTTAAAATCTAAGCTCCTCAGACCAGCTACACAGCTTTTTATGATCTGACCTTTCTTACCTAACCAAATATCCTTCTTGCTACAACTCAATGGGGAACCTCATCTCCAATAAGCCTGTGTTCATTGTGTCATTGCCCTCCTTCATTTCTTCTACTGAAATAATCTGCTTGCAAGATGAATAATTACAGAAATTCTTTATCAGCAACATAAAAAAAAAAATGAACAGAATATTCCTTTCTTCATCTCAAGACACTTTAAATCAGATCTGAGTTAGAAAGGATTTGTAAATGGATCACAATGTCATCTTTGAATAAATAATAAAGTAGCCAGATATATATTCGTTCTAGACTGGGAGTTCATAGCACGTGCTAGGGGCTGAGGTCCTTGTGAGGATAAAAGAGGGAAAGTGTGTTGGGGAAGAACTAGGCTGAAAGGTTAGAAATTAGCTTTTGCCACAGTGAATTTCAATTGAAAGAAGAATAGTCATTTGGAAATAACCAGCAGATGGTGAAAGGCAAGCCTGGACTGTGTCAATATCATTTCTAGGAGATCAATTACGATTATAAAAAGGCATGAAAATCTAGCACTGGATAGATCAGTGACAGGCATAAATGGAAGATATTGGCAAAGTTCTATCATTTTAAATGAGTAGCATCAGAAAATGTATTTGATAAATGTTTCTGTATGTTTTCATAACTGCATACTAGATATTGGTCTCCAAAGAAAAATGTTTCTCTCTTTGGAAGTCAGCTCTGTATATACTACATAAGATTTTCTGGAATGGTCATTGAAGGGCCCATGAAATATTTCTGCTATACAGATATACTATGCCCTAATAAATCTTTTGTCCCCTCTGATGTTTTGCTGTTGCTTTCTCCTCCCAAATTTTGCTATGGGTCTTTTTGGGGTTGAGGAACAATCCAACTCAAGCAAATCCCCAACTCTGTTCTAAATTGATAGATGTTAAATAGGAAAGATTTAAGTGAAAAAAAGTTTTTCGTTTTTTCACTCTTTCTCTCTCTTTTTTTTACTCCCCTGATAAAACTATCAGAAAGTTTTCTGATCTTTTTTTATATAAGGAAATGGAAAGTGAGTTGCTTTGAAGCAAGGAACATAAGTTTTATTATCCCTATTCCCTGTTACTGGGTATTATTAATTTTAAACTTTTGTTGCATTTTTCAGGTAATAAAAAAAGCAATAAAGTAGTCCTTTAGTACAAACTGTGCAACACTTGCGGTTTGTTTTAAAAATCAAACATACTTTATAAAGGAAGGTAAAACTATCTATGGCTCCCAAGATAAAAAAACTAGTTATAAAACAAATGGAGAAAAACAGCTTTATTCAGTCAATAAATATTTGAGAGCTTCCTATGGACAAGGTTTAAAGGAAAGTGAAAGGCCACAGGCAATTCATAATGCTGCTCTATTTCTCCAGACAGGCAGTGAAAGCTCAGCGAACCAGAGTTTAATCAACATAATAAAGATAGTGTCACCTTATGTTGTACACCACTTTGTAGCTAAAAATTTAACTTGATGTAAATTAATTTGTATCATATCTATGAGAAAAGATGCTGGAAAGACCCTACCATCACCATTTTAAAGATGGGGAAACAAAGGCTGTGTCAGATTAATTACCTTGTCAGTTTATGAGATACACACAAAAGTACTAAGATTACGGCTCAGGTCTTCCTATCTTTAAGCTGTGCTCTTCTATTTCATATTCAATATGAAGAACAAAATTGTCCACTTTTATTCCACAAGTGCCAGGCTTGTGAGGATAGAAGAAGAAAGATATTTCTATTTCTAAGACAACGTCTTCCATGAGACACCTGTGGAGGACACCCCCTAGTGTGACCCCCAAAGAGCCAGGCCCTTGTACCATCTTTTCTCTGTGCATATGGGTAGAACTTGCTTCTAACCAAGGGAGTATGGCCAAAGTGATGTTCCTGCCTGGATTAATTCACCTTGTATGACAAGGCTGATGTGCTGTCACTTCCTTGATTCTGTTGTTACATAAGACTCCATCTTAGCAGACTGAAGCCTGAGATACTCCTGCTGGCCTTGAAGAAGTGAGCTGATATGCTGTGAACTGTCTATGGAAAGGTAACTTGAGGCAGCTGCTAGATGCTGATAGCGACCCCTAACTGCCAACTAGAAAACAGGGGCCTCCATCCTACAACCTTACAGAGACGAATTCTTCCAGAAACCTGAGGGAGCTTGGAAGTAGGTCTTCCCACACTTGTGCCTCTGATGAGACTGCAGCCCCAGCCAACACCAGGACTGCAGCCTGGGGGGACTCTAAGAAAGAAAAGCCATTTAAACTGTGCTTGTCCTTCTGACTAACGGAATCTACAAGATAGTAAATGTGTGTTGTTTTAAGTTGCTAAGCAGCAACTTAATTTGCTATGCAGCATAGAAAACTACTAGCCGCCTGTTTCTTTTACTGTACTATATAGCCTGAGCCTTCTAACTGTGAAGCTGATAAAAAGAAAATCAAGAAATATTCTTGGGAGGAAAATCCCTTTCATAATAGAAATAAACATTCTGAGAACTTAATATGCACAAGACATTGCTGAGGATCTTTGTGCATATTGCATCAGTTAGATTTCTAAATACTGGAGAACTCTAGGAATCGCCCACTGAACTCATCTTTTCTCTATCTTCATTCTTTCTGTAGGTCAGTGTTTTTTAGGTTGGAAAACATGCAATGACTTTTGGTTTTTGAAGAAAAGAGAGAAGAGAAAAGATGAGGTTAGAGAAAGAAAATATACTGCATGTAGTAAGATGAAGTTCCAAGAAACAATATAACTTTTTCCAATGTGTGTGTTCTTTTGTACTCGGTAGTGATATTCTATACGTAGGTAGTGGCCAAAAATTCTTGAGAAACACTATTCTAGGTGATGCCATCCTATATTGTAATCAACGGTATCTATTATGGGATGGAGTCATTTTATATCAATTTTATATCTCCAGACTACATTTTCTTTAAATTCCAGACTCATTTTTTAATTGCCTTCTCAACATTTCATTTGAATTTATAATAGGCTATTCAAATATATCATGTCCAAAATCAGACTCCTGGTCCCACTGTGGACTCCTACCCATCCTCCCACCATTTCCACACCTCAAGTCAAAACCCTGAGAGTCATCCCTGACTTCTTTCTCTTTACTCCATACCCAGTGATGAGAACTCTTACTTTTTCTACCTTCAAAATATAGCAGAATCTGACCACATCTTACCACCTCTGTAACAACCACTCTGACCCACAACACGACCATCTCTCTGGATGACTGTTATTAAAAGGCACCTCCTGGCCAGTTCTCTGCTTCCACCCCTGTTCCTCTCAGTAAGTCTTTTCTCTTCATAGCAGCAAGAGCAATTCTTTGAGCAAATCATTATCCCTATGTTTTGTAAGTATTTTTATGTAGATGCAACAAGGACAAGTGACACCAGAGATGCATGAAAGAGAAGTTTATTAGTCCTTACAGGTCCTAGAACAGAGAGGGGTGGCACATCTCACATGGTCACACAGGGAAAAACGAAGCAGGAGGCAGCAAAATGTTACGGTGGACCTGGGGACTGTTACTTTACAGTGTTCTGGCAGGGCGGCTGTTGGGGCTGGTCAAGCAAGAGTGGGGTTTGGGGAGGTATTTGACTTTTGTGAGGGTGTGAACCCAGGTGTGATGTGGGGAGGAGAGGAAGAAGCTGTTTTTCTTATAAAAACGGGTGTCATATATGGTCACTGTGGGGTCTAATGATAGGGTCTAAAATGCTGAGGCAATGAAAAGTGTCCTTATATCATAAATGACAGGGTCAGAGGTGCTGTGGCAGCATGACAGTGGTAAAAGAAAACACTCCATATTGAACTGATTCTAGTACACATTTATTTCTCATATATGAAATCAAAAAGTGTCTTATATTCACTGTCAGCCAGGTGGCAGTTATGACATAGTGGACATTGCTGTGCATGAAAAAACTTGGTCATAGCTGCTCACAGTGTCATCATTTCAGTTGAATTATTACACGATTTGGACTATACATCTTGACTGTAATGTCCACAATAAGTTTCTGCTATGATTCAACATTGAAATAGCGTTATTGTGTTTGCAAAAAGGCACAAAGGCAGCATGGCATAGAAAAGAATCTTTGCCTAAATGAGACTACACGAGCCCTTGAAATAATACAAAATAAAAATTCTATGTGATTAGAAAATTTGTGTCACTGTTTACATGCCACTGCTGTTTTATCTTCGTCATATGCAGAATGATGATGAAGCTAGCAATCGAAAGCATCTTAAATTTGGTGATATACGGTAAAAGCCTGTCCTTACAATGTTCTACAAGGCGCTTATATGCTCTTACCCTCCTGATAGCTTTCTGAATTTATCTTGGTCAGTTCTCTCCTCTGAGCACATAGTTTACCCACAATGGCTTTCCTGCATTTGTGCAAATGTGACAAGAACATTCCAGTCTTAATACCTTTGCCTTAGTTGTTCCTTCTACCTGGAAAATCCCCATTCCCCCATACCTGCATGGCTTACTCACTAACTTCCTTCAGGTCTAGGCTCAAATGCCATCTTATCAAGGAGAACGTGCCTGCACATTTTATTTAAAATACTTCTCCTATCTCACTCTCAATTTGATAGTTCTCTGTACTCTAGTCTCTCCTTGTTCTTGTATTTACTGCCTGTCTTTCATCAATTGAAAGGCAGCAGAGTACCTGGCAAATAGTATGTGCTCTTAAAAATTGTTTGAATGGATAAATGGATGAATGAGTCCACATAGCATACAAAAGGCATACAAACCTTATGATTATAATTAACCTTATTATTGATAATGATAGCACTATTGTTCCCATTGTACTTATGAAGACAGTAAGGCACCAAGAAGTTAAGTAATTTGGTCCAAGTCACACAGGTCATTTATATGACAGACTCTGGATCTGGTGTGGCTGCAGTGCCTCCACATTTAACCGTCCCTTATTATTACCCCTCACGGCGCAATACATGAGTGCAGGTATGGGGTCATTTATGAAGATGGAGAAAGAAGGGTGTGTACAAGTCAATGACTTTCACAAGATTATCACAGAGTTGGCTACTGAGAGCCAAAGATGCCATCCAGTCTTCCCATGCCTATTTTTGAGCTCTTTTATATTCAATTCTCTTTTCTCATCAATTCCCCAGAGGTGTCATTGATCAAGTTGTTTCCCAAATCTAGGGCATTTACAATTTTATAGAAGACTTCTGAAAAAGACAAAAGACTCTAAACCCTAATAATTGAATAGCTAACTCAGGTCCATTGTGGTTCCTCTCTTGGCTGAGTTTTCTTCATGGTGTCCTTGAAATCACACCAGCTCCCTACTTGGCACCAATGCAAGCCTGGCCCATTATCCTAGACAAGTGCAGATGTTCCTAAAATGCTGAAACAATTAAATGGCTATGCATAGTGAAGAGCAAGCTATGCTGTAGTGGCTGTGTTATGCTGCAGAGATGATACAAACTTATTTTATAATTTTCATAGCAGCAATAAACATATTTTTGTGCTCTTAAAATTCTCTGCAATAGTCTTGATAAATAATTACAGAAAATTTACATAGTGTGTTTTTCCTTAAAAGAACCAGCAGATATATACATTGGGTTATTATAGAGATGAAATGAGATAATTCATTAAATATACTTAGAGCAATACCTGGCACGAAGTGAGCACCCTGTACCTATTGTTATCATTATTGGCGTTATTATTACTATAAATTACTACATGTTTATATTCACCTTTGTGTTTGGTGACCAGAGCAGAAAAATCTGAAAGCAGAAACTAAGAAAATGTTTATGTGTGATTGAAACTACAGAACTTACTCAGAAAACATCTTTAAATGAACCTTATTCAAGATACCAGAAAAACATTCAGTTTGGCCCTACTATCCTTTTTAATACAAGAAATCACATGTTGTGCCAAATTTTGTGATGTACTTGTTGATTGGACACACGGGCACTTGGGAGGGGGCAGTGAGCACTGAACTCATTTTTACATTGTGAGTGATGGGTAAAATGTGCAGTTTCTAGCAAAATTTTCCTTCAGTAACATGGTAATGATTTCATTGTTGAAGCTTAAAGCTTCTTTCCAAAGAAACAATAATTCTTAAAACAGGCTTAGGATTCTAGTGCTGTGCAAGTACATAGTGTACATATGAACACTCAGAAAAACTAGTCTTTTCAGAAAGAAAGGATAGAATCTTCACTCATACTGCTCTCTCTGCCTGAAATGTTCTACCTGACCCTTTGCCTGGCCAGCTACCTCCTGTTCATTCATCAGGACTCCAGTTAAATATCATTCCTCAAGGCAGGCTGCCCTGACCACAAAGTCTGCTCGGGTACTTTGGTATACCTTTCGCATACCCTTTACCTCTCCTCATCACAACTGTAATTAGATAACAATAAAAATTAATTTCACAAATAATTATCTCTCTAGAATTATCAAAAGCTTCACAGGAGTAGGTATCAAGTCTTTGTTCACAACTTGATCTCCAGCTCTTAGCACTATGCCTGAGACCTAGTTGGCATTCGATCATTTTTGTTTAAAGAATAACTTTAATATTCAGTTATCCTTGATAAAAGAGAGACTGAAATGGAAAATCTAAAGGCATGGAACATCCAAAATGTATTTACATAGGAATATAAATAAAATATTTAGTTTTGTTGTGTTTTCTTCTTAATGGATTTAATTTCTTAATAATATGTGGTCTAGTGAAGCAATTTTTTTCCCCAGAGCTGAAGCAAGATTAAAAGGCCAACTACTCCTATCCTCCTCTCGTTTAACATCTTTTGTCTTTCCTAAATAATCTGTGGTATAATATATTAGAAGTTGCTTCTGCTTGTTGTGGAGATAGGCTTTGGCTAAGCCTTGATCAACAGTCGAGAGTTCCTTATAAAAGTTTCTAGTAGTTAAACTTTGCTTTCATCTCACATGGTCCCAGGGCCCATTTATAATAAAGGAGGAAAAATAAGTGACCCAAAATCTCGATAAGGGGGAAATTAAACTTATTTTTCAAATGAGTTATCACAGATAATTTTCAACATAAAAAATTATTTAAACTTCGATGCTCAAATTTTAGCATGCATGAGTATCACTTGAGAGAATTAATTTTTTTTTTAATTTATTAAAATATAACACATTCAGCAATTCTGATTTAGTAAGCCTGGACAAAGAATTCAGAAAGTGACATTTTTTAGAAGCACCCCCAGATGTACAGCCACAGTATGAGAAATCTTAACCTAGACCATAGAAAGGAAAAAAAAAAAATGAATAAACACTTCAACATTTTCAGGATTTCTCATTAACCTCTGTCCCCAGCATTATCTCAGTTTAGTTCCTGAGGAAAGTTCAGCCATCAACTATATGAGGTAATTTGTGGGAAGTGACATATTACCCCCTATTAGCTTTCTCATATCATTCTAACAGTGCTAGTAATTCTACCATCAAATATAACACACTCTCCTCCCGGAAGGCTCTGGTTGAGATGTAAATTCTCCTGGGAGCAGTTATACCATAAGCCATTAATAAGGTTTCATTCTCTTCCATGAATTAGTGTGTAACTAAATGATGTCTGAGGAACCAGATATTGGGCAAGTCAGTTTTGTGAGGAAAACATGAAAAGCAGAAAGTCCAAAGCTAAGGCAGAGAGGAAGGTGCTCTCTGAAAGGAATTACTGAAAGGAGTCTAGAGTTGAACAAAAGTCCATAATTTACTGATTTAGGAAAACAAATCCAGGAAGGACTGAGAGAAAGGAAAAGCCGAAATGAGAAGAAAACTGTATTTCCCAGTTACCTAGAGAAAGTCTTAACTAAAACTAATTCATTCATTCATTCATTTACCCATTCATCCATTTATATTCATAGTATCTACAAGTATCTAATAACTGTCATGGTACTGGGCCCAGAAGAGTACCAGCTTTGGGAACAAAATTGTCAATTTGGCTGCAAAATACAGGAATGGTCCATGTCATCATGAAATTCCCATGCCAGCCTGGTCCAAACTGAGGGTAGAGAAAAAGAAAATGGTATGAAAAGTGGACCTCTTAGACTCTGCCTCATTAGTATAAGAAATTATTTTAATAGTTAAAGAAAATTTTTTACATTTAGTTCATCAATTACAATACCCATACATTATTGTACAATAACAGGAAAGTTTCAGGTATTTTTATATGCATTTTTTGGTGATTATTAAAAATATTTTCTTTGAAAAAATCTTACATGTTACCACTTAATCTAGAATTAGTTTCCATTAGGTAGAGCCATTCAATGAATGGGATCACACAGTTTGGCAATGCATCTATTGACCTATTTGGGATATTCATCCTATAGGATCTGTCATGTGACATGTGAGGACCATAATCTTTATCCATTTTCTAATCAAAGTCATGGATTTTTATAATTGAGACAAAAGTTTAGAAGTTTATCGTATCCCTGCTTCCTTTATAAGATATGTAAATTGTGAATGTGTGGTCTAGAGCAGTGTTATACAAATTATGAATCATCCATGGGTTGTAAAATCGATTTAGTGACTTATGACCAGCGTTTGTTTTGTTGTTGTTATTAAGAAATAAAAATAGAATAGTATAGATGGCAACATTCATTGACTATACTGAGTATTATTTGGTGAAACATTTGTTCAGTTTTTAACATATCTACTCACATGCACATGTGTATGTGTGCATGTGTAATCTGTCATCATGTAAATTGTTTTACTATGAAACTCAGACTAAAAAGTTTGAAAGCCATTGGTCTAGAGCAGCTATGTAGCAAGCTGGGAATAAGACTAAAGTTTCTTACCTTTCATGCCCTCCCAATATTAATTGGCTTGATACCTGTAGCAGTTTGAAATTGTTTAAGAATTCCAAAAATAGATATTGGATTATGTTTGTGAACTGGTCTTTTCCTCTGGGCATATTAGATTGTTTTGGTTACAGAGGTTTCACTTTTACTAGATTAAACTATGATTAAGGCTTTGATTGAGCCACATCAATAGGACATGGGTGGGGACTCACAGAGGAAACCACACGGCAGAGCAGAGAGTGGAGTTTTAATGCTGAAGCCCCGGAAAGTAAATATACAGAGAAGCAGAACCTGAGGAAAGAGAGAAGACTCCACTAGACATGGCAGAGGCCCCGGGAAGAGAGACAAGCTGTTTGCCTGACAGTTTACAACTGACTTTGTAGAGAGAGGAGAGCATCTGAGCCCAAAGAGAAACAAGCCCCAGGAAAGAGACGAGACTTATCCCAGCCTACCGCTGATATTGGAAGAAGCTGGCATTATGGAGCCTAGAGGGAGAGGAAGCCTGAACCATTGTAGACGTTGGCAGCCATCTTGCTCCAACACATGGCAACAGACTTTGGTGAAGGAAGTAACTTACGCTTTATGGCCTGGTGACTGTAAGCTTCTACCCCAAATAAATACCCTTTCTAAAAGTCAACATATTTCTGGTATTTTGCATCAGCACCCCTTTGGCTGACTAATACAATACCCTTTTTTTTTTTTTTTTTTTTTTTTTTTTTGGTAAAAATGAAAATGAGCTAAGTCAATGTACTTCCCTTAAGAGATCTAAACAGTTTAAAGAGTAAAAACTATTTTATTCTTTTTCATAAAATTTTCAATCTTATTAAAATCTTCCAGCAGTTAAAATAGGCATAACCATTTCAGACTAGATGATCTCAAATTCCATTAGTGAGCAAAGTTCACTCAAAGTACACTAACTCTAAAGCACCATCATATCAAATTGTCTGGCAAAAGTTTCATTTACTAGATGTTTCCTTAATCAATTTCTCCTGATAATGCAGTGCAAAAATGGGTGTAAGAAGTGGTTAAAAGCCATCGGCAAAGGCTGGAGTTACTTAATAAAACGTAACTGGTAATGGTTGCTGGAGGGGAAATCAAGTACCAGAAATGAATTCAGGTGCTGGGATCAAAGCTGCAGTTTCATTGATGCATGTGTCAGGATAAATGGTCTGATGCAGACCCCTCCTTTCTGTGCATTAATATGTGTTTCAGTTGCTATGATATTTTCATAAAGGTACATGGCAATTATTCACCTTGAGGCAGTGGGCAATAAATGAGTACAGAAGAAAGGAAAAAATCCTAATTAAAAGGCCAACTTATCAAATGATAATCTAAGCTACATTATACTTCACCCCGATTGCAGAGTTCCCTCTTGGACTTAAGGATACATTTGGCTCCCAGCAACACTAAAGCTCATTATAATCATCATTAAAATAACACTTTTCTCAAGCCGGCAGGAGTTGGGTGTCCTGCTGAAGCTGTGTGTGCAGCCTCCCTGGATAAGGAGCGTCAGGCCGTGCATCACCTGCCCCCTTGGGATGAACCTGAATGGACTCTGATGAGCTGCAAAGGGGTGCAATCCTAAGGTGTTCTTGAGGCGAAGGCCCTGCTGCCTCCTGCCTCCTGCATATTAGTAGCACTTAAGATGCTATAAGAGAGTGACTGGAGTTTACATGTTTTCAGAGATTCTATATGCATGGTGCTTCAATTGGAAATGCCAACATTATGTTTATCTATATATGTCATATATGAATATATACTTTATATATAATATATCTTAATAACAAGTAAGCATTCATGTAGTTAGGTAAAAGCAATATATCTACAAAATCTATGGCCTATCTTTCCAGAAAAATGAGGGGAAAAAGTTAAATTCAGAAATTAGAAATGCCTATAAAGACTAATTCCTTTAAATCCCTTTTCTAAAAGTCCAAATTCATTGTCTCTACTAGCTCTTGTATATAACCAATTTTGACGGAAACCAATAATGTGATAGATTTGCTCTATTTTGTTTTGTGAAATGACTCAAAGTTTTCTAAATTAGTGGTAGATTTTTATGAATATCTCTGGCAGTTATAAACATGTTAATTATTAGGCATTTTAAAATCTAATAAATAATTTAAAATAAAGCTCTATTATTTTATTTAAATGTCTTCTGTTCAGCAAGTTCAAAATGCATTAAGCAAAATCTAAATAAGGAAATAAAAATAAAATATGAAACCTTATTGTTTTCCTAGTGTCATGACATTAAAAAACAAACAAAAAACCAGTGTAATCAGGTCAAAGATTTTATTTTTCATTTAAACTATGAGCCAAAGCAATGTGTGGATTAGTTTATATATTCTGACTAATAAATTTTCCATCTGCAAAAACAGTGGATGCTACTCATTTAGGTAATTTCATTTTTCTTAGCAATGTAATATCAGGAAGCATTATAACTCAGATATACTATTTAATGGGCAGAAAATGAAAATTGATGTCAAATTTGTTTGTAATAAAAGGGATACAAAACCTTTCCCCTGATACGTGTAGACAGAGCTCACCTAGGTCCTATTTGCTTTATTCTGTTTAATGCAAAACAAGACCTCCAAATACCAAACATCTTTAATAAATGAGATTAATCACACACCAAGAAAATTATTCATTCCTTATAGAAGAAGGAAAAAAGAAATAAACTTTTAAAAAATTTTTTGCTTATTTTTCTTTTGGTATTAGAGCCATAATAAGTTTGAAGTACAAATATTCCACCTGGTAGCTATGGAATTGGGTGTGAACAATGCTTATATCAAGGCCAGGAACATGAGTATTATATGTTTATTGACAAAACATACAATATAGTGTTTATACTCAAGAAGTAAAGTAAAAGTGGGTTATAAAATAATTATATAAGAGAAGGCCTGTATTTCCAGTTAAAAGAAGTGAGACATGTAATGAATCAAGTCCCCTGGATTCCACCAAAAGTCTGTTGAGTCCATCTACTTCTTTCTTTCCCCACGTCCTTTTCAGGGACTACCACCACTTGGCTGGATTTCGAGAGGTACCCCCAAAGTGGTCACTCTGTTGAAAGTTTTCCCTTCTACCACCTGCGCTCTAAGTTGGATCCAACTGGAGAAGAGTAATCTTGCTAAAGCTTCAATCTTGTGTTGTCACTGTTCTGAAGAATCCCTGGCAGTTTAACTTCCCTAACGCTCATTACAAAACCTCTTTGACCTTACCCATGCTCATTTACTGCCTTATCTTCTACTAATTGTTCCACTCCCCTCAGCGCATGCCTTCATTTTATTCTAGCAATATTAGACTACTTGAATTTTTTTCTAAAGTATATTGGAGGGAAGCGGCTGTGGCTCAATCAGTGGGGCTCCCGTTTATCATATGGGAGGCCCCGGGTTCGGTTCCCGGGGCCTCCTGGTGAAGGCAAGCCCGCCCACATGGCGTGGTTGGCTGACCCAGTGAGCACAAGCAGCAAGGGGGGGATAAATGAATAAATAAATAAAATCTTTAAAAATAAATAAATAAATAAATAAATAAATACATAAATAAATAAATAAATAAAGTATATTGGATACATGTGATTCTTTCAGGTTTTGATTCTCTTTCCCACCCCCTTTGCAAGTTAATTCTCATTGTCTCAGGATCCAGTTCACAGATCACTTCCTTGAGAAAAGCCTCCTTTATTCCCTAAAACTGAATGAGGTCATATCCCTCTTTGCTTTAACAGCAACTTGCTTCAGAGCAACTGCCATACTGTACTGTAAGAGCCTGCTTACTTTTCAGTCTCCCTCAATTGACTTGTAAGCTACTTGAGATCAAGAGCAACATCTTTTTCTATCATTGTCTCTCCAAGCTGAAAGAGCAACACAATATATAATAGTTACACATATTGAACAAAATGCAGTGTCAGGGATAGTTCTAAGACCTTTACTTGTGCTAGCCCAATTAATCTCACAACAATCTTTTATAGTAGACACTATCATTGGTCCCATACTTTAGATGAGTCCATCAAGAAACAGGACCACAGTTATTCAGTGGTATTTTTATGAGCATTTTTTGGTGAACACAAAGCCACTTGACTCCAGAGCCCATGCTCTTAAAGACCATCTTATACTACTTCTTTTAGGAACTGCTCAAAAAGTATTTTTTTAAAATAAATAAGTGAATGGATTAATGTTTATATCCCTAGAGTTTATCACTGGTTGCATTTCAAACTCGAAGACATTTTCTGCTGAGTTGGCAATGCAATTTGAAAAATATGACTATTTTGAAAAGATATTGTCATAACTAATTTAGTATTTTAATTTGAAATGTAACAGGTTAATGTCTCCAAAGATAATGTTAACTCTAGTTGCAAACATCTTTTCCATCACCCTTGCATTCAAACATTTATTCTCCCTCTTTCCTTAGTGTAGTTTTCTTCTATCTTTTTCCTCTATCTTTATTTTCTTGGCATTTCCCTATCTTGTAGGAGGGAGTAAACAATAAAAAGCACAACTCTTTAGGAATAACATATGAAGCATTTAACTATTTTTATAATCTATAATGGGTACATATGTAACATTTCATACAAAGGAAGCAGAAGAATATAATCGTGTACATAATAGCTACTACTAATAGTTAACATTTATTGAGCACATATGGGTATAAAACTATTCTAAGTGCTTTGCATATATTATCCCACTTAATTCCACAAGAAGCTTATACTATCATTGATCCCACTCTACAGTTCAGGAACAGAAAGGTCGAATTGTTGTCCAATGTAAGTGCAGTAGATAAAATAATGTCCTCTCCCACGGAGATGTTCATATCCTAATCCTGGAATCTGTGTATAGGTTGTCTTACACAGCAAAAGGGATTTTGCAGATAATATAATTAAGTTAAGGATAGTAAGATGAAGAGATTATCGGGCCCAATGTACTCACAAATGTCCTTATAAGAGGGAAGCAAGAGGGTCAAAAGTGATGTGATAATGGAGGAGTGGGAAAGAAAGGGATGTGACAATGTAAGCAGAGTTCAGAGAGAGAATTGAAGATGTTATGCTGCTAGTTAAAATGGAGGAAGGGACCATGGGCCAAGGAATGCACTCAGCCTCTGGCAGCTGGAAAAGGCAAGGAAACGGATTCTCCCCTAGAGCTTCAAGAAGGAACCATCCCCTTGGACACCTTGACATTAACCTAGTTAAAAATCATAGTTAGCGGTGAGACTGGTTTGGACTTCTGACTTCCAGAATGGTGAGGTAATAAATTTGTGCTGTTAAAAGCCACTGAAGTTTGTGGTAATTTGTTACAGCAGCAACAGGAAATGAATGCAGTTGGCCATATAGTGAGTGGTGGCTTTGGGGCTCAAAACTAGGGAATCTAGCCAGAGTACAGTATTAGGACAATTTTTTCAAAAGTACACAAGTGGATAGGAATAATTTACAGTTCTGAAAAAAACATAAAGATGAGGACGATTATCAGTGGCCTGGGCACAAATTTGTGAGTAGAAAGCCTCCTGCTTCCCTCAACCGTTCTGCTCTTCTATCACACAAACTTGTCAGCACTTGGCTTTCCAAAGATAAAGAAAAGAAAAGAAAACTAAATTATCAAGCCATGTGTCTTTGTAATTTGTAAACTCAAGCATGGAAGTATTTTATTAGGCAAAGGGGACCCTGATAAAGTATTCACTTTCTTATTTTTGGTTATTTGGGACCTGATTTCTGCCTCTTTTTATTCTGAGTCCACATTAGCATGCAGTGTCCAATCATACTGTGACCCTTCTGACAGCTAGTTTTTGGAAAACATAATTTCAGCCTCCATCTGAGTAAATACAAAGAGAGGATATTTTGATGTCTGCCTAGAAGTATGAAAGTGCAACCTTGCTTAAAAGAATAGTTCGTTTGAAATCACAAGCTAACTGTGTTACTTGATAAACAGTCTCTTGAAACATATATTTTCCTCTCTGTCTTTAAGTTTAATGTTGTCTCGGATGTGTCTGCTGCCGTAGAGATCTTTCACTTCCTTTCCTTCTCTGTCGGTCATCTTTCTCCTTATCGTTTCTTCTTGCCCTTTTACATTTCTCTCCCCTCTTGTCAGCCTGTTTTAGAGTTTTAAAATTAATATACTTATTTAATATTTGTATATTCCTCATCTTAACTTTTTTTAAAAATCTCATTTTAATACCTAAAGTTCTAAGGAAAAAATGCAATTGGTTCATTTGTTTATGAGGCTATTGTTTAGTCCTTACTTGTAGGATTGATGGTGTTCAATAATTAATAATAATAACAGTAATGACAGCAAAAATGCCTACTATTTATGAAGTACTCACCCAGAGCCAGGCAGCATTTGGTCTATGCATTTCACATGTATTAACTAATTTAATACCTATGAAACCTCTAGGAAATAAATCCTATGATTATCTTCATTTTACAGTAAAAAATAAAAATAAAACCACACTCAAAAAAAAAAACCAAAAAACAAAACAAAGTCTTCCAAAAATAAAATAACATGTTCAAAGTCATATGTAATAGGCCGTGGAGGCAGGATCTGAGCCCAGGTAACCTGACTAGACCCCAAATCACAACTACTGCTCAATATAAGGCAGGTTGTGCTACTAGATGCCTAGTCAAGCATCTTAGTGGTTAAGAATTTTCAGCATAGCAAGCTTAACCATAGCTAATAAATAGCAGCCACCGTAGTCTTTGAAATAAAACAGACACAGACTTGAATTTCTCTTCTACTGTTCACTTAGCTATGTCCTCTCAGGCAAGCATCTTATTTTCTCTAAGTCTCCGTTTGCTCATCTGGAAATCTAATTATTATACCTACCATACTGAATGTAAGAATTAAATGAATAAACTTAAAACAAAACAAAATGATACAAAAAAGCATAGTCCCTGGCATATATAACATGCCCTATAAATTATTATTAAGCACAGTCATAGATGTGTGTTTATGTACTTCCTGATGTGAATTTAGTTCATTTTTTAAAGCTGCCTGAATGCAGAAACAAATAACACATGGTGACTCTTAACAAATGTCAGATCTAAATAAAAAATGACCTGCATTGCTCTGTGCCCTCCCAGTTTTCTATTGCTCACTCTGTGACCCATTTAATGATTATTCTCAGTCTTGGTGCCACTCCAAACACAGAAAGTACTGTTCCTGTTCTGGGGAAATGTAAAGGGTACTTGTTCAATATGTTGTAAGGCATCCAGACACCCTCACTGCAATTTAGGTTCTGGTCTCCAACCTTGCTTCCTTGTAGCTGGGCTGCCATTTCATGGTGACTCAACATCACCTTGGTAGGCCAATTCCAGTCACAAGCATACAGCCAGGACACTTAATGGGTACTCCTAAGAGATTAGCATGGTGGAGAGGCCCCTCTGGCAAAAAGACAAGTCCCTTTGGCCCTCATTTTTCTTTCAGTGCTTTGGCTGACCCAAACCCAGAAATATGAAAATAATGAGCTTTGCTGCCTTCATGCATTAGCAAAGGAAACCCAGACATGGAGCAAATGGTAGCTTTAACAGTTGGTGTTTCATTGAAGGACTTCTTTTCTTTATGCTCCATGTTTGCCTTGGGAAATTGCCCTTTGTTTCTGAACTGAATAGCAAGTTATACACTGATTTTTCTCCTACCAACACTAGGAAGAAGCTAGCAAGCCCACTGCTGGTCCTTAGCTGCAGAGCATCTAAATTGGGATGTGTAAGAATTATCCTGAATCCTTTAAACCCAAAAATATGGTCAGACTGGGCTTAGCAGAACTATGCACCCATCATAAAATCAATGCCATTATTCCTTCTGATAAATTTTGTATCTCTTGATCACAAGTTTTTCCTATTTGCCTTATTGAGAGAACATGCCAACTATAGACCTCCCAATCTATGAAGGTAAATATTAAATAATAAATAAATATGAATGAAAAACAAAGTTCTATGTTCTAGTCTCAATTCTCAGCCACAAGAATATTTAGTTGTGCTGGCATAGTGCTTTTTAAAATAATTATAACTGGAATGCCTTTAAGAGGAGTATGCACTCTCAGGTCACCACAGTAGCCACAAGTCTCTGTTTACTTATGGTCTCCACAATGTACTCTCTCATGGTACTTGACTGGTTATTGTATGCTCTGGAGTTTATTGAACCTGAATTAGTATTTTGTCTCCAAAAGTATATATTACCTTCAAAGTGTCCCGGATAAAAAAAGGACTTCATTGTCAAAAGGTCCTCAGTTAATGAAAAATTTACAAATGCAATTAAAATGTTCATTTTTAAGCTTTCATTAATTTAACAAAACCCCTGCTTTCAGAGGCACTGTGCTTGTGTGCTATGGGGCGTTCGATGGTTTTTGCAGGCCTAGGCTTACAGAGTGTTTATAAACCAAGTCTTTGAAAATTAAATTACTTTTAAGCAATATGACTCACTTTCAGTAGGTAACAATTGGAAATTATTTAGAAACATTGAATTTAAAACTTATATATGTTATAGAATAAAAATTGAAAAAAATTTCATGGAACTGCACAACACAAACAGTGAACCTTAAGTTGAACCATGGGCTATAGTTAATAGTCCAATTACAAAAATGTGCTTTCATTAGTTGTAATAAATATAGTGCACCAAAGCAAGGTATTAATAAGAGGGTGGTATATGGGAACCCAGTACTTTATGCATGATTCTTCTTTAAACCCACAACTTGTCTAATAAAAAATATATAGTTTAGTTATTTAAAGTTTGAAAAATTACACAGTGTGGGGCACTTAAGTAAGAAACAGATGCATGCATCCTGTGAAATCTATGCATAGATATATTTTTTTAAATGTCAGAAGGAATACAGTACTAAATGAAATGTTAAACATGGCAGTAGTCAGATTCCAGAGCCTCCAGTATACCAAAGAAGTCAAAAAGGGCAGGCTGGATATTACTGGCTTTTTTCTGTAGTATGTAAGGTTCATTCTAAAGTATCTTTTGGTGTGTTTTTTTTTTTACTTTCTTACATTATCAGATTAAATATATATTCATTGATTTAACATTTGAAAAACATTTAAGTAGTTGAATCTATCCACCACCACTTGGCATGGCATGAAAGTAAAATGACTGTTAAATGGGCAATATATTTTAACTTTTTACTTATGGATTAACTTTATGATTAACTTAAAAGTCCACCTTGAGGGCTTAGTTAAAAATATCACAAAAAAGTAGAAATATAGACTCCATCTCCACTTCAGCCCCAAAGAAATCATTGTTAATCATTGTTAATTTGGTACATATCCTTCCTGACATTGTTTATGCTTTTCTATGTATATCCATGTGTATAAGGTGGAATATGGGTATTAGTCTTATTTGCAAAATATTCTAATTCTGTCTCCTTCTGGGACACAAGGACCATATGACTAGCTTTTACCCATGAGCTATGAGCTGAAGAGTCATGTGCCACTTCTGGGATGAACACATAACTGCTAAAGCAAGACTGGCCACAGTTCTCCTCCTTCCACTTCGACTTGCGAGGTCTAAACAGTGGCTGCTCTGTCAGCCTGGATCCCAGATGTAAAGGGGCTGTGACGCAGAGCAGACACCTGGGCTGGCTCATGACAGGCATCAGCGTGAATAAAAACTGAATTCTTTTGTTTGAAATCATTGAATTGCTGTGATTGTGACCACAAAAATCCTAGACTCTCCTAACTGATACATATACTTATAGCTGTAGCTCTGTTTATGTCTAAATTATTTGGTATGCTTTAACATCTTTGATACATGGATCCTAGATTTCTCAATCACTAAATGCCCTATAACTACATTACAAGGGAAACACTATAATACAATAGAAATCGCAATGTTATTGAGAACATTTCATTTTAAAAAATTAATATACATGTGCAATGCATTTGTTTTAAACTAAAAGTTTTACTTTTCCCTAAAGTAAAATAATATAATTCAAAATCAATGTATTAGACTTATTATTACTACTGAGATAGTTGTGACTTTACCTACCTAATATCTCTAAACTAGATTCAAGTGTGCTTCATGTGTGATTATGAACACAGTAGACACAGGTAAGCCGGACCCCTGGGTCCTGTGCTTTAGAAGTCCCACTAGGATCTCTGCCTTCTTGCACTCCTCCTCAGAACCAAGGGATGTGTCCACCTGGACCTCAAAACACCCCCTTCACGACCATTCTCCAAGCATCTGCAATTTGGACATGTCTTGCCCTGGTGGTCCTGAGCCCAACCTAGACCCTGTGCAGGGGTCTTCTCCTAGTCCGTCCTCTGGTGGTGGATGTTCTGCAGTGCATCCCTAGACCAGAAGGTTAGCCAAGGCACAGTCATTTGGGGCTGGGAGGTGGTGTTGAGAAAGATTGAAAGTGTGTTCGCTAGAGGTGAGTAAAAGACTCCTCGTGGTGCAGCACCGAACCAGGGGTGGGAAAGGAAATGAATCAAGTCACAAGTGGGAGCCTTGCTATTATGCCAAGGTCTGATGGAAGTCTAAGGGGTCAAAAAATTCTAAATTCAAACCTGGGCTTCTAGGTAATTATGAAAGTATATTTGTCAAGGTAGGCAGGCAGAACATATTTGACACTTTGCTAGTTCATTTTATAATTTTTATATATTTGCTCATGCCCCACAAAATGTTAGGGGCAGGACTGCATAAGTTAGTACTCTTGGCATCAATGTAAAACCATGATGATGAAAACATAAATTATTTTATAATTGCTAATATAAATCCAATCTAAGTGTAAGTAGCTTTACCTGTCACTGTTAATTAAAATTGTGTTTTGTCACCTGTGATGATCCATTTATTATGGTAAAAGTCATTAATTTTTGAACCAATAACAAATTACAAAATGCAATTGCAAGGACTGTTTTATTTCTAAGGGTAGGTATCAAAACCGCCTCAATATTCAGCAATGATCAGGTAATTTTGGAGTGTTACCATATCCCTATCTCACAGTCCATTGGGTTTAGTATTGGCAGCAGGAGTGCTATAATTTTTCAGTTTCTTAATTAGATTTAGCCATTAATTTAACTATTGTCTCATACAGGAAAAAGAGTATAACCTTATTTGTGAGTTGATTTTTCTTTCTGCTTTTACTAAGCAATTTCTGGTGGATGCATATGGTCACAAAATTTATATCTGCAATCTTGTTACGTACCCATGTACTGCTTAATATTCACCTCATTGGGTACACACCGGAGGGATAGGGGGAGATATGGTCTTCTTGTTTGCTTTCCACTGACATAAAAAGTCAGAAATCAGCGGCAATGCTATTATGTTTTTTAAGAAAAATTTACAAAACATCTA
This sequence comes from Tolypeutes matacus, assembly GCA_026826555.1. Classification (NCBI taxonomy): domain Eukaryota; kingdom Metazoa; phylum Chordata; class Mammalia; order Cingulata; family Chlamyphoridae; genus Tolypeutes; species Tolypeutes matacus. The sequence goes on from JAKSZT010053887.1 coordinate 56,578,940, forward strand.
TCAAAACCATTATCTTATTTATTCTTCATTACTATTTTGTGAAGCATATTGTTCTTACTTTCATTTCACAGCTGAATCGAAATGAGATTCAGAGAGGGTAAGGAATATCCCCAAAGACACACAGTAATTAAGTGGCAAGTTCTCTGACTCAAATCCCATGCTTTTCCCCAGAACAACATACTTCACAAAAATCACCCCTCTTGTAGCACACAACAATGGAAATTCATATACACACAGTCCTGATTTATTACCTTCCCCAAAGCAATAAATATCGCCAGACCATAAGGTATCTGTGGAAGATAAATGATGAGTAAAACATTGTTTCTGAAATCAAGAAAGTTACCTACTAATACTGAAAGCTACCTACTAATACTAATACTGAGGCTGAGATTCATTAAGTCAAATTAAAGAGAGAGTAGGAGAAGTGACGCAGAAGAATGCAAGGCGCCATAAAAGTACTGAAGAGGAAGATATGATCTCTGGCAGAGCAATCATAAAGGCTATGATCATTAGAGAGAATGGATTTTGAGCTTAGCCTCACAGGATGAATCACATTTTCCAAGGTGAACATGGAGAAATCAAGGTTTCCAAGTATATGAAACCACATAAGCAAACACTTGATAATTGGAAAAGTGTGTAGGAGTGTGTGAGTGTGTGTGTGTGTGTGTCTATATCTGTATCTGTATGCTTTGGTAATGCCAATTAAATCTAATGGCTGAAAAAATGATCAGCCCATTACTAACAAAGGACAGCAAATTTTAAATCAATGGGATATATTTTAACCTACCAGAGTAAGTAGAAGAAAAAGATAGTTAAGGATGATATTTCTGCAAGTATAGGGAAACAAGAATTTCCATCTGTTTTAATAGGAGTATAAATTATATGATTTACCTGAACACCTGTGAGCCAGTATATCTAATTTAAGAAACCTATACTAAGGAGATAGTTGAGCAAATGTGTAAAGATATATGTCTAAGAACATTTGTTACTGTACTGTTCATAGTGGAGAAAATTCGAAAACAGCCCAATTCTTAATTACATGGAATTGTTTAAATAAATTACAGTTCATCTATTTTTAAAAAGTGGTATATCTATATGTATTAACAAGTCCTCATTATATTGTTAAGTGAAGAGAACAAATGATAGGGCAGTAAATACAGTATGCCTGCATTTAATAGATAAAATATACATGCGCTAAAAGTATGGAAAAGTCTACACCAAATCATAAACAACATTTATCTCTGGGAAATAGAACTTTCGTGGTCTATTTAATACTCACACTGCTTACACCAGGTAAATTATTTCCATTTTTATTATTTTAAGAATAGAAATTGTCTTAAACTCCTAACTACACATAATTGTTCCAAATTCCACTGTATTTAAGATGCATATTACTCAAATAGCCCCAACCTTAGTTAGAATTTTTCCCTTTGTTGTGCATGATCTTCTGGAGGCCATGAAGAGAACACTACTATAATTGATTTTCATGAAGCCTACATACCTTGAATACGAAAGAAAATTTTTGTGCCAAAATGCCAAAAACAATATGAACAGGTTTAAAGGATCACACTCTAAATGGAAAATACTCTCACATATAAGAAATAAAAGGACAGGTAGGCTAGGATTTCTCCATGACAACAGAATAATTATTCCATTCCCTTTCATGAAAAAAGTAAAATTATTTCAAACAAAACTTTCTACGCTGAGGTTATTCTTGGGTTTTCTATTTTCTTCATCTCTTTTTTCCATAAAAGGGAATGTTCCCTCAAATAATCTTTCAATAATATTTTAATTAGCCAATTTCTTATACAACTACAAACCCCTCTTAGGATTTCAAAAATCTCAGGTATGCTTCATAGCAGCAATATAGGTTTTTGCCTGTCTGAAATTCATTACCCAAAATAGATTCTGCCAGGTAACACAAAGGTATTTTCTGGTTCTTTCATTATGTAAGGGAAGAATTTTTAAAAATCAGAAGATAAACAACTTAGTACCACTACTTGCTGCAAACACATTTTTACAATGACCTATTACTTTATATTAAAAATGACAGGCTCTCCCAATCCTACTCGTCACTAGTATATTTCACTGTGGATCTTGCAACTTCATATGATATTTTTCAAACTAGGCTTGAGTTTTGCCGCTAGATGTAGGTCACAAATTCATCTAGTTTCTATTATTTCAGTAAATATATGTTTCCAAGGAATATTAGTTGAGAAATAATATTGATTCATACATGTTTAACTCTCAGGCTATCAGTGCCTTTGTGGGGCTGATAATTGTCTGACATCATTGATCTGAATGAAGATGGCATGCCAGGTGGAATGGTAGAAAGCCTATGCAAAGTAGTTTTCCACTAAAGAATTGTTAAGATTGAAAGTACCCTGACTTACTAATTTCACTGTAACAGGAATTTTGTTGCTTTAGCAAATGGCAACTAGCTAATATGTTGAAGATACAGAGAGAACAAAACACTAAGTTCAAGTCAGATGGGAAACCAGACACATAGAGTTTACTGTATCTTGATGAGAGAGTGTTAGAAAAATGAGTACCAATCCATTCATCAATATTTGACAAACAATTCCAAGAGGCATCATGATATAGAAACAACAATGACTTTTATCAGCTATTAACAGCACTCCTATTGAGTCCTTCTGTGTCATAGATGAAGTAGGTAGAGTAAACAAAATAAGTCCACAACATTATTCACTGTAACATGAATTTCTCTCAAAATACTACTGAACCTTGCAACATTTTAGACAATACTTCTATCAGATCCCACCAGTTAAGTCTCTGACTCATGGTATAAACTGAGCTCTTTCTTCAAAGCTGATTATTACAACTCTTATGCACACTTTTGAAAAGTGTCCCTATTTTTCAATCACACTAAGCAACAAATAATTTCCAACTGACTATGGGAAGCACATAAAATATTCTGGTTGAACATATCCACACATACTAAAAGACTACAGCTTGACCAACTCTGACCATTATTTTAAACAACAAAACCACTTCATTGCCTTAGAGAAGAGTAAAGGTCTTGCTCTTCTACAATTGAGAAAATAATTATTGTTGAGACAATGTCAGAGATCAAGACATAATGCTATGTGCCAGAGTTACATAACATGTTCCTCTTCCTAGCCTAAGCCTTGCAAACCAAGTTTTTGCAATGGCTAATGATTACTCTGTGTACTATCAAGTAACTGAAGTGTCTGCATCTGCCACTGCAGGTGAAAAATAAAAGGCAGGCAATAACACAATATGTGTGTGATTTAAGGAATAGTTCAGCCACAGCGTCTAATTGCTCTCAGGATCTGAATTGGCAAAACCATAAGACATTCAACAAAAGCCTCTTTGCAGGTAGGCCTATAAAACTTAATTATTTCTCACAAAGCAGACCATTCCATTTAAAATAAAAGAAAGCTATGAGCAATAAAGACCATGCCATTAACAATTAGTCTTCTGCACACATGATTAGACTCAGAGAGATAAAGAAGCCTCTAAATTTAATGATGAATCCCATATTTCTGGTGGGGTTCAATATTCTGTGCTAATTATGTTGAAAGACCTTGTGCTACTTAAAAGTACCTCGACTGCAAAGTCTGACACCATCTCCATGACTTCACTGTTAACATTTTACATTGATGTTAAAATACACTTGAATGTATGAATTTAGGAGTGATCTTTTTCTGCTTTCTTAAAATAATTTTCTAGAAATGGTTTTAAGCTTTTGCCAACCATAATATTTACTGATATTTATGTAATCAGCAGTTTATAAAACTTAAAAAATAAAACTTTAGGTAGAGAATCCGATTTTAAGAGGAGTTAAAATGAACCAAAATTTCTAACCAGTAAATAAGGCCAGTGTAAAAAGGGAGTTAAGATCAAAGAATGCTGCCTGTTCTTTATCAAATAATAAAAAAATTAAAACTAATGGTTCAAAAGAAGGCAGAATGAATTCATCAGAATCTAGGAAACAATCACTAATGTAGATTTTCTTTATTAAATAGAATTGCCATGCCTCTCCTAAGTAGAAAATGTTCATTTTTTTTACATGGCTTTGTACCAATTTGGTTCTACAAAGGATACTTTCCTATTTGCATGCCAATTGTAACTTTAGTTAATATAAATGGAAGTTATCTACACGTCACAGCTGTGCAAAAGACCAAAGTTAAGTCATTGGTACTGTTTCATATATGAGTTATTAAAAAAAAAAACTCAAGTAACAATGCCAAAAAATTCTAAATTTATAAACCACAAGGAGGAAACACTGTCTTTGTCATTAGAATGGGATAGCCAGGGAAGATCTCATTTTCCATTGGACTTTATTTTATAAATGCTTATAGTCTTTGTGAAATAAAATAGAATCTTATTGGCATTCAAGTAATATTGACCAAAAAGAAAATCATTTTAATTTTATTTTTGAATGTGTGGCATAGAAAGGCAAGTGAAAACAGTTTTGGAGCCACAGGGAAGCGGAGGAGTCTTTTTTCCCCCTAAATGCACAATAGTTAATGTCTCCATAGAAACTGATGGCATTGCCGTGAAGTGTCATCAACAAACCGGGGCTTCTAAAATATACACAAGTATGTTTCCAAAGACATTGAAAAACACATGTATGCATCCTCTCTCAAATAAAAGGCAATTGTTAAATCGATGCAGAACAAGAATAAGAGCTCAAAATCATCTGATGGCCTCCTGATGAAACAAAATTCTTTTTTGCTTATCATCTTATTCAGAGACCATATAGATTAAAAAGAAAATCCGTTGCATATTATGATTGAAGTCTTTTTCTTTGTAGAACCTTGCTATGTGCAAGTATTTTATTAATTAAATATCTATAATTACATTTGTTTATGTCCATCTTCCTAGCTAACAGGTGTCCTTGGGACAGGGATCATGTCTAATTGGTTCACTGCTCTTTGCCCAATCTGGAATTTAGCCAGACATACATAAATTCCTATTCTGAAGTGACCTCTGCCCAGCCCTTTCCTCTCACCATCCTATCACTTTATCCAGACACCTTAACACAACATTTGAAAATACTTTAAACACTGACTTTTGTAAGCAAATATTTGCATACAATAAAACAGAGGCAGTGTGGCCTGAGAGCCTTGTGTAGCTCCAGATTTTGTCTCATCTCTGTCACTAACTAGCTGTGTCACCTTGAGCTAGTCATTTATCTCCTCTGGCCTCAGTTATTCAATTTCAGTGAGCTTGTATCGAGCTCTATTAACAGTCTAGCTCTATTATTTTAAAAGGACTAAAGTATGACTCAGGGTTGTGCCTAAATCACTATGTTCTCATTTTTTTTTTACCGGGAGGTCCCGGGTATCGAATCCGGGTCCCTCCATATGGGAGACGGATGCCCAACCATTTGAGCCACATCCGTCCCCACTTCTCATTTAAACCTCAAAGTTCTATAACGTAAAAGTGAAAAATCAGCTTAACAACTGTGTATTAGTTTCCTGTTGCTGCTGTAACGAATTACCACATACTTGGTGGCTTGAACCAACTCAAGTTTATTACCTTATGTTTCAGGAGGTCAGGAGTTTGAAACAGGTCTTACAGGACTAAAATCATGGTGTTGGCAGAGCTGTGCTCCCTCTGGAGTCTCTAGAGAGGCTCCATTCCTTGCCCTGTCTAGCTTCTAAAGCTGTCCGACACTTCTTGGCTCGTGGCCTCATCACCTTTCTGCTGCACCTTTCTGTGTCTCCCCCGCACCCAACTTAGAAAATAAAATATTCTCTGGCAGATTGTAATTCCCATTTTCAACAAAGCCAAAAAGCTACTACTGTCACATCATCTTCCATGACTCTAGCCCTCTTGCTTCCCTTTTAGAAGGACCCTTGTGATTATATTGAACCCACCCAGATAATCTAGGATATTCTCCCTGTCTCATGACCCTAAAATTAATCACAATATGTAAAGTCTCTTGTCATGCAAAGAAACAATCACAGGTTCTGGGATTAGTACCTGGACATCTTTGGGGGGGCCAGTATTCTCTCTACCACAAGCTGGAAAACAAACTAGCTACATGTTCATGCCCTTTCTCTTTTTTTTTTCAGACAATCTTTGATAAGCCTTAATGGGATTTTCTGGCACCTTGGTCAGGTCTGGAGATTTAGTTTTCTATTAGCCATTCCAAGATAAACGTATTAGCACTGCATTCTGGCTTCTGTATAATTGGCTTTTCCTGCCATCTATTAGTTACAGGTTTTTCTAGGAAAATCTTTCCATGCAAAAAGGCAATGTGACAAATTTTATAGACTAGGTTAGCACCATGTAACAGCTAGACACCAAAAAACATAAATGCAGATTTCTGCCTAAAGATCATGCATAAGAGAGGAGAAAACAGGTATTTCATTATGTACAGATGCTATACAAACTCCATGAAAATATGACAGAAGTGCTGCATGCAATACAAGAAGCTCATTATGAAAACATAAACTCCTACGAGGTTTCCCCATACAGTATTAATGATTGTAGAATTTATTTGCTTCTACCTGTAGAGTACAAAATACATTACAGTCATATGGAGATCTGTGTATATATTTTTTCACCTTGAGAAAGTTAATACCAGGGTTCACATAGATAACAAGGCACTTTTCTGTAAGATTTAATTAAAATGAACTAATCTGGCTCTCTTGATTGCTTTCAATATTATCTTGTATTTTTCCAAGAAATGGAATGTCATAAAGAGTAAGGAATATAGCACTGCTGTAATAGTGATTAACATGAGTGCATTTACAAGATTTTTGAAGATATACAATTAACAATAATATTTTAGCATATTTCCCAGGAGTCTCTGGTTTTTTGGCATTTGGGGAATACTTTTCATTTTGCTGATTTACTCCATTGCCCATATCTTACCCAGTTATTTCCCAAAAGATGAATAACTAACTATGCAGGGTCTCATCCTTTGAATGGGAAGAATGTAAATTTGTTCTCTTTGGTAGGTGAATTAGCCCTTTTTGCCATGAAAGTCCACTTAATAAATTACGCTCCAGTGCACAAAATTGTACCTCTGTGACCAGCAAAGTTCTGTTTTCTTTTTCTTTTCTTATCTTCCTTTAACCTCCCCATAGTGAATACTTTGCTACCCATTGGTAGGATAGGATAACTCATTACTCGTTAGGCACTTAACAGGGTCTCTATTTGTCAGTCCTCAAAAAATTGTCTGCTGTTCCTGCCACACCTTCCTGTGCCTTCCCCCTTCTCCTAACTTAGAAAATAAAATACTCTCTGGCAGACTGTAATTCCCATTTTCAACAGAACCAGAAAGCCAAGAAAGGCCACAGAGGGTGACTCAGTACTGGAGGCAGGGATTTGTATATGTGACTTTAGAACTCCCATTCTATTGCTTTGTTCACTGAGACGTGAAGTTTACATTTATATTCACTGTAAGAGGAACATATTTCAAGTAGTTCCTGAGAAAGAAGAAACATTTTTACTGCTGCCCTGGAAAAATCAGGCCATCTGGCTGCCCTCATGACACATTTGAATAAGAATATCAGGTTGGAAATTTAGGTCAAAGCAAACTGGGAGGGAAGAACTTGACAAGAGTAGGCTAACATATTTATGTCAAGTTGATTTCGGATTTGCTCTAAGTTTTATAAATGTACCTTTTTAAACTCTATTGGTGACATTTAGTTTGGATTCTCATATCTTATGTTCATGCTTGGTAAATCATCAAAATCTGGGCTTTGAAATGGAAAAATAGATAAGGTAGAATATAGAACAAAATTAAGATGGAGGTTATGTTTACTTTTTAAATCCCTCTCTTTTCTCTTAGAATTGTAAAGAAAAATGTTTATTCATCTTTAGGGGAAAGAGCAAATAAAAAAACATAATACATTACAAAAATTAATAATCAAGTTACTGAAAAATATATATATATCTATATCATGCACAGATTGCCATATATTTTTAAAGTCAGTCATATAAATGTCCAGTTCAAGCTAAGGCTTTGTAAGGGTTTTTGTTGTTGTTGTTGTTTTGTTTGTTTGTTTGTTTAAATGAAATATTCCATGCTTCTAAGGTCATGTTCTGCTTTGGGAGGGGAGGGAAATGTATTTCAGTATCCAGACCATCCAGGCTAGAAGGGTGCATATAAAAATAGAAGTGAAAGCAGCTATGTTACAGAATAGAAGAAGGTGGTCATATATGTGTTTTACAAATTATATAGTGTTGTTCATGCAAATGAAAGAAAGTTTAGGTTAACTTTAAGTTAATCCCCTTTAATTAATTCATAAGAAACAGCTCATAAGATCATTAAGCTAAGTATACATAGGACGGCTGAGGTCATTCTATAGTCCCGGTCAAAACACGTATTTGTTAGCCTCATTGTATAATTAATTCATCTAAAATTGTTATTAAACAGGCTTTTGCCTTAATTCCCTCATTTTTACACAATACATCAATGAAAAGATGTTTCTATGATCAGCCATTTGAAGAAGCATTTAATCATGTTTTATGGGTATGGTCAAATAGATCTGTAATATGAGAACTGGCTTTGTCATAATTAAGGGGGGATTTCTAGGTTTTGTTTTGCTTTTTTTTTTAAAGATCTCACTCTTCTACTTAAACGATGTCCAGTGTTTCTCCCCACTTCATTATTGGCATTCTCCCAACTCCAAAGAGGCAAATGATATCTGATATCAAGAAAGAACAAAATGAAGATTTTTTTAAACTTATTCATTCATCTGTGAAAGTTTGCCTTGCATAGATGTAGGTAACAGAGCCAGAATTTTAGCCTTTTCCATAAAATAGAAAAAAAAATTATCTAGTAAATAATTTATCTAGCTTTTTGAGGACATATTTCTTTTGTATGCTCCACAGGACATAGGATAGAACAAAATACATACTAATACTTGAATAAATATGGTGGCCAATTGATTCTGAGAAACAACTATCACTTTAAAGTATTTTGTAGTCAGTGGGTGAAGCCATATGCATCAGAATGGTATATGATTGTTCTCTCATTAGAAGGTACATGAATCCTTTCAGGTGAACACAATCTATTTAATGGAATGGTTTGAGAGGGCTCTTGCCTCTCATCAGTGAAAGAAAAAGTATTTGAAAGAACACCTGAGCCCTGATTTTGTTTTCATTCACATAGGGCAAAACCAAAATGTTCCCTTTGATAATTCGGTATTGTGAAGTGATGCCGTCTTTCTTTCCTGGATTTCCATTTCTTGGGGAAAAAAATACCACCACCATTATGTGGAATAGACTACAAAGCTCCACAAATCAGACATTTTCTGCAACAAAGTAGTGATTCTCATAAGGATTTATGGATCTAGTAAACTAAAACATTGGAAAACAGAGTTTTTTTAGCTATCTTGAAAATGAAACATAATATAGGAAGTAATTTTTCTCCCTGTTTAAGCCTTGTCTTAATGTTTTAAGGCCACTAGTTACCATTCAAAGCACTGGAGCATACATTTACAATTGTCCCCCGGTTATCTGAAAACATCAATTTACCACGAAAAGGTGAGAATTTATTCTACTCACAGATAGGGTCCAGCCTAAGAAGAACAGGCTTGAAAATGATATTGAATTGTAAATCTTTCCTCCTCTCCCTGCCTCTCTAACAAATTATATGGACATTTGCATTTTCTTTTAATTTTATTCAAACATAACAGCAAAAATAGATTAAAATGGCTATGTTGTAATTTATAATCACCTCTGTCCTCATTAACCTATATTGAAACACTGTGTGTTAAGTGCTTTGCGTGCATTATTTCATTTATGACAAAACATCTTATGAGGTTGGCAAAGTTTTTAGCCCATATTCTTTTTTAGCAGATGAAGAACCTGAGATTCAGAAAGGTAAAATAACTTGCTTAAGGATACCTAGCTTAGAAATAGAGAGAGGGGAAAAAAGGCTGGAGCGGATCTGGCACACTTTCCCAAGCCTGTGCTTTTAACACTCTGCCTTGTCTCCTCTTATATGAACGTTGACGCAATTTCCCTGTAATTAAATATGTCTCTGTATGTTAATGAAGAGAAGGCAGCATGAAAACTGGAGAGAAACTTTAACTTTGCCCACGGTCAGTACTAATTTGGTAATATTATTTCCAAAATGATATTGGAGGCATACCATTAGTAATAACAGGTACCTTTTCTTTATGGCTTTCGTAGTACATTTTCAGAAAAGAAATACTGTTTTTCCTCATAGTTAACCTAACCTGACCTGGTAAAATACTTCTGTGAAACATTCTACTCTGTTCAAGTACTTATCCCATAACATATGCAGAACACCTTGCACATGAATACAGAAGATTGGGATATAATCATAGAAATTTACAAAAATTCATGCTTTCTTGTGTATGTAGGGCAACATTCCCATATGGCTAAAATTCATAAGAAACAAGCCAAACTGGTATTCTTTTAATTGTCAATGTGCCACATTCTTCTTATGCAAAGGAAAAGAAAGAAGGATGGTGAAGGAAAGAAAAGAGTAAAGAAGTGTAATAAACAGGGTTGTTGCCCAGCACCCTCTTCCATCTTCTATACATTTTATAGGCAGTTACCACATGAATTTTCATATCAGCTCAGAATGAATCCATTCTTTGGCCACAAATGATTGACTTAATAGTGGGTGAACCATCTGAATCAACAGAGCCGCTCAAAGTCCTGTCCCAAGATTTAAAGAATTGGAGCTTAGAAAGAGTCTTCTGGCAGCCATAATTGTAAAATATAAAACTTGGGAGGTACACATAGCCATTTTCCCAGGATGCCATGGGGAGCAGTTAGAGTGACCTGGTAAGCACTGAAGTCAAGATACAGAGACAAGCGGAAATAATGAAAGGTCAAGGGAGAATGTTGTCAGTATTTAATTTTTTGTGGTTATTTCTGAGGGCCAGTTGTTCCTATACCATGCCACTGTTTTATCATTCACTCTTTTCTTAGATTGTATGATCCAATAGATTTCCTTTTTTTTTTTTTTTTTTTTGGTCAAGCTAGTTGGAATTTAGTTTCTTCGCAAGCAGCATAAAGAATCCCAAATAAATGGATACCATATATTGAGTATATCAATATGTGCTGGGTACTGTGCCAGATTTCTTTCTAATGCTCACAGAAATCCCGTGATACAAGTATTAGTCTCTACATTTTATAGGTAGAAAAACTGAGTAAGACTCAAAGAGATTAGGTTGCCCAAGGGTTTACTGCAGTAAGTGATGAAGATAAGGCAAAAATATGCTTGCAAATAAGTTCCCTATACTATTGACTTGAAGAAGATCTCTGAACTACTGTGAGTATAAGAATGAACAAAATAAAAGGACTTTTAGTGGAATATGTGGCTTAGTTTTGCAACTAAAACTTTACTAATGACAGAACAATAAACGGGTGATGAAAAAAGCCCAAATACAAAGATAATCCCATGGATGGCCCTGTTCTTTAAAGAGGATTTTGTGGGTCAGTCTGGGATGGGAACCTAACCACATTTCCTACATAAAGTATGTTTTTATTTCCAAGTTATTGACTACCAAGTGAATGTTAGGACACACCTCCTTTGAAACTTGGGGAATAACTGTATTAATAATGTTCAGTTTGTTAGCATATTTAAAGTTACATAATCATATCTTCAAAGTGCTTCTAAGTACTAAAGGTAGATATGACTCTCTTTTTCTCCTGAAAAGGTAATTTATCTTGAAATGTAATATTTTTGGCAACTTTAGGCCATAAAATGTGTGATTTTAAAAAATTGATTCATTGAAAGATCCATTTAGAAGACCTTGATTATAAGAACTTACAGATGTAGCTAAAGGTCTCTGAAATATACCTCAATACCATTACCGGAAAGTTTGAGGGCAAATGAAGATAAAAGTAGAATTTATTAGTAGAATCTTATAAAACTATGTTTTCAACACCTCAACTATCTATCCACACATTAGTGTCCTGGCAAGGAAAATATTTCTATTCTTCACATTTGGAATTCATTTTTTGCTAATATTCTTTGCAGGAATTTGTTGTGTGCATGCCACATGTGTGTTGTATCATAGTCAATAAAATGCAACATAAAATTGCACATATGAGTTATCATCCAATCAAGAGCACTGCATAGATATGCTGTGGGCTCTTGGGTTTATTCTTGTTTTCAATTTACAATCAAAGCTGGAATCTATTATGCAAGTAATATTTTCAATGGTACCTATGCAACAATGTCTAGTTTGTACCCTGGATACCAGAAACTATGTCAAAATCTCATCTTATTTACCCAACAATACACTCTGACAGACAAAAATAGCATTGTGCAATATTGCTTTTCGTTTATTGCACAAGGCTGTATGATAGTATAATATGTCCTGTTGAATCAATTCATACCTTGATTTCTTTGAAGCCATGAATGGTTTACCCATCAATATGTTCTGATGAACCAACACACTGAGACCTTAAATGGGACTTTTGTCATTGTTCACAAGCTTTCAGCACCCTGCCTGGCCCCCAAGTGTACAAACCATTTTCAGTTGGGTTAGTATCTCAACATTATGTAATGTATTATTTGGAGTTTACCTCATCATATCTTGTCTTCTCTGCCCACAATGAATTATTGACTTAAGCACATAGAAGAGGAAATATAATTGACAAATAATCTTATTTAATTCAGAGAACAAAGGGAAAAAACTCTTGAGTTTCACACTCCAACTTTCAACAATATATATCCCATAGAATGGCATCTGTCAATGTGATGACATTCTCCCTCTGTTGATACTTTGGGATTCAGTTATACCTCTGAATTCTCATACCTTTCTAAGGACTGTTTTCTTCCCAGTATCACCAGTGTATTATCCTTAAAGTGTGTTCCGTTATACTTTCTTGACAAATTTCACTCTGCAATGTAGTTTAAACTAAAATTTCTATATTTAAAGTGTTCTAACCACCTCGATCTTGTTCAATAATTCAGTACCTTCAACCTTCTCTAAAAATATTTGCTATGGATATTCCAGAGATCCAAAATAAAAACAAGGAAAACCTAGTTTCTTACCCTTTTTTGTAAATTCACTATTTTTTTTCATTCTTACTAATCACATTTTCCTTGTCTTCTTTTTGTTCATTATTTTTCATGCCATATTTTCCCCAAAAAATTATTTATTTGTGTTTCTGTCCTCTATAGCTAGTATTAGAGAGAGAGAAAACAAAATAAAACTCTAGTTCATCCTATTAAATTCAGGGCTGGAGGGAGGAATAAAGGCTAGTATGAATTAAAGTCTTAGTAAAACATGAAAAATACCAGGTGGTCAAAGTGATGCCAAGGAAGAAAAATGATCTTAATGAACAGATAATTTTAATTTATAAACACCGAAAAATAAATTCTTATGTAGTGTTTGAAGGTATTGGTAAAGTTTGAGCTTGTATTTTAGATATCTCCACTTAATTTCTAGTTACAATCTTAATATTTCTGGGAAACCCCTTTGACATATGTCAAAACCAACCTGAAATTAGGTCTGTATGTGTTTTGTGGTTTTTTGGCACAACTGTAAAATATAAGTTGGAGCTGAATACTTGTGGGTGGGACTTATACTCTTACTTTTTCCACATGCTCCATTATTTTCCATTGTTTTCATGCTGACAAGTTACTTATTTATGCAACCTGCCTACCCATGAAGGCATTTTCCATAGTTGGTAGGTAAATTTTATTTCAGGGAGTGGATATGGCTCGAGCGGTTGAGCACCCGCCTCCCACATGGAAGGTCCCAGTTCAGTTCCCAGTGCCTCCTGAAAAAACAAAAACAAACAACAAGCAAGACAAATGAAAAGCCAACCCAGGGAAGTGGATGTGGCTCAGTGGTTGAGTGCCAGCTTCCCGTATAAGAGGACCTGGGTTCATTCCCAGCAACCTAAAAAAAAAAAAAAAAAAAAAAAAATTATTTCAGGTCCTCCTTGAACTTGATGATTAAAATATATTTCCATATATCAAAATGTATTAGGGACTGACTTTACAGATTTTATTATGGTCATCCAAAATACTTCTTCCAATGTCACAAGATCCCCAGCATTTCACCTCATTCTGTTTCAGGATGTCAAAATTACTAGTATTTTTCCTCAGAATTACCTTATGAAGTTTCCTTAGCCAGCACCTCAAAACTCTAGTTCTTACTCTCACTCACAGAATATTTTTGAGGAAATCATGTAACAAATCTCTTTAGGTCATAAACAGTGCCATAAGTAACAGCAAGGATGTTTGATTTTTTATTGAACTGCCCCACTGGTGAAGAAGATATTTCTGTGATCAGGCATGTACTTTTGAGACTACACAGCAGTTGTTGATGGGAAGTGACCCCTCCTTATTTCCATCAGTGTTCTTTCCATTCCATTTAAACCCTGTTTCAGAGACTGTCTTCACAGATGTGTTCTCGGGATTAGAGGTAATGTAGCTAAAGACTTCTGAGTATCTTGCAAAAAAGTAGGCTTTTAAGTGTAAGGTATTATCATATTAGTTCATATTAAATTCAAGCAGCTCATCTTTGCCTTCAGGGCTCTGTAGCTTTCTGTGCACTTCTAAATCTCATCTATTAAACACATTTCTAAAATACTGAATGTAAAAGTTAAAGTATGATGTTACCAAGGATTTTCAACATCCACAGCAAAAATTTGATAAGTCCAATCTTGCTTTTGTACTGCAGAGAAATGTACTTGAAAAAAATCTTATTTTGCATTTATATAATATTTTACATTTTCAAAGACATAAAGATCACTTGCTTTATTATACATTAGTCACATGGCATTTTAGGGCTGTAGAGATACTTGTCAGTTAATCCTCATGCCACAAATTGAGTAGGTCATTGCTATTTTTTCTTCAATTAATTGAGTAGAAATGGACTACTGCCATAAGCAGAGAAGTGATAACTGCCAAACAGGTTTTATGGCTTCCTCCTTTTATACCTGACAGTGACTACATAAGTAAGTGATGTAATAAAGTGTACCAGGTTAATAGCTGAACAATTTCCTTTTTTAAACACTAATAGGTTTAACAAAGTATTGATTTCAAATGAGAGTTTTCTACCACTAATAATTAAACATAAAGAGAATGCAATGATGTCAGATTTTGACATAAATATAAGTACATTGAATTTTACTTACTGGCTATTACTATGAGAAAATTAAATCTTCTACTAATTTTTCTTCTATTAAATCCACAGTGTCCAAGCTATTGTGTGTATCTAAGAACAATAAAATAGATTTTGTATTCTGTTACAAATAGATGCATTGTGCTTGATAATCTTGTCTTTCACATGATTAAAGTTCTTCTATAAATGGGAATTTAACTTGTATTTTCTATTACCATTCATACGCCAATAACTTGTTTCAAAAATCTGCATAGTGAAAACATTTAGCTAAAATGGAAATAATTTGTTATTGTTGTTTCATTTTTGTTTGTTTTTGAGGCAGACCTATATCATTCATATCTACATATGATGAATCTAGTGTGTGATCAAGCTAGATAACACCACTAAAAGTAAAAAATGTGATGTAAACCATTGGTACTGATTTCATAAGTGATCCTAAAGCAAGCTCTGGAGAGCACCTCCAAGTCCCTTCTAACTCTTAACCTTTATTTATCTCTGAGTCAATCCTTGGGTCATAGGTTCTCCCAGTTTAAGTTAAAGAGCCCATATTAAACAGCCACAGGTCTATGCTAGATGGAATATTCAAGAGCATAATATACAACCCCTGGCTGCAAGACCTAATTTTCCATACATTATAAAGAAGCAGCTCTGGATTATTGAACAATCATATACTAAGAACAAAACTCTTTTAAATAGCCAATTCGGAATTAAGAAAAGAGGGTGCTAATTTTGTGGTACAAATAATAAATGCAGAGAATGTGGGGAGAGAAAGGGAGAGAAGGAGAGAGACAGAGAGACAGAGAGAATGAGATTGAATGAGCACTGGCTAGAATTACCAGAGAAGTTTCAGAGATTGAGAGACCTGAAGGAAGCTTTGAAGAAAGATGGGCTAAAGAGAGGTTGTGAGGAAAGGAAAAAAAAAAAAAATCTTCCAGATGGGAAAACAGCATTAGCAAAGGACAGGAGTAGGAGTATTCCCTAAATGTTATTTCAAATTTTCCTTCTTAGAAGCCAACAATGGCTCCCAATTATCCCTTGAATATAATTAAGTCTCCTAATCATAGGCTTCAAAGCTTCTACTCCCCCATCCCTTAGATTCCCCAGCTAATACTTCACTCAGGCGTATCAACTTAATATCCTCTATATAGAACTTGTGTTCACCCTTTTACATCTTCTGCAATTACTACAGCTTCTTCCAGGACATTTTCCCTAGGCACCACAACTTGTTCAGCCTGTTACTTCAAAAGTGTTTTAAAACTCAGGTTGTTCTGCATTTGGCTCCCTTTGCTAACCACACTTAGTTCTGATCTTCTCATATATTGTAATTGGTCATGTCTTTATATTTATGCTCCTTTGTGTTTTTATTCTTGCACACATTCAATTTTGTTGCAAACAGAAGCAGAAACTCTCCTTCGTAAACTAGATTAGATTATATGAGGTCTTTGGACCATTTATGTGCTAGGAGAGTTCTATGGAATCTAGAGTTATGGGCTTTCATTACATATTTCATGTATTTATTCACCCAATAGTCACTGTGAGTAAAGAACTGCTGAAATTCACAGCATATATTTGGACCACCAGAAAGGTTTTTCAGCCCAGCCAGAAAAAAGCCAACTATTCAGACCATGTGTAAAAAAAGTCACATGAGGTAATTTCATGAGATGAGTGACTAATTCTAGACATAGTGATCAGAGTCAGATTAATGAATAATAAAGTACCTGAGCTGGAAAAAAATTACAATGCATAGAAGTGAGAGGTGATGGCATTCTAGGAATGAAGAAACAAAAATCACAAAAGCATAGAGATTAAAAAATATAAGTAATGAATGAGGGTGAAGAACAGCCTTGTTTAACTGGAGCAGAGGCCTTATGAACATGTTCTAGCATTGCATTTACCTCAAGCCATCTCTCGAATCCATGCCACAACCTTTATACTAAAAGCTGGTTTTGTTATGTTTTGTTTAAAGTCACGTATAAAATGGATTCACTCAGCATGGATTCCTGAAGGGCTGCCTCCACCCCTGACCCTGCCAGTAACTAAATGATGGATATTTGGAAAGGTCCAGGTTTCACTTTCTTCAACTATAAACAGAAGAATGGAACCACTCTTTAATCCCATACAATGGGTTGACTTAGAGGAATTTATTGGCTCACGTTTTTTGAGACTATGCGAGAAATTCAAACCTGAGTCCTCAGTAAGGTAATGATTTCCCTTGAAGATTGTGGCATTCTGTGGCTGGCTGCTGGGGATTCTTGGTCCTTGACTTTTCTGTCACACCACAGTGCACATGGCGACAGCTTCTCCTTTCTCTTCCAGTTTACATTGTCTTCCAGCTTCTTGCTGCTCCCTGGGGCTTCATTTTCTATGTCCAATTTCCTTTGCTTATAAGGACTTCAGCCATATTGGATTAAGGGCCACCTCATTCAGCTTGAACACACCTTATCTAATAACATCTTCAATGGTCTTAATTAGAAAATGGACATACAAGAACAGGAGCTGGGACTTGATCTTGCCTTTTGTGGGGGACATAATTCAATTCCCAACAAAAACCCAGTTCTCTTCAAACCTCCCAATATTCTCTTACTCAAATTCTTTTTTTACTTCTTTAAAACTAATCCCAATGTATTTTATTTATATGTATTTATTGTGTGCCTATGCTCCACAAATAGAATGTGGGTTCCATGAGAGTAGAGACTACCTCTATCTTCCACCATTGTATCCACAAGCCTAGATTACTTGAAGATACATTTTGAAAATTATGAAAGAGCTTTTCTCATTTGCACTTTTGGGAACAAGATTTTTTATTGTATTTAATAGTTCACCCAGGGTACCTAACTGAATGGAGCGAGATATAATGGGAGGAGTAGGAATGTCTCAGATGGACTGCAAAGAGAAAAAATCCATTTAAATTCAGCTTTTGACATCCAACATATGATTTTGCAACAGTCATGAGCATTTTGAATGGGCCATTATCTTGAGAAATAATTGCCAAATTTTTTTTGGCTTGGACTTGGCAGTGTCAACAGGTAAATGTCATAAGGCCAAATCCCACTCTCTCCTTTCTGAGGATACTAGGAAGGAAGAAAGCAAAGCAGAAAGCTGTTCCCACAGATGTGTATCCTGACTTTCCCTAATTTTCCAAGAGATAGGTAGGGGCAATAGATAAGTGGGAGTGACCTTAAAATCAGATTGGGATTTAGACTAGTGTGTAAACTCCACGAGTATCCAAGCTCTGTTTATAACTTTGGGAGGAAGCCTCACAGGCTACCCATATTGTCCTGTGACTCAGCTAAACCTCACAAACTTGGCAGCAGAGGTAGCCAGACATAGGAACACTCTTAGATTTGGTTTTGTCATGCTGTCTGCATAATCCCACTAATCCAAGATGTTAATGTTGAGAACCAGCAGATTGCTAAGGAATCAAAAAGGGTAATATAGAGGACTCCAAAGCAGAGGCTGGAGGTGAATCAGGGCATAAATGAGGGTCTGCTTTCCATAGACCCAATGGCACCAAGGCAATCTATCACAGCAGCTCTATCAAAACAGGACATGAACTGTACCAGCAGCTGCTGTCAGACACAATACACTCAGAGTGAGTGGCACACCCAGGTGAGAGGTGTACAGACAAAATGTGCCAATAGGATGCTGAAACAGAGAAGCCCAATTTTTCACCACAACCATTAAATCTCTTAAGTAAAACTCTCACCATATACTCCCTGACACCATTTTTGGGAGAGAAAAGGCAGTAGGAGGAGGTTATTTCAGAAACTAGCAATTTTTCCATGAGATTTTAACAATGATTTTGAATACTGAATATAAATTCTGCTTATATCATATCTGACCTAAAATTGAAAACAGATTGGATATTTAATTAATTTTTAACCAGTAGAGGAAAGTCAAATTAATTTTCCTATACATCTGTTTTGGTCTCCTAGGTTGCTGAAGCAAATACCATGAAATGGGTTGGTTAAACAATGAGAATTTATTCACTCACAGTTTTGAGGCTGGAAAATGTCCAAATCAAGGCATCATCAAGGTGATGCCTTCTCCCCAAAGACTGTAGTGTCCCGGGGCTGGCTGCCAGTGAGCCTCGGCTCCTCAGTCACAGTGCAAGGCACGTGGCATCTCCTGGTTTCTCCCTTCTCTTTTGGGTTCCATTTCAGCTTCTTGCTTCCTGTGGCTCTCTCTCTGTCTGAATTTCATTCTGCTTATAAGAGGCTCCTGTAATAGGATTAAGACCCATACTGACTGAGGTGGGCCACACCTTAATTGAATTAACCTCATCAAAAGGACCCTACTTACAATGGGTTCATACTCACAGGAATGGATTAAATTTAAAACATGTTTTTGGGGAATACACACAGCTTCAAACCACTACCACATCCAAGTTGGAATATGAGTTAAATGATATGACTCACCTAAAATATCTTTAATAATTTAGCATCTGTCATGAGCTTAGTGTTCAACAAAGAACTTTATTTTAATGACTAAACAATGAAAGGACTCTTTAAATAGCTGTAATTCTAGTGTATTGCTAAGATTACAAAGAAAATGTGAATGACCTTTTAGTCACTCTCTATTGCCCAGCCATGCAGCACTCAGAGGAATACAAAGTCCTAAGAAAACAGTATTGTTTTTGGAGGCCAGAATTCAAAGCCTAATGAATCATTAAGTTTATCTAAGCTTATTTAAACTTACAACCCCAAGAAAGCAAATGAAATAAGAGGATTTCTTTGCCTTCTCAGGAGCCATTAACAAATCTTCTTGTCAGTATTTAAGGAAATCTCCATAATAGAATTGCTAACACTTGTATTTGGCATAACAATTAACAAAACATGTTAACATACATTATCTCATGTGACCGTCAAGTAGAAAGAATGTGTAATATCATTTAATATTCGAAGAAAGGGGCTTTGAAAGTCAAAGCACAAGAATAGCAATATCTCAGTAGACTTAGTCCAGATATACAACCTAACTGAACACATATATTGCTATGTATGAACACCCATAATATAGGGCATTTTAGACATTGTAGCATGTCTTAGTATTTCGTTCCCTACCATTCTGACCTTTCTCAAAGAATCACTATTTCCTGAAATTTAATTGGGATAAAATAAACCTGGTGCATTAGTATAGAGCAACAATTCTCAACGGCAGGGGTTGTATCCCCTAGGGTGGTTTTGTTTTGTTAATATGGGAGCTCTCTCATTAATTTCATGCACTACTCACATTTTGTGGATGGGGATTAAAGATTCAGGGTATTCTGCATTCAAAAAAACACTTCTGTAAAGAATTATCCCACATCTCACAAATCTTTCAAATACCTCACTGTACATATTTGTAAAAGAAAAAAGTATAGATAGATATTTAAGCCCTTTATCTAACTCCTTTTTACACATCAACAATACAACATTTTATTTTTGTGATAGTTTAATGCAAAAACAAATACTTCCAAAATGCAACCATTTTATAAATCTAGGGAAGTTTTTGTTTTATTTTTCAGTTATTTATCAAAATTCAGCTACCATTTAGGAAAATCACGTGACAGACAAGAGCCGCTGGTGGCATCTGAGTCACAACACACCTGTACCTGTATCTGTCTACAGTTTGGCTGTTTCATCTTGGTGATTCTGTGTATAGTACAAGCATCTGATGAATTCATTAAATCTTCTAGTGAAGCCATACCTGCGTGTTTACATAATGAATTGCTTATTATTTTAAACTTCTTTAAGTCACGTGTAGGTAGAAGATATCATCTATTAATTTTGTTTCAGTAGAGTAAAAAGTGCATTACACAAGGCAGCATTGGGTGTGATCAGGTTGAGAACCACTGCTCTGGGGATCCATCCCCATATGTGCTCCGAATAGCTATGGTTAAGCCCAAATTCCAAGGATAGCAACCTGATTGGGAATTCCATCTGGAGTTTCTTTCCAACCATAGGAGAACCCAGCAAGTATAGACTCCAGCAGTCTCAGTGCTATACATATTCCCACTCACATTAAACCGCCCTCCTGATGCACATCACCACACCACACATGCAATTATGATTTAATGCTGAGGTCCTTGAGGGTCTATCTATAGGTAGGATACTGTAGAAGTTGCCAGAAACTAATATAGTGAGGAAAACAAAACTTGGCAATCCTTAGTAAATCCCCCGGAAGCATAGTTTGATTAAAACACCAAGAAACTTCATTTCCCTCTTTTTCTTCCTTTTAGGTTCAGTACCAGAATTCAAGAACTCTAAGGGTACAGTGATTCTGACTTAACTCAATTTTAAAAGAGAAAGGCAATAAAATAAAAATAAAGTTAATCGGCTGTTTGGAAAAAAAAAAAAAAAAGGAAAGGAAGTAAAAGGAAGTTTTACTCAAACAGTTTGAGTTATTTTGTTTTCATTTTTCTTCTTAGGCAAATAATTTGTGTTCACTCTCTCATCTTAGCACAGATATTAAGAGAACTCTGAATTCAGCAATTCAACAATCATAAATTAAATGTCTCTAGCTCCACAGTTATCCAAGTATTGTTCTGATCATATGCTATGAAAAATCAGCTGTCTATTATGACCAAAAGAACGAGTTTTGTCAGTCACAGGATTGTAATTCAGTGCATTTCCCTATGAAATGTTTTAAAACTTGGAAATAGCCTACTAGTCGTTAGTCACCTCAACAAGTGAGCATTTTCAGGGATTATCAGAATCTTCCATGCCTCTCTTTCTCCCACTTCCCTCTACCATTCTTATGGCTTGATAGAGTCCATGACCCATCCTCATGAGCTCAAGTTTTGTTCCTCTCAACTAAGTGAGAGAGGTATTCATTTTATTTTAATCATATGGGTGACATCTAAGGTTAAGGAATGCCAAACAATCTTTCCACACTTGCATTAAACCCTCTCATTAAACTCTCTCATGCTTACATTTTTGACACAGCATATACAGAAAGTCCAAGTCCATGCTTCAGAGTCACCCAGAATCACCCAGTCTTGGTATTGACTTACTAAATTTCCTGGACCCAGGTCATTAACTGACACAGCTATCTTCCTGCCCTATCAACTTATACCTCACTGTCTCAAATCACTGACTTCCATGTTCTATGTAGGGGTTGAGATGTGGCAGTGATAACGATTGACTGAACATCACTCAGCAGAATTCTTTGGGTAGGAATCTTGGGAGCATCTTTATCATAGAATTTAGGACACTTAAAATCAGTGATGCATTTAAAACACATTTAGCACTTAATTTTCATAAGGTATTAGTAGCTCAGCCCACATAGCTCATAAAACCTGGGGGCATGTCTTAATCATACATTTTTTAAAAATCATTCAAATCTGTTCCCTCCTTGTCCAGAAGGTTCTTAATGATTTTGTCTCATAATTAGTAATTACAAATCAGATTCATTTTGTGTCTATTGCAATATTGGAAGTAACTTATTTAAATTGATTTTCAACTGGAACAACTATGATATATCCTGTAATTATCTTTTATGTTACACAAACTATACATCATTAAATGGGTTTCCATCACTAAAGAGAAGGCCATCAGACAATCTAATAATGAAAGCTAACATAATGGTAAGAATCAGTTGGCACTATACCGGGACATAGATGATTAAAATGATGGTACTTAAATTAAATTCTATCAGTAAGAAATAATATACTATCCACAATGCACAAGAATTTTATTAAAAACAATAACTTTTAAATGATTAGATATAAGGCAAAGATTATTTACCTTTAAAGGCTGTTTGAATAATGTTTCTTTGTTCATTTTACTAAGTTTCAGAATAGCTTTGTTATGATCTTACATTCTTTGGACAGGAAAATAATAAGCTGACATGAATATGTGTGTGTGTGTGTAGTCAAACTAATGAACAACCTTCAAATTTCAAATATCTTTACTATGACATACTTAGTTCATGTAAATCCTCAATATATAATTTTCAAACCAAAAATGTCAACCTCATTCAATCACTGTTTCTTCCAATATGCTCTAAATTGGGTGCCACATTGGTTCAAGGATCTAATAGGGCAGCTTTAACACATTTTAAAAATTGAGTCATTTGGACATCACAAGCATATTTTTCCTTTGCCCAAGTTCTTCAAAGTCCAGCTGTGGAAAATTAATGGCCTGTAAGCAAATTAGAGCAATAACCATCTTTTACATTTAATAAGATGCACACATGGAGAGTACACTATGTAAGTTCTGACTTCTAACCTTCACGTTTATCCTTTTCATGTGTACCTCATATATTTTCTGAACCCAAATTGAAACAGCAGTGTAGAGACACATCTGACTATCCAAAATAGATGTTTCTGGAATGTCATATATTAAAGAAGTCATTAAAAATCAAAATTGTATCTTAATTACACTTGAAAAAAAATTCCATTTAAAGGGACACTATTGTGTTTTCAAAAGCAAAGAATTGTTTTGAAAAAAGAATGATCACTCAATTATTTTCTGTTCTGGCAAGTTTGAATTTCAGTACACTGAGTAAAATAAGGTACCCTCATTATATATATTATTAGATAATAATATGTTATATTTTCATATTGTAATAAAAAATTAAAAACCATTAACCTTGGAATCAGATGAATCTGGATTAAAATCAAGCCTTACAACAATTTACTAGCCATATATTCTTAGCTTCTGTTTCTTCATTTGCAAAATGATGATAAAATACATTTCTTCAGTTTGAAATGATGATTAGATTTGAAAATACAGGCAAAGTACAAAGCATAATACCTAGTATATTCTTCCCAACTTTACCATTTATCCTGTGTCTTCAGAAAGATTAAACTTATTTCATCCTTTCAACCAAATGAGAAGATTATTTGTATTCTGATTGTATGATGGTTCCTGAGGTTGAGTAAGAGTAAATAATTTGCTCACTTTAAGTGGTTAAATTGAAATTAAGTACTTAAGATTTTCTTTATTCCCATGAAAATAGGGAATGAGAAGAAGAGGAAAAGGAAATCATCATATATTACCTCTAGGTTATCAAATCCAGTCTTCTCCCTAATTCTTTACTTTTTACCTGTCTCAGCAACTGCTCCTATCCTGTCACTTGGAGATCCTCCAATTTGGAGTCAATTCCACATCCTCTACAGTGACAGGATGAGGAAAGCTTAGTGGGATCTGGGGAACTTTCAACTCTGTTTCTCAGAAGTATAATACCAGCACTCACTAAATGTGATGTTTTCAAACACACAGTACATGAAGCAGTATAAAAGCTATGGTAGGGAGGCAGACAGGGGAATGAGAGCTGGTGAAATGTGCAGGAATGAGTTTCTTCCACTGAGAACACAAGGGGGTAAAAGTGAAAGAAAAGCAAATCAAATGAAATCTCTGTATTTTGAAAGGAGCAAAAAATAGCTACTTATACATCATTTATAAATACATGCCAGCTGCATATTAATACTAAATGGAAGGAAGCAACATTTAAATTTATCTTTGTAAAACTAACCACAAAAATACATGATGTATACAGAATGCCTTGTAATGAAAAACACAGCTTTAATCTCTATCAATATTTGCAAGAGCAGCAACTTACACGGGATGACAATTTAATGAAAATCTCCAAATATTCCCTCATGTTGGAAAAAACTCCTTAAATTACAATGGCTTTGGTTGCTTTCTTCAACTAAAGAGATATCTAAATTTGATGTGAACCTCAGATTTCAACTTTCCATGAAATTCTAGTCTATAATTCATTGACACCTCAGGTAGCAATTTAAAAGACTTAAGTTCTTAGATATAAAAAATCATGGCTTAGGTAGTAATAGCTATTGTTATCATAGGTAGGCTGAAATGACTTCCTAAATGGAATAATTTAATGAAAATTTTCAAAATAATATTAATAATAACAATAGTTATCATTTCTTGAATAATATAAATCAGCCACTACGCTCAGTGCTTTATGTACACTACCCCATATCATTCTTTCAACAACCCTATGAGGTGGATACTACTATTATTATATTACCATTTTGAAGATGAAAAGAGATCAAAGAGAGTTTAAACAATTGCCCAGAGACAAACACTAGTAAACGGCAGAGTCAGGTTCAAATCAGGTCGAACAGACTTCACAGCCCACTTTCCTACTTAAAAGGACTTATACCATCTGTCAGTTCTTAGTAAGTTCATCTCAAAAATCTCAGCAGCCTTTACAAATATTATGTTCAAGTGTTTTAGAAATAAGGAGGCTGACTGGAGTAGTTAAGCAATGTCCCAAAACATAAGTATAATAACAAGGATTATTGAGCCTTGTTAGCAGTGTACTGAGGGCCTTACATGCCTGCTCATTCACTCTGACCATGTCGCTGTGAGGTAGGGTCTGTCAATATCCCCATTCCCAAAGAACACCCTGGCAGAGAGAGCTTAAATAACTTGCTCCAAATCATACACCTAGTAAGTGGTTACTGGCAGTCTGAGTCCAGAGTCTTTCAATTAAAGAATGTTAATGCATCTTGGTCAAGGAGTTCCCCCTGAAAACAATCCGAAAGAAACTGTGCTGGTCTCATGCCAAGAGATGGGGAGCATAGAGAGGCAAACCTCAAGCATGTCAGCCAGGAAAGCCTGGAGAGGCCAAGGATGGATTCATCCTGCGGGCTCCAGAGGACTGACTGTCACAAAAATACCTACTTACAATTACTGATAACAGCTTGAGCCACAGAAATATATTATTTAGAATGACAGCAAGGAAGCATCAGTGCAAATTCATTCTTCCCTTTAAAAGAGTGAGAACAGCTAAGAGTCAATTATTATCCATCAAAGCATCAATCTTCTTCTATCCCTCTTTCATATCCCAAACACTGACCATAAAGTCATTTTGTTACCTTGGCTTGGAGCAAACATTTCATGTTTCTATTTCCTTACCATATTAAACAAATAGTGCTCAGTATATAAAACAACTTCTGCTTAGCTCATCTCACAGGACAGAAAATGCTGCATATATTTTGAAGAGAGAGTAGTCTAAACATATAAGAAGTTAACAGTCAAACTTGTCATCACATATTTCATAGTCTAACAAATTTCAAATAAAAATATGTAGCTAAAATCCCCAATTAACATTATTTTCTTGATAAGTACGACTTTAATATGCAGCAAATGGGCAATCTTCAGGATGAATTGTTCTAGTATTTTTTGTTTTGTTTTGATTTTTGTTTTTTTAATGTAGCCTGAAGCAGAGAGAAAATTTGACCCAGTTTCCCATGTTTCAAATTCCAATTCCAAGACATCAAACTGCTTAAAGAAGCTGAAAAGGGTGCATTTGTCTGCGTTCTTGGTCAAGAGCATTCTCTGACATCGTATCATATCATGTCATATATCATATCAATTTAGCTAGATTTTTTAAATTAAACAGAACTCTTTTAAAATCCAGTTCCTAAAGTTACCTCAATCCCACGCATATCCCCTAGGGACAGAGGTCTAACCTGCTTGTCAATCTCCTCTCTTTCCATTAATTGACACTAACACATTTCAAATGTGTGCTGGCATAGCACCATTGCCATAAAATGGTGTTACTGAGCACACACAAGGATCATGACCTTAATCCATACTGCAGCTTGACACCCAGAGAATTTGAATTTAAAATGAATTTATGTTTTTAGAATTGTAAACATTTACTACCTTATAATGCAAGACCTTATTCTAAAAACTGATCATTGTCTTTAAAAGTAATCCTGAGATTGTATTATTGCTTGTCAACCTTTGCTTTTACTTTATGACTTTCCAGAACTCTGACAGTAGTGATTTATTACACTAAAAGTGCATTTCTGATCATACCTAAATTGATATCTTCATTTTTAAGATTAATATTAAGCTACCTTACACAAATTACTTTATCAAGAAACAATATACAAAATGCCTAAGAAAGTTACAATATGTTAATAAAAATTAGCAAATAACTCATCATCTCTTACTTTATTCTTTGTGAATTCTAACTAAAATATTCTTCCAACCTATTGTCCATAAACTGTCCCCTTTATGTCCCTGCTAAGGAAAAAGAAAAAAGAAAATAACTTTTGAAACCTCATTTTCTCTGTTAGATAAATTCTTTCCATCCTAATCTTCTTTTTCACTTTAGCCTCAAAAGATTTACTATTCCAAAAGATGCCCCCCTACTGTTTCCTCTTTTTTCCTCCACCCAAAATCTGACACACCTTCAAATTATTGGTCCAGTGTTTTCTCTTTTACAGAACATTCCCTGACTTCTTCTCCCAATATTCATTATGGTTCCTGCAGTATTCACTTCCTTCACGTTCCAAGGAACCTCAATCATGATGCATGCAATAGTGTTTAATATGCAGAGCAGGTTTTCATTTTGCATTCAGTCATGGTTGGTGTCCAGCATGGCACCCATAGAATTGATTAACCAAGCAATAGTGATTATAAAAATCAGACTCCAGGACTAGCCCAGACATTTTCCCAGCCTCTGGCTTCAACTTCTAGGAAGTAATTAATCCTCCTTTCTTGAGGCCAGTATAATTTTACTATACTACCCTCTATTCCTCCCTCTAATAATTTCTTCTACTGACCTCCAGTTCATTCCCCTACATTCGTAAGAAATATTATCTCTTGGCTTACAGTTTCCCTCTCCATCCTAACCCAAGGAATAATCTTGAGTGATTTCAATACATGGAGATAACCTATCCAATTTCCTAGTTTCTTACAGTTTTGATCTCCTCCACCTAATAACAGTTAGCCGCAAATCATTTCAGCTATTCATTCACATAACTCTAATCTGTAGAACATCATATGACTCAGAATTGTTCCGCGTATAAAATCTTAAAACTACTTTCAGCTTATTTATCCCTTTTTATTTTTGAAATCCTGGAACCTTTAATTCCTTGAGTCCTCTGTTCTCTACAGATCTATCAGATTCTTCCTACCCTCATTCATTTTTGTTTGTCCTGGTCAATCACATTTTTTCTCTCACCAAAATCTCAATCAACTCATCTGCTTGTCTGCCATCAACTTTAGATCACTTCTAAAAGTTACTTGTACTTTCCTATGTCTACAAAGAATAACACAGAAGAATGTAAATCTTTGTATTGAGACAGACGAGGTCAGTACAATTGGTGGTTTCCAGAGTATTCTCAAACTCAACAACACACCTAAAACAAGTTTATTAATTCCCAGCCAAACTCTGCTTCTCTTACTATATCCAGCTCAGTTAAGGGAGCCACTCAGTTTTATAGTCTTTAATTCCAACGTGCTTTTAAGCAAAATGTTCTCCTACATCTTTCTAAAACATATTCTTTTTCTCAATTCCCATTGTTACTTTCCAGATGAAGCCCCAATATTTCTCACCTAGATTCATGCTGTGGACTCCTAACTAGTAATCTGCCTTCATTTTTTCCAGTCTTTTCTATGCTATTGCCAAAATAATCATTTTGAAATTCATATCTGACCATATTACCCTCCTGATTTAAAAATTAGTCTATGAGTGGTTTTCATCACCAAGATGATAGAGTCTAAACCCCTTAGCTGGTACATAAAACTCTTTAAAATCTGGATCCCACATAACTCTCTGAACCTCATCTCCAGTTACATCCTCAACTATAGGAACAATGAACTACTTGTTGTACCCATGCATCTTCCATGACAAGGATCTTTCTGTTTGGAATGAAACAACCTCTGTCCACCTGGTAATTCCTACTTTGCTTAAAATACTTAGTTAAAGCATCCATTCCTTTGTGAAGCCTGCCCTAGTTTTCCCACTCTCTCATAATAACAAAGCAAAGGTAAGCTCCCCCTTCCTTTTACAATCACTGACCTTTTCTTCTACCTCTACTACTGTTTCTTACATGGCTTTCTTATTAGTCTATGAGTTCCTTAAGAGCAGGAACCATGCCTTATTCATCTTAGTTTCCCCAGTACATAGAACCAGTCCTGATAAATCATAGGCATTTAAAACGTATTTGTTGAATGACTGTATCAGAGACACCATAAGGATGAACTACCTTTTACTGTAAAGGCCAGTTGGGTATTCAGGTTGACTAGACGTACTGTATTTCAATTCAGTAACTGTTTCAACAGCTGATACTATAATTGCTTCTATATACTGTAAGATAAAGGCCAAACTGAGGAAATTACACATACACACTTACACAGACAGAACTAGACAGAAAAATATTCCAACAGAAACTTTGGATAGGTGAAAATTAAATTACATGACACTAGATTTTTGTCTGAAAATGCCACTTGGTGTTGCAGAATGAATATGACTCTGGAATCAGACAGAACTGGAATGTAATTCCTTCTCCAATATCATGTGTACTAAGCAATTGGCCAGTCACCTAAGGTTTCCAATCTTTGATTGCTACATCTACAGCACGTGGACATTAATTCACAATGCAGGGAGGATTGCTATGAGGATTATGTGAGTCCTTATCACAGGGTGCCTGATTCATAGTGGACAGTCTGTTTATGATAGTCCTTTTTCCGATGATTTCAAAATATATATATATATCTATATATAAATGTTAAAACGGGCTTATATTAGAATGCATGTTTTCCTGCCAATAAAATAAGAAAATATTGTTAGAATTCCACTCCCAGCATATGTTTCACATATGGTTATCAAATCTATACAGTGGTCTCTAGGCAACATTTCTTTCCATCCGTAAAGAAACTATACAGGTTAAAAAATGCAACTAAGGAAGTGAAAAATCAACTTCTCTCTTAAATGACATACAGGCAACTTGAAGGTTATAAATGATAAATTTATTAATAAATTCAGACAATTAAAACCAAGCTGAAAGCAGGCATAAGAAATATAATTGTGATGCATGGAATTGCAAGCAAGAAAGAACTAAATTTTGCACATGTTTCTGAAATACCTGGATGTCAGAAAGATATTAAAATTTCTACCTCCAGGCAGATTTTTTAAGCACCTACTATTTGTCTGGTTTTATGCTAGGCATCAGGGACCAGGATAAATGATGATGGTCAAAGGAAGTAAAAAGATACAAACAATGAAAAAGAATTGTTTCACAATCATAGTACTTGATGTCTAATGGGGAGAGAAACATGCAAATAAATAATTATAAGACAATATGCAATTGGCTAATTTCGGGTATGTTGCAATGTGCAGTGGAAGTTTAAGCATCCTTAAGACAAAAGCTAGATATTTACTTAATCACTCTAGTATGTAATAACTTTAAGTTGAATTAAATATATTTTCCAGTTGTGAATTTATGTAAAAGGTATACAATAAATAAATCAGTAATACATTTAATATATTATCTTTATTGGGAAAAAGCATGCAAAAAAGTCCATATTATCTGGAAAAGACAGCATTTATAGTCTCTATATTTTAGAAGCTATAGAGGGCCGAATGGTTACTTTCAGAACCCTAGAGTATGCCTAGCCCTGGAAGAAGGGTGGACTGGCTAAAATTCTTTACATGGGATTTGTACTGATTGGAAACATAGCAGGGTCCTGACTAGGCTTTGTTTTTTGTTTCAGTTTTCATCTGGGCCCTGGTAACCTGCAGCCCTGTTGAATCTGCCTGCCAGCCTCCTGAGCATCCATAATTTGTCAAAGTTATTGCCACCTCAGTTCTCTGACCAACATGCCTCTAAGCTCACCAAAAGTTTCCCTTTGCCACATCATTTTTAAATTAAACTTTTTATTTTGAGGTATATATTTACATGCAGTTATAAGAAATAATAGATCCACTATACTCTTTACCTAGTTTCTCCCAATAGTAACATATCGCAAAACTAGAGTAAAATATCACACAAGGATATTGACATCGACACAATTCACTAATCTTACTGAGAATTCCCCAGTTTTACTTGGATTCATTGTGTATGTGTATCTGTGTACAATTTTATCACATGTGCCCACCACCAGAGTCAAGACACAGAATAGTTCCATCATCACAAGGATCTCTTGTGTTGCCCTTTTATAATCATTTTCACCTTCTTCTTGCCCCTCCACAACACACCCTCCCTCACCCCTGTCAACCACTAATCTATTCTCCATGTCTATAATTTTGTCATTTCAAGAATATTATATAAATTGAATCATATAGTACATAATCTTTTGGGACTGGTATTTTCCTCTCAGCATAATTCTATGGAGTTGTGTGTATCAATAATTCAGTTATTTTTATTGCTGAGTGGTCTTCCATGGAAAGGATGTGCCCTCGCTATATCTTTTAGTATATTGCATTTAAAAGTGGCGTAAGAAAAGGGACCATGGGCTTTTGCATCAGATAAGCTTACGTCCAATTCCAAGCTACATAACTTTAAGGGAAGTTATTTAACCTTCTTTTTCATGTATATACCTACCTCAAATGGTTTCTGGAATACTAAGTTAGATATTTCCAAAGTATCACGCATGGTTCCTGGCATCAATAAATGGTGGCTAATACAGTATTACTAGCCACTAAGAATCAACTGCTTTTTAAATGATACTCTTCCCAGTCATAATCACTTTCTCCTTATGTAACTATGGCCAGAGGTATAAGACTGATATTTCTTCTGCATTCTTCTATCTAAGGATTTCTCATAGCTTTTTGTTTATTTTTTCTAATAAATTTCTCAGTTTACATGTCTTAACTGAAGCTCCTAGATCCAACAAAATGATCTGTTTTAGAGATTGAACTGGCCTGTCAGTTGGGAATGATTGTGCAATGAAATGAGCCTGGTATTCTGGCATTTTGAAAACCAACTACTTTGACTACCAAAATAGGGGAATATTCTATTGACATTCATCCATGTTAGGATAAAAATATTTCCTTATGAAAGATCCCCATAGATATCAGTGCAATCATTTCCAAACATTTAGTCATCAAGGATTTCTTCCCTTTTGTTACTTATCTCCTTCTTTATACTAAATCCAAAGACCTTGTGTTCTTGATGATTAACACCATTTATTAATAATCAATATATTTCTGCTTTGGATAAATTAAAGACATAAAGTTGTCAATCAAAACTTTTGCTTAGTATGGGAAAAATAATGCTATCATGCTGACTGGTATACTTTGAGTAAAATACAAAGAAATTTAGTTATCCTGAATTATTTTATCATGAACAGACAGTGAATTTTCTTTTACTTTTTATAACAATAATATTAGATCCCATATCCTATTGCTACCTTTACAGATTTCTGGGTACCAGAAAACATAGTCTATCCCTGATATTATTCTCTAAGTTTCTGAATCTATGTTCATACAAATTCAGACTCCCTAAATTCTTTCACCATATTTTATTTACTTCAAATAGGAAAAAAAATAGCTTAAGAAAAGATCTACCCACTCGAAATTTTTAAAAACTATCGTAATAATTAATGGGCTTCTATCTTTAATATATTATTTCCTTAATTAACTCCCTAGTAATGGTTTATTAGAGTTACCAAGAGTCATCAATTCATTTCTGAAAGGATAGTTCTCTATTTTTTTAACAAATTTTCCTATAGTTCTGTATAACATGTTCAAAACTTACCACATTTTTTCCCTACAGGGTTTCCTCTTTCAACCCAAGATGTGGCATAGTGATTAAGAGCACATACTTTGAAGTAACCTGAATTTGGCTCAAATCCTTGCTTTCCCAGTTATGGCTTTGTGATCTTGGGCAAGTTATTTAAGCTCCCTAAGCCTCAGTCTTTTCACTGAGATAATAATGTGAATGCATAATGCTTGATACATAAATAAATATTCTTGATGCAATGACTAATAATTCACAGATGAAATTCCTACAAAACCATTCTATTATTTACCTTTCTTAAATATTCTTATATATTCAGCCAAAGCCTACTGAAGTCTTTTATAGAAATTTGCCAAAAAGCATTTTATACCTTTTTGTACTTTTCATTGATCTTTCATTACTTTAGAAAACGGAACAAAACTCTATGATCTTAACATGATCTGCAGACACTAATGATTATTAGGTATTTGAGTGTAATTTAAAAAAATGGATTGTACAGTCATATAGAGATTGTGATCTGATATGTAGTTGTGTGACATCAACAATATACTTATTCTTTCCAAGTCCCAGGTTTCTCATGTGTAAAATGGGATAATACCACAGAGATCGCAGGGTTATTCTGGAAACTAAATGCAAAAATGAAGGTGATACATTTGGCAGCATGTCTGATACTCCCATCATTTTCTGCAAAATTTGCACTTTAATATCACTGCAAAAATCATGGCCAGCAAGTATGCCACCTTCACAGACAAGAAGGGTATTTCAAAAGGAGGACAACAGGTCATATTTCAAAGCCTCTTCTCCTAACATATAACTTAATGCTCTGATAGTGTTCAGAGTAAATGCACAAGTATACTATCATAGAAATAGGAAGAAATCATCTCTTTCTATGTGAATGGGAAGACCATATCATTATACGTTAGGGCTTGCATCAGGGGTTAATTAGTATTAGTACCTAGTGATTGCCAAAAGAATGACTCAATGTGAATTATGCTCAAACTAAAAATACTGTATTTGGAGACATTCTTCACAATTATACTAGTCTCTTTGAAATGTCATTTGGTGACTTAGCTTGCTCAATTACCTAGGGATTTACTTCACAGCATGAAGAAAATGCCATTCTGATCATGTACAGTTAACCCAGATTATTCATGACAGAAAAAAAATTCTTACTGATAACATAAATCTTTGTCTCACCAAGATCATTTCCAAAAATCTCCATTTAGTCCTTACAAACAAAAAAGACTCAACCTTTATCACAAACTACCTCCCTTGTCATCCTGTAACAGTTTTCAATAGTACAACTCAGCCATTACAAATCCCTTTACACTGATAGATCAATCATTATTGACAAGTCTTAAACCAGCCAAAATTTACAGTGACTCCCTAAAGGTCCATCTTCTTCTAAAATATCCTCTGAAAAATGAGTAATACATAAGCATTTCTGCTGTTATGAAGCGACATTGAACTCTATTTTTCAGCAGGGGGAACAAAACAATACAGTCCAAAGAGGTATATTTATAAGCAATTACACTTGAGGATAAAACTATGAAATACTATGAGGTAAATAGTAACTAGGCTTGATTGAAGTACTCTAACTTGAAATAATAAATAAATGGCTTAGGTTGTTGCGAGATGTGAGGGAAGGAGGAACTATATCTTCTTGAATGTATTAAGCCTCTTTTAGGTAATCCTTCTGTCCTGTTTGATCCTTCTATCAACTCTAACCAAGAGGTACTGCCATCATCTGCATTTTGGTGAAGAGGTACAGAGGTTCTCAGGGGTTAAATAATTGCCCAAATCCAATGAGCACACAGCCAAGATTTAATCTTGGTCTATCAAAGGCTTTCTATATCATCAGGTGTTAGAACAGACTCTACTGTTAACAGTGACCTTATGTAGGTCTCGTCAGTAATTGGGACCATCTTCATATGCTGTGATAACCACCATATGCCACCTCACGGGTACAGGGTAATAACACTCTAAAATTTCCTATATTGCCATTGGAAGAAAGGAGCCTATAAAACCCAAGTATTACTCTGCTCAAACCTTAAGACCAGTATAGTATCATGACTATAGATAAACTGTTTCTTTCTCATTTGAACTCTGCAGAGCATTAAACCCTTATTCAGTATTTTAAATATGACTTTAACTACAATGCTTTGCGGGGGAGTACCAACTCCTAGAAGGCACAAATTCCAATCCCAGGTCTTTCAAATATTAGGCTTTATTTGCCTTTGAATCACATACTTTAAATCACAGCCTCAGTTTCCTCATCTGTCGTATGGGGTTTCCTACCTATCTCCCTTGCATCATGGGAAGAAACAAATTAATAGAGTATACATGAAACTGTTGGCAAGTTGAACAAAGTCCCAAATATAAAGTGGGAGGGAAAATGTTGTTTCAAGGATGGTGAAGAATGGAGTTAGTTCATATGTAGGGGTTCTCTTTTACAATGTGGTTAACCACGTTAAGGTAAAATGATCCAATTCCTGTATGATTGCATTAGAGTCTTTATGCTACTTCTAACATTTTTGTGAGGAAAGCAAAACTATATTTGCCCAAGTATAGCAATGGTAACAAGTAATTCAGAATGAATGGTATAGATGTGAGAGTGTACTAATGATTCACCATCCCTAAGAAAATCTATAGTAATTAAAAGCAATGCAAACCATTTCATAAGAATAAAATTAAGGAATCTCATATTATACTATAACTATTGTAATTTATTTGAGCACTGTTTAAGTACTTATTTGAGTACTTTTAAGGACTGTTTTCTTTTTTTATACCAGAAGTTACAGTACAATAGATGCTTAGCATGTGCCGTTTATTTTCAAGCTAAGAACTTCTGACATTTTAAATCTCCACACTAGTGATTAATACCTTTGCTTTATGCCAGAAGCCAAAAACCAATAGGCCCTGCATTTAGTGACACTTCTCAACAGTCACGCACTCCAGCAGTTACTAATTTTCCAACCCAATACCTGAAGATGACATTTTGATAAATTTGCAAAGGACTTTCTGAACTATGTATTAGCTCAATATTTGAAAAAGTAAACCTTCAGTGATAACATTTTGTTCCTAAAAATAACTCCATACATTGTTCATTTTTAAGTTTTTAAATACTGCTACTTACAGAACTTCTGAAAATGCCACCAATAACTCATAATTAACAAATAGTACACTTTTATTTCTTAACTTGTCATACTCAAAAGCACTGCATTTTTATTCTGTGCCTAAAGTTATTTTTCCAGGAAAAAAAAAACAAAGCTGCCACGATACTTAATAATCCTCCTGGAAATGAATGTGGCTCATGCCACTTTTCATCCTTACTCTAAGCTAAGCTGAGACTAAGTGATGCTAATGTTAACTCTTTTGGCAACAGCAATGGTTCAATAGTTAAAATAAAAATCCAGTGGATGCAATACAATGGTCTGGCGCTCTAACCACTTTCCCTGTCCCATCTGAGATGTGATATTAATAATCACATCAAGGCACCAAAGCATTTTTTAAGTTTCTTCTATGTGGGCAGAATAGTGATATCAGTTTCAGACTGCATGGAAATCAAGATCCAGGATTCAAAGCTTTCAATTTTAATATCAGCTGATATTCTCAGTTTATCTGCTTCCTCCTTATTTATAGGAAAAATAGCACAAGCACAATTTTGATTTTTAAAAACTTCATAATCTTACCACTATGATTAAAACAACTTTTCTTTTATTGCATATTAATTTCAGTCATGTTTATACCTTACATAGTTTTAATTATGCTGGAAATAAGATTGTGCATTTTGCATATTAAAAATGTCCCATCATTTAATCATTTTAAATAACCTGACATAAGAATGTTTGCATAAGATAATAGAAGTTATATACATCTACCTTTTCAAAGGGTGTAGTACAGTGCTCTTTGAAGGCAAATGGGATAAACGGTTTAAAGGTATATTTGAACCACTGCTTACAAATGACATTTTCTGATACTGAGTTTTCAAGGCTACTAACACTTCTGTAGGATAAATAATTGGTGCTCTCAAAAAATACTACAATTTCTATGCCTAAATAAAAGATAGCAGAGAAATTTTTATTAAAAATCATTTTCTGGTCTGTTCTTGTTTGAAAATGTGAATTAAAAGTCTATACAGGGGTCTAAGAGAAGGCTGTCCTTCCTTAGTTTTTGTTTGACTGCTTGCTTGTGTGTTTGTTTGTTTTCTTGTTTTTCTTTCCTCTTCCTTCCCTTCCACCTTATTTATTTTTCTTTAATTAGGTGCTGCTGGCTTGTTTCTTGTTTGCTGTGTTTCCTTTTCCTTGATTTCCCCTTTTCTGTGTATACCGATTTTAATCTACCAATGCTATCTCTTTTCCTTCCTTCATCCTTCTATCTTCTGCTTTCTGTTGTTGTTCTTACATTCCACCTCTCTTTATTTAGTCCTCAATTCTTCTGGTTTTTATTTCTATCTCCTCTATTCTATTTTCTTTCTTTTATTAACTTTTTTCTTTTTGTCCTGTCTTTTGTCTTCTCCTCTCTCCTCATCATTCTGGTTTTGCAATTCATTCTATATATTTTTCTCTATTCAGTTTCCCATTTTATTGTAGACATTCCACTTTTTTATTCCTACTACTCTACACTGCTTACATGACTTAAATATTCATTTTCCCAGGTTCTATATGGTTCCTTTTCTAATTTTTACTATTGTTATTACTATTATTCTTTTTCTTTTCTTACCTATTTTACTTTCTGTGGCCCTAATCTTTTTCCTTCAAGGGAACATAGAAAACAGCAAGGAAATAGAACAAGAAGAACGAAGTGTCAAAGAGAAAACCTAACACTCACACAAAAACAGCAACTAAATAAAACCCTAGAGTAGAGAGAGAAGCTAATCAACTGAATAAACCCATCAAGATAAAAAGATGAGCAGACACCAACAAAAAATTACAAACCATACCAAGAAAAAAATTTGCTTTCTACATATTTCCTTCAAGGACATTAAAGACTAGAATCATAGAATTTTAAAAATGAAAAGGATTTTATACAAAATTGAAGAAGATTTTACCAACGATGAACTAGAACACAGAATAACCTTTTCAGGCACACACCACTAATGGGAAGTTTCCTGAACACTTACCCAGAGGGCCTTCCACCTTACCACACTTGCCCAGCATTTGACTGGTATGGCTTGTTTTCCACCTTCAATAAGGGGCAGAAGCAGCTGGTTCCATTACAAAACTTTTATTATAACTGAAAAATAGTTGTGAATTCCCACCTGCAATCATTACCATGGGGATGGGGAATGGCTAGAGAGGACCATCTATTTCTAAAGTCAGAAAAAATAATATGTAAAAAGATTGTACTACATCACTCTCTACATATCCAAGAAATGTAGCACCTTCCAAAGAAATCTCATGATCTCTTAAGTACATTCAGGTCATTCCTCAAAAGGCTACGACATTTTTCTTTCTTAAACTGAGATTCTAGTCATTTTACCCCGGTAATGATTTCCCCATGTCTATAGGAAAAGCATTAAACATAGCATGCAAACATGAACAATGCTACCTTTAATATTTAATGAGCTTACTATGGGCTAGGCATTGTGCTAGGGGTTTTCCATTTCTATTTCATCCTCAAAGCACCTGTTTGAACTAAATATTAGTCTTCCCATATTAAAGATAAAGAAACTGAGACTTAGTGAGAAAATGAATTGTCTAAGACCACGTCATTAGAAAATGGCCAAGCCAGGATTCTATCTAGGGTTGTCTTCCTCCACTGCACACATGGTTAGACACCATGTGAAAAACTACAATAACTACAAGATCCTTCCTGAAATGGCTTCTGTTTGTGTTCTACTACAATCTTACATCTCCATCTCATACAAGCCTTCCCCACCATAACTGCCATCTCTTTATCCATTCTCAATTGCAGACCTTTTCATTTATTGGGTGTTTCCCTGCTCATTTTTGCTGCTCACACCTTTTATTTTTCCTTCTGCCCAGAAAGTCCAAACAAACTCACAACTACAATCTCATATTTCAAGACTCAACAACTGTCACTTCTGTGAAGTCTAGTTTGATTCTCCCTAAGGAAAATATAATCACTTTCTACTTTGTGAATTCATGATCATCTGGAAAGATGCTAATTATAGCATTTAGACAATCATCAGTCTATTCCCCTCCTGCTAGATTGTAAGTTTCTTAAGGAAAGCATTTTGTATACATAAAATGAATGAACTACAAGATGTGTATCAACTTTGATAAATCTAGAAAATATAATGTTGACCTATAAAAAGTAGGAAAAACATATGTACAAATGATGTTGTTTAGATATTTTAACAGATAATGTGTTATATTTATGATTATATGCATGTATTTAATTTAAAATGCCTGAGAATGATAAACACTGCCTTCTTGTGATGAAAAGAGGGTAAAGGGACAAGGGAGGAGACTTTAGCTAAATCTCTTATGTTTTATTTCTAAAAATAATAAAAAAATCAGGGGCAAAACTAAGAAATCGAAAGTTAATGTGGCAAATTGTTACCATCTATTATATTAGGGTGGGGAGTACACAGATATCTGTTTTATTATTCTCTGCATACTCCTATTTTTGGAAATGTTCCATGAATAAAAACATTCTTTCCATCCAGATCAGATTGCAGCTCTAGCATAAGCCACAGCCCCACCTCTGGCAGGGGGGAAGCTGGAGGTACCTGCGCCAGCCTCTCTGGGAAAATACAGGCCATGCTGCGAAGGCCAGTCATCATCCTACTCTGGCAGCGCAAGCTGCCTCAGGAGCTAATCTGTGGCTGGAATTCGAAGCCCCATTTCCCAAAAACGGGGGAGGAAGAGACAGTTGGCCACCAACTTCAGCTACTGATTAGTCAATTTGGCTGGCTAAAGTATAAGTCTAAGAACATCTAAAGTTTGAACCTGTCCAGGTAGGAAAGAGGCCTGTAACTGCCATTTTGACTCCACCCCCAGCATGAGGGGAAATAAGGCTCACTGAAAATCACAGTGACAGTAGGGACTGACTTCTTTCAACCAGTTTGGCCTCCAGCCCTAGCCTAGACTTCCTCTAGCAGGCAGGAAGCTGCTGGGCCCTGCAATAGCCTCTCCGTGTAACTGGAGTTACTTTTGGCTGGCACAGATTGAATAGTCAGAAGTCAACCTGGGCAACTGTGGTCATTTGGACCTGCACAGCATAGATTGCTGCCCACACCTGCAGCTCTATCCCTGCCCCACAGAGGGGAGAAAGGGGCATGAAGCTTCATCAATCTCTCTGGACAACTATTGTCTAGGCCTGTACAACTTGTATTATTACACACAGTTGTGGCTCTGCCCCTAACCCTGGCAAAGGAGAAAGTTGGGAGAAGCTTCATCAGTCCCTGGGGCAATGAGGGCAGCTTGAGCCTCCACAACTTGAAGCACCAACTACATCCTTGGCTTCTACTCCACAACCAGCAAGGGAGAAAGGGCAAGAAAGCCCTAAATTAAGGAGAGAAACTGCACCCAGAATAAATACATCTAGTAAGCCAGATGCCAAGAAACCAAAAAAAAACTATAATCCA
Organism: Tolypeutes matacus; assembly: GCA_026826555.1. Lineage (NCBI taxonomy): Eukaryota > Metazoa > Chordata > Mammalia > Cingulata > Chlamyphoridae > Tolypeutes > Tolypeutes matacus. Next base: position 56,619,003 of record JAKSZT010053887.1, read on the forward strand.
CACCAAGAAACAGGAAGATATGGCCCAGTTAAAAGAAAAAGATAAGTCTCCAGATGACATTAAGGACTTGAGACAACTAATCATGGATGTTCAAACAAATCTCCTTAATAAATTCAATGATATGGCTAAAGAGATTAAGGTTATTAAGAAGACATTGGATGAGCACAAAGAAGAATTTGAAAGCATACATAGAAAAATAGCAGATTTTATGGGAATGAAAGGTATAATAAAAGAAATTAAAAATACACTGGAATCATAATAGCAGATTTCAGGAGGCAGAAGAAAAGATTGGTGAGCTTGAAGAAATGGCCTCTGAAAGTGAACATACAAAAGAATAGATGAAGAATAGAATGGAAGAAATTGAGCACATTCTCAGGGAATAAAATGACAGCAAGAGACATGCAGATATACATGTCATGAGTGTCCCAGAAGGAGAAGAGAAGGGAAAAGGGGCAGAAGGAGTATTTGAAGAAATAATGGACTATGGACTAGAGTGGACTCACTGGTATTCTGTTGTAGACATATTGTGATTCGAGTAATGGAAGAAATTACAATAGAGAGGTGGAGCCAGTGGCCACTGGATGCTTTTGGGGCAGGGAAGGAAAAAGCAGTTGTAATACAGGAGCTTTTTCGGGACTTGGGAAATTATCCTGAGTGACATTACAACGACAGATATAAGCCATTTTACATCAGCATATAACATGCAGAACTGTGTGGGAGAGTGTGGTCTACAATGTGAACTATGGTCCATGCTTAATGGCAAAGCCCCAGGATGTATATATCCATTGTAGGTGATATGCTACACTAATGAAAGATGTTTATGTGGGAGGTTATGGGAGGTGTGGGAGGTGGGGAACATGGGAATCCTTGTAATTTTTGTGTAGCATTTATATAATCTAAGCATCTTTAAATATATATATATAAAAAGAAAGAAATAATGGTAGAAAATTTCCCAACCCTATTGAAGGACATAGTTATCCATGTCCAAGAAGCATAATGTACTCCCATCTGAATAAATCCAAATAGACCACCTCCAAGACACATACTAATTAGAACACCAAATGCCAAAGACAAAGAGAGAATTCTGAGAGCAGCAAGAGAAAGGCAATGCATAACATAAGGAATACCCAATAAGATTAAGTGCTGATTTCTCATCAGAAACCATGGAGCAAGAAGGCAGTAGTATGATATATTTAAGATACTGCAAGAGAAAAACTTACAGCCAAGAGTCTTATATCTAGTAAGATTGACTTTCAAAAATGAGAGTGAGTTTAGAATATTCACAGACAAACAGAAACTGAGAGAGTATTTAAATAAGAGACCAGCTTTGCAGGAAATACAAAGGGTGTGCTACAGTCTGAAAAGCAAAGACAGAAGATAGAGGCTTGGAAGAAAGTCTAGAAAACAAGAATGTATCAGTAAAAGTAATTAAAAGTGTCAAAAGAGTGGTGAAAAGAAAATATGACAGATAAAACCCAAATATTTTGGAATAAACTTAACCAACAATGTAAAGCACTTGCATTCAGAAAACTACAACTCATTGTTAAAAGAAATAGAAAAAGACCTAAATAATTGGAAGAACATTCCATGCTCATAGATTGGAAGACTAAATATCATTAAGATGTCAATTCTACTCAAATTGATATGCAGATACAAAGCAATCACAATAAAAATTCCAGTAGCATTTTAAAAATAAATGGAAAACACAATTATCAAATTTATTTGGAAGGGTAAGGGGTCCTGAATAGACAGAAACATATTAAAAAGGAAAACTGAAGTAGGAGAACTCTCACTTCTGGACTTCCATATTACCTAGCTACAGTGGTCAAAACAGCATGGTATTGGTATAAAGACAGACACATAGACCAATAGAACCCAACTGATGGTTCAGAAACAGACCCTCACATCTATGGTCAAATGATTTTGACAAGCCTGTCAAACCCACTCAGCTTAGGCAGGACAGTCCATTTAAAAAATGGTGCTGAGAGAACTGGATATCCATAGCCAAAAGAAGGAAAAAGGACCCCTATCTCACACCTTATACAAAAATTAACTCAAATAGATTTTTAAAATATAAATATAAAAGCAAGAACCATAAAGCTCCTAGAAAAAAATGTAGGAAAATATCTTCAAGACCTAGTGGTAGGTGGTAGATTCTTAAAGGAGATAAGAGGAGGACTGAGATGGACTACTGATGTTTAATGTATGCAGAAGTTTTAATTAACTTTACAGTAAAAGTATGGAAATGTATAGAGTTGATGGTAATACATTATAGTGAGTAACAGCTGGTTTGTAAGTGGGAATGTGGGTGAAAAGTATAGTCTAGGAATGTAAATCCCAATTGAAAGAAAGCTAAAAAATAATCTAGGGACTGGCTAACACAGTAAAGCCAGAGGTGGATGAGAATTGTGGTTGATGGTACAGATCAAGAGTGTCCTTTGTACATCACTATTGAATGGTGGTGTGAATGTGAAGAAGCATGGGAAAAATACAACTGGAGTGACCCATGGACTGTGGTTAACAGTAATAATGTAATATTCATGCATCTATGGCAAAGATGTATGGTGTTGATAATGGAGGAGTATGAAAAAAGTGTGCCAAATGTACGCTATGGACCTGGTGATAGTCTGATGATATTATCTCATAATCTGTAACAAATGTTCTACCATGGTGTGGTGTGCTGATAAAGGGGTGTTGTATGTGAATTCTGCACATGTGCATGATTGTTTTGTAAGTTTACAACTTTTTTCATAAAAATATATTTAAAAAATAATAATAGGGTGGGTTGGAGGAAAAATGCACCAAATATAAGATAAAGGCTATAGTTGGTAGTAAGATTTTGACAATATTCTTTTGTAATTTGTAACAAATGTCTCACAACAATGCAAGGTGTTGGTGGTGGGTTGATGTGTGGGACCCCTGTGTGATGTTGTGCATGTTTGCTTTGTGGGTTCACAGTTTTTACTATGCACTTATTGTTTATGTGTGTTCATGTATAAATGATATAGTAATAATAATAATACTAGGCTGGGTTGGGAGAAAATACACCAATTGTAAGTTATTTTGGTTAGTAGTAATATTTTGAGGATGCTCTTTAATCATTAGTTAAAAATGTTTCACAACAATGCAAGGTATTGGTGGTGGGGTGAGATGTGGGAGCCCTGTATGAAGTCATATATGTTTGTTTTGTAAGTTCACAACTATTACTATTCCCTTATTGTTTATGTATGTTTATGTATGCATGATATACTTCAATAATTTTTTTTTAAGTAAAAAATAAATAAATAAAAACATAGTTTTAAAAGTGTGGCATAAATTAGAGGGAAAGAAGGAAGCAGAAAGATCACCACTAGGCAAACATCATGGTAATCACTGTTACAGACAAGATCCAACAGGGGTGGGACTCAATACCCTACTGACTTGGCCTAATCAAAGCCCTAATCATAACTTAATCACACCAAAAGGAACAGACCAGTTTACAAGCATACTCCAATATCTATTTTTGGAATTCATAACTATATCAAACTGCCAAACTGCTAACACTTCACCCTCTGAATTCCAAAAATACATTACAATATTCAAAATACCTTAAATCAGTACCACTGCAAGCACAAAATCTTATCATAATCAGTTTAAAGAAATACAGTTGGTCTTGAGGCAAAGTCCCTTCTGCTGTAGACCTCTGAAACTTACAAAATCACTGATCTGCTTCCAATACACAAATGGACAATGGATAAACATTTTCATTACCATAAGGAGAATTTGGGAGGGAAACATGAGTCACAGGTCCTCTACAGTTCAAAAACCTGCAGGGCATCCTCCATTCTATTTCAAAGTCTGAGAGTCATTCTTAAGATAATGGTTTCTTCTCCTTGGGGCCTCATGGGGACCCACCCTTTCCACAGGCTTGCCCAACGGCCATTTTCTTGGTTCCACCCTCATCAAGCATCTGGGTGTTGACCAAGCTCCAGACCTCACCCTCCAAGAGTGTTGGGGTGATTGCCACACCTTACCCAATCTTTGGGTTAGAGTTTGGGCCCCCCTAATACAGTAAGGTGAAGACAACATTTCCCCTAACTTTTGGCATACAGGCTCAACCCTCTCAGAGCAATGAGTTGATCACATGGCCTTCTCTAACCTTTGAC
>JAKSZT010053887.1:56623157-56919539 GCA_026826555.1 Tolypeutes matacus
CCTCTCAGAGCAATGAGTTGATCACATGGCCTTCTCTAACCTTTGACCTACAGGCTCAACCCTCTCAGAGCAAAAAGTTGACCATCTGGCCTTCCCTAATCCATGGGGGACAGGCGCACCCCTCTCAGACCTATGAGGTGGTGACCTTAACCGCCCTAATCCTTGATGAAGGTGCTCCACCCTCTCTGTACCCTGGGGTGGCAAAACTCTCCCAGAACATTGGGTGGGAACATCCACCCTCTTCAACTGCCAGGGCAAACTCACCCTCTCTGTACACAAGGGTGGGGCTCCTCTCTTGGCCCCAAGGTGATGTCTTAATTCTAGATCTGAGCTTCCATGGTTTTCCTCTTGAAGCTGTTTCTCCTTCACTCTCTCCTTTCCATGTCCTTTTTTGTCCAAGCTGACAGTGGTTTTGTTCATACAGCTCTCTCAAAAACTTTGTTGGTTTAGCATGCAGGAAGCAGGGGTCCAAGTCATCATACAGTAACACTTTCCACAATTCTTTCTGAGATAACTGCATCTTCAATACTGATTTTCAAGTTCCAAGTTTGATTAAGTCCTCAAATGGGGCACTTTCATCTGGGAGCTTGATTTCCAGAGGCCTGGAATTTCCAGAACCCATTTCTGTTTTCTTTGTGCCCAATAATTCAGTCCTGAGCTTATCCAGCTCATCTAGCATTTTGTTATAAACTGCAAGAAGCCAAGCCACTTCTCCAAGTTTATCTTGGAAAGTTCTTCAGCTAAATTCTCAGGTTCACTATTTTCAAATTCTGTCTTCCGTATAACACCAGGAGTTAATCTTGCTAAGTTCTCTGCAGCTTTAAAACACAGATCACCTTTCCTCCCATTTCCAATAATAGTTTAATCATTTACTTCTAAGGCATCATAAAAAGTCTCTTTTGCGTCCATATTACTATCAACAGTCTCTTCAAAGCAATCTAGGTCTTTTCCATCAAGCATTTCACAATTCCTCCAAAAAAATACTCCTTACCCATTTATAAAACCATTCCAACATTTTGGTAATTACAAAAGCACTACCCCACTCCCAGTACCAAATTCTGTATTAGTCAGCCAAAGGGGTAACTGATATAAAATACCAGAAATCTGTTGGTCTTTATAAAGGGCATTTATTTGGGGTGGAAGCTTATAGTTACAGGCCATAAAGCATAACTTTCTTCCTTCACCAAAGTCTGTTGCCATGTGTTGGAGCAAGATGGCTGCCAAGTCTGCCAACAGTTCAGGCTTCTTGGGTTCCTCTCTTCCCAGGTCTTGCCTCTCTCTGGGCTTAGGCTTACTTCTCTCCACAAGGCCAGCTATAGACTATCAGGTGAATGGATCATCTTTTCACGGGGCCTTCTCTAACCTTCCTCATGACCAAGCTCCCTCTGTCTGCTTGCTTCCCCTGGCTCCAGCATTAAAACTCAGCTTCAGAACCCCAACTCAAAACTCCAACTCTGTCCTTTGTTGTGTCTTTTATCTCTGATTTCATACACACCAAGGGGTGGGGCTCAACACCCTACTGACTTGGCCCAATCAAATCCCTAAATCATAACTTAATCATGCCCAGAGGAACAGATCAGTTTACAAGCATAATCCAATATCTATTTTTGGAATTCATAAGTATTTCAAATGCCAAACTGCTACAGATGCTAAAACTGGTAGGAAAAAGTTTGAGGCGCAAAAAGGATATTTGCGTAGTCTCAAAGTAGCTCCTCCAGCATGTTTATTAACTGCAAAGGGAAAGATAGCAACTTTCCTGTGGAGAAATCTGACAGACACCACCTCAGCCAGGTGTGCAAGGTCAACATCACCAAGATAAGACAAAGGCACGTTAGGAACCCTTGAATATGATGCCCTGAGGACACATTCTTTCTGTTCTATTATTACCAAAAACATATAAGCTCATTCTAATGATGAGAAAACATAACACAAACTCAAACTGAATGACATTCTACAAAGTAACTAACTGTATCCTTCAAGTCAAGACAAGACAAGAAAAGACGGAGCAACTGTCACACACAGACTAGAGTAGATGAAAGAGAAATTACTAAATGCAATGTGGGTGTCTGTATAGGATTCCAGTATATGGAAAAAATTGCTGAAGTTCAATTAAGGTTGGCAATTTCAGTGATAGTATTGTAACCGATGTTACTTTTCTGGTTTTGATAATTGTACTATGGTTATGCTAGATGTTAACATTAGGGGAAGCTAAGTGAGGGATATCAGAGAACTCTCTGTACTATTTTTGCCACTTTTCTCTAGTCAAAAATTAGTAATTAGAAAAAGTTTTTAAAAATGTGCATACCTATTGATCCAACAATTTTATATCTAGAAATTTATCTTAAGGAAAATTTCAGATAAGCTCACAAAACCACATGTGTGTAAATGTGTATTCCATTACAGCAAAGTTTTTTTAAAAATTCAAATGTGAAAAACCTAAATACCCAATAAAAAAATATGCAACACCCACACAAAGCTTTATGCAGCAATGGAAATGATATTCCTCTGGATTCATTGGCATACAGGGATGTTTAAAATCAACTGTCAGGTGAAAAAAGCAGAATATACATGCAGAGTAGTCTATTATTATGTTAATATTAATTTTGTATCTTAAGTCCCAGAAGTTTCTATTTCTGAGTATATGCAAATGAATTTATCTTGAACAAATAAAATGTTGACACTTGCTTTTCTGTGAGGTAGGATAATGAGTGTTCTGTTCAATAACCTAATTTTTCCAAATTTTCAATTTTGCAATGAAAACCTATGTTGTTTTAGAATTCAAGATGTTTTTGGTGGTGGATACCATAAAAAACAAACTAATATTAAAAATAAAGCTGCTCTTCTTTATCATCATTTTCATAGCCATGCAAATATAGGTTTTTTTTAATTTGTCACTGGAGCACTGAGTTTTCACCCTCTGGATAACAATGAATCTATGACACATCCAAAAAGAATTGAAATCATTTTCAAAGAAAGAGAGCATCATCAAGAAGGTCCCTGTTAGGAAATGATTGATCTGTTAATCCTATCTCCACATAGGAGAAAATATTCCTAAATTCTGACATCTTCTGATTAAAATGGAATTGTATTGTTCCTCACATGACACAATTTTCCTTCAAAACCAATCAGTTTAACATGAATAAATCAGGCATTTTTTCAATTCCCTTTATATGTAACTTCTTTTTTAAACTCATTATACACATTTTGGGGGAAATGGGTATTATCTTATGGTTTGAACCAGTATTATATTAGTTATATCCTAATGATAGGGAGCTGAACTAAATTTTTAAAAGAGAATCCTCAGACTTGGGTTTATTATGTCACTAGAATATCATTGTCAGGGAGAAAAAGCTTTACAAACAGCTACTACAACTCTATTATTTCACTTACCAGGAACCCAAAATAAAGAGACATTGAAGAGAAGATTTGGGGGTGAAAGCTTCTAGTCCAGGCATAATGCTTTTTCTACCACACCTCAATTTGCATCCCCTTAACCACATACAACAGTATAGCAAGTATGAATTCATCCATTAACTACCTGCAGAGATACCAAGATGAATAGGCAGTTTCTGCCTTCCAGGTGGTCAGGAAAATGCTGGCATATAAACAAAATGCATTGGGCAGCAGTCCATTATAATATCAATGGGGGTTAGAAACTAATTTCAATTAAGAATTTTAAAATGTGAATAATTATAACAGTTCATATTATGGAAACAATTTATCAAAAGTATTTGGCATTACTATTTTAGATCTTTTAATAGTTTATTTTTTCCCTCTGCACCTTAAGAAATGCACACAGCCACATAGGTAAACTGTAAAAGCTTCCTTTTGAAATAATTATCTTTTCATTTTTCCCATGTTGTCCTAAACAAATTCTATTTCTGAACACATACCCAAAGGATTTTTTTGGAGGGAATAAGGTGATTCAGAGTAGATACAGGTTATGCACTGTTTACACATTTCGAAGTCTTCAGTGTCAATTATGTAAACCTTGCCACTTCAGAACTATAACTATACATTTATATAACATCGATCTTCAGAATAGCTAAATGCTTTGACAAGTATGCCATTCTAGCACCTTTCTTTGACAAATGAAGGAAGATGTTTTTCAAGAATGTTTTTAGTCTTGGCATATATTTAACAAATTATTGGTAATAAACATCAACCATATGCCAGTCACTATACTGAATATTTGATGAACACCAAAGTTTGTTCAAGTCATGCCCCAGACATTGAAGACCTCATCTAGTAATGATGATTCTAAGTAGTCTGGAAGGTATTTACAAAGAAAATTATATAAAATAGCAATAAATAATGCCAGTAGTATGATTTAGAGGGGAGGACATTAAGATTTAGAGACCTTCACATCTGGATTCAAGCTCTGAGCTTCTCTCACTAATTGAATGGGCTTACCTTCTCTGAGGCTCAGTGTCCTCATCTATGACATGCACATAATACAGATCCACATGCTTTGTATGGGTGAGAGGACCCCCCGTGAGAACACACAGGAAGACATCAGAAGAGTGACCTATCCATAGTGGGCACTCAATGAATGGAAATGGTCTTTCTTTTTGCTTTAGGATTACACTGTTGGGAGTTGATAATTCTGTCTCATGCTTATTTTTTAAACTATTAATTCTTCTTTCACCCAAACTGCCTGTTTCTTTATCATAAAGAGGATGATCTGGCCATACATTTTTAGAAGAATCTTTATGTACAACAAAGCGATCCTATATTTCTAAAAAGTAGAGATTGATTCCATTTAAGTCTTCATTTCCAGAAGGAACAGTCTTAGTAAAGAGAGAGTAGATATAACATGTTCTAAATTAAGTCTGTGGTAGGCATTCAGAGAACCATTGAACTTTTTCAAAAGTTCATTTCAGGATCAACTAGGATAGTAACCCTTAAAAAATCTGCTAATCACAATTTTAAGTATTTTGTTTGTGCACATGGAAAGGATTTTTATTATTCAGAAAACATCATTCTTTTAGCTAAGATATGTGCATAATTCAATAGGGATTCAGTCCAATTGTTTCATTTTGTGGAGAAGTACATTTTTTAACAATTCATATTGTTTTGGCACAGAAATAAATTACAGTGCTGAAAAGGCCCAGAATAAATATAATGACAGTATACCTCATGCTGAATACTCCTCCATCTTCCCAACAATTTGCTAAAGGGGAAAAATACCTAAGAAGTACTTCTGCAGTTCTTTCAAACAGTGTACTCCTACTCATCAGGCAGGATTCCTTTGGGAGAAAGACTGCTCATATTGGAAAAGAATAGCACTGATTCACAGATTTTAAACTGATGATTTCCAAGGAGCTTGGCTTTCAGGTGTCAGTGAATCCACTGCTCTGTGATTGACCATTTTTTTAAAAAATAGTTATTGACCCTTACAGTACATATTAGTGCAGAAAAAAATGGAATGTTTAGAAATGGGGTCTTTTGAAGACTTTTCTCAGCTTATCTACAATCCTATTTCTAGTCATCTTTCAAATGCAGCTTTTTCTGATTTGCTTGTGGGTGGTTTTTAATATCTTTAGGAGATTTGCTTGTTTGGCATAGTTCTTTACTCTATCTTTCCAATGCTATTTTTTTTGGTACCAATTTCCATATTTGCAAGTACTCTCATTTTTACAGCATATGAAAATTTTTTTTTCATATTTTTTAAATGCAAGAAAACCTTTCAAAAAGTTGTTTTTGTACTATTTTCTCCTCTCATTTCAACAAGCAACCCAAGCATATGTCATTATTCTTTTTCTGCTGTAAAGTATTAATGTCACACAATTTGGTGCAAAGAAATCTTGATTCATAGAGAATTTTTCTTTGGTAAATTAATTAACAAAGACATGCTAGTCACTAACACTGTCATTTGTCAGTTTTAAACAGATTTTACTGTAAGCACTTAATAGTCTATTTTAAGTCTTACAGCAATGGAGACAGATATATAAACATCTTTTCAGAAGATAGAATTGAGGCTCAAAAGGGGAAATAAATTGTATAAAGTTATATAACCATCAAACGGCAAAGTACAAATGGCCATATCTGCCTACTCCAGAATACATACTCTAACCTCTATACCTCTGCCTTTCAAATATTACTTTGTAGAAATTGAAAATAAGTGTTTACACTAGGTATCACTTCATGCTTGATGCTTTTAAAATGCTTAATAAAATAATTGATATGTTTTCCCCATACTGTACTACATAACATTTGGTACAAAAATAAGACTTCCAGACCAGTTCATCTCTAGTCTAAAGTATATATTTAGTTTATATAACCTCAGCACCATTGCTATTTTGGGCAACATAATTTTTTATTTTACAGCAATCGTTGTATGCATTGTCGAATGTGAAGAGCACTAGATACCAGTAGCACCTCCACGTTGTGACAACCTAAAATGTCTCCAGACATTGCCAAATGTCTCCTGGGATTGGCGGTGGGTGTGGATTGAACAAACTCCTTCCCAGTTGGGAACCATTGATTTAGTTACCATCCTGAAAGAAATAGATACCTCAAATGGATAAATTTAGAATCAGTCGTAAGGAACACAGATTATTCCAATATTTTTAAAGTAAATTAATTAATTTAATTTAAACACATCTGAATGGGCAAGTTTAAGGATATCATTGATGAAAGACCTATGTGAGGTCGTACATATGTAAGGAAACAGGTAAAGTGACTTGGTCAATGTTGAAATAAAATAAAAAGGAGTAGAACTATGCTTGGTCACAAATTATCTGAGGCTGAGTTCATTATTCCTTCCTTTTACTAGTAGGTTTAAGGTCCCAGAAATAACGTTGAAAGGGCCTATTTGACAATGGAATTGAATTGGATACCCTTAATATTTTTCATCTTAAGATATCATAATGTTCTATATTATGAATGCTTCGCTGAAAGGGATCTTCAACAACTAGGGCTAAAGTGAAAGTAGCTCATCTATCCTTCAGTGGAACGGTAACAAAATTATAAGCTATACAATGAAGAGTGAAATGATTAAGGAAATACAATGTACAAACACTTGCATGAGTCATGCCATTTGATTGTCTGCTTAGCCAGGATCCCAAATGCTATAGTAAACATTGCTTCATGCTCTCATTTGCCCTGTTACCAGGCACATGGCATAAACAGATCTATCTTTACATTAACTATATTGGTAAACATTTCTTTTTAATCAACAAAATGGTATTCTAATGACCTGCACAAAGTGGCCAAATATTTTGGATTATGCTATTTACTTAATGATTCTAGATCATTCATAGTCATGAATGTAGCTGCATTAAGAGATAGCAGAAGACAAGGAATAACATATCTTTCTCTAATCATAACAGAATTATGTCTGTTGAAGCACAGTCCTATGAAACACATGCAAAATATCTAATCAAAGAAGAAAAAAAATTTTTTTTCAAATAGTGGAAGGTAGACTCACTATCCTAAGGAGAATTATTAGCATTCTATACCCTCACTAACCACTATGTGGTATAAGGATGTGCTCTTACCACATAGGTTAGGAGGCAATGGTTTGGATTTTGAAGTCAGACAGATGTGAAGTCAAATCCAGACCCTCCTACTTATTAGACATGTAACATTAGGCAAGGTACTTGTCTTCTCTGACCACAGTTTCCTCATCTGAAAAAACTGGATAACCCCCACTTACCTTTTATTAGTCTTTCACAAACATGGGATATTATAATTATCATAGAATCATCAAACATATTTTTCTTTTGGAATTTTAGAGAAACACTACAAAATATTTTAGCTCACTTACTTCTCTACTTTGAATTCCCTTGATCTTATTCATCTAAATATTTCCCTCTATCTCTGCTGCTACCAATCTAGTAAAAGGCATGATCATTCTTAAGTATACTGTTGTAATACACCTTGAACTGGACACTTTTCACTTGTTTCCCCATCTCCTGAGGTGATGTTTTATAAGCATTCTCACACTCTCCTCATTATAAGGAAACTAGGTCCCTGAGAAGTTTACTAACTTGAGGCCATGCCATGCAAAGAGTAAATGAATGAGTCTGAAACTGAGCCAAACTTCTTTACAGCACAAAATGGTACCTCCAATTGTAACACGAAAAGGATGGGTTGGGGACACTCAGATAAAATTAAGTGCCAACATTTCTCTCATCAAAGGGACTGCAAGTGAAGCACATCATGTATTTTGATCTGCATTCCTCAATGTTCAAGCTTGTAGTAAGGTCTGAACATTGGAACATTGTCTTAGAAAAGAAATAATGCACTGTAACAGTTTTTGTTCCACATAAGTCTTAAGTTTTGCCTTCAGGTTGTAAAGTTGAATCAGTATATAAAGCATCCTATTCAATGGTCTTCATTCAAAATGGTATTCTCATATTAATTGACTATTATGTTGTTGCTTTTTAATCATCCAGGTACATTACAGTTTCAAAAACTTTCTAGGGGTTAAAATAATGCAAATGTGGTCAGAAACTTATAGCACAACATTTGAAATTTGAGTGACATGAATTTCAATGCATATATCCAGAAAACATATTTAATGGCCTTCTAAGTATTTTTTTTTTCACTTTAAAAGAAAACAAAGGAATGATTAGCTCAGAGTAGTAGTCTACCTTTATTTGATAATCAGTTTTTTTTCTCCCCAATAGCTACGATATGTTCCATGGGTGTCAACTGAATTTAATGAGTGATTCAGTGTACAATGGAAACTACTTTGCATTCCCTCTTGGTGTTTTCACTGTGTGGAAAAGATAAAGCCCCATTTAGCGAGGGGGTGACATAGTGGAGCGTAATTCACTGCCTCAGCTGTCTCTCTGTCATGGCGGCTTCCACAGAATGGCAAGAAAAACCACTTACTTTACTAAACATGGACTACATTTTCTTTCACTGTGTCCCTAGAATAGGAGAACTATACCAATCAACAGAGTACAGGAAAAGAAACTGAATTTCTATCAATGAAGTACAAGTAAGTAAACTCAGAATAAAGCACAGATGACTTTCAGGCACCGTACTTACATACTGCAAAATGGGTATTGGCTTGGGGGACAGCTGTGAGAACGAATTTTGACAAAATATAGAACCACGACATACAACTCCTAGCTGGAAACAAATACAAGCATGCAAATGATGAAAGCAATGAAGAAACCACACCCCCCAAAAAAGACACAGGAAGAAGTCCAAGGAACCAAAGATAAGCAACAACAATGCAGGCATCAAGGTTTGAAGCTAGCAATGGTCTAAAAGTTTGAATCAGGGATCAATCCATTGCATTGTTCCTTTTATATAATAAACTCAATATACTAGCTGGCAAAGAAGACCCTGTGGCCCAAGGTTATTTTTTTTAACTGCTGCTCTGAATGCATCTAAGTGCTAAATGATTTTGATCATACCTACTTGCTCTTTAAATAACTTCCATATGGTTAATATTTCTGACATACCATTGCATACACCAGGTAGATGATTATGTCATACAGTGGTTGTCATTTCAGTTCTCACAAAGAGTTGGCATTTTGGCAAAAAGAGGAGTCAACAAATAAAACAGACTTAGAAGTAACCACTTGCTTATTTGAAATTTGTTACTCAACCTTTTCTTTAATCTACTTTGTTTTAATAGCTTTTACAAAACCATTAAATATTTATATGAGAAAGCATATAGCTTTATCTGGCATCCTTTTGAACTCTTAACTTTTTCTATGTATTTTCTTTTCACCAGGTATTTACTGTTAGTTGCATCTGTTTTTGCTCACAGTGATAATGGAAAGCCAAGATTCCATGGTTAAAATATAAAAATTGAGGCTGTAGAAGTTGAACTTTTCACCTGCCTACCCAGACAATCCTCGGCTCAAAATTCCTGGAATTACATTTCTCTACTGAAGAAAAATGACTGCAGTAATTGTGTGACTGTCTTCACAGAAGTGTCAAATAGGGATACCTGGTAGATTCTTTCTCCTTTAATTACTTTCTTATTTTATAGGATTGCACAATTCTATGTGTGTGTGTATAAATCATATAGCTGTGGTACAGTATGACTAGATCATAATTGTGCATTATAAAACATCCACAGATACTATGGCTCACTGGATTATTTGGTGCCTCTACTTAGAGCACTGGAACAAGTACCAAACCAAACATTCATACCCTTGAAGTAGGGTCATAGTGATGACTGGTATAATGAACCCACAAGAAAGTCTAAGGTTAGCAGCACCTTTAGCTTTCAACCAGAGCAAATTGGCAGGACCTTGTTACCTTCTTCACTCTGACTGGTTTTTGCCAGCTCTGCAGGAGACTGCACAACTGAGAGTGGACACATTGCAAGCCATCTGAAAGAACAGAAGGGTTCTATGCTATTAACAAATTAACTTTAGAGACAGACATAATGCTCAGTATGGAGATGAGAAGTAGGATTATCCTAGCATGTAACAAATTCAGATTATCACTTTTGTATGTCATTATCTTGAATTCCACCTGAAGCCACAGATTGCATTTCTTAGTCTCATCAAAAGTTGTCTGTCCCAAAGTACTTCTCTCCCCCACGAAACAATTAATGGAATTACACCAAATAGGAAGTCCATGAAAGAGTAATTTAGGTCTTACAACTTCTTAATCACAGACATAATAGCAACACAACTATGGAAAATGAGAAGAGTTGGACCTGTGTTTGCAAAGGTCCATGATCCACTTGATTTTTAATAGTGTTATTATCTGGTATCTGTGGGCATATAGTCTAGAAATGTACAGCCACAGCATTTACTTTCAAATATTTTAGCCATGAATTTATTACTTTTCACCTTGTCCAAAAGTGAGATGTAATTCCATCTAATGTATATTCACTAAACGTATATTCACTAAAGTGTTATCAGAACAATATAGCTCTGATAATAAAAGTTTTAAAACTTTGTTTTATACCTTTGAACAATACTAAGAGTCTTTAACCAGTAGAATGAGCTTGGGAAAGTCACTTTATTTCTCTGCGTGTCAGATACCTAATCTGTAAAATAAGATATTGCTATCCCTCCTCCTCTCAGCTCTACAATCCAATAAAACACTGGCCAAATACAGATAAATATTTATTCCCTTCAAAATGGTCACTTCAGAATATTATGAACCAAAGTCAAAGTGATTATCAGTGCTCCAGGACCTCTTTTATAAACCCTTTTTGGAGCCGTTTTTAGAGCTAGTTTATTAATTACAGTTAAGCCAGTATCCATTTTTAAATCACATTTCATTTCTGAAATCAATCCAGCTGTACCATTTTCAGCTGTACCTTCTTCATCCTTCCTCAGATTGGTTCTGGAAGACTTTAATCTTTTGCAAAAAAAAAAAAAAAAAAAAAAAAAAAAAATTTAATGAGCCACCAATAGATGAGTTATCAGTAAGGGTATTTAGTAAATATACCACAGATACTTGAAGTCATCTTATTATAAATATTTCACCAGGTTTCTGGACAATGGCAGAATGATAATATATGCATTGTCACCATGTCTGTTAAATTGCCTTTATGTAGATATACAAATTAGGCCATTTTTCTTTCCTTAATAACCTCTGTTTAATTAATTGGGTTGCTAATCTCTTTCAATCCTATTCATTGGATTTTGGTCAAAATCTCTATGCACTTTCAGACTCAGGCTTCTCATTCTTCTGGTAGCTTCAGGCATATACCTGCTGTCACATTTATCCACCTTTATATGAAAAAAAAAAAAAGAGCAAAGTCATATGAAACCTTTGCAAGAACATCCCCTGCAAGGATCACCACCCAGAACTTTTAAAATAAATATCCATTATTCATGGCTCCTTTTCTCAGGAGGCCTTGGCATTTTTATTCCTTTATTTATTTTTAATGTTACTGAGAATGAAGTAAATGGATCTGGGACTTTGGAGTGGGTGGGATGATTCTGACTTTTTTAGCTGAAGGCAAAATATATCTACCATAGTTTAAAATATTCTCAAACAAGAGTGCGAATCAAGTTTTCAACTAATGGTTTGAAAGAGAAACCATTTACATTTTAAAAGAATAAATTCAAACAATATCTTTGGATGGTTAGCCTTCCCTATCTCCCAATATCCCTTAAAATGACAGTACAGAGCTTTCTAAAGAGGTAAAACCCTGCAATAACAAAAGAAGAGGAAGTAGATAAGAGCATTATTTTGGAAGCTAGAATGCAGAAAGATGAAAATTAATTTAGCTAGGAAAGTTGATTCTTAGGCTGGCAGTAGAGAAGGCAAAAAAAAAAAAAAAAAAAACCAACCCAATTTGCACTGCAGAACTCCAAATGGCCCAGGAATTGGCAGCACAAGTATTTGGAAGAGTGGAGGAGGCAAGTCTAAAAAGAGCAGGATTGTTTGAAAGTCTATTTTAGAAGCAGATGGATCCCCAGATTCCCCCACCCCCAGAAGTTAAGGTTCTTACCTGAGAACCCACAGTAAGTGGAATTCAGTAATCAAACCCATTATGAGACCCCAAAGCTCCTATGCCACATAAACATTGTGTTAGAGTAAGATTATTAAACCACATGTTTTTCCATAATAATAATGAAAACCAACACTTATTTTTTAATTTCATGGTCTCCAAAGCATTTTACATTTATTGTTTAATGTATTCCTTACAATGATTCTCTTGGGTAGATGAGACAAAATGATTTCCTCCATTGTTACAAAAAACTGAGATGAAATTATACAACGTACCAGGTGTAAAAGCTTGGAGAATGGCATCCAAAGTCTTCACACCACAAATTCCTTATAGCTTAGATATAAGCTCTGATATCTCCCCATAGGGCCATTTTCCTAGAAAATGATTTGCCATTTTGAATGTTTATAAAAATCAGCTGGGAGTTTGATTAAACTGATCTATAAAACTTCTGAGTAAGTTTGAGGTGAGGTCCTGGCATATGCATTCTAACAAGCTTTTCAGGTGATTCTAATGCAGGTGGTAGGGGATGATCCTTTGAGAAATACTTCACTAAATATTCTAATTGTATCCAGAGGGTAAGATAATTAGCCAAGTCTCACCAAAACAGCAAACACCAAGAACAAATGAACAACAAAACAAAAATAAAAAGCCAACTAAGGTCTTGATGAAGGACATTATCAAGGTACACTCTTGACTCTTATCAAGGTTGGAAATAGGAGGAACATTTCTGCATCTTTTAAAGACACCAAAGAGAAAATACTGTTCCTGGGTAGATAGGAAACAAGTAATAAGTGCTTCTCAGACTTCAAGAAAGGAAAAAAAAAAAAAAAATCAGTTCTAATTAACTTGGAAAACGTCTTTTTATCAGTGTTCCTTTCTAACTTGTCTACGGGCAAGCTCAAAACTAAATTTTATATAAATCATCAAGGTTTTAGGCATATGTACTTTTCCACGGAGAAACTGCCTTTGCATATGCTCATATCCGAACTATTTTTACTTTAATTGTCTTATTATATATGAATTTTAATAAGCCATCTTAAAAATCATTTGAGATGTAGGCAGGGTATAAATTATAAATAAACACACCTGAGAAATATGAAGTACACAAATTCATGCAGGAATAATTTTGACATGAGGAAAGGACAGGAAGCTAGAGGTTTGCAGTGGCAGATTTTTTTTCAAGACATAATCCTTTCAGGCACAGTTGGTAAGTACACCTGTCATATAAGCTTCCAAAATTGTAGCTCAAAATAGTAACACACTGAGAGAAAAACAAATCGTGGGAATGCAACATTCATTTGTTATAACCAGTTTTGCTTACACGCTCTCAAAATAACCATCTGCACTAAAATGTGTACATAACAGAACAACTTGCTGCCACACAAAAAGGTTATATATATTTAGGCTTAGAAACTTTCTAAGGGCTTGAAAACTTTTCAGAAGCACCTATCCTACTTGCCAGTGTCACAGAGATGCTACAGGTAAGCGACCAAGAGCTGATGTAAATGAACAGCAGCTGCTTAAATACATCCTGTTAAAGTGTTGTTGGTCCTCTTTTCCTTTTCTTTTCTTTGGCTAAAATTTTTTTTTTATCTATGTTTGTCTTCTGAAGTTCTGTCCACCTTTTATTTTACTTAACAAACTTTTACATGCTGCCCACTATATCCAAGTACTTTCCTGTGTGCTTTATAAATATTATCTCCTTTAATCCTCATAAGCTATAATGACAGCAAAATTTCCCAAGATTACATAGCTCCTGTGGAAGAGCTGGGATCTGAAACCCAAAAGTCTGATTTCAGCATCTGTGCTCTTGACCATTGCACACTCTGCTGAGTCTTTGCTATCTATCTGGCTAAAAAGGCAACACCTTAACAGAGAAAAATAAATAGTGCTGTATATTATTTCATCTTCTGTGTAAACTGGGTTATATGCCTACACTTATCATTTTAAAGTGCCTAAAAATCTTCTTGCAGTTATTGGATATCTATTGATAGAGGCTAATTTTATATTGGAAAGAAACGGAAAATGCTTCAAGTTGTTTATACCTAGTTTCTCAGTTTTGAGATATTTCTTTGATTTAATAATAGGTTTTTTTTGGGGGGGAAGTACTATATCAAACATATATGTCAGTCATAAGATACATTGATCTTAAAATAGTAAAATGTAAAGATGTAAATATAACGTATTAGAACCAAGAAAATAATGCAATAATTTTAATTCTCCCTTTCTTTTTATAGATTTTTTTCTTCCATTTTGTTATGGCAAGTAACAAACGCATGTACACTTTTAACTGTCTTGAGTATTTTTTGAAGTAGATAGGATAAAAGTAGTAAAACAAATTGTTTTTAATGGTTAGAAATTATTCATTTAAAAAAATATGTTGCTATGTTATTCAGGATCAAAGTTTTATAAGATTACTAGTATTATTGATGTGTTTAAGGTTAAATCTTTATTTAAAAAGACCATACCACTGTCCTCCCAGCATTCCTTTGTAATAGAATAGGGTAAGTAAATAAAGCTAAAATAAAGTTTAATACAATGGTATTGTGCAATATGGGGAGTTAAAAATTATCTACTTTTTTTTAATGATTTATTTATTTATTTACTTTTATCCATTCCCCGCCCCCTCCCGTTATTGCTGTTTTTGTGTCCATTCGCTGGGCAATTCTCTGTGTCTGTTTCCTGCCCTCTCTTCTCATCCTTTTCCTCCTGTCTTCACTGGGATTCGATCCTCGGAAGCTCCGATGTGGGAGAGAGGAGTCCTACCGCCTGCAGCACCTTAGTTCCTGGTTTTTCAGCGGCGTGTCTCATCTTGGCTCTTCCTTGTGTCACTCTCCTGTTATGTCGTCAGCTTGCTGAGTGACTCAGCAGGGACTGGCAGTGCACCCGTGCACGGGACCTGGTGGCCCAAGCACCTTCTATATTTTTCCTTTTTTTATTTTTACCGGGAGGTCCCGGGATCAAACCCAGTTCCCTCCATATGGGAGATGGATGCCCAACCATTTGAGTGACATCTGCTCCCTGCTATATCTCTTATGGTTGACCAAAGATACCTAGAGTTACAGTCATTTCCCATAAAGGATGGTCATACAATAAATCAGGCTTAGTTCATCACCAGCATTCTAAAAACCAGATCTAGGGAGAAAAACTAGGTCTGGGGACACATGCATGGTTTCTAATATAGCGACTATTTAGCCTACCCTGGTTACCACAAAATCAGGACAGCGAGAATATTTACACTATCTATCTACTTTTAATTCTCCCTAAGGTAACTGCTCTGGCAATCTAATGTTATGTAACAAACTATACCCAAAATCAGTAGCTTAAAACAACAATAAACTTATTTTGTTCACACATCTGTAATTTGGTCGGGTCTCAGTGGAGATGGTTCATCTCTGCTTCATAAAGGCTCAGATTGGGTAGATTAGGACTGGATGATCCATGTATAAGAAGACTCTCTCATGGCTGTCAAGTTGGTAGTGGCTGTGGAGTCGGCCAGGGTTCTTGGCCAGGAGTAGGCCTCTCCATGGAGCTGCTTGGATTTTCTCACAACATGGTGTCTAGGTCCCAAGAGGTTCCAAGAAACCCAGATAATAGCTGCAAGGCTTTTTCTGTCCTACCCTCTAAGTCCTATAACGTCACTTCTATTGTGTTCTATTACACAAGCAAGTCACTGTGACTAGCCCAGGTCAAAGGGAGGGGAATTAGACTCTACATCTCAATAAAATTTGCAGCCATCTTTAATCGACCATATCAATATATAAATTGAACATGATATCTATCAAAATGCTAAGTCTTTGTTTTCTTGAGCTAGACAAATTGATGCTAAAGTTTAGATAAGAAAATAAACCTGCAATAATAGCAAAGAAATCCCTAGAAAAGAAAACAATGGATATACTAGTCCTTCCAGATTGAAAAACATATTCTAAAATCACTATAATTAAAAAGCCTATGATACTGTTTCAATGGAATAAAGTAGACCAGAAATATACTCAAGAATATATGGCAATTTAGTGTAAGATCAGGTGGTATCTCAAATCACAGAGGAAAAGATGAAACTTATTTTTAAAGTTACATTGAAATAAGTGGAGATTCATATGTAAAACAATTAAAAATTATCTTCACAACATATCATGTGCTGGAATAAATCCCAAATAAACCAGAAATTTAAATGTTCAATTTTAAACCACATGTACACTGAAGGAAACATGGATGAATGAATTCCTTTATAAACTGAGAGCAGAGAAAGCTCTCTTAATTATGACTAAATATTCAGAAACACTAAAACAAAGGACTGGTAATTCACCTACATTAAAAAAAAAAAAAATTTTTTTTATATACTTAAAACACACCACAGGCAAAGACAAAAGACAAATTACCAGCTGGAACAAAATATTTGCAACTTATGTCATAAATAAGTGCTGAATATAATATAATAAATCCATATTGGGCCTCTTGAAGGAGTCATCAGGTCCTTCTGTTCATTTATTTCTCTTTTTTTTTCTGTTATATGTCGAATTGTTTCTATTGCTATGACTTCAAATTCACTTATTTTCTTCTGCAGTGCTATACACTGCCTTTAATCCCATTCAATGCATTTTTCATCTTACACATAGTGTTTTTCATTTTAAGTAGTTAGATTTGGGTCTTTCTTATATCTTCTGTGTCTCTGTTTAACTTCTCAAACTGAATACAGTTATAATAATTGTTTTAATGTCACTGTCTGCTAATTCTAACATCTTGATCAGTTCTAATTTGATGTCAATAGACTAATTATTTTCATAATTATAAATAATACTTACCTGCTTCTTTACATTCCTGGTCATTGATTTCAGGCCAAACATTTTGAATCTCACCTTGTTTGGTGCTGGATATGTTTGTATCACTATAAATATTCTTAAACTTTGTTCTGGGACTCAGTAGAGTTACACAAATATCCTTGCTTTAAGATTTGTTAAACAGGTTCGGTCTGGGGCTAATTATTCCTACTATTAAGGGGAAAACTTACTAAGTTTTCTACCCCATACCTCATGAATTATGAGTTTGAACAATATGGCTAGTAAGAAAATATATTGATTCTAACCCTGTGTGTACATCATGCACTGTTCACTTTAATCCTTCTGGTTAACTCATTCAAACTATTCTTGCATAGTTTCTTCACTTGCTGCTCTAATCATTATTCTGCCGACTACTCAAAAGAGGCCCTCTGAAGTTTGCTGGGCTTCTCTCTCTGTACAACTCTCTGATCTTTCATACTGTATAGCCATCTTGGTCTCCTGGACTCTTAATTCCATCTCCCAACTCTGACAGTTGATGGTGTTCCACCTGGGCCCCCCTTACTTCCCTGTGCCATGATCTGGAAACTATCTCAAGGCAATAAACTTGGCCAGCTATAGGGATCACCTTGCTGATTTCCTGATTCTCAGGGATTACTCTTTCATCTTCACTGCCTGTTATCAAGTGTCTTGAATCCCCTTGTTTTAAATAGTTTGTCAGCTTTTGTTATGTTTTTTGGTTATTTCAGGCAGAAAGTAAATCAAGTCTCTGTTACTCTGCCAAAAGCAGAAGTGAACTCATGACATTTTGAAAATGGTACAATCCAGTGAAAGCATCTAGATAAGGGGTTGGCATCTTTTTTCTGTGAATGGTCAGAGAATATATATTTTAGGCTTTCCAGGCCATATGCTCTCTGTTTCAACTAGTCAACTCTGCCATTGTAGTGCAAAAGCACAATAGATAACATATAAACAAATGAGCATGGCTATGTTCCAATAAACCTTTATTTACAAGAACAGGAGGCCAGTCAGATTTGGCTCATAGGCCATAGTTTGCCCATATCTGTCTAGATCAATGCCACCCCCAGTAGCAATGAGCAATCCTAGTATCAACATCTTACTTTCCAATATATTACTTTCCATTAAAAGAGAGTAGGCCTTCTTAAAGAAATGTTGTATTCTGGGACTGAGGAAGGAAAAGTACAAGTGATCTTAGGACATCTTGTATCAGAAGGCAAAAAAATTCTCAAATAATAGTAGGATCAAAAGGACACAGGATCTGACTTGTAGGGGCTTCTACTGGACACATTTTGGAAATTAGAGTACAAGAAAATCTAACAACTGCAATTTATTACAATAAAAAAAAAACCAGAATTTCAAATACCTCAGGGTTAGGAAATCAAAATTTTACAGCACCAAATATGACGACTTATTCACTAAAAGACTGTCAGTGGATGCAAGGAAATAGAATATCCACACAATCTCAAATATCTCTACTACTTCAAAATTTCACTTCACACTTTAGTCATCAATTAAAAGAGAAATATGTATTTTTTCAATGACAAGATAATATAGATACTGTCTTAACAGACTGTTAAATATATAGCATCATCAATATTAGAATACTCTAATACTTGCCTCCTGATAGAAGTACAAAGCATCACTTAGGTAGTATTTTTGCCAAAAATGTTTAATTTGATCCAACTATGAGAAAACAATTAAGCAAATACAGAATATGTGTTATTCTGAACTACACTTGGAGTGGGCTATTGAAAGACATGTTATGAAAAAAAATTAAAATGTGGGAGGTCTTGATTTAAAATATTAAATTATTAACAAATTTTGATTGGGTCCTGGATGAAAAGAAAAAACTCAAGTATTAGAGCTATAAAATATATTATTTGATTATTTGATAAGTGGGTAAATTTTAACATAAATTACTTATTAGATTATTTTATTGAATTAATACTAATTTTCTTAGAAATGATAATGGCCTAATTATATTTATATAATTTTATTTATTTATTCCTCTCCCCCCCAATTGTTGTTTTTGTGCCCACTGTCTTGCTTTCTATGTCCATTTGCCATTTGTTCTGTGTCTCCTTGTCTTCTCGCCTTCTCTTTGGGAGGCACTGGGAATCGATTCTGGGACCTCCGATGTGGGAGAGAGGCACTCAATCACTTGAGCCACCTCAGTCCCCTGGTTTGTTGTGTCTCTCATTTTATCTCCTCTTTGTCTCTTTTTGTTGCACCAGCTTGCCTACTGGGCCAGCTTGCTTTTCCAGGAGGCCCCAGGAAACGAACCAGCGACCTCCCATATGGTAGACAGAAGCCCAATCACTTGAGCCACATTCACTTCCCTCAGATGTGCATTAAAGTATTTTAGTATGAAGTGTCCCAATATCTGCAGGTTACTTTCAAATGATTCAAAACGTAAAAAAAATATATATATATATATATAGATCATTAGATAGACTGATGGGTGTATATTAAATGTGGAAAAATGCTAACAATTGGTGAATTAAGTGAAGAATATAAGGGTGTTTATTGTAATAATTTCTTCTGTAATTTTAAAAATGTCCAAATGAAATTTGGGGGGGAAATGTAAAATTTCCCTCCTTATTAAAACAGGCTTCGGGTGACTGATTTTAGAGTCTATCTGATCACTAGATTGTTTCACTGCATAATTTTACTGGGAAGCAATTTAGGAAATAATTTGCAATTCATCTTTTATCTGTAACATATTGATGCATTATGCATCATGCTCCCTGTTGTCCTTGAAAGATGACATATTAAGCATCATGTAGATAGGTGATTAAAATTTGTCATTTTAGGTTTTTTAATGAATTAGAATTTTGAAATTTAGGCCATCACAAAAACCAAGTGTGGAAGGAGGAAAGTATGGAGGAAGAAGGGGAAGAAGAAAAGAGAGGAAGAGGTAGGCTGAGAAGAAGGGAGGTAGGGAGAAAAAGGGAAAAGAAAGGAAGAAAGAGCAAAGAGAAAAATGAAGGAAGAAGATAGAAAAAAGGGAAGGAGGCAGGCGCACAGCTGCATGGTGAACATTAAAACATTTGCATGGCTCCTGAATGGCAAATCTCTTCCCTAACCAGAGCCGGGATTCCAATAATAAGCTCATCCAGCCCCATATTCTGGCATAAGCCTTGTCTTTTACTGGGAGATTTTCAGATTCTCAGTAGCTCAGGGGACACAATCTTAGGTCAAAACCATTGCCAGTCCTATTCTGACCATCTTAAAACTTGTCTAGTAATTGCATTTCTGCACTTGAACCTCATTTCAGTAATTATATCCATATCCCTACCCACCACGTCTAGTCATGCCTTGAGACCATGCCCAGCACAGTTCCACATGACAGGATTCCCACCAGACCCCCGTCGATTTTCACAAGACCAGAGTGCTGCACAGCCAGCCAGCAACTAAGGTGAGCTTAGTTCAACCAGCACTCCATGATGCCCCTATGGCTTGCATGCCTGCCATACTGCTTGCAGCCCAACCAAGTTCTATACCCTTTACTCCTCTTCTTGACCTAAATTAGCCACCTACCTGGTTAAACTTTCAGAACTAGAACACCCAAATGACTGCCTCATTCCATTGGAAAGGTATGATAGAAATTGTGCTTGGCAGCATTTCCCCAGGATTTAGCCCTAACTGAGCCATAAGGAACATGCAGACCAGGAAAAATGCTTATATATTAAATTATTCTTAATGACCTGTTCCAATCACATTTAGAGTAAGAAAGCAAACATAGTGAAAAAGAAATAATAACTGGGCTAAGATCTGGTATCAAAGATTGAAGCTCAACAAAACCACTTCCCCAATCCACACAGTGCTAATGATCCCTTCTGCATTCCTGTTAAGCACACAAAACTGGCTAGAAATAATACAAAGTTATGGCAATCACTCGTTTTAAATTTTCAGTTCTTTTTTTCTGTTTTTTATAAGCACTCTTCCCTTATTTATTCAACAACAAAAAATTCCTATAACATTTCACGTGACTAGTCATCTTTGGTAACAGTAAATATGTATATGCTAGAATGTGAAGGTATGGGAGGTATAAAACATGGAGCTAAGATATAAATTTTCCTTTAATTCTCACTTTGAGTTTTTAATATTGTGAATATATTTCTCCAATTTATGCAACATTTTGTTTAGTTTGTCACAAATACATTCCTGTACTACATGCTTATATTCCATCATCTCACAAAGTAATCAATGTCTATAATTAGTATATAAAATCAATATGTAAAAATGAATGCATATTAATTTGTTTTATATATTTTGTTTCTCCGTTCATTGGTTGATGGATACTTGGGTTGCTTCTGTCTTTTGGCAATTGTAAATAACAGCATTAAAATACATATTGAATATGGTTAAAGGGGGAAATAGGTTGTAAATATGGTAATAGAATAAAATTTTTTGAAAGATTCTATGGAACTGCACTATAAACAAACAGTGAACCCTAAGTTAAACCATGGACTATAGATAATAGTACAATTATAAAAATGCATTTTCATCAATTGTAACAAATGTGCCACACCTATGTAAAGTGTTAATAGGGTGGTATATTAACTGTCTGTTATATATTAATATTATATTAATATGTTATATTAATAATAGGGTGGTATATGGGAATCTGGTATTTTTTTATTTTATGCATGATTGCCCTCTAACCCCACAACTTCTCTTAAAAAAAAAAAGAATACATCCTTCCAAAGATACTCTTTATACTTCTCAAAATACTCTTAGGAGAAACTATCGCAAAACCATGAGATTAGACATCATATTTAAAAAAAGATATTTTATAGCTATGGAATAACAGACCTAACATCACGTACTTAGAGAGCAATGGTAGGGAACTAATTTAAAAAATTAAAACAAAACACTTAAAAGGAAATGGTCTGAAATTTTATTTTTAAATTTCTTATATACACTTCTAATAATGTTTACACACTTACAATTTATTGTCCCTTTTTCCTTTTAAAGATAAAATCAACATCTGTCTACTGAAGTTGACTGAACCATCAAACTCATTTTATATCCACTTCATTTCACCATTACAATTACACTTTCTAAGCCTTGTACATCAAAACATAGGCACAGCCAAGCTCTTTCACCTTTGTGGCTACATAAAATAAATATTCTAACAGATGTATTCTACCATCTATTCATGGCAACAAAAATGTACCATACTGAAAAAAGTGAAGTGGCATAAAACCAGAATTTTACCCTATTTGAAAAAACAAACACACCCTCGGTTTTAAATCTCTGGGACATGTAGGAAGGCAAATATCTCTATTAAAATCTAACAATATACCTAATAACATATATCTTCATATGAGTGGTTTACTACAAAAGCTTCACAATTTCCTACTTCCAAATGTTGAAAGGTAAGGGATGAAACAGCATCTCTGGTGATTTGAATAGGGGTCCAGAGGGCCAAATCCAAAACACGGATGCAGAGAAACAAAAGTACCTATAGAAATTTATATACGGTGTGCATATTATGGTAATCCAGGCTCAAAGGAAATGATTTTCATGGGTCTTCATATTGGTACAGATGGTCAATACAATTTATCCTTGGTCTTTTCATCCATAACTTAATTCTATATCTTAAGGCATCATGGAAGCTTCCTTGAGCTTAATGTCCAGAGAACAAACATCTATGCAACTGTAGACATGCCTCTAACTATAAACAATGCCTGTGAAAGCACTCTGTAAGCATTGAAGGATAATACAAACCAAATTCTAGTTATAGTGGGGGCATTAAATATATTCTTGTTTGACTAGTTTCTTAATCTATTACTTTCACCATTCTATAGGAACTAAAACAAAAGCATATTAAAAAGCCTACATATGAAGGAATAATGGTAAAAAATAATTCTCAATATGTTTTACACCTAGTGTGGGTAATTCAATTTGAATTTTATTCAGAGACAAATTACGGATAATTCTCACCATGATTTCCTCTATGTATTATAATAACAGGACAAATGATAAAAACAGGAGAAAACCGAAATTATTCACAATATTTTAAATTGTGTAAATGTCCAAAGATATTTCATAATACCATCTCCTATATTTAGTTAGCTAATTACTCCATTTGTAATATACTCAAGAAGTCTCATAGGCCTCTTAGGAAGGAAGGAAATAAGGAAGGAAGGGAGGGAGGGAGGGAGGGAGGGAGGGAGCAATGAGTGATGTCTCATCTAATTAGTTGAAGGTCTTAAAAGGAGACGTGATTTCAGCATTCAGAGAGAGAATCCCAAGCTCTAATTCAGATAGCCAGCATCCCCTGGGGAACTCAATGAGGACCTTCATCATCATTGTCCCTGGCTTGTAGCCTGCCCTGCAGAATTTGGACTTTTGCATCCCCAGAATCGCATGAGACAATTTTTATAAAATCTCATACTAGTTACAGATAGCTCCTGTCATTTCTGTTTCCTTAGAGAACCCAGACTAATACAGGTATTTATTTATTCCTACATTGCGTAGCAAAGCAGTCTCCTCTTGCCTTCTGCATATCTACTTGGCTGCTCTATTGTCATCTCTAGGGCTCCTTTGCCAAACTCTGCCTCCTCCACCTCTTAGCCTCAGGCCTTCCTCTGCTTGGCCGTGGATGATCTCGCTCCATCTCAGGTCTGGTTTACCACAGGGGGAAAAGTTTTACTCCTCTTCCCTTGAACTTTCTCCCCCCAGTTCTAATTCATCCTGTACTCTGATGACAGAACAATCTTCTCAAAGCATAGTTTTCATTAACAATAGTAAGTAAGTTCAACTATAAGCATAACAAATAAAATAATACTTAATATGAATTTTAAAACTGTATTTTCAAGCAAGAAATAGTTAAATGAATCATGGTGCTGAACAATATGAATTACATCATCACATTATGTTAGAAAATAAATTATATTTTTATGTATATGATAGATATTTGGAATATGTATTATAAAATATAATATGAGGCACAGCAATGTATGTAAATACAGGAGATCATGCATTTGCTCATAGTAACAACATCTTTGCCATGGGAGTGGGAGAGCATAGTGGAAGATTTTTCATTTATTTATTCACTTACTTTAAAGAGTATATAACGTGTGGTTTTTTTAACTTTCATTTTTGCTTTTTCTTCACATCTTTCACATATACTGTTAAATTATCTAGTGAGATTGAAGAGGTGAATGGAAAAGTTTTGCTTATTTTATCTAATACTGTATTATTTGCTTTTTTTGAACAAAGAACATATATTTCTTCAGTAATATGAAACATTTAAAAACCATGAATGTTTTTAATTAAAAATACGGATTAGGCAAAGTTACCTTTATTGGCAGATATAGCCTTGAGTAGATTGTCCTTATTTTTAATGGGGAATTATTTAAGCAAGTTGTCATTTATCACAACATCTCATAATTCTACTAAAATGGCCATCAGAACAATGCCTTGCAGTGTTGTTGTGAGTATAATCTAATATTAAATGGATTATATGTAAGAGGTTTAACAAGTTATGGGAATCAGAAAGGGTTATAGGAAAAAATAAATAAATCTAGCACAATATATTCTACATTCCTATAAATACTGTACCATTAAATGAGAATCAGAAGATAAGAGAAAGAGGAAGTTTCCTTTGGTTGCTAGCTCCTAAAGTATAATTTTCTTCCCCCAATAGACCTCACCAGAAATCTATTTTTCAGAGAAACTATTTCTAACAGATAGAGCTGTTCCTCAATTCACTGGATTTCTTTCACAGGTGGGAAGTTCCCTGCCTGTCACTGGAGGTATCCATGAAGGACCCTGTGGTCATTTTTCAATGCTGTGCTAAAATATTTGAATTAGATACCTCTGATGTTCCTTCTATATCCGAGTTTCTGGACCATGTAATTCTTCTTTTCAGGAACTTACAAAATTCCCCCATTTCCTATCAGGTCAATTGCAGACACCTCATTTTGTCACTTGGTTATAGGAAGGGTGGCTAAATGTGGACAAGAGCTATAATAGAGGAAACTAGCCCAGTATGGGGACGCAATATAAATGCTGAAAGAATGTAGAAATGACTGCAGCAGAGAGAGCAAACGTAAGCTGGGACCAGGTGAGGCTGGAAAAGTTGGCAGAGCCCAAATAAGAGGATCTTACATGAAGAGCAATTGAAAACCACTGACAAGCTTTAAACTAGCAACGGGGTATATAGAAGAGTGAGGAAATAAACAGAACTCTGGCTGTAGTGTTAAGAGCAGATTGAAAGGGGACCAAGGTAAGTTAGCTCATGTCAATCCTTGTCTCAAGTTGCTCCAGGGTTCCCTATCTCAGAGTAAAATCCAAAGTACTTATAACATCCTACAATGGCTTTCATGATCTGACTCACCCCTCTGGCCCATTTCTCCGACTTTATCTTCCATTAATCTCTCCCATGTTTTACATGCTTTTTCATGAAAAATATCTCATGGCAGCAAAAGTCAAATATAGTTTAAGAGGACAGTATATACTTTTGCACACAAATAATTTTCTTGAAACAATTACACTTATACTGCTTTTAGAAAGCAGATCCTAAAGATGCCCAATTTCATCCCTTCTTTAGAAAACAGCAACTATAAAAAATCACTCATTGAAAGGAGGCCGTTTGAGGATATCTGATATCCTATTTGTACACATAGTAAATCCACAATATTAGAGAAATACAGATGTCTGACTGTTTTCCTTGGCTTTTAATCACAAAAAGATTGGAGGATGGGAGTCTATCTTTCCAGGGGATGGAAATATTCAAGCAAACAGCAAGTATTCAAATATGTAGTAATCAACTTACTAAAATCTGTGACCTTCTCCTGAACATAAAGCACAAAATGACAGAGCTAAAAGTAAACCAATGTCACTTTTCACTTCTGCACTTAGATTTTTGACAAAAGCATTCCTTCAGATAAAATAAACTCACAATGCCTTCAGACATGTTTGACATGAGGAGAGCATCCAAAATATTTGAAAGAGAAGCAAGATGAAGTTCTTCAGTATGTTCTTAGCAATTTCATAGCAACTTTTCCCAGACAATATGGGGAAAAATGAAGCCTAACACATGTATAAACAACCACCCTTTGGGAAGCCCCTTGTTAGCAAAATTTAAGAAGCACTAGTGATATGGACAGTATACTAAACCCATTTCTACTGCCACTGCTCTCAGCAAAATAAATATGTTCTTGTTTTCCTCTAAGAGTGGAAGAAAATGCATTTTCCACAATCTGGAATGCTCAAGATAGATATTGCAGATGTATCTGAAAAAAAAACTTCCATGTTGTCAGCAAATCCAAGAAGATTGAAGCTTGCCTCCTAGCAGTCCAAGATTTAAGGTTATGGCAGCATTTCTATTATAAACACCATTTTCCAAGAGTTTATTACCCAGCTGTAAAAAATCTGCTCTAGGATCAAGTTTCAAGGTTTAAGAAAGGAGAAAAATACTAAAGTTCATTATGAAATAGAGATTATTTTAAATGCCACTGTGAAATTTTAAATTAAAAAGCATACAGATTTCAAGGTTTTTGTTTCACAATGAAATTTTAATAAACAATGCAAGAAAATTAATGACCAGAAATTTAAGGACTGGAAACCTATTTTCACCTACTCTGAATGTTGGAAAATAACTTCAAGCAAATACTTTTATTATTCCAGAATAGATTTTACTCCTAGTTAGACTAGATTTACTCGTGTAGCCATAGTAATAGTTAATTATGAATATCTATGCTTACTAATAAGTTGTTAAATGATATACTTCAAAAATAACTCCAGGGCAAAAATCAGCATTCATGAAGTACAAAGAGAGAAGTAAAGCCTGTGCTTCTATCAGCACTCTTTCTTTTTTCACATATATACATAAGTTCGAATAAATTCACCCTTCCCTAATATACACACTCACATACACACACTGATATACACATGCAATGCACAAAGTCTTTTGTTGTTATTTTTGCTATTCAGGATTAAAAGGAAACTTAGGCTGAATATAGAAAAATAAAACAAAGAAAAGTTAAACCCTGAAGATGAAAAAATAAAACAAAAAACCACAAAGCAAAATAAAAATCTTCTACACTTAGAAAGGATGAGCAAATAGTATCTGTGAAGTTGTATAGTAAGGAATTTTCTCTTGATTTCCCCCAAAGAAAGTCTGACCTTTGTGCTTAGCTCCTGGGCAGTGGAGGGCCATGGTGGGAAGACTTCTAAACCCTTGGAATAGCCTAAGTGATAGCAGTGTCTTTGTTGTGCACCTGGGGCACTCCACCACACTCGATAATTTATGTTAACAAGGTGAGTCAGGGTAGGGCCAGCAACACCTGATAACTAGCTACACCTGAAAGCCCCAACCATCTGCTTTAGGGTGGGGGCTTTGGGCCACATGCTATCAGCCTAACCTGGAAGAGAAAGGGCTGGAGACTGAGTTCCAACACTTGGTCTTTAATCAAGCAAGCTTGCCTATGTAATTCATTAGAAACCCCAGGAAAAATTCTGGACAAGTTAGCAATAATCCATGCCTATTGTCACACATTCATGCACAGAAGACAACGCATCCTGGTAAAATGGAAGCTTCACATTTGGAACTCTCCCAGACTTGCCCTGTGTCTCTCCCTTGACTGACTTTAATGCACCCTTTCCCTGTAATAAATGGAACCATGAATTTAATATCTTTCAATGACTTCTGTGAGTCATTCTAGTGAATTTTCAAACCTGAAAGTGGTTTTGGGAAATCCTGGAACTTGCAGTTGGTGTTAGAAGAGAAGGTGGTCTTGCATGGACTCTTCCCATTAAGTTTGTAGTTAGATTGTATTTCAGATTTAATCAGACTTGTAAAATTTTAGGTGAAAAAGCCTTCAAAAAATCAATAAATTCTTTTCTAATCTTTATAGTAAAGATTTTCTAAAATTATGTATATAAAAAATTCAGGGTATGTTGAAAAATTCTGAAGGTTAAAGAAGGCAGGAGTGGGAAGCGGCTGTGGCTCAATCAGTAGGGCTCCCGTTTACCATATGGGAGGCCCCGGGTTCAGTTCCCGGGGCCTCCTGGTGAAGGCAAGCCCGCCCGCACGGCGTGGTTAGCTGACCCAGCGAGCACAAGCAGCAAGGGGGGGATAAATATAAATGAATAAATAAATAAAATCTTAAAAAAAAAAAAAAAAAGAAAGAAAGAAGGCAGAAGTTACTTGAGATGGTATTTTTCTGTTGTACAAAAGAAAAGAGAAAAAAAATATGCATGCCTTTAAAATAAACTATGTTTCTCAGTTACTTATGCAACAAGCCTGGGAAAGTGAACAAAGACAGAGCCAATCAAGTGTAATTGGGAAGCTAAGCTATTTTGGAAGGTATTACTAAGTCTACACAGTCAAGGAGAAATATATTTTTACAGAAATGCTTGAATGGTTGACATTCTCTCCAAAGTATGAGGAAGAATTTTAAAGTACTGAGCTAATGTTTCCTCTTCATTGGCATCATGAACAGTTAACAGTAATTGTTATTTAAATAATAAATATAAAAGCTCTCAAATCTCTAACTTAATATTCACAATCTTACTGATTTTTTTTTTTTTTTTTTTTTTTTTAATTTGGGAGTAAGTCTGTTACACTTAAGGAGACAGGAACTAAAGGACATTTCAAAATAAAGCTGAGTATGATCTAACAATGAAAACAAATTAAAAGTAAAAATGCTTTGTTAAAAGTAAAAATGCTTTGTTAAAGTATGTGTGGATGGCAGTGGTTTGCATTTCCCCCAGAATGAAGCAGATCCTTCTGACCTTTACTTTTTTTTTTATTAGGTTCACCTTTTTCCCCCCTAATAATCCATTTTAACATCATTCTTATTTGATGTCGTCATCATCCTTCAGAATGTCTTCTACAGAAAGAAGCTTAAGCTTTTGTGCAGCCTATTTGTTATCTCCGCAAGGCCATTTCTTAGCAGGCACCAGTATTCTTTAAAACATCCTTTCTTACATGTTTCCATAAAATAAAGTAACATTCCTATGATGTTCTTTGCTTAAATTTCCTTTTATGTGCCATAATTCTCTTGATTTTGTTACCCCAATTCATGATATCCAAATATTAGAGTTATTGGAGGCTGAGGAGGAAGACTTTGGAGAAGTGAGATTTGAGAGGTGTCCTAAGGAAGTAAAAGAGAGAAGAGGAATGGTTTGGTGGTAGTTGGTCCAGATGAGGAGCTTTAGAGACAATGCTAAATTAAAGAGCCAGTAAGTAAACTGTGTCCTCAGGGCATGGAGGTTTGGTGTGACAACTCTGCCTTTTGATCTTCTTTGATTGGTAGTTTCATAGGTAGTTTTAGATTTAAAATATTAGAGAGAGACAAGTCCATTCAATATTTGTACATCAGTTGTAACAAAAGTACCATCCACATATACAGTTATTAATAGACAAAGGGGGAAAGGGGGGAGGATGTTGGATATATGGGAGTTCTCACTACTCTGTATGTGAATTTTCTGTAACCTAAAACTTCTTTGAGGACAAAATGAAAAAAAAAAAAAAGTAAGACACTGGGGGAATAAATAGAAGAAAATGACACTGTACATATAGGACAACAGATCTTATAATGATGAAAGGGAAAATGTCAAAAAAAATTTTTTTTAATATTTTTCATTATTTTTATTATCTCCAATTTTTATTTTTTTAACTTTTTTTGTATTTTATTTCTTATTTTTAAAGCTATCATTATTATTCATTTTCTTATTAACCATATTTGGCTATTTTTTTGGCTTCATTTTTTAAGAAGTTTTGGATCACAGAAGGGGAGGGTCATTGGTGTGGGGTGTCAGTGATGGGGGATGCATGGGAGGAAGCTCACCTGGGTATACATATAAGGCATAAAAATGTGTTCAAATATTCATGGGGCATTATCACGGTGGGTGGAGATTCACACAATAACCAAAGGAATATCAAATTCCCATCCTAGGGAGCTCTGCCACATTCTGTAATAGATGAGGAAGAATCCCCCGAGCACCGGGGCAATGACTAGTGAAGGAGGATGGACCATTGATGGGCCTTGATGTTGATGACTGTGCCTATGAAACTTTACTCTTGAAATTGAAACTTAGCCTAGTGTTGTGGGGTGCCTAAGAGTTGCCTCCTAGGAGCCTCCTTGTTGCTTAAATGTAGCCTCTCTCTAAGCCAAACTCAGCATATAAATACATTGCCTTACCCCAGTGTAGGACATGACTCCCAGGGATGAAAGTGGTTCTTTAAAATTAAATTTGTGATTCAAGTCACTATCATTAGCAACTATCTATTAAAAGTTCACTGACTAAACAAAGTTTTCTAAGCATGCAAGTGGATGATTGTCACAATGTGGAGAACACAAATTCCTTGTTGTGAGAGACTGTTTATGACACTAACAGGAACTGGCCAAACTGAGAAAGTAAGATCACACTCTAGATTATATATATGGTAAAAGAATAAAAATTTAAAAATTAAAAAAATCCTTGGAACTCCACTATGCAAACAGTGAACCCTAAGTTAAACCATGGACTGCAGTTAATAGTACAATTATGAAGATGTATTGTCATCAATTGTAGCAAATGTTCCACACCCACGCAAGCTGTTAATAATGGGATGGTACATAGGAATCCTGTATTTTATGCATGATTGTTCTTTCAACCCATGACTTCTCTAATAAAGAAAAATAAAGTGCTGGAGAGAAAAAAAAAAAAAATCCTCCAGATTGCCAAGTCTGCTCAATTTGATATAGAACTTGCTACAAGTCCTTTATCTAAGGAGTCCAAAGTTTCAAATAACCTTTCTCTGGATATTTTAAGACCTGTGGTTACATGGCTTTGCCTCTAAACCTAAATTATCATTTTCCTATTTTCTTCAATATTAACTAAAGCTTATGTCTCTGAAAAAAGAGAATTTATTTTTAATTTAAGATGGATTTGTTAATTAATCATGGTAAATTTCTACCAATCATTTTGCTATTCTTGAAATCTAATATTTAGGAATAAAAATGATGGTGTTTGCCAACCTGAATAACATTGGATCAATACCACTCTGGAAATATGGTCCATGCATGAGGAAATAATTAGATCCTGCTGCCTAGAAAACTTATCAAAAAAGCAGCAAGATATTAGCAACTCAGCCATGTGCTTTCATTGTTGTGATTTAATTGAAGAATAAAGAAAAGAAATGTAGATACCCTAAAATTGCTTTTACAGCATTAATAGTTATATGTATAATGCTCTGAATGTAAAAGCTGCTTTGGCCTCAGTGAAATTAGTAATTAAAACATAATATTCAGGTCTTGGACAAAATTTTAAAGTTATAACAGGCCCCCCAAAACTATCTCTTCTAAAAAAAATTAAGACAAAGTATCTCTAAGATTCTTCCCATCTTTATTAGACAATAACTTTACAATAGTTTATACGTTGATTGAATATATATTTAAAACTTTCATTTGTATATCCTTGAACTCCTCTCTTTATGTGTATATTTACACTGATTTCTTCATAGCTATCGTAGCACAAGGCCAAGTACATTGCTTTGAATAGGTTGGATGCTCCATGGTTACTGATAAAAGGCAAAACCTAAGGCATTTTCACATGAACTTCAGGCAGAAAAAGTCAGCAATAAACAAAGAATAAGAAAGAAGGCTTTTTGTTGTTGTTGTCTTGTTTTCTTTTGTTTTTGTTTTTCCAGCTGAGTGAGCTCACCCTAAAGTTAATGTCAAATGACATTCTCAGGTCTAAGAACAAGCACAGAAAACAATATCCACTAAGAAAACCATGTTATAGGGCAATGTCAGCTCAGGGTTGAGGAATCAAAGCCCTTTCAGATGACTGTGGAGCACCATGAAGCTTGCTTACTGAGGCAGGCCAGGCTCAAGTCGGTACAGACTATTTTTCACTGCCTAAACCCCCAGTTATGCAAATGGTAGAAGCTGAAAGCAATATCAAACAGTAAGAAAAGCAAGCATTCACATAAGAGAGAAATATACAAAAGAGAGTTCAATGGACAAATACTAGAATCAAGTACATCAACAAAAGCCTCATGAGAAAACAGCAAAAGAAATCAGACATAATGAATGCATATTCAGGAATGACTTCTTTTGCTGAACAGGCAACATAGTAAAAAAAAGTCTCACCTGTATGAAATACATAGCCAGCTGCTTGAATAACTTAAGCATAAGTCATTTCAAGAAAAACGTAGTGTAGACCTCATGCAAAATAAATGGCATGTATCAACCTAAAGATTAGGAAAAACACAAGCTGCTATTTAGAAACTAATGAATAAAAGAATAATGATATTAAAAACAAAAGGGTTTGTGCCAAGGGTTGTGATGAACACATTTGCTAAAATCAAAAACACAATACCAGGTGAAATAATGCAAAGGTGTAATAAGTAGAATTGTAGCTCTTAGGCTAGTATGTTTAAACATCACAAATTGAATAGTACAGCAGCATATTTCTAGGAGAGAAAGCAATCACTTTACTGCCTTTATCATAAAACAAAAGTCCATGAGTCAACATTTTAATAACACTGAACAAGTTATTTACTATAGAAGAATTTGCTTTTCACATTGTCTTTAAAAGGCTTAAAAGTTTTTAATATTCATTTTGATTCAAAGATGTGGTTTTGTTATATGTGGAAATTTTGAAATTTCAGTCAAAAATGCATGCAAATGTGAACATTATGGAGTTTCTCTTAATTCTGATTTGTGCTTCAGTTTTTGGCTTTAAAGAAGTTATAACAATGGTAGTTGCCTCCTTCAGTATTTGTTAGATGTGTGAAGTACTGATAAATATCACAATGATGATTTTAATTTTTACATTATTTCTGTAGGTGAGTTAGTCCTTACCACAAGTGAGTCATTTTTCAAATGTACATTTTTTTCAATGAGTGGCTTTTACAGATATATCATAACAAATTGTACTGCTACATATAAAAAAATAAGGGGTGATGTGGGAGAGGGAGGGTGGTAAATGGGAATCCCTCATACTTTTGATGTAACTTTTCTGTCATCTAAAACCTCTTTAAAAATAAAGTTTATTGTATTTTTAAAAAATTAAAATTTTGATGAATTCCAAAAAAAAAAAAAAATCACAAATAGCAAATGTTTACATATAATGTGCTCAACTTAAAATGATAGCAGATGATAGTAAAGAAAGAAGGCTAAGAGATTGCTTTTATGGCATGGATTTACTCATGAACTGACTTTCAGGAAAATGTCTTTCCTTCTTTTCCAGTGAGAACCTGAGTGAAATCTACCATATCTCCCAATGGAATAGTTAAGCCATTTGGGGCAACATCTACTTTTCCAAAATGGTGAATAGATTATGAATCATCAACAGAGTCTTAGAAAATGATTTCAAAAGTCAACAGTTATAATGAGTAATTAAGAAGTCCTCAGAAACAAAATGTTTGACAAGTTTGTAAGCTGAGAGTCATAAAAACAACTAATAAAAATATTTCCAAATGGTGCAGTCATTTCTCAGGGACCTGTTAAACAGTAGCTGGTATATATGACCCACACTGGTGTATATCCTGGGAGATATAATGGGTTAAACACTTGTTCCAGAAACAAAAAAACCTCTTAGCTACATATTGTACTGGGAAAAAAAAAAAAATACTGAGAGGAGTACCCTATGTAAAACAGTCTTTAATGTAGCTGTCTACTTTGAATGATTTTTGTTTTAATTTTGAAATTTTGATGGTGAAATTTTAGCAGAAAAATCAGAAAATAACCAGTTAAAATAAATTTTATATTGTCTACTTTTTAAGTGACTGAAATGAAAAATAAACCTATCTGAACCAGTACATCTCATGTGACAATTTATATCTATTATCTTCTGAATGTGAAAATTGGCAAAATGAGGAGACTACAATTTTACTCATATTTGGGAATCCTAGATTATTTTTGTATTTAGTTGTATAACACAGGGAATCCAGTGGTGGAAGATGGACTGAGGTTAACAGAACAAATATGAGAATGTTCTCCATGAACTATAACAAATACATAATTCTAATTCAGGATGCTAATAATCAAGTAGGTTGGAGAAAAAAATACACCAAATGTAAGATATGGGCTATAGTTAGTAATATTTTGACAATGTTCTTTCATAGTTGTTAACAAATGTTTCACAACAACGCAAGGTGTTGATGGTGGGGTGATGTATGATGCCCTGTATCGTGATATGCTGTTTGTTTTGCAGGTTCACAACTTTTACTATACACTTATTGGTTATGTATGTCCACGTATGAATGATATACTTCAATAAAATTTTATTTAAACGAGAGAGATGCTGTCTCACCAAAGGTCAGCTGTAGGTAGGTCCTGGACTCCTGCCATGTGGCAAGACAAAATGGCAGCCAGTCTCTGCCTTCTCCTCCAGTCTCACTTTCTCCCTGAGCTCAGCTATGGGCAATCAGGCTGTGGCCTATCTCTCAGCCTTTGGGACTCTCTCTCTCTCTCAGTCTCTGGCCTGCAGTTGATCCTGGAGCCTTCTCTCACAGGACAGGGTAAAATGGTATCTCTTTTTCTCTGTGTACCCATGCATGTTTCTCCCAATTATAAAGGGCCCCAGCAAGAGGGCCAGACCCTCCCTGGATCATGCGTCATTAAAGTACTCCAGTCAAAGGCTCCGAACTAAATTCAATCCATTCAAAGGCTCCCACACCCACAGTGATGGCTTAACTCAAAGAACATGTTCTTTTCTGTATTCACAAAAAAGCTTCAAACTGTCACATTAATTTTCAATGATGTTTCTATTATCCTTATATTATAACGAAGTATATAACCCTAATATTAAGTTCATTTCAATTTTGTACTTAGCAATTAACTCTTCAATCTAGTAACTAGAGTATGATTTGTATCTATAGACTCTACAAAGACTTCTTTTATTACAATAAACATTCCAAGATTTTCTAGCAGATTCAGATTAACAGGTGAGGCAAGTTGAATTACCTTATTTTTTAGGTGAACAATATATCTTAATTTTCATCAGTAACTAACATATAAATTTATATTAATCAATTAATAATGCATAAAATGTGTTTAATAAATGGTTTGTGATTTATAGCTTGAAGCAAACATGGCTTTTCTGTCCTCTCAAAGAGAGAAGGGGAAGACCAAACTTTCCCAACCATATGATATCCACTGAAGCATGAGTAAATGTGCACGTCTCCACCTAACCAAATTTACAAAACTAATCAGTATATCCAAATTCTGCCAACTGAGCAGAAGTACCAGGGTGGCTGGTGGTGGTGGTGTGTGGAGAGTGGCAAGTCTTTCCAATTATGTGCAATCACAAACTACTCGCACACACACGTCAGAAAAGGTTTACATCAGCTTAGCTCTAAAATCTATCATCAAGAAAGAATTTTCCTAAAGGATATAATGGCATCTCTTTACCTTACTTCATCATTCTAGATCATCTGCCCATTTTTCTGCAAAATTAAAGAAAAGGGAGGGGTACTTCTAACAATGCTATCCTCAGCCCCTTGACTCACCCTCTTTCTGCTAAATACCAGATGAACATGCTAATCAAGAAATAGTTGATGGCTCCCTAAGCAGAATTAGGGAAGTGGCAAGTGATAGAGTTGAGTATTTTATTTACTTTTTTCTGTATATCTGTCTGACCAAACTGACATGGGTAAAATGTCTAGCTAACTGCTAGAGTTCAAGACTCACTGAAATACATTGATATCTTCATAAGCCTATTAAAAAACTCTCTGTAAGGCCCCAGAAAGAAATGTAAAGAGATAATGAATAAAATATAAACCATACCATCTTCCTACTTAAAAAAGAAAAGCAGACAACCTGTGAACTATATACATTAGTCTGGGAAATATTACCATTGGTTGTCTAATATTCTCTATGTTCTATTCGAATTAAATAAATAATTGCAATAGCTTTTGCTTATTCTTAAGGCATGTGGTAGCTGTCTTGTATTCATGTTTTTAAACTACTTCACAGTACAGCTAACTGATTTAAATAATTCCCTCGCAGATACAACTAGGATACACCAGTATTACACCACAGGTAATTCATTTAAATTGGTATCCTAAGTCTTCTTAAATACAAAGAAGAAAATGTATCTTTAATTCATTGCAGGATGTGGGAGCAGGCATCTGCAAACGTTTAGCTTCTTGGAAACAGGAAAAACAGCAACAGTGGCATGACAAGAAAACATTAAAGATGGCATTTAAACTGTTGCAACAAATGAAACAAGTTTATGCTACATTAAATCCATGCACGAAGTGAAGTCTTCCACTCATTCGCCTTACTAGAATTCTTGGCAAGTTAGTGAAACAGGCAGAAAATGCAGAAAGATATTAACCCTTTACCCATTGCCATGCTCTATGTTCCTACAGAGAATCTGGAAATGTAAAATCTGGAAACTACTTTAAAGGTTATTGAGCCCAAACCATTTCATAGAAGTGCCAACTGAGGCCCAAAGAGGTATTAACTGGCTCAAAGTCACACAGCATTGCAACAACAGAGCCAAAATGGCGGGCTGGGAGTCCAGAGGCCTTTCCATAGCTACTGCTCTGGCAGGACGTTGGAGCACCCTGCCCCTTTCCCAGAGAGCAACCTCTTCACTGTGTGCAGATTCTTATATCATGCCTTTCTTCCTTTGAGAAAAAAAGAGGACTGGGCTAAACATGCTCTTTATTGCCACTCCTTTCGTCTTTTAAATAGTTATCAGTGAGACCACAAGAAAATGTAAATATTTATAAAAATTTTTTAAAGGACTGATCAGCTTATCAGAGGATACTACTGCAAAAACCTATTAACAAATTTCCCCCAAGCTTCAGCTTCTTTCAGCATCAATATAACTGAAGGCAACTGCCAAATTAATCTTCCTAACATAGTTTTAATCATGCCACCTTCTTGTGCACAAACATCCGGTGGTCCCCTTTGCTTACAAAATTAAATGTAATATCCTGACACTGGCATTCAAAGTCCTTCCCAACATGTTCTTAATCAATATTTCCTTCCAAGTACATGTCACCTGTTCCCCAGCCCAATTCCAACTGCATGATAGTCCCAACCTTGTTCTTTCCCACCTCCATGCTTTCCTTTACCTCTCAAAAACCTGTTATTCGAGGCCATCTTAAATTTCCAGATTGTCCACTCTCCAACCTTATCGAAAACACATTCACAACTGGATATTAGTCCTCCCTTCCTTTATCTTTCCACAGACTCTTTTTTCCTACTTTCAAGAAAATTATCGCACTCTCCCTTACATTCATATTATATATGTGCCTGTCCTAACTGCCTGTCCCATTAGACTGAGCTCCTTGAGGATGCAGTAGGTGGGCTGTGCTGCTGTTAGCATCTGATCAGTACTGTTGACTTTCAGGCCAAAAGGTTAAGAATAGAACGCACAAGAGCCACTTAACTTTCACTAAGGCTCACGTGGCAGCGATGGTAGAAGCAGTCCACTAACATGGACAGGGCAAGCAAGGTCAATTGAGAGGAATAAATATATGTTGCTGTGGGATGGAGATGAGACATGGTATTATAGGCATTTGGGTTTCAGGAAGAGTCACGGCCTGGTTCTTCATTTAGCTGAGCTTTCTAAGGACTCACCACCCCCTTGGTGTGTGGAATGTACGTGGAAGTTCTGTTATCTCTTTCAGCATAATTAGTGCACCGAAGAAGTCATTTGTTTAATGATCTGAAAGATATCGTGCAGCTTCTGTTATTGGGCAGAAATATGGCAAATTGCAGTGTTTACTAATTGGGTCATTTGGTAACTTTGCTTTCTTATTTTTAAGAAATGCCAAAGATAAGTAATTTTCCTATTTGAATTATATTATGAAAACTGTTCATATATTTTCACAAGATTTGCTTCTAAAGATAATTTCAACAATGTTAAATGCCACAGGTGTGATACCTGCCACTTTAGACTACATAGGGTAAAATAAAACCACTTCTCCAAACCAGCCCTCACATCAGCACCATCACCTGACAACTGTAAACTTAGATTTATTTTCCTAAAATCTCAAAATGTTTGATGTTTTCCCCCTCCCTTTTTTCCTGGGGCTATTTCTCTTCTTTCTTCCAGCAGGTCAGCATCAAAAATCAATTTGGAGAAGCCCCCCTCAATTGATGGTGGAGTGGACATCACCATCCCAGGGTCCTCAGGACTGGGAAATGAACTATGGACTAAAACAAACTTACTAATATTCTACTATAGACTTATTGTGATTCTAGCAATAGAAGAAATACCGTTGATGTGGAGGCAGTGACTCATGGATGTTCTGGGGTTAGGGAGAGGGAAAAACAGGTGTAATGGGGCATTTTCTGGACTTGGGAATCATCCTGAATGACACTGCAATGACAGACACAGGCCATTATATATCCGATCATAACCTACAGAGACAAATGGGGAAGAGTCTAAACTACAATGTAAACTATAATCCATGCTTAGTGGCAATGCTCCAAAATGTGTTTATCAGTTGCAGTGACTATACCACACTGATGAAAGGTGTTGCTAATGTGGGAAAATGTGGGAGATGTGGGGAGCAGGGCATATCTCTTATCTATTCTCTGTAACATTTATGTAACAGAAGTACATTTTTTTTTAAGTGAAAGAAAGGCAATTTGGGCATTTTATCACCCTATGATCTTGCCAGTTGTTTCTGCCATTGCTTTAGATAATTTTCTTCTTCATGTTCCGCATTCTATATTCTCAGTCTTTCTCTGAGCTTTGTGTGGTTTTAATGATCTAGGTGTATGAGTTCCAGGAAAAAGCTTTATCAGTCCCATCTGTACTTCTCACGGTAACACATGCAATTTCACTGCTTTCAAGTTCTTTGGGTTCATTCCACTTCCATGCAAATAAACACAGCACTTGATGTGAACAGCTAAATAACTGGGAAAAAACAGGCTGAGATTGTACAATTGGCCTTGTATACATTCCTCAATCTTGGCTTGTCAATGAGAATTATACTCACACAGCCTATGGCAGTGGGTGGCCTTTTTCTGAGAGAAGTATTATATACTCTATTCATTTCTCTTTTGGAAATCTAGAGCTATACACAGCTCAGAAATGACAGTAATAGCAAAATTTTAGTGCAGAAGATGCATCATCTTTTTTTCCCCACTCTCTTTGGTAAAAAAAAAAAAATGAATACAGAATTTTTTCAGAACATTTCTTTGGGTTGATGAGGTCAGTAATTTACTTGAACACACTACACAGACATAAATCGCTTTTCTTAAACCCTCATATTAATGAGACTATAAAAGAAAAGGATGGTAAATTCATTCATATGATCAATTTTGATGAAAATTTTAGAAGTCTACCCACCCCTGGAGTATATTTGGAGATATGATTCATTATCAGCATTACCTTTCTCCCGGCCATGTATACTCCAATGTGCAGTCAATCTTGCCAGTGCCTCCTTGTTTACCCTCTACCGCCAAATGCAATTAATTTCCAATTCTGTTAATTTTTATTTTGAAATATCTCTCAAATCTGTCATCTTTACATTTCCTTTGTGAACCACTTCTTGCCATTGTCCCCTCTCGCCTCCCTTCTGTAACTGATTCTCCACCCTTGCTGTTCCCTGTCCACCTTCCCCTGAAGGCACGTTTCCTGGTATCATGCTCCTTGTTGACAAATCATTAATGCCTACTAGTTGAGGAAGTCAATACCCTCAGCTCAGCTTTAGAAAACCTCTAGTAATTTACCACAAGCAATATTTCATCACAATCCAATATTTTCTGTGATCTAGCCAAATTGTCCACTTACTGATCACAGACTCCCTAACTGCTATGCCTCTTTCCGGACAAAAGTCCCACAATACTGCCCTGTTGAGAGCCCACTCATCTTTCAAGACTTATCCAAAATATGATCTCTGGGAAATCGGTCTCTTGCCCAACCTGATGAGCTATTATGTTCTTATGAAGATCTATAACCTTTCATCTTCCTAATGAGCCCTCTGCTCTTGTTATATGTATTTTTTTTTTTAATTTTTATTATGGGTAAAAATCAAAATTCTCACAATACATACAAACATTTGCAAAATGATATATAAATATATATGCATATATGTGTATTTGCTTACAAAAATGTTATTTATATATATATATACATATATTTTAAGAGGTGCTTAGATTACCCAAAAGATTACACGGAACCCACTGGGATTCCCATGTTGCCCACCTCCCACACCTCCCACCACATCCCACACAAACATCTCCCACAGTGTGGCCCACCACCCTCAATGAACTTACACATCCTGGAGCCTTGCCACCAACCATAGACCACA
This sequence comes from Tolypeutes matacus, assembly GCA_026826555.1. Taxonomy (NCBI): domain Eukaryota; kingdom Metazoa; phylum Chordata; class Mammalia; order Cingulata; family Chlamyphoridae; genus Tolypeutes; species Tolypeutes matacus. The sequence goes on from JAKSZT010053887.1 coordinate 56,663,587, forward strand.
GTTCACACTGTAGACCACACTCTCTCCCACTCATTTCTGAGTGGTGTGTGCTGATTTAAAATGGCCTATATCCGGTGCCACAACCGTACTCAGGACAACCTCCAATTCCCAAAAAAGCCACTGTATTTCAACTGCTCATCCCCTCCCTACCCCAAAAGTGTCAAGTGGCCACTGGCTACACCTCATTGTTATAATTTCTTGCATTGCTAGAATCAGCATATGTGAACAAGAGAATACCCGAGTATTGCTAATTGTTATATGTATTTTAATATTTATCATTTATATTCATACTAGATTTTAAGTACCTGAGTGCATGTATATATGTGTGTCTCTGGTGTTGCTAGTTTGTACAGACTCGATTTGTTTTCCAGTACCTTCCATGGAGCCTGCCACATGCTAAATTCTCAGAAAATACATGTTGCATTCAATCAACATGTATTTTCTGAGTTACCAGTGTTCAGAAAAATTATGTTTGTCTAGTCATTAATCCAATCCACATAAATTACACACCTGTCTGTTCTTTTTAGTAATTTATATTTAACTAAATGATTTTGTTTTCTTCCCAGTTGACAGTTTGTGATTTCCTATTTTGCATGTCTTCATTCTCATTTTCCAAGCTTGCCCTAACCAAGAGTAGGCTACGCAGTTATGACTCTCACCTTTGTCTCCTTGCTACACTCTTCTGTCATGTCTCTGTCTTATTCTGCCATACTTCTCTCTCTCTGAAGTTCTATTTTTAAAAGATGGCTCAGTAAAATAAATCTATATATGTGGGATTATCTTTAAGAGTTTCCTTTAAATCTGTCATATAAAAGATTAAAAATTTATTCGGAATTCCACCCTGCCCCTCTGTTCATTTTCTGGAGCTTCCCCTGCCCTCTTCCTCTTTCTCCTCCACTTTTGACACTTACCCTTTCCTCCAACTTTTTTCTTTATTCTAACCCACTTTCTATCCTGTCTTTCTTTCTTGAGTCTTAGTGAAGAAACCGTGTTGGAGAAGACTGATTATAAAGGTTGATATCTTCCCTTTTTAAAAAATACCATTAAAATCAGCATGACAAAATAACACTGTTGCCACTTACAGGTAAGGTGAGTGATTCAGTCTCTTAGAGGTGACAGTTTGTGTTTTTTAGAAAAGCTGAAGGGTTGTTTTTTTTCTCAAGTGCAATGTTTCTGTATAGTGTAAAAATTTATAATACTGAACAGTTTTGTCAAGTCTTTGTATGTTATATTCCAAAGAAAATAGGAAGTACCCATAAATTAAAAATTATGTGATATTTGGGGGAGGGAGGGGGAAGGCAGCAGTGAGAAAATAAAGGTCTGAGCTCCATCCTTTCCTGACTCCTCCCTAATAAGCAAGCAATCTCCAAATCCTATCAAGCTGCCAACAAACAGCCAGGGCCCTTCATTCCCTCCATACCACCCCCAGCTACTGCCTTTTATAAGGCCCTCATTGCCACTGACACCATTGTAGTAGTCTCCTAACTAGTCCAACCAAGGTTTCTCATTCCTAGGCTTCATCACTAATACTGATGTGAGAGAGAACATTCTAAAATGCTCATCTGAGCATGCCAAGCCTCTGCTTAAATCTTCCAATGACCTTTCATCACAGAGACAAAAACTCCAAACTCCTTGGATGGGCTCATCTCTCACTGCACTTTTGAATACAGGCAGTGCTCTACTAGCAAAGCCCTCTCCCACCCTATCCTCATGCACAGCCTCCTGCAGTGGGTAGGCCCCATCTTCATGCTTCACAGTCCACTGCAAACACGAGTATTGTGATAAAGACTTTTCTCACCTGTCCCCATTTCAAGACAGCACTGAACATTTCCTCACTTGGGTGGTATTCTACCATATACCTACTTACTTACTTACTTCCCTCATAGTACCGCTAACATTTTCTTACACTTACAGGCTAACAAATGAAGCTAGACTGTCTGGCTCTGCCACTCTATAGCCAAGAAACATTGTACAGTTTGTGTAAATTTTCTTTGTCTCACGTTTCTCATCAGTTACATGGAGATCGAATAATAACTATTCCATAGGGTTATTGAGAAGCTTAAGTAAGTTAATATATGTATTCCTTAAAACAATGCCCAGCCCACAGTAAGCCCTGTACAAGTTGCAGCTATTATAATAATGGTGGTGTTTTGTTTTGTTTTAGATTTTAAAAGCCCAGGTTTTATTTGTGTGTTGATCCATGTGGGGGGACATGGCAAGAGCAGCACGCAGAAAGCAAGAACAGGGGTCAAAAGGTGAGAGAGAGAGAGAGAGAGAGAGCAATAATAATGGTTTTATTATCCCTTCCTTGATTGTCTCTTATGGGCAAATAGTATTTCTTATTGTTTGTATCTTCAGCATAGAACATAGTCCTGAGAACATATTAAATGCTCAATAACTGATGACAGAATGAACAAATGCATAAAAATAAGATAAAGGAGGGAAAAGAATAATTTCCCTAAGTTACAATATGTCATTTTTTTTTTTTACATTCCTCCTTGATGTGAAGAGAATTGTAAGAGTACAAACACAAATGCTTTAAAATTTTAGTTGAGAGTTTTAATCTAACTACCCAACACACACAAAGTGTTTCTATTCTACTATCTCCTAGAATTACATGAGCATCTATTGCTACACAACATGGGGGAAATGCCAATTAAGACAGGAAAGCCAGACTGGCTACATAATTTACCAGGCCCAGGGCAACATGAAAATGTGGGAACTACTTCTTGTTAAAAAAATTAGTAAGAATTGCAAGACAGTGACAGCAGAGCATTCAACCAAATGAGGGGCAGTTCTGAGCACAGGACTAGGTGTGACTGCACAGACAGGTCGTCTACCCATAAAGCTCTGCCACGAAATCAGCACCCTTTTCTCCATTAGCTCTGCAATGTTTTCTGAGACATAGTTCTAGTCTATCTTACTGTCAGTCTCTTGAACTCGATTGAGAGGTTCTGTGTTTTCACTCCTTTCTAAGCCTTCTCATCTCTAGCTGTCCAGGATTCAGCCTCCATAGTTCTCTAGAAAAGCCACTGGCCTTTCCATTTCTCTCAGTGACTGAAGCTGCCTATTATTTGCCATGCTCAAAATGCTCCTTCCTATATCAACCATTTATTGGGCAACTACCACGTTCCAAAAACTTGCTTATGGTGTTGTACAGTAAGGATTCCCTTTCTGGTTTGCTCCACTTTATAAAGTGGTTTCTGCCTTTTCCTGAGAACACCACTAGTTTCTAACAGCAAATAAAAGGAAAATAAGAGCAAAATAAATCTCTGGACAGATGTATGTGTTAATGGTGATATGAAATAACTAGAGGCCATGATAAGGAGTAAACCTCCTAAATCACCCAGTTAGACCTCTTCTCACCTTTATACTCAGGCTCTGGCTCTTTGGTAACCCCAAATGAAATGCTTTAGAGGAAACCCTGCCAAAAAGCCCTGTTACAGAGGTAGATGGTAGAACAAAGAGAAAGAAAACAAAAGGATTAGAACTGAAGAGATACGTGACAGGGGAAGGAAGTTGGGGTTGGATAGCGGAAAAGAAAATTTAATTAGAAGGTAGGAAGGGAAGTGAAGCTTCTGGCTAGGAAAAGGAAAATCCTTTTCCGTGCTCTTATTACACAAATGCGTTGTTGGCGTCCTGTATTAAAATATAAATTCAGTGCAGAGGCCGCAATAAGGCTGGCAGTAACACGCACAGGCAGAGAGCCAAGAGCCTTGGCTGTTGGCAGCCACTCAGCCCCAAGGGCCCCTGCGACAGAGTCCAGGCTATATCTGTCAGACACTGAGCCACTGAACACTGTTATTTCTTAGTTAAGGACTCGGATGTTGGCTTTGAAATTTTCTTCATTTTGGGAGTGCTGTTCCATAAACAAATGGTGATTGCATAGCACAGAGAAATAGAATATATTCTTACTAACTATGTCTGGTGAGGAATGATAGCAGGTGTAGTATTACTCGGATACATGCAGCTGGTGGGAGACATGAAGGCTCTCTCCAACAAGGTGCATTGTTTCTTAAGGCTGTTTATGTCTTCCATGAATATTTATTGAGTGTACTCTGTGTCAGGCATTGGAGTGGATGCTGAGGAATCAGTGAACAAAAGAGAAATGTTCCACTGGAACAGACAGAGAGTAAACATGTAAGCACACAAATGAACAAGATAATTTCATATGGAGATTAAAATGTAATAAAGAAAGTAACCAGGGTGATGTAAAATAGAGTAACTGGTGGAAGAGCATGGTCAGCAAAGGCTGCTTTGATGAGGTGGCATTTTGCCAAGGCTTGAATTATGAGACTTAGACATGGGAAGAGGTAGATATTATACATTCAGGATAGAAGGAATGGCAAGTTTTAGCCTGGGGTAGGCTAGAGATTGGCTAGTTCTAGAAATCAAAAATAGATGAGCAGGGTTAGAATGTAGAGAGCAAGGGAGAAAAGACATCATAGGAAATTGGAGAGGTGATGTGGTCAATTGAATTATGTCCCCCGCCCCCCACCCACACACAGATATATTCAAATCTTAACCCCAGGTCCTATGGGTGTGAGTTCATTTGTTAATAGGATCTTGAAAGATTTTATTTGGATGAGGACAAATAGAATCAGGATGGGCCTTAATACATGTGACTAGAGTCCTTATAAGCCGAAAAAATTCAGTTAGGAGACTCCAGAGAAGCAGAGAAAGGTCACCATGTGACAGAGGTAGAGATGTATCGACAAGCCAAGGAACACCGCGGATTGCTGGCAAGTTATCTCCAGAACACTAAACTCTGCGGGAGAAAGCATGGCCTGGCAATACCACAGCACCACGATGTTGGACTTGTAGTCTCCAAAACTGTGAGACAATAAAGTCCTGCTGGTTAAGCCGTCCATTGTGTGGGATTTGTCATAGCAGTCCAGCAAATAAGACAGGTGGGCAGGAATCATCATGCAAGATCTAATCTACTGTGGTAAGGAGTTCTACATTCGCTCTAAAAACAATAGGAAACACTTGAGGGGATGGAGAAAATGGTGATATGATCTCATTTCAGACTTTAAAGCAGGGGTTCTTAACCTTTTTTGTTCCACGGACCCCTTTGCCAGTCAGATGAAAACCATGGACCCTTTACTAAGACCACATTATATTGTGTATTATTTAATAAATATATCACACCCGCACCAACACGTCCCCACAAGAATAATGTCTTTTTGAATTTCAATTCAAGCTCACAGACCCCTTGTTAAGGACCCCTGCTTTAAAGTAAAGATCACACTAGCTACTATGTGAAAGTTGGCTTCCAGGAGGCAGGGATGGAAATAGGAAGACCTGTTCAAGGCTATTGTGGTGGTCCAGGCAAGAAATGATGGTGGCTCTCGATTAGGCTGAGCGATGTGAAGGAGGAGTGTAGTGAGGTGGAATGACCATGTCTGCAGGTGTCCTGCAAGGATAAATGATACCTGTGCATGCTCCTGAAAGGTCACCTGGGAAGAGACAGGTGGCCCCTGTAGATTCGTTATCATCAAAGACCTCACTCATCTCACTCTTTAACAGCCTCAGTAATTCAGAACATAAAATCAAATAAAATGACTTTCTAACAAAGTCTATGTGTTTAAGTTGCCATATGCTACTCATAGTGGAGACCCTCATTTTGAGCCTATTTCTTATTTCACAAACAAGTCTAAACAAAGAGTGTGGTTACTCAGTTTTCCAGCCCATTACAGATCAGACGCAGCACATTATAAGAGGGAAAACAGCAGACTTAAAGCCAGGCAAGATTAGAAAACTGAGAAAAACAACTAATATCTGGAAAAAAGAAGAAGACATACATATATACAGACATAAAAAGATTGAGTAGACTGGTCCCACAAACAGCACTAGGCTTTAAAGGCAATGAGAGATGATGATATTCAAATGCCTTGGGCATTTGTGTGAAGGAACACTTTCACAAAACCTCTCTGATGTCTCTAAACCATGGGTGCCTCTGCTACTCTGTGTTCCCATAATGCCCCTTGCTTCCCTTCCTCAGGCTGCTCGCTACATTGTCAGGTTCTCTCTCTGTATCTGCCTCCCCCAGGAGAAGTGAGGTCTTTGGGGGCAGCTTTTTAATGCCTGCTTCACCTCTGTATCTCTGGGACCTACTACAGGACCTTGCACAGGGCAGATACTCAACAAAAGTGTGAAAAGAAGCCCAAAGCAGCAGCTGTTAATTTACCTCTGGAAGCAACAGCCTGTAGTACAGTAATTCAGCAGCTGTTATATCAGTAGCCAAAGCATTCCTAAGTGTTAAAGAGATTTGTATAGGTATGGTGTAGGATTTTTCCCCTGAAACAGATGGATAGAAAGTTTTAAACCATTGCTTCTTGGCAGAACAACTAAGGTGGGCTCAAGTAACAGGGCTGATATAATTATAGTTTTGGTTATGCCTGATGTGCATATTTTGTGCTCCACACACATTTAAAGATTTAATTAAATGTTTTATTATAGGGAACACAATGCCAAATATCAGCAGACTTACATTTACTTGGCAATTTATTATCTGGCTGCCAACAAAAATATCTTGATTCTTGTTACTAGCAGACTGTCATTGCACTGTAAGCTCCCTGATGGCAAAGAAGGCATCTGGCCCAACCGTACCTCCAGCATGACATGGGACTTTGCCTAGAGTGGGCTTTGACTGAGAGACAGAGGAAGCCACACAAGGAAAACTGAGGCAGTGCTTTAGGACACAGCACACAAAACACCACCAAAAATAATAATAATACATAAATTAACAAAAGCAAAGTACTGCTTGGGATGGTCAAAGTTTCCATTTAAGGAAAGTCTGACCCCACTAACCATTCTACAAAGTTGTTTCTTCCATCTCAAAATGTGCTTTGCTAAATTCCATAGGCGGCCGAAGGTCTTCATAAAATAAAAACAGAAAACAGAAATCTATTCCCTGGTTTTTCAGCATACGTTTGAATACAAAATATTTTAAGTTGTCCTTATAGGTGAAAACTCTCTCCTCAGAGTCCAAATTTATAAATAAAAACATTTTCGTTGAAATGAAGTTAATTCCCTAAATAAATGACTTCCAAACTTTTCTTTAAGCAGCGGAATCCATTACCAGCTCCCCTTTAAAAATATATAACTTGGCATTGTAGGTGGACTCCCTCTATGAATGAGAAATGAAAAGCCTAGCTGTTCTGACGTGTCCAGTATGTGTGTGAGTGTGGGTGGGCGTGAGGGTGGGCGTTGAAGTAAGTCAAGGGAGGGCCTGGAAGGCTGATTGGCTGCTAACTTAGAGGCACCTCAGAAACCTCAGGATCTTCCCAGCAGCTTGTAAATTACTATCTCAGCGTAGCAACATAGCAGTTCTCTTTGCTGAAAGCTCACAGCTGCAACTGAAGCCTAACCTGCTCACTGCCTGGAAAGATGGGGAACTGAGGAAGAGGGGAGCGGGAATTTAGTAGTAGCAGAAATGGAGAGTTAGAACTAGCTATCTGCGTTCCTCTTCTAAGGATCACGGTCCGGTACATATCTCTTGAGAGGCCCAGAAATCCAAATCATCAGGAAGGGCACGTATGCTCATAATGATTATTCCAAGGCCCCCTCTCCCTCTTCCTGAGCGCAGAGTATCCGCATGCGCGTCCTATCCACTTGGCAGGGTTATGTAATGCGCCCTAATGCAATCCTTGTGCTGCTCATACTTATGCCGCGGCCCCACTCTTCCTCCCTCCGTTTGCCAATTCAAGGAACTGGGAAAGAAGATTCTAGAAGTGGAGACTGAAGTTTTGGGGGGAAAGCAGAATGGGAGCTATTTTGTGAGAGAAAGAGAAAAGAAGGAAGGCATTTTGTGTCATCCTCCTAGGACTAGGAGACAACATGTTATTTCCTTTTTGTTGTAATCACCTCAAAGGACTTTGCCTCAAAGGAAAAAAGAATAACAGAATGAAGAGTTCTTCCTCAGCCCTGGAATGGGGAGCATCAAATTAAGCCCACCGCTGATTAATCAAGGTTTTCTACTTTTGAAAATACCATTATGGTTGCAATGATCCCAGCTCCTTTGCTTAAGTATTCTTATCTTCATTGTTTAAAACTTATTTTTGCAACATTTTACATGCTTTAATGAACATGATGGGCTGTAGCAATTAAGCTGCTCTAATGCTATCATTGCATAGATACCAGATGAGTAGGATTACAGTAAACATAGAAATAGATCCTAAATTAAAAATTATTTTGAAAAGAACTTTGTCCAATTTCCTAAATGTGACAAAAAGAAATGGAATTGAAAATCAACCCTTTAAATTGGTAGGATCTTAATTTTAACTAAAATCATGTTTGCATGTAAGCAACCATCTGGATGAAATGTTTAAAATTCAAGGAAAGGAAAAAAAATCTGGATCATTTTGTCTACACAGTCAAACAGTTGGATATTTAGAAGCATCTGGCATGCTGCATAGTATCCTACCTTGACAGAAAAATACTTAAAAACAAATTAAAGAAACTTCTCAGGAAAGCAAAGTAAGCACCATTGCAGTGAAGGCAGAAAGCACATGAAACTTGGGGTCATGATTTGGATAGGTGCCCCAGGGCTCCTAACTAGTAGCCATGTGACTTTGGGCTAGTTAATTAACCCCAATGACCAATAATTTTCCAACCAAAAAAAAACATAAGTGGAAAGGTTACATAAAGTACTCTGTCCACTTATAAAGGGCTATGTGAAGATTTATTCTTAGAAATGATGCATCCATATCTACTCCAGAGTTTAAGATGATCAGATGCAGAATGAGTTACATGATTGTTTATAACAAATTTATATACTTGTATAATTTTTGAAATGGGTCATTTCCTAAACACGTTAGCAGGTATCACCATGGGGGGAGGAAAAAATATTAAGTGATTAGCAACCAAATCTGTCATAAAAGTAACATAAACAAGAATTAAAACAAAAATTACCTCATAATTGTTAATCTAGTATATGTGAAAACAATACAAGGAAAAGATATTATATTGGATAGGTACAGGACTGAAGAAAGGATAGCAGTTTCAACAAAGGATTTATTTTGTGGCATAAGTCTTAAATGTTTTCAACTTCAGCCCCAGTTTCTGTAAGGAAAAAAAAAGTATTTATTCTGTGGAACAATTGAGTAGGACAAGTATAATGGTCTTTTAATCATTTCCTTCAGGAAACTCTTTCTGCCTGTCAGAAAACAATGGAACAATTGATGTTGTTTTTTAAAATCTTATAACATTTAGATCTCCTTCATTTCAAGAGTTCCAACTTAGGCTGTTTAGTTTTTAGAAGAATTGATCACATCTGTTCAACGGTACTAACTCAAATAGGACGCCAAATCAGGTTCAATATGGTTTCCTGTTCATTTGTAAACCCCAAAAGAACCAAAAATTGTAATTATTTCAGTGTGTAATGATATTTTCTACTAGCATATGGGCCACCATTTTCTTTCCTCTTTCGATCTGGGGATTGTATATTGGCAGATTCTTGCTGTGCTCTTGCACTTTCTTTGTTGTTCTGTTTTATTCTCTTCATTCTAAAATAATCTCCTCAAAGGAAATATAACTGGCCACCAATAAAGTGTATATTTTGGGCAAGGCATTTTAACCTCTTTTTCCTCCATTTCTGCATTCATAAAGTAAGGATAAGAATCTCATAGGATTGCTGTAATATTAAATAAATCAGTAAGGTCAAATGACTGGAGCATAGCAAGAGCTCAATAATGTTTATTCCATCTCCATTTTCCCTAATATTACACACCAAACACTTAAAATTGAAACATTGAGAATTGAACATGATGGGACCCTGCTACCACTTCTACCCATGTACTCACATCCTTGCATATTGCTTAGCTACATGTTAATTTTGATTATCTATGCATGCTCTTTTCATCCAAAACCTCCCATTTTGTATCATACCCCGTCTCTCTCACCGACTCGAGGATATTGATCCAGTAACTCTATCATTTCTCTCCACATTATTGTTTCCTCCATACTGTATGAAAACATTCCCTTTTTTCTTCCATCTTGATCTATAATAACAAAACAACCTTTATTATCTCACTCCCCTATTTATTCTGCTCCTTTCTAGGGCAAAACTCTGTAAAATAGTTATTTATGCTCAGCCTCTAAATCTTCTCCCATTCTGTCGTAGACTCACTCCTGTGTGTCAGATCCTCACCATCCCACTAAACTGCATTTGGCTGAGCTGATCACTTTGTCTACTTTGATGCATTTTCTTAGCTTCTGGGACAATTGAAGAAAAAAAAAAAGGTTTACATCTCATATCACAGGTAACTGTTTCTCTGTCTCCTGTGCCTATTCCATCTCTTTTCCTAGAATTCTTAATGTTGGAATGCCCATATGGTTTAGTCCTTGGTGTCTTTTTCTTTCTATCTTCTTTCACTTACTTTTATTCTCACTCAACCTCATGACTTTAAATATTTACCTTCTATAGCACAGTGGCTCCCAAACTTATATCTACATCCAGACCACACTCCCAAACTTCAAACAGATATCAAAACTCTGATATCTAAGAGTTTTCTCAAATTTAACATGTCCAAAACTAAACTTCTAATCTTTTGACCATGCCTCTCCCAAACCACTTTACCTTCCTCCTTTTCCACCTTAAGTGATGGCAAATGTATTCTTCCAGGTACTCAGAACAAAAATCTAGGGATCTTCTTTGATCTCTATTTTTCTGTCACAGTCCCCAACAAACTGATGAAGAAATGCGATCTTCAAAATATATCTTGAATCTACCATTTTCACTGTTACCACACTGGTCTAGGCTTGGAGCAGGTTCTCTCATCTGCAGTCGCCTCTGCTCTCTGAGTTTCTAAATGCTTTCCTACAATTGACTCAGCCAGAGTGGTCTTTTCAAAATAGTCAGGTGATAGCATGTCTGGGCTTAAAATCCTCTGATGCATGCCTGTGTCATTCAGAGTAAAACCCTAAGCCCACACATAGACCAACAAGACCCAATATGACTTGTTCCCTCTGACCTCATATCCTTTTTACCTCTAATTCCAGACACACTGACCTCATAATTGCATCTCAGTTATGCACAGCAGACCCCCACCCTAGTGCCTTTGCACTAGCTCTTTTCCCACATCTTCACCTCATCTTCCTCAGGGCTTTGCTCAAATGAGACCTATCTGCCCTCATCATCCTCTTTAAAATTAGCTTCAGCCTCCACACCAGCACTCTTGGTCCTCCATACTCTTCTAATTTTTTACTTTCTAACATCTTTTTAATTTAGTTGTTTACAGTATACAATCTGTCTCCACATAGCCAAATACTAGGATGTAAGTTCTAGGAGAGCAAGGATTTTTTTTTTTTTTTTTTTTTTTTTTTACACTGAAATATCTTTTGGGCCTAGAACACTACTCAGAGTCAGCACTCAATAAATATGTGTTTAATGAATAAATAAATTAGAGATTTATAAGCAAGAAAAAAAGGGGATTCTGGAAAATAATTCTAAACTCTGAATCACTGTTGATGATTGCAGTCATTGTTATACATATTTAATTAGGGAAAAACCAGTCTCCATGTCAAACAACCAATGAAATAAACCCTAAATTTACGGAAAGGTTCTTGAATGAATGCAATATTACCTCAAGTAAAGAGTATTAAGCAGAGCATGAAAAAGTAAAATACTAAGGAAAATCAAGAATAAAATGCTCAAGGAGTTAAAGAATTGTACCAGAGCCATGTACAAAGATTCTAACATTTTTTGCTTAATAAAAAATGGGGGTAAATGAAAAAGCAAATTTAACAATTTCTCACAACTGCAAAAATGAAAACTAATTCTGCATTCATCTCCGAAGAGCTTTGCCAATTACGATCAAACGGTTGGAGAAATAAAAAACTATACAACTCTGAATTATCCATGAGCCAATTTGTTTGTGCATTCTCTCGGTCCCTTGTTGCTTCTTCTCATGTTTACTATCTAATATTTGGCCACTTTACCATTTGTAAACACCTCTCAAAAGAGAGCAACCTAGAGAAAGAAAGTGAAACTGAAGCAAGTTAAAGCTACTCTGTGATAGGATCAGGGAGGAATTTGCTGGCATCATGGTCAGGACAGTGATCAGGAGAAACCTACATGCTATTTAAAAGTATTGATTAAAAAGGGTACTGAGCATGTTTTCTGGAAATTAGTTGCCAACCTCAGTTTGACTAATTCAACTAAGGTGAACATTAAGGCTGTATAATTATATCAATGGGGAGAGGAAAAGAATGCATAATATGTTTGTAAGGGCAAAAGAGCAGAGGGAGAAAGGACGGAGAGATGCCTTTGATATAGAAACCATCTACAGGAAGTTATCTAATATAATAGAAACACATCTAATATTTGTAAAAATAGGGATAGTAGTATGCTTTCCTCATTAGATTGTTGTGATCATTAAGTGGCTAACTTATACAAAGCACCTGGTATATAAAGGCAGCTGTCTGTCTTCCCGACCTAAATTCCAGTTCCTATCAAAATATTATCTGCCAGTTTGCCCAAATGTTGACAGTCATCTCATTTTAAGCATTCATTTTTCCTTTCAATTGAGCAAGGATAAAGCCCCAAAGAAATATCTGGAGAGTAATTAACATATGGTTAAAACTATCATGGGAAATATAAAAAAGATAGATTTAAAAGTGCAACTGGGACCTGTTTTAAAAGAGAGGCAGCCTGTTGATTAAAAAAAAAAAAAAAAAAGTATGTTTTTTTCCTTCACTTGATCCAGAAAATTTTACAAAAGCTCTGCTTAGAAATTATAACAAGACATCTCTTGGAGGGGATTTTCTTCCTTTTAGACAAACCAAAGACAGAAAATGCTTTGTTCTTTATAAAGAAGCTAAAATGTGAGTTCCACAGGAAGAGGAATTTTTGTCTGTGCCATTTATTACTCACTCTCTTGAACAGTACCTGGGTTTTAAGAGAGAATTAGGAAATCATTTTGAATGAATATAGCATGCACAGATAATTGTGTACTTAGAAGTTAAAAAAAAATAGATATATGATAATTTCATTAGCACCTAGATAGGAATAATTTCTGAACTATCACTTAAAAACTTCTGGAATTCTGCTGAAGAACTATATTCCATATATAATACATGTCAGTTTATTTGCATATTTAGAGAAGAAATGACTAATAATTTCTTGAACCAGGATAAAATGATTTTTTCAAGTGACCTAAAAAGACCCTTCATGATAGGGAAGAAGAAAAACAAAATAAATGTTTGGGAAAAACTTTCTGCTACTATAATTAAAAGACCTAAAGCTTTGTTTATTTTTAAAAGAATATATAGAAAATTGCATTTAAATTATTTGTTATTTAGACCTACAGATATTATGCAAACTGCTCATAGGTGAGCAGAACTTACTGAATAATAATAGGATATTAAACCTCAAAGCAAAATATACATTTGTTTTGCAATGTTTACACCATAGATTTGGACTAGACCATACAGGCCAAAGTGGGCAACTATAGAGGTTGTCCACAGGCTAATTATAAATTGGTTTAAAGTTTGCCAAGTATATGGCACAGGTCTACATACCACTTTGCCAATTTTCTCATAAAGAAGATAGAACCGACAGTCCTAAGAATAATGAAGAAGTTTCCAATAAATCCCTTCTCCTCTAAAGTTATATGTGAGAAGAAAGGTCACTTTCTCACATACTAGCTTACCTTTTGATGTCCTTATCTTTTTTTTTTTTTTTATTGTACTTACTTTTATGTATAATACTCTATTTATGCATTCTTCAATAGCATCTTTATTTATGACTTTGTGAATCAACATCTTTGTGATAGGAGGCAAAAGTCACTTAGCTAATTACACATGCTTGATGAGCTGCATAATAATAACCACTGCAGTATTGTACATGAGCTGAAGACATGTAAATTACTGCAGTTATTCTCTTGTTTGGGGAAAAACAAGAGACTTTTCTTAGTTTTTTCAAACACTTTTGTTGCCTCCTTATCTATCTTCTAAAGTATGCCATGCTTTTAATCCAAATCATGGCATCAATTAAAAAATAAGGATTAATTCCCATTACTAACAGCATTACCAAAGAAACAAGACAAGATTAAAAAAAAAAAGACAAAACTCAATTTAATGCAAATACTTCTGATCTGCAGTTGAGAATTTTGTTATATGAAGCTTCTTCCATATAATAAAGTCGCAGGAAAAAAGAATAGTTCAGATACTCCCCCACCCTCACCCACAAGGATGTTGTAATAAAATCTGACTTGGTCCAGCCAGGAGATTAGAAGTACATAGAGAGATAGAATGTGCAGCACTAGAATATTAATATGACTTCTGTATGAAGATTGGAAATTCCACAAAGTTATGAATAAGGTCAAAATAACACTTAGATGATTTACTGCCATAGAAAATTATACTCTCCTACGAGTGATTTACTGGATGTTATATAAAACTGAAGTGTGGACAAGCCACATTCAGATGCAAGCTTGCAGCTGTCAGTGTCTACATTTGTTCAATCTGGCTAGAGGATGATTTGAAGGTTGATTTAATTGTAGCTTCTGAGTCACGTTCTCTCTGTTTAAAATTGTTTAACATAAATATAAAAATGTTACAGTAATTTTAAGACTGTAAATATTTAGTATAAAACCTGCAAAATCATGGTCTCTTCTGGACAAATATCAAAAGTAAAAAGATTCTCAGGAAAAAAAAAAAATACCATACTTAAAAATGGAAATTGCCCAATAGTTACTGCTAATTTACCCCTTTGATGAGAAAAAGCCACAGGGTGGTCAGGAGGAGGTAAGACTAAACAAACAAACAGAAAACTAGGTTTGTGGCTGAACTGATACATTTTAAGAGAATCAGAAAACAATATCTACTATAAAGTGTTCAGAGACCAGTCGGTAACGCAACTTGGTTTGAGTTCCTTGCAGGCAACATGTTATCCTAATAGCTCCTCCTCTATACACAGACTCAAAGCAGATTCAGCTGTTATCTGCGCTACCAGCACCAGAAAGAACACAAAGGCACCACCGATGAGCTTTGCCAATGTTACCTACATAGCTACAGCTTTTCTTAACCATCTTCCTATTCCTTGACAGGCCTCATTAAATTCCAAATATCACCTAACCATCCTTTTCCCAGCATCAGCAAATCATCCTTAGGGAGAGTATCTTGTTCTTCTTCTGTAAGTTTTTTCCCCCATTTTTTATTTCCACTTTTATACATACCTCCTTTTCTACATATTTTCTTGCCGGGTTTTCTGGCACATTCCTTGGATATTCTTTTTACTGAAAAATGAATAGAAGACTAGAAAATAACATGGCGCTCCATCACAGACTGCTGGAACATGCAACACCACTATCTAACTTAAAATGCTCCTGCCAATACTGAGTGCCAAAGATCCCCAATTCGTTGAGCCTGCACATGCAATGGAGAAATGTTGATGCATCTTCTCAGAAGTCATTTGGTAGGAAATGGAAATTAGGAACCCATTTCTACCTAAATATACGTGCTGTGGAAGAAAGAAATGAGTAAACACTGGAAAAAAATAACAGATATACCAACACACATAAACAAAAAGAGCGGCATGCACGCATGTAAAATATGTCTACATGCCAACAGGAAAAGCCATGCATGCTACCAGTACACATGAATTAATATCGTTAGAACTTAGAATAGAAAAGAAAAATATAAATATATCTCCCTGTTTTCCCTGCAATAAACTCACCATCCTCAGTTGGGACATAAATGTTTAAATATAGGCAGTCTTCACTCTGGTCTTGTACGTAAGAAGAAACCACATCCAAGTTATTTGTAAACCACACAGGAAGCATGACTTCTGGTAGTCTGCCATCAATGATATTCTGGGGACACACAGGAGCAAACTGAGTGGCATTCCTGATATCTGACCAAGGAGATGGTGGCTCTGGAGGCTGAAAACGATGTTCTCCCGTTGGTGGGGCTGCATATGGAACCCCAAGAAACTGAATAACAGGCCCCAAAATTTCATTATTGAGTTCTTTCTTAATCCCTCTAATCTTGCCGAAGTTGGTCGTCACCAGTGGGTCCACATCATCCAATTTTTGTGAGAACACATGAGCAGCTTGAAGCAAACATCCAAACATACAGAGAGTCAAAGAGATGCCCAATCCCCTGTGTACCAAACACGTCATCATAGCTTTCCATACATAATTTGGCCATGTGCATCTGGGCAGTGCCATGGTCCCACATTAGTTGTCTATTTGTCTGGTTACAACAAGGTAAACGTATTTGTATCCACTTGAGAAAGACTATATAATGGTAGTCTATGCCTCCGAATTCTTAAAGGTGAGCTTATCGAGAAATGCTCAGAAAGCTCTTCATGCAGCAAGTATCTCCCATTGATTCCACATGTATTGAAGCAGCATCTTCAATCATCTCTATTTATCAGACCATATTCTATTGACCATTCTGTTTTCCACAGTAGCAACGTGGTTTGAGTGGCCATTGACTGTTGTTTTCCCTCTTATAAATCAAATCCAATTGGCTGCAGTCTATATCCTAGAGAAAATGAAAATAAATCATTAGTATGAACAAGCTAAAATAGACAGGGTGATAACTAGATGTTTTACAAGCTACAGGAATACATTAATAGTGGCAAGAGTCAGGTAAGTTAAATACTACCAGAGGAAAATTTGACTTGATATGTGATGACAGGAGAAATAATTGATCATTAGATTATTGAGAAACTTGCCTGCTGATTTTACATACATTTAAGGGGATGCAGACCTTGTCAAAATATAGTTCCAGGAGTATTTCTTAGCACAGTATTTTGAAAATGCTGACGACCATGTGTGAAACTTCCCCTTCACTAATAGTTGTCATTCACTTCAAGTAACTACAGAATTAATCAGCAAACATAATGAAATTCAGAATTCAGTAGAAGAAAAACTCTCGCAAAATTAATTAAGAACTAAGGGCACATAAATAAACTCTTTAAGAATGAAACAAAAACATGTTCTGCTATCCCTTGCTATCTAGACAAAAACAAAGCTAAACTTAGAATAAGAAACCTATCCAGTTCAACCATGATCATTTAAGCAACTCCTTTATAAGGCCAACCTCCTTGCTGTTGTTTCTCAAATGTTTACACAAAACCATTGGCTATAAGCACCCCCCCTTAAATTAAGGTTCAAGAATTGAAAAGACAAAATGGCTTTAGACACAATTTGTAAAACATAGAAGTTGGACATCATTTTAGCAGACAAAAGTTATTTTACCATCTAGCTATTATTTTAGATAACAATAAATTTGTAATCTGAAGATTAATTTTTGGCTCAAAATCAATATATTTTAAATTACAAATTCTGTTCTCTCAATCTGTTAGAGAACAAAGGAGGAATACAAAAAGGAGTTTGGTTTTTTAAAACAACAATCATACCTAATCATTGCATCTTACATATTAACACTAATCAAACAGCTAACATTGTATACATAGCGCAACTAAAAATGCATCAGAATAAAATGTAACATTCAGTGCAATGCATTTCACAGTGTAATCTTACATTAACTGCAAAATAGTATATAACTCAGAAAACTTGTCTTCCCTGCTCAAGCAACCTTTTAAGGTGCTTACTTTGAAAATAATAATGTTGATTTGTATTGGCGATGTTTCCATCCTGTCACATTATGGGATGATTCCTGAAGAAGTGCTAGTCTGGCAGGGATGCTGCCCCGATTTTGTGTTATTTAAAAGGAGATTGTAAACACTATATAGGGCAGCAGGAGATTTGGTTATGGCCTGGTGTTCCTTTAGCTCTGAACAATCCATCTCAGAAGGCAATAAGGAGATAAATGTCTCTCTTCAAGAATACTTCAGTCTGTGTTAATTCAAATTCCTTTGCTGTAAAAGCACATTAGCATACAAAAGACAGACTTAGACTCATCCTATTCCTGCCAGATCTGCAGCATTTACTGAACATTTAGCAAAGCAAACCCATTTCTATTAAGAGTATATCGTACTTATTCTTGTACAGAATCATGGTGGGCCACAGTATAACTAAGTGTTCTCTAGCATACCTTTTGGTGTTTAAAAAGCACCATTTGACACCTAAAATGGAGAACCTTTGGTGAAGCCTTAAAAGTCCCCATCACCAATTTTTATTCAGCCTAATTTTCAAGCACAGTGATTTCCCAAAGTTCCTCTTCAAACATTTGGTATCTCATTAATAATAAAAATGCTCGTTTGACCAAATGTAAGATATGGGCTATAATTAGAAGTAATATTTTGACGATGTTCTTTTATAGTTTGTAACAAATGTATCACAACAATGCAAGGTGTTCGTGGTGGGGAGATGTATGGGAGTCTTATCTGATGATAAGCATATTTGGTAAATTCACCAGATTTACCATACACTTATTGTTTATGTATGTTCATGTATGAATGAAATACTTCAATAAAACTTTATTTTAAAAATGCTCCTTTGTTTATTAACAAAATAACACTCCTTTTTGTATTCACAAATCCTGAACTGTATTAAAAAATAAGGGGGCTCCTGTTTCCCATTGATGTGCTACTTCAACACAATTTGGGGAGGAATGGAATTCTGCATGCTATGGTGAATTTTCAAATTCTATCTAAGAACACTTAGCTCCTGGGGTTATAAAAGATCTCATTTTATAACGGCTTACCCCTATGGAGACCTACGGTATTGACCCCAAAGATTTTTGAAAAGTTGTTATTTATAATAGCAGTCATCTAAGTCTAATATAGCTTCTTCAATTTACTAAAATTATACACACACACACACACTCAAACACACACACCCTCCCTAGGCATAGACTCTCAAATTTGCTGATAGATTTTTTGCATATTTGTTGATACTTGCTTAGATTGTACCAAACCCTTAGTTTCCAAGCTTTTACATCTCTCTTATAACAACCTTATAAAATATGTTCAATGATTATCCCCTTTTAATTCATGAGAAATTGAGACTCAAGGAGGTTAAATGCCTTGGCCAAAGTCTCTCAGCTAATCAACAGCAGATCCAGAAACCCACTGGCATCTGATTTAAAGGCCATCTTCCTTATCAGTACACGATAGAGGCTCTCAATTCACAATTAATACATTTTTAAAAAAATCAATTCTAGTACATTTAAAATTGAATTGTAAAAGTGTTTTATGTTCCTTCAGACATTAGTGTCTAAGTAAACTCTGACAATATCATAGAAACAGAGAAATGTAAGTAGTCTACTCTATACTCTTTGGGTGTTTAGATTTTATTTTGATATATATATATATATTTACCTTTTTTACTTTATATCAAATGCAGTAATGAGCTGTTCATATTTGATTACACAAGATCATGTTAAATAGTATGCAACAGAAGCAAAACAAAAATTGCCATAACCTAAATGTCCAATAATAGAGATTGATAAATGAATTGTGATATAGTCACAAATTAAAATTCTATACAGCAGTGAAAATGTAGGAAATACAGGCCAATATAATAGCATAGATAAATATCATTAAAAAAAAAATAACAATGCATGTTATAGAAGGTTAGATACAGTAAAGTACTATTTAGATAAAGTTTAAAATATTAAAAATGTTACTACACATTATTCATATACATAAATATGTAATAATAAGATAGTTGTCATCCTTGGGTAGGAAGGAGGATAATTGACTAACTGAATTAAGGAGGATTATATAGCATGTTTGACAAGATCTTAGTATTTGATAGTCTCAGGTGATGCATACCCACAGATGCACAGACAAATACACACACAGATAAACACTCACCTATCCTTGTTATGGCATTCTCTGTACTTTTTCTGTGTTTGAAATATTTTGTAATAAATACATTAATATAATGGGGTCAGAAAAGCATTAAATAACAGAACAGAGAAGTCACATATTAAAAGTAGATGATTTGACCCATCCCTACAGCACTAGCCTTGCCTGGCATTGCAGTTAGTAGAGGTACTAGCTTGTAAATTCCTCCATTACTCCTCCTTTTGGGTTAAGGCATATATATAGTCCCATTAAAAGAAATAAGATAAAATAAAAAATAACATTAAAATGGTAACATAAGGGAATATGTTACTTCACTTGCATGAATTCATGAGAATAGCCAGTCAGTTAACTAGTTTATTACTGAGAGACCCAAGTCAAAAAGATGAAAATGGAGAGAGGGTAGAGGGAACTGTCTGGGATATTAGATAATCACAGTGGTAGCCACACACATAGAATTTTTCACAAACTCAACAAACATTTACTGGGTATCTACAATGTGCATGTTATTTTCTTAATGTTATAGACAATTTAAAGATGAAAAAGATCTAGCAATTGCTTCCAAGTAGCTTACAATTTTGTAAGGGGAATAAATCACATAAAAATGTTTTTAATACAGGGTGGAATATGACTAGCATTCAATAAACACATGATGAATGGGGAGACCTAGCAGGAGGTTTCTGACATAATTTTACATAGCCTTTTATGTAACTTTTTTAAAAAAAATCACCAATTTATCATTATCTACCTTGCCTTGTTTTTATTTTTGAACCCAACCCCTTCCTACTGAATTTCCTTTTTCAGGAAAAGGATTTTTGGCTTTTAAAATATATACTTATATCCATCATAAAATCTATGTAAACATTCTTTACATAGTGCAAGCATGAGTTAAACTCAACTGATATATTAACTGCATGGTTATCACCGAAGCTGCCTGGAGAAGGATGGTGACTAAAGATAGATAATGATCTGTAACCATGAGTCTGTGAGTCATTCTGAGGCAAGAACATACCAGTCTATAAAAGTGTTTAGTTGTAATAACTGGCTTTATGATTTGCACCTGTTTTCAATGGCGCATAGTGCTTTTTGATGGTCAAGGCTGGCTGCGTAGCTGGAATGTGCCTATGTGACCAGCTTACTATAAGAGAGCCCAACCACCAGCAAATCTGGCGCCTCTTTTTATCAAGATGTTTCACACGTACCTAGGTGATGGTTCAAGATGTGGAGGCAAAAGATGTCTTCTGTAGGCTAGTGGCGGGAGAACAACGAAGCCCATGTCTGAAATTTCCTAACTCCATTCCATGCCTATCCTTCTCCTGCTGTTGCTCTTCTGTATACTTTACTAGTAATAAAGCTGTCCAGAGAGTATAAACTGTTGGAGTCCTGTGTGTCCTTTCAGCAAATGAGTACATAAGATAGCTAATGTGCAATCAACTCATATAGTAAGCACTCAAATATAAGATGAATAAACAAATGTAGGCAAGAGAGACAGACACAAACTGCTGTTAGGGTTTAAAGAAGAGACAGGTCTACTTCCAGCTCATGGATCAGAAAAGAGTTATGTATCAGGGGGAATTTGAGCTGGGCATCAAAGAAATGAAAAAGGTTTGGACGAACATTGATGGACACAGAAGACATCCCAGGCAGAGGGCATATTCTAGGAACAATGGAAAGGATGTGTAGTGCATACTGTGGTGTTCACACTCCCTGAGGACAGTCCATATTTCAATGACTGGCCCACAGCAGTGTACAAAAGCCCAACTTTCTTGCTTCAAAGCAGATTAACTCTGAGGGGCCATCCCATTTCCAGAGCTCCCTGTGCAATTGGGCAGAGGGAGGAGTTGATTGTCATGGCCTGACATCCTCACAGTGTCTAATGACACTCCCCAGTAAATTTCCTGCAGGCAAACCTCCATCTCAGGGTCTTTCCCCTCCTCCCTCTATAGTCCCAGGAAAACCCACCTATGACAGAAGCAAAGAAGAAGAGCTGTAAGAGTATGGCACCAGAACACAGAATAAACAAGGACGAATGAACACTGGGTGACATTGGAAAGACAGGCTAGAGCAAATCAAGCAAACCCTTCATTAATAGCCTAAAGAGCTTGGAGTTTCATTCACTGGAGGATGCAAAATCATTAAATATTCTGAGCATGGGAGTAATATTTTCAAATTTATTCACACAAAAATTAAACTAGCAATATTTTGTAGCAGCGATTTCTAAAGGATTGTGTTTATACCCCAACCCAAGAGGACCAATTGAGGCAAGAGAAGTAAATATTTTATATAAAAGACATAATTTATATAATTTTATATAAAAGAAAAAGAGAGAAATTAAGCTTCACCAATATTAATAAATGATTTAAACTAGTGTCTTCACATGGTTATGGGATGCACAGAGCACTGTAGCTGCTCTGAGGCAGTTCCAAATTTCCTAACTCCATTGTTAGGAGTGCCATTTCTTGTTGCTGCTCTTGTTTTCTTTCAAATTATAGTGAGGTATTAGAGTTTGCATCACTGGATAAGTGGATTTATAGATTTTTTAAAAATCAACATATAATTAAAGAAACTCTCATGAAATGGGAGATCAGACTGGATTAAAAAATTTTTCCACAAGGTAAATATAGATTTAAAAAAAAGAATAGCAATGCTGTGATGAGTAAAGAACAAGAAACTAGCAGAAATGAAATTTCTACTTGTAGTGCAAGCTCTTCTTCAGCTACATTACAAGGTTAAAAGCAAAGGTTATTTAATCAGATACAATAACAAGTCAGATAAAAATATTTGAAAGCATCCAGAAGATAATTTGAAATATGGATTTATATCCATTTCATTAATTGTGAACTGTGCCTTGAGATATTAACTAATGAGTGAATGAAGGCATCAAGAATAACCAGGATATTTAAAATATTGATTTTATCTCTCTCATCCTTTGAATGCTTAGTTTTGGGTATTTTTGCAACATCTATGGGGAATATATGTAGGATTAATTTTATACTCATTAGGGTTTGGTCATCAAAAACATAAGACTGCATGATCACAAAAGTGTGAAAACCACTACCTTAGTGAATGAATTGGTGAGAAAGAAACCAGAAACAATTTTTAACACATGTTCAATTTGAAGTATCAGCTGGATAATTCCACATTTATGTTGCTATGATGATTACAAAAGCAACTAATATCACAGATCGCCAATTACTTGCCAAGATCTGTCCAAAGCACTCTAAATGCTTCAGGCATCTTATTCCTCACAATAAATTGATAAGCCAAGTACTTTTATTTGAGATGAGGAAACTAAGGCTTAAGGAGGTTAGTTAACTCTCCCAAAGCCACAAAACCAGGGAAAAATAGATCCAAGGAAGAACTGCCTACCTCCAAAGGACGTACTTTGAACCTTTATTACATAAAACATTTTGCTTTGCTTCCCATGGAGAAAATTCAATGAAGTCATATGCGCAGATTAAAGATATGGAGGACTGAAACACCAGAACATAAACAGAAGGGAAATATAAATGCTGTTGCTGGGGTTAATCAGTATAATTTTCAGCAGCTCTAAACAGTGAGGCATTGAGACTTTTTCCAACAAAACTCCATAGCCTGGGGCAGAGACAGTAGAGATAAGAATTAGGGTAAAATAAGGCAAGAAAAATATAATTTCAAAAAGCAAAGATTTTCATAAATGGAAAATCTAGTATTGAATGGATCAATCAATCAGAATAAGAAGGTAAGCGGTACAGATGGGTACAAGGAAAAAGAGAGGGAGAAAGAGAATTAGAACCGAGCATTAATGTGGTCTACTCTAAGAGTCTGGGATGGGAATAACAAAGTTAAAAACCGTCATCATGTAGAAGTTCAAAGGATGCCATGGTCCATGTTGTGGCTATACCAACATGTGGCTATTGAGAATTGATGTAGTGACAAGTGTATATTCTGCCATGACCATCAGAAATAACCAGATTAACATCTAGCACCAACTGTGCATGTAATCAGACAGTGAGTTAAGTGCATCTTCTCATTTAACTGTGCCTGAATACCATGAGGTAGAGATTACCATCTCTTTGATAACTTAACAGATAATTAAATTGAAGTTCAGAAATGCAAAGCCATGAGAACATTATACAGTAAGAGCACAGTTTTATGGGCATAAAGAGCTCCAACGAATAGAAAGGGATACAAACTGAAGAATTAATAGACTCTAAAAATAAACCCTGCTTCTCAGTTTCGCCCAGAGTCTCCTTCTAGGAGATAGTATGGGCAGGTCTCAGTATTTCCCAGAGTTACAATCCATTCTCCCTCTCTTCTAGAAAATATGAAAGTGCTTCTATTTGTCCCCTTTCCCTTGGGCTACTTTCACTCAAAATATACCTCTCCAATTATTTTAGAAAATAATGGAAGAAAATAGAATGTTAAAGAAAAGAGGCAAACTAAAATTTTTACAATATTAGGGGAGAAACTTTACCAGCAAAATATTTTAAAGACAAAGAATAAATCCTGGGTACAGTGAAGAGGTTTTACCTGGTAGCAAACTCTCTTTAGTGACTAAACAATACTAATGCAAGGTAACACACTGCACTGGTAGCAGTGGTCAGGGAATGGAGCCCAACTTGTTCAGCAAGAGCTTCCTGCCCAGGGAATGCTCTCCTCATCACTTCCTGCCTGGGGAGACCCTTGCTAACATCCCCAAGGCCTAGCTCAAATGTCAGTCCTTCCTTCCCTAATCTACCCCTTTCTCCCACATTTCAGAGCACTTGGTACCTTTCTAGTAACTGAACACAAAGTTCTTTTGAACCACAGTAATGTGTAGCTTCAGTTTCTCTCTCCCCCGTTTCATTCAGGAGCAATTTGGGGCCAGGCATCAGGGAAGATAACATAAACAAGAGAAGACTAGCACTCATTCTCATGGCGACTGCAGCTCAATGGGGAAGACAAACATTTTACAAATAATTACACAGATATAACTATTTAATCATAAATTCCATGTCAATAAGGATACTACAAGGTGCTATGAGGGCGACTATGGGACAAGGGGAGAGGGCAATTTAGCAAGTCTGGAGTGGGAAGGCTGACTTTCTGGACAAGTGCCCTGTAAGCTGGGTTCTAAAGGATGAGTAGGAATTGGCAGTGAAGACCAGGGGACAGAGTATGTCAGACAGAAACAACAGGGGACCCAACTGCCATGGAGCACAGGGCTTTCCAAGAACAGAGAGACCAGAGTGACTTGAGAGAAGAGTGGGGCAACAGGCTGAAGAGGAGAGAAGAATAGATAACTCAAGAACTTTAGGAGTGAGATCTTATCCCAACTATAATGAGAAGAGTTTTAAGCACAGAAATGACATAATCAGACTAGTTTTACTTTTTGGAAGCAGAATCTATGTCTTTTGAATCATCAATTTTTAATACCCACTTCCAGCACAATGCATTACATAGCAGGTTCACGGAGAATATTTCTTGAATGAAAGACTGACTCATTTGGTTTATCATTTTTCATCAATTAACCCCACTTCCAGATTTTATTTATCCATCTGTAATGCCTGGTCTCTGTAAAGGCAATAGCTTAATTAGAGTTGCAGCAAGAGGGGGTAAAACAAAGATGTTGAAACAAATTAAAGTACAGACTGGTGGCTAATTCCATTATTCTTTGGCGCATAGTGGGATTCTACGATGTCATAACTGCTTTTCTGACAACACAAGGGAAAAGCAATCACAAGTGATTTCCTTCTGCCTTATACATCTGAATATTTCTGCCATGATCATCATTAAACTAGTGGCTAAACTATTGGAGCACTGTTTGTTTGTCTTCTTTTATTTGGTTTTGATTTTTGTGCATGTGTGCTTAGCTAAAAAGTTGAAAAAGCCATTTACCATTTAACTATATGAAATAAGTTTTACATTCTATTTACTCTGAACCTACTCTCCAGTAGAATCTCCAAATATTAATTGTTACATCAAGATTCTGCTGAGGAGTCCTGACTTTCAAATGAACAGAAGAGTGAAGAGGGTACAAGGGTCAGGAATCACTGAGAGAGTATGTTTGAAAGGCCCAGGCAACAGTTGTAATGTACATGTAAAATACTCTAGGACACGTTTTTAAAACCAATTGGCAACACTGTGATACCCAAGAAGAAAATGAATAATCACTCAAGAGCTCAGGAGACACAGCCAGGTTGAGCTGATTACTTCCCTTCATATTAAATTGATGCTTTTGTCTGAAAGGGGCCACCTTTGGGTCACAAGTCATTGCTTCCAGAAGCAACTTAATCATGCCTGCCAGTATGTATAGAGAAATTAGCAAAACCTAAGAGCAGTGGTCCATTCTCAATTCACACTTGAAGCTTATTTTTGTTTCTAGTGAGTTGCTGGTGTCTGGGAAGAATGGAGAATTGCCATTCCTGGTGCCCTGTTTAATTAAAGTCCTCTTTTAAAAATCCCTTGTTGCCAGAGAATAGCTACAACTTTAGCAGAGTTAGCACTAATTCTTTCAGCATGGCCCTGTGCCAGGGAGTGTCAATCTTGACCCCTTGGAGGATGATTAGCGGAGAGGGGGTAGTTAAACCTTTGTGCCTATTCAGTTTCAGGCTTCTAGTGGAATTGGCAAATACTATAGTGACCATTATTTAAGGAGTAACTGTCTACAAAGAACTGGACTAAGACCATCAAGTCCTTTCACATAAGGCACCAAACACCAATAGTGGCTTCCTATCACTTCTGACAGCTCAGATCTCAACCAGTGCTCCAAAGGGGAGAGAATATTACACTAAAAATCTTCTTCAGTTATCCACATTTTTCAATTTCCCTTCATATTACAGTTCTATTAGTAATAATAAAAACAACAAAATTCAAACAATGCTCTATTCCTGAACCATTTGTGTAACAGAACATTAATGAATAGATATCAATAATTTAATATATACATGGAGTATAAGTTGCTAAATGAATTCACCATTTGAATAACATTGAGCAATAGGGAGCATGGAAACATAAAATGTTAAGAGAGATGGAGGGAAGATAGAGGGGCACTTGTTTCTTGGTGGGTGCAGAATATTTGCAAATTTTCGAAATTTAGAAATTAAAAAAGAGAGACAAAAAATCTTAAATGACCCAAACCCCAAATTTCATATTTAAATCGAATTTTCTTAGTGCTTATTTTCTACCTGTTTGAAATAATATTTAGTAATTCTGAAGTTCCTTGAGATATCAAATATCCTTCATGGTGGAAAATGACTCTAATGTATCTTTTACTAAATTACAATGGAAATCATCCCTTTACATACTCTAAGTCTTGATTAAATAACTTAGAATAAATTAAATAAACTATATAAAAAGATCATTTAAAAGTTCCAGTTATTTATCTTTGGTTAAAATTCAGTCTTTTAAATATATTCCTTTATACTTTTGGAATTTTGTGCATTACTTCAAAATATATGAGCAATTCATATAATGACTGATAATGTTTTTTAAAAAAAGCAAAAGTCTCAGGGGGATCTCACTGTCTGCTGCAGTAAGCAGTGCCTCAAATGAGGTGCTTTTGGGGGCTCTAGAGACATCTAGACACTATAGGCAGGGCAGGCAACCCCAGGAATTCCATACCCCATCAGTGGGCCTTACCTTGGAGTATGTGATAACTTATCTCCCCCAATGTATTAGAGTTAGACTCATTTATAATTTTCCTACACATGGTTCTTCTATCCCATTTATTTAAATCTATAATAAGTACTAATCCCATTAAATATATGTCCCAGAGACTTAAATCTTCTGGCTATTCATATGCCAGATGAGCCTTGAATCTCAACAGAGTTGCAGCCAATACCTATTCTCCAGTTCATCACTGAGTTCACTCAGGACAATTAACGAAAGGATGATGATGGACAACGCCCAACCCAAGAAGCAGAGAGTGTCTTCAGCTGCAAGCAAGACAATTCCATTCACCTGTCCCATGGGATCTAAGCCCCCTCTCAATCAGAATCAGAGTTTGTGCATCACCATCCCCAAATCCTCAAGATAGAGGAACAAAAAAGCATAAGGGCAGAATGCAACTATGGACTTATTATTATCCTAGTAATGGAAGAACTTGCAATATTGATATAAAGGCAGTGGATTCCAGAGGTTCTCAGGGGAGGGAGAGGGAAGAAAATGTGTAACATGGGGAATTTTTGAGACATTGGAATCATTATGCATGATATTACAATGACGGATACCAGCATTATACATTTTGTCAAAACCTATAAAATTGTGTGGGGCAAAGGGTAAAACATAATGTAAACTATAGACCATGGTTAGTAGCAATGTTTCAATAAGTGTTCATCAATTGTAACAAATGTGCCACACTAATGAAAGATGTTAATGGGGGAAAGTGTGGGAAGGGGAAGGGTGGGGTATATGGGAATCCCTTATATTTTCAATGTAACATTTACATAATCTAAAGCTCCTTTAAATATAAAAAAATTTTAAAAAAAGCAAAAGTGAGGAGACCAAGTATTAGTTAAGTAAAGAGGTCATATATTTAGTTATTGACATCCAGGACTAGAACCCAGTTCTCTTCATTTCATTCAACAAATAATTATTACTCACCAATAATTGTGCAGGCACTGTTCTTGATCTTGGGGAAAAAACATACACCACTGAACAAACCACACAAAACTTCTTGCAATCATGGAAGCAATAGAGACTACTACTACAGTATTCTTTCGGCTGTTCAAAAATTTTTTGCCTTTGTATACACGATAAGTCCTCAGACATCGTTAGTAAAGACCACAACTCTAAATAACAGGAACTTTTGGGATCAATTCTCATAATCACATACGTATAAGAACCCTTGGCCCGGTTAAAGAGGTAATGAAACTGGTGACTCTTTATACATAAGAGAAAGGATAGAAGGCACTGTCACTTGTGTGTAAAGTTTTGGACTGCTAAGTAATACAGATTTAAATTCAAAATGACAGCTGCACTGACTTGAAACGTAATGGTTACTGAAGTGAACCTTTATTCCTTTTAGCGCTGTGGTTAACTATTCAATGGCTCAAGTATTACTTTCAGGTGTGAATATTGTGACAACTATTGGTCCATGTTATATGTGGCAATCACTGTTTTCCTGGTCAGTTCTGTCACAGGAGAGGGCATTGTCCTATTGGGAAAACTTATACTAGTGATAATCCCAACTAGGTTTTTATCAAATCAATATTCCCTGATTTCATGCTCGACCTTGTTCAATTTTCAAGCATAGTGAGCATTTCATAAGACAATTTGAAAGTATTCACCACTGCTATTTAAAAGAAAGCAACAGCAATTCTCAAATCATTTTGAAACATTACAACTAACGTCTTTTTTTCCTGAAGAGCCAACATTCACTGGGTATATCACGGAAAAAAAAGAGAAGCACTCATGTTGCACGTGGGTGATTCCAAAAGGCAGTTGTTGGGGCACAAATATAGGACTTCATATTATTGCCTGACTTCTTTACTTTTTCCAGAATATATCTATGTTATTTAGATATAGGCTTAAGGGAAGAAAATCACATTTTAAGAAAACGTTTGCCCCAAATTCTATTTGTTCCTCAATGTCTACTCACCAACATATACTGCTACCACCAAAATAAATAAGTAAGCATACAGGCAAATAAATAAATCTACTTATTTTCCAAAGTTAAACAGAACTATAGGTGCAGGTGAAGAGATAAATAAGCAGTTCTCTTATGGAAGTACCACCCCACAGCACACGGAAAGGGTGGGCATGGGCTCCAGCAGAGAACTTCAATTGCACACATATGTGGCATTAGAAAATCAGGCTACATAAATAGAAAAGATTACTGTGTGGCCTGTACTAAGGGAACTAGTATTTTGTACCAAAAATGTGTGGCTGGATACATAGCCAAAATACTAAAGTAAAATTGCTATAGAAAGAAGAAAAAAGTGAAAACACTGTGAAAAGTATATATTCTTCTCTTTCATACTTCAAATTCAAGCTCAGCATCTTCAAGGCAGGATTTAGAATATAAACTGCATTAAGAAGGTCTAGCCTCAGCCCAGAACATTATTTCCTGTAATGTATCACTGTGTTTTTGGATTTTCCATCTGTGTAGAAACTTAACTTGCCTATGTTCCAAAATGAATTTCATGCTCAACTTGTTTTTCTTAATTAAATTTCCTTTAACAATTCCTAATATGTGTATTATTAAAACTCATTAGTCCCATTCACACTTTCCTGTCACTTTTTGGCTACACATTCATATATTGAAGTGCTCCATTGCTATATATAGGGAGAAAATTAAATAATAAATATGGAGACTTGAGCGTTTTATGAGTGTCAGGATGAGAGAGTGCCTGCAAGGCCCATAAGGTTTCACACAAAAGAGGCATTACTGCTAAAGATAACATGCTGACACATCTCTGATCTATAAAGTCTGCAGTAATGGCAGCAGTAAAGCGTTTTGCCATTGACTAGAATTTCTCTTACATGCAACGAAATAGGCACAGAAGAGATTATATTGACTGTCATAAAAAGAATTCATATAAAAATCCCCAAAAGTTTAATGTCTAATAATTTCAAATGCCTGGAGTGATTTACTAGTTTTCTCTGACTTCAGTTAAGCTTAGAGTTGGCTTAGAGTTTGAAGTCTTTCTTCTCCAAACAGGTTTGCTAACAAAAGGGTGGGTGAGCGGGGGTGGGTGGGGGGTGGAAGTGGAGCGGACTCATGGAACCAGTGATAATTCACATCCTTTTATAAAAACATAGTAATATTTGACATTGTCAATGCAATCTTATTAGTAACAAAACAAACATAGCCAAACCTGTGAGTGTTCAGGAATCATTCTTAAAAACAGTTGAGAATGCTACTATCCCACAAGATTAAGAAGTTAACTATGTTTGCTCAAACTTTATCTTTCAAAAGGTATTAAAAAGTATACCCTAGATTCATCAAGAGTGATTATTATTTTAAATATTTAGTTGTTTGTAGCTTTGCAAATTTAAGATATAAAAATTGAAATTTCAAAGTCACTGCAAGTTTTCTTTTCTTTAACTTTATTTATTTATTTATTTATTTTGCATTTCTTAATAAAGCAAAAGCGATGGAAGATTTATACTTTGGGATGCCATGTGTTAAATTTCAACAAATCATTTTTTTTTTTTAAATATTGCCCTTTTCTTTTTGCTTTCAATTAAATGTGTGTAGTAATTTTCTTTTAAAAAAATATATCGGTTAATGTAGAATAACATTTAAGTCTAGTTAAGCATCTCAATATCAGAGAAAGAAGCTTTTAAATGTGTTTGCCTTCCCTGAATGTTAGGCCAGTTAGAACACATGGGAAGCTTTCGAGGGACAGGTGCAGCTGTCAAGCAAAGCTCCAGTGAATATAACATCAGTTTTTCCACATGATAAGCTTTGAGGAATCCAAAGATATTTCTTGTCACTTCCATTAGGAAATATGCTTCCAATTTTCTGAGCTAATTGAGGAATTCCATTTCTTATCTCCAAACTAACACATTTTGTGTTACTCTGAGGCAAAATGAGAACTGCTGACCAAGGCTACCATATTCTTTTTAATAATCATGACCAAAAGCAGGTATTTAGATAAGAAAGAGCAAAATGCAATTAATTTTCCAAGGGAACTCTTCATTTTTTCAGAAATTCATACAATCATCCACTCTATTAGTGGAGCACGTTCATTTAACTCAATACCTTGCTCTTCATTTACTGACTGTGACGTTAAAAACTTGTCATGTATCAGTCTGTTTATATTTATTTGCATCTGTATTGGCCTTTCAAAGTGGATCTACTACCTACAAAATTAATCCAGGGTTTGTGTAGGAACTGCCTGAAGAAACAAAGAAGTCCTCCCCTCTCCAAAGTAGATGATACTAAAGAGTAGGCCAGATTTCCCCTTTTCTTTTGCACTGCCAAAAGAGAATGTAATAAATAAATAAAAAGTATCAATTATTCTGGACAGAGAAATAATTTTTTGTTCAACCACTACAAAGGTACTTCAGCTAAGACTTCTGCTTTAGCACTATGACACATGCCAGGATCACCAGTTCAATAGGTATAAAATATGGGAATTAATCTTTTAAAAAGCTCCTTTTTCATATTTTAAAGTCTTTACTACCTTTCAAGCAATAGTCAATTATCAAT
This sequence comes from Tolypeutes matacus, assembly GCA_026826555.1. Classification (NCBI taxonomy): domain Eukaryota; kingdom Metazoa; phylum Chordata; class Mammalia; order Cingulata; family Chlamyphoridae; genus Tolypeutes; species Tolypeutes matacus. Next base: position 56,695,437 of record JAKSZT010053887.1, read on the forward strand.
GGTCATATTCTCCACTTTCCTAAAAAGGGGAATCTCAACCCACCTACCATTCACTTTCAATATTTATTGGTTATAGTCATTAAATATGTTACTTGCTAGCTGCCTTTTCAAAAATGAAAACTTTGAAAAAAAAATATGTTAAATATTACTGGACTGTGTGGCCAGTGGCTAGAATGTACCAATACACATAACATCCATTCTTCTAGTTCCAGACTGCACATGAGGCACGTGACTTGGACTAGCAAGAACTAAAGGCAAAGCTAGCCTCCCAGATAGCTTCTTAAAGACTAACAATTGGCCTTAGAGAAACTATTCCTTGTTCTTTCTATAATCTTTTGAAAAGCTTGCATTAAGTCTGAAGAAGCAGAAATATCTAACTTTTCCACTTCCATATTCTTGGGTGACAAAAGTTGTATATTTTGTTGTTTCATCTTCAAAATATATAGGAATGGCATGTGCTTGCTTCAGAATCAGATTTAAGAAACACACACAGGAAAATCCAGGGAAAAGTTTGGCAGGGTTCCTCCTTTCATAACCAGAATGTCTGATGTATCTGGAATTCTTGAATAAGTATTGGAAGGATGAGTGTGCTTCAGATGACATTGAGGAGTTGCCTTCTGATGAGTTCACACATAATGGAGACACTTCAGTGCTAAAACCATAAAGGTAGAAATTTCTCAATCTGTAAACAAAAATCCTTAAACATATATATTAGATGCTTCTCTTTAAAAGATTAAAATGTACAAAATTCAGTATTTTCTATTTTAAAAATTATCTATCTCTACTTTATTCCATTGCATTTGAATGTCTGAAGATTTAAAATTTTAACGAATGGCTTTAAATAGAAAAATCCAACTAAATTGATGATACTGAGGTATCAGAAGGAAAAGGGCGGGAGGGGGGGCTTTCATTAACCTATTTAACACAGGACTGAGACATCTATATTCATCTCTTAAATAAATCAGTTATTTACATGTAATTGTTCTGAACTCATGTAGACTCCAAAAATTGATTCAAAATAATATGTTTTTCTGGATTGCAAAGCAACTTTCAGTTTTCTAAGTTAATTAATATACACTCATTTGAGTGATTAAGTTTAATTATATCTGCTGGAATTGATTTTGTCTGCAAATAAAGATGAGCTTTTCTTAAGAGCTACAAAATAATAATAATAAAGGAAAACAATTTTCCTGAATTCAGATGTAAGAAAATGTCTGGGAATGCGCGCTCACAGCTCGGTCAGAAAGAAAAGCCAGTAAGTGGCAAGGCAGGCAGGGAAGGGATGCCTCAGAAATGCAGCCAGCTGCTTGGTGCACTCGCCAGCCAGCCGGGGCCCTCGGCAAAAAGGCAGCAACGCCGTCTTGGACTAGTCCAACTCGAAGAAAGTTACCTCCGTATTATGGAAAGTCATGCAAGTGAATTACAAGACAACATGTGCGGCCAGTCACCCGCTTCTACTCTCTCTATCCCATGCAGTGACCCTGTAACCCTTTAGTGTTCAAATGAAAGAGGAGGCGGAAGGGGGCAGGGAGACGGAGAGGGCGGGAGAAGGAGAGACAGTATGAAAGCGGCCAATTCCCCCAGCAAAATTCCCTTAGAAGCCTAGACAGTCACCGAAACCGCGGCCGAAGCTGCAGCATTTTCTACTTGGGCTCTCCCGCTCCACACGCAGCTCCTCCAAGGCACCGCTGCCTCTTCTTGAAGTATCACTAGGAGAAGCCACTGGATCCTGGAGGGAGCTCCCATCTGAGAGATTTTCAAGGCAAAGTTGAGAGCTTGGAGGGCTGTTTGGTTTCTCCACCCACGCCACAAAACACGGTTTTTAACCTGGAACTGGGTAGCTCCCTAGCTATGCACCCGGAGAAGCGCGAGGTGTTTTCGCATCCCCATTTCGCTCTTCATCTCAGAGGCATCGCGATCGCATCACCTTCCGCGCAGTGACACAAACTCAGGCAAGCCCCCTCCCAAAGAAAAGAGCCACAAACTTACCTTCAGTAAGATAAATCCATGGAGGGAGCCCCCTCATCCTCCTCCAGTCCCTTCCAGTAATTCAAGGAGACAGTTTTTACAACACTTCGCCGTCAAATTCAAGCTGAAATCGTCCAAGTATTTTCCAGTTTCTAGACGCTTTTTTTTTGGAATCTTGAGGACCCGGTAATTCTTGTTTCAGGATTCAGGATGCTTCCTTCTCCCACCCCCACCCCCCTCACTTTAAGCACCCGCAAACCCAGTTTTGCAACATCACCACCACCACCCCCTTTTATTCACCCACGGACACTTCCAAAACGTGTCGATTGATCCTTTTTCCTTTCCAGATGCAACCGCGATCCAGAATCCTCGGGACCCAAAGCCACCTCCATGTAAATCCGACCATCAAGCAAGAAATACAAATGCTCAAACAACGTTACTTCTTTCAGCTGCAATCTAATAATCTTACTGATCCAATAGATTTATCTCGATTGGAAATTGACCTCAAATATGAATTTCTGGTGCTGATGTCCAGTGGAGCGATTTCTTAGCCTTGTTCGGGTAACCGAAAGAACTGTGGTGTCTTTCTTTTCTTTCTCCTTTCCTTCCAGCCTTTCTTCTTCTTCTTTTTTTAATAATCTTTTTGGATTCGGGGGCACTACTCGCAAAAAATGCCGAGGACCCTGGTTTTCCCCTAATACAGGTTTCTACTCCACATCCGTGCAGGATGAAAAATGGTACAAAGATACCCCTAGTGGCTGGAGACGATATTGCAGGGATCTCACTTTTTTTATCATCCCCTCTCACTTTTTTTTCCCTCCCCCTGTAGATAACTGGCTACTGTAGTAGTTAAAAGGGAAGAAGGTTGAACCGAGATTAACATGAATAGTATATGACTACTTGAATAAATCGTCTGATCTTTCTCCTTTGTTTTAATTTTGAGGACAGAATCTTCTGCTTCAGTCTTACTAGTATTCCATCTTTTTTTTCAGAATTTTCCCCAATGGCATTTAATAGCTAAAATGCCAATTTGGGGACAGCTCAGTTATTCAAAGCAAATGTATTTATTTCCTGAATAGCCATAGAGATCAAAAGAAGCCTCAGTCTTCCTGAGTGATGCTGCTTTTTTAAAAACCTTAACATTTTGCTTCCTTTATTAAACATATATATTAAACCCTCTCTTCTTATTTTAAATTGAAGATGCTCACTCAGCAAAACAGACATGGTATGTGAGCTTGTGGTCAAAGGGCAAGATCTAAGGGGTATTAGGTAGGTCTCAATGCTGTTTACCTGAATCCTTGTCAATTCAGTGACCTCACCATTACCTCAGTGTTTCTGACAGGTTTCAGAATGAAAGAGTCAACACAATGAATTTTAGGAGTCTGTTGTGTTAAACAATATTTCTCAAAATTTAATGTGTATCCCAATCATTGAGGAATATATATTAGTGTTTTTTTATTAAAGACATTGTAGGTTTACAGAAAAATCGTGCATAAAATACAGAGTTCTCATATAACACCCTGTTATATTAGTGTGGTATATTAGTTATAATTGATAGAATAATATTTTTATAACAGTATTATTAACTATAGTTCACCATTTACAATAGGGTTTACTGTGCAGTTCTATGATTTTTTAAATGTTTTATTCTAGTAACATATATACAACCTAAAATTTCTCCTCTTAACCACATTCAAATATACAATTCAGGGCTGTTAATTACATTCACAATGTTGTGCTACCATCACCATCATCCATTACCAAAACTTTATGATCAACTCACATAAAACTCTGTATTCTTTAAGTATTAATTCTCCATTTCCTATCCTAACCCTGAGGAATATTTTTAAATGCACATTCTGATTCTGTAGGTGCAGGGAGGCACTGAGTTTCTGCATTTCTAATAAGACCCCAGAGCACACTTTGATTAAAAGGGTCCAGGAAACTAGAGAAGTTGGGTTCACTTTCATGTTGGTAGGTATGGTAAGCGCAAGGAATCCAAGATTTTCTTTCTTAACTGAAAAATAATTGAGTATTTTTAGGGTAAGAGCTGTTATCCATAACCACCAATTTTATATTTATTGGCTCCCTGATTTTGAGCAGTTACTTTTGGGTCCATGACAATTTATCTATTAAAATAAAGGTATAAACTACAGATAGACAAATGTACATGTTCCTGAATGGGAAGACACAATATTATAAATTAATCTATAAAATTAATGTAATTATAATTACAATCCCACTACAGTTCTTCATGGAACTTGAAAAGTTAACTTTAAAATGTGTTTGTAAGAGCAAAGGGTCAAAAATAGTCAAGATAATTTTGAAAAGCAAGATGAGGAAAATTTCCTTATTAACTGTTAAGGCTTACTACAAAATTATAATAAATTGCAGCAGGGTAACTTTGGTTCAGGAATAGAAAATAGTGCAATGGAATGGAATAGAGAGCTGAGAAATCTGTCATGCATTTATGCACACTTGATAAATAACAGGTGGTATTAAACAGCAGTGAGGAAAGATAAATAATTTACACAATAGATTACCCATATGGAAAAAAAACACAAAAAAACAATACATCCCAGCTTCACATCACACCTAAAATGTATTTAAGGTAGCTTAAAGACCTAATGATTCAAGAGCAAAACTTTAAAACTTTTAGAGGGGAAGTAGCTTCATGATTTTCAGTGGGTGGGAAGAGAAAGGTTTATTAAACAAGATGCAAAAAGCAAAGTCCACAATGGGAAAAAATGTTAAATTTTATATATTAAATTTTTAAAAAGATATGTACATTTAAAAAGTCAAATTAAAGGCTGAGAGAAGATATTTGCAATGAATAGAGCTGAAGAAGTTTTAGTATCGAAAATACATAAAGATTTCTAATAAATCTATTGAAAAGAACAAAAATATGACAGAAAAAATGGGCAAAGAAAAGGAAATCAATTTTTAAGAAGAGTACTCTCAATATCCAGTAAACAACTGAAAAAATTACTCCATCTCCTTAGTTATTAGAGAAATGAAAGTTAAAATGACAAGGTATCATTTTGCAGTCATCAAACTGACAAAAATTTTAAAGTCCAGCAATACCAAATATCGATGTGTATGTGGATAAATCATGAAGAGTATACCACAGTTCAACAACTTTAGAGAGCAGTTTAGCAAAGTTGAAGATACTAAGATCCTAAAATCCAGTCTTTCCACTCCTTGGGAAATTTTCACACATGGATCAAAGACACATGAACATAAAATGCCCACTGCAGAATTACTTAAAAAAGGGAAATAATTTAAAAATTTTGGGGTAAATAAGTTGACAAGTAATTAATAAACTGTTCACATATTGTAATATTAGAAACAGTAAGGAGAAAAATGAATGCACCAGAGCTACATGAGTGAGCATGGATGAATCTCAAAACCATAATGCAGAATCACAACAATAACAAAAGCAAGTTGCAGAAAGATGCCTGTGGGAAGATATCTTTTATATTTAAAGATTAAAAACATGTAGAATAATTTTATCTATTTTTCCTAGGATATGCATATATAGAAAAATTATTTAAACACGTATGGTAATAATCAACATTATATTCAGGGTAGAGGTTACTTCTGGGATGGATGGAAGTTAATGAAATTATAAAGGAATCACAAGGAGCTTCAATGGCATCTGCATTGCTTTATTTCTCAAACTGAATCATGGCTTCACAAGTGTTTATAATATTACATCTAAATTATTTGCATGCCTGAAATAGTTCATTAAAATTAAAGGTAAAATAGATGATCTCTATGAACCCTTATGAGTATTATAAAAAATTCTAATTAGAATAAATATAGGTAGAAATGAAAAAAAATAGTATGGGAGTTCAGAATTTCATAATGTGCTTCCTAAATAAAGCTTGTGTTGTTACTTTTTTATATTATAAGAATTGGAAATGGATTGGTACCTACTTATTTTTATGATGCATTTGAGAATTTCCAGCTAGCAAGTAAAAAAATATCAACTAAATGAGAAAACATGGTTGAAATAGAAAAAAAAAAAAAAAGTAACCCCTAACTAGCTACTTCACTTAGTTTTCTTTGATCCCACAAATAGTCACAAAACCTCTGAAATAGTAAAATAGGCAATCAGTTGATCATGTTCAGTTCTTACTAGTTAACTGGAAATTACCAGAACCAGAATAGCCCTAAGTCAAACTACAACACCAAAGAAAATTCTTCCAGAATATTTAAAATATTGAAATAGGGAGATTTTTAATATGAAATAAGAGAACTGTAAACCTCACTTAAAATTCACTAAACAATATTTTTCATAAACAATATAAAATAAGGGAAGATACCAAATATTAGGAAAGAATTTTTTAAAAGCCCAATCTAAGAATTGCTATCTTAGCAGTTAATATCACTCTACTCATGTTGAACTCAAGAAAAATGCCTGGAAAATCATCAACCAATTTTCTACTGTTCAGAACATAGTTCCTAGGAAATAACCAAGGCAGTGACAAGACCATTTAATTTCATTTAATGAGAATAGACATGAGTGAATAAGTAGATATAATATTTCTGAAATTTGGAAAAGGTGACAAATTCTTTCAGCAACCACTTACTGATTACCACTTGCATACTGGACACAGTCTAAAACATATCCTAAAGAAGTTGAATTTAAAACAAACAACTACAAACTCTTGGTGTGCTATTGATGATTCATTTGTTGATTATTTATGATTAATAATTAATTAATACCTCAGCCATTGAACTAATACTATACTGGACAAGTATTAGATGTTAATGATGAAGATTCATTTTCATTATGATTAAGTGCAGACTGGTTTGATGTGTCAAGTTTGTTAATGAAGGATGAGGAGGAAGAGGAGAAGGAGAAATAAAAGAAAGTGGCAGGGCAGAGGAAAGAGGAGGAGAAAGTTAAGGATAACATAAGATCAAACTCTTCTCTTGATTATTTATTTTACAGAAGGTATGGAAATTCACTTTATCTTTCTACAAATGATTGGTGAATGAATGAAATAATACATTAAACAATAAAACTAGTTGGTTTATGAAGAAAACTTAAATTTTTTCCCCTAATTTGATGAGTTTGCTAAACTCCCTTCAGAGCATGAAATTAATAGAGGAGGGAAGGGGAAAATTACTATTATTAATAATAATAAGAAGAAATTAAGGACCAAGACTGGAACCTGAGTGCTATAGGGCATTCCAATTGAACTGTGTCATTCTATTTTCAGCTCTGGTTAAACCCATGATAGGATTACACATTCTATTTTGGTTTCTGTATTTTAAAATCTGCTTCATTGATTAGTATCAAATAGGTCATATGAAAAAATGCCAAATGTTCTACTAAAATATAGATGAGTTTGCATTTATGGTTGCTTTTAATACAAGAAGGAGTTATTATGAAAAAAGGGTTTTGGTTGCTTTTTTAATATAAATTATGTAAACGTACATCTTTTATGACCAGTTCAAATCAATTAAGTTCTTAGTTGCAAACATTTTGGAATATTGTCAAAGACTGGCATTTTATGTGTGAAAAAAGAAATAACATAAAATACTATAAAACAGATTTCTAAATAAGTTTGGAGGGAAAAATCCTCTACTATCTTCAGAACTCTACTGATGTAACTTCATGTTAAATACTTAAGACTTGAATCTAAATAAATGGCCACTGGGAAATATGAAAGGCATAAAAATAAAAAGTATTGTAACATTACAAAGCCTAACTACTGCAAAGGTGACTGTTCAAGAAGAGATTCTTTCTACAGGGAAGAATCTGTTCTCACAATTCTGCTTAATTATAAAAGACTACTTAAAACACTTGACTGATCCTGAATATTTCATGTATGTATTGGGAGAACACACCTGCTTGGATGTTATATTTACCAGGTTCATCTTTCTATTCCATAGATTTGACTGGTAATGGAAGACAAGAAAGTAATGATAAAGATTAGACATTTTAGGGTGTAATCATCACGTAGAGAAATTGATGCTTCTTCATCAAGTTTGGTTTGAGATTCTGAAACATATTGTCAAAGGGCCTCCTTAGGGGCTTAAGCCAGAAATATATCCAGATTTTCAAAACAACCTTAAAACATTTTGACCTGTTAAATAACTTCCAAATATTGATACCACTGTGTTATAATAAGTAGCTGGTCAGTTTCTTTTTTGGAAGAGCTCTTTTTTTTTTCCACATTTACTAATTATATTTATATTTAATTAATACAAAGATTATTTACTTAATAAACATAAATTTTCATTTCAAAGATCTTATCTGGTAATAGCTTGATACATTATTGTTTGGCAAGATATTTTTGGTTATGTTAATGTAGGTTTTTATGTAATATTTAAACCATTGAATAGTATTTATACTGACCCCATAACTGCTTCAGAAGCAGGCTCTCTTGATATTTTAGCTGCTTTTGACTCCATTATACCATGAGTGATTTTAATTCATTGCAGCATTGTCTAGAATATGTTAAATTACATAAGATGACCTTTAGTACTGAAAAAATACAATCAGAAAACCATCATATTAAACATGATTCATCAAAATTTATTTTTGAGTATTAGTTTATTTGAATCTATGTTTCTAGTATTAGCAAAATTCACTATAAACTTTGACCTAGGTTATGAGAGTGTTCATGAAAATTAATGTTCTGAAGTTCAAGCTGGGAAAGGAAATTTTTGTTACAACCCAGTGGCATTCCCATCCCACTGACTTCACAGACATGGGTTGGGTATTCTTCCTTCTCTGGAAAGGATTTTATGCTAATTATACAATTAAAAATAAATATTAGCTTAAATTTTTGTTATTGCTCAATTAGTGTTTTAAAATATTTAGTTCCAGAATTCCCTAAAACATCAATTAAAGTTAACCATAAATTGACATTTCATAAAGGAATGGATCTTTCTCTCTCTCTTTCAACATAATTCTGCTACTTTATTTTAAATTATTTACATCAAACCTGGGAATTATGCCACACATATTTTAGAAATATGGACTTTCCTAAAATCACTTGCATTTGGTTTCAGAGTTTGTTTTTTTAATTGTACACAAAAAAATTATGACCTGAAAACAATACCTTAAATAGAATTATAAAGCCATATTACACCTAATGAATAAGTTGTTTAACATTCCAACCATCCACTCTGTAATTAGTGCTATTCAGCCTATGCATTGTTGCCTTTTCTCTAAAAATTTTCTTAACCTTCCCTAGAGATAATCAAGCTAATAAATGGTGTTTTGTTATTTAAAAAAAACTTTAAATTTTGGCCCTTTAATTCTAAATCCTACTAGATTGGAGGGAGACAGAACAGTAATTTCAGAACAGTAGTTACTTAAGTAGATTAAGTAGAGAAGGTAATGTCAAAAAAGTTCATATCAAGATTTGTTATAAGTCACAATGTTGACAGATTACCAGGGTAGATAGTATGGGTGTTAACAGAAAGTATGATGGGCAGAGTATAATTCTGGGCTTATTTATGCGAAGTACATTAAACCAATTTGTAAGTCACATTCTCATCATCCATAAGATGGACGAAGATATAGAGAACATCTCATAGCTGAAATTGATCTCCCTGGGGCTCAATCTATCATTAAAATAAGTAGAGGGCATTTGAACTAGAGTCCAAAGAGTTGCAGTTTTATGTAGTCCATACATAGATTCTGAAGATCTAATCCAACCTTTACCTTGTACTAAATAGAGGAAGCCCAAGTAGGGAAATGACTTAATTAAGGTCACACTGCAGGTTAGTGCATTGTTAATGAGAAGGCATTGCACCATGCCACTTCTGACTTGTTGTTTTGTATTTTTGGCTGTTGGTGTTAAAGTTTCATTGTTCTTAAATATTTGACTACAGCCAATTTTTTAGAACTGAAATTAAAGAAACCAAGAAAGTACAAACTTAAGTATGCTTAATGTGATAAGCATAAAATGGCCCCCCAAAGATATCTGAGTTCTAATTCCTTGAACCTGTGAATATGTTACTTTACATAGAAAAAAAAATTGCGGTTGTGATTAAGGATCTTAAGAGGGGAAGAATATTTTGGATAATATCGGTGGACTTAATGTATTCAGAAGGATCCTTACAAATAGGAGGCAGGACAATTAGGGTCAGAATAAAAGATGTGACAACAGAAGCAGGGGTCAGTGAGAGAGGGAGCAAATGAGAGAGAGGGAGGGAGAAGCAGAAGGAGAGGAAAAGAGGAGAGAAATATTTGAAGTTGCTACAATGCTGGCTTTGAAGATGGAGGAAGGGGTCTCAAGCAAGGGAAAGCAGGCAAACTCTAGATGCCAGAAAAAGTGAGGAAATGAAACTTGTCCTACAGCCTCCAGGAGGAAAACCCTGCTGACCCATTTCAGACATCTGACTTCCTGAACTGTAAGATAATACTTTGTGTTATTTGATGCCCCAACTTTGTGATAGTTTGTTGTAGCAGTAATAGGAAATTAACATACCTAATTAAAAACCTCAAAAGGCTTTCTTCTATTCTGGGAATAATCAGTGCTGCCTAATGGAAACATAATGTGAGCTACATATATAATTTTACATTTTCTAGTAACTACATGACAAAAGGAAGAAGACTTAGGTGAAATAATTTCAATAATTTATTTTATTTAACTCAATATGTCAAAAAATATCATTTCAACTTATAATCAACATTAAAATTAATAATGAAATATTTTACATTTTTGTACTAGGTTTTCAAAATCCAATGTATATTTTACACCTCGAGCATATCTCAGTTTGGACTAATTACCTTTCCAGTGTTCAAAAGCCACATAGGGCTAGCGACTACCATATTGGATAGGGTAGCCTTAGATGATAAGGGACAAACTAAAAAGAAAAATTCATATATTATTCCATAGCTGATTCTAAATGTTATTCTCTTATCTATAATAATCTAGATAAAGAATGAGAGGGGGAACAAAAGAAATCAGGATGGTTACACAGGCAGTTTTCTGATAACTTTGTGTTTGATACATGCATTTAAAAAGGAAGATCAGAAAAGGAACACAAAATCCAAAAGAACATGAAAGAAAAATACTATTGCCTAAGGATACTGAGTTAGCTGAAGTTTGTGAGAAATGCTAAAGATAATAGAAAAAGAAATTTCTTTCATATTTTCAGGGCAAAGAGATAACCAAAGATGGGATAAAGAATAACATTGCTTGAGGCCAATGATATAATGTGAACAAATGACCAAGAGAACAGCAAAACTATTAAACTTCAGCTTCCAATTTCTCCACAGAGAAGAATTATGTTCAAACTGGAAAAAGAATATGATGGTGAAGAAATGGTAAGAAAGTCTGAAAGTGATTTAAATTAGTTTTAAGATTCCAGGTCACAATCAGTTACCTAATCGCACACTAAAATTACTTGAAGATGTGTTCTTGGAACTAATACCAACTATCTTTGAGGAACCATGGAAAAGTGCCATGAAAATTGATAACTGTCCTGGTTGCCAAACAGGATTCTAGAAACTGAAGATTACTAATCTTGAAATTAACCAGAATTCTAGAACCAGTGCTCACATGTGTTCACTAAATGTATGATGTCTTTTTTATTTTTATTTTTCACTCGTTTTTTTTTTACTAAAATTATTGAGTGGCAGATAAAAAATGTCATTTGTATTGTTTGCCTTGATTTCATCCAAGGCTGTTAATCACAATTGCTCACAATTATCTTGGGGACAAAATTGTCAGGTATGTGGGCTGAACCAGAGTGTAGTTGAGTAGATCTTTTGAAAATTGGACAATCATTCTACAGTAGCATCCAATGAATGTTCTTTATGTTTCTTCTCTTTCTTCTCTTTTCCCTTTTTTGAAGATTAAAAATCCTAAAGGAATTTGTTTTGTAACCAGGACTGTCCATTAACCAATTAAGTCTAATGGTGTGTATAATGAGAGTCTTCAGTAGGAGCATACCTTAGATGTGAGCCTTTTAAATAGACTACTCAAAACCATCAACTGTTTTTGGAATTAGTGTTTTCAATGACTTCTTTTCAAACTATTCATTAATAAGGAGTTTAATCTAAATAACTTAAATATTAAAATTTAAAACCAATTCTAATTTATTTTAATCAAAATTTAACTCCTGATTTCTCTTCCTGTCCCCAATTACAACATTAATGTCAAAGTCTACTGATATTTATTCCTTGATATAGCACTAAATACTTCTATTTAATTGATCAACTTTATTTTTGTCATCAAAAGGCATTTTATGGTACTTACTTGAGTTCTAAAGAACTTTAGATTGTAAATAGACTGCATTTAATAAAAACTTCAAAATTAATGTAAAATTTTTTTAAAAAATCATTCTTATATTTGACTGCAAACATTTCAAATTAACTTTTATGATATAATAGCAATATCCTTTAGTCTTTTTTTGACCCTATTCCTGAAACAATTAGACAATCTTGCTCTATCCTCCCACTTCTCAAGTACATTAGGAAGTAGACCAGGAAGCAAATATAACAGACAAAGGGAAAGGGAAAGGGAAAGGGTAAGGGAAGGGGAAAGGGAGAAGGAAAGGGAAAGGAGAAAAGAAAAGATCTCAGTACAGCTTTCTTTCTGCTTTCTCTCTTCCTTGTTTTCACTATAGATATATAATATAAGATATTGAATGCATTTTATTATATTAATATAGTTAATACACATATAATATACATAACATTCCCCCATAATAATAAACATAATATATACATATCCCCATCTGGCTATTGCAAAAACTGACATTTTATCTACTTATTTGCTCTCTGAGAAGATATGAAGGCCAGAATACTTAACAATAATAACAAAATAATTTCAACGCTCATTTGTTGAATTCATTCTCTATACAATATTGTACTCAGTTTTTATGCTTATGTGCGCATTTCAAGTTTTTACAGTTTTTACAGTTCAGAAAACTGAAACCCAGGAACAAGTGACTTACTGCCACTAACAACAGATTAAACTGAGATTGAATCCAAGCCTAAATCCAAGTCTCCTGCACTTCATGTTCACTGTGTTAAAGAATATGGATGCTAAAGGAATGACTCAGCACTCAGGAGCTACTATGAATGGAATGGACAGTTGAATTGTCTTTCCAGGATTCCCACAATAAAAGAAGATATCACCTTTTGGGGAAGGGGTACCCCGAGCACTTCTTGAGTGGCAAGAATAACACCAGGACTTGGGTTAGCATGAGCCACCCTGACTGGCCTAAGACCAGTGCTGTCGACAGCTGTGAAGAACAATATGGGATGAGGGTGTCTTCTGGTAGTGAGCCATCATAATTTCATCCTAGAAAAGCTGAGCTATGTGTTGAGGAGGGCATTGCTGAGCATGCAACTTAGAAGCAGTTAGAGAAAGCCTCCAAATGACTAGTCAGATAAGAGTAACACCCAGGCTGCTCCAGCCAACAATTTGGATTCCCAAGCAAGAGCACTGCCTTCCCTGGTTGTCTGAGAAAGGGCACTAGCTAGAAACCACAAACAAGGCCAGCAAAGAAAAGTGTAGCCAAATGTACAAGGAGAGGGTGATAGGTAGGCCGTGACAGAAGAAAGGCCATCTAATGTTAGAGAAGCAAATTACAGATGACCTAGTAACAAAAATATTTTTAACCAGCAATTGCATGTGACACTTAGAATTCTTGATGTGAACATCTATCAGTTCACACCTACATGGCTGAGACAACCTCCTCACTGGTATCCCCTCTCTTCATCTAACTTTCTTCCAATTCATTTCTCACATGGACACCAAAATAATCTTTTTATCATACAAATCTGATTAAATGACTTCTTTGTTTGATTATTATCAAAATTGTTGATTCTTACCATAGTTGCACAGTAGAATCACTTGGAGGTAAGCTTAAAAATGCCAATGCTTGGAACCTCTTCAAGACCAATTAAATCAAAATCTCTGGAACTAAGGCTAGGTCATCAACTTCTTAAAAACACTCCTGGGGGGGGCGGCTGTGGCTCAATCAGTGGGGCTCCCGTTTACCGTGTGGGAGGCCTGGGGTTCGGTTCCCGGGGCCTCCTGGTGAAGGCGGGCCCGCCCGCACGGCGTGGTTGGCTGACCCAGTGAGCACAAGCAGCAAGGGCGGTATAAATGAATAAATAAATAAAAAATCTTAAAAAAAAAAAAAAAAAAAACACTCCCAGGAAGATTGTGGGAATATGGTGATGGACTAACAGGCAGAGCTGAATGCTCTCACAAAAACAATAGATAAAGAGCCAAAAGCTGTCTGAGGGACCTGCTTTGCAGGTCAGCAGACCAGGACAGTGCTACACAATTCACAGGAGGCTGAGGTACAGAAAGACAAAGAAACTGAAATGAAAAACATGAGTTACCAAGCCCCTGGTGGCCAGGAAGGGTTCCCCTCCCCCATCCCCAAGATATTAAGCTGGGGTAAAACACCTGGCTCACTGAAGCTGACTGAAAGGGGAACAGACATCTTCCTTCCTGTCAGCTGTTTCGAGAAAAAAGGGAAGGGAAGTTGGGATGCAGTGAATTCGGCCAGCAGAGCAAGCTTTCAGTCTCTGATCTGGAGATTAAACACAGGTACACAGGAAAGCCAAGACCTACACACCTTCATGGAAAGGTGAGTTGATTAGTGCCATCTGCTCGCTGGTCTTGAAATTGCATGGATGAAAACTGCACTTTCTGTATCCAACCCCTGGGGGAAAATTTGTGCCCCAATAGTGAGTCCCTGGCCCTATTTTGGAAAATTAATCTGGGAAATTTTAAAGGCTTAAAATAAGTTGAACCAAATATCAAAGAAGAGCTGTGGGGAAAAAAAATCAATAGGCAAAGGAGAAATTATCCATCAGAGTAAATTCACCAACATATTCAGATGCCTAGACAACAGCAAAAAATTACAAACCATACTAGGAAACAGGAAGAGATGGCCCAGCCAAAAGAACAAACCAAATATCCTGAAGAGATACAGTATACAATACAATTAATTAGTGATAATCACACAACTCTCCTAAATCACTTCAAAGAATTTAAGGAAAATATGATTAAAGAAATAAAGGATATTAAGAAGACATTGGGAGAGCATAAAGAACAATTTGAAAGCCTGCGAAGAAAAGTAACAGATCTGATGGGAATGAAAGACACAATGGATGAGATTGAAACTACATTATAGGCACATAAGAGCAGATTTGAATTGCTTGAAGACAGAATTAGTGATTTTGAAGACAGAACATATGAACTGGAAAAAACAGGAGAACAGAAAGGGAAAGAATGGAAAAAATGGAACAGTCTCAGAGAATTGAAGGACAACGTGAAACACACAAACATTTGCATTATTGGTGTCCCAAAAAGAGAATAGAATGGAAAAGGGGCAGAAAGAATATTTGAGGATATGATGACCAAAACCTTCCCAACCCTTATGAATGACATAAATATCAATATCCAAGAAGGATAACATACCCCAAACCGAATAAATCTAAATAGAGCTACCCTGAAATAACTACTATTTAGAATGCCAAATATCAGAGATAAAGAGAGGATTCTGAAAGCAGCAAGAGAAAAGCAAAGCATCACATACAAGGGAAACTTGATAAGATTAAGTGCCAACCTCTCATCAGAAACCATGGAGGATAGAAGAAAGTGGTATGATGTATTTAAGGTACTGAAAGAGAAAAACTACCAGCCAAGAATTCTGTAACCAGCAAAGCTGTCTTTCAAAAATGAGAGTGAGTTCAAGTCTTCACAGACAAACAAAAACTGATAGAATATGTTACCAAAAGTCTGGATTTGCAAGAGATACTAAAGGGGGTGCTGCAGCCTGAAAGGAAAAAGCAAGGACAAGAGATTTGGAAGAGAGTTTAAAAATGAAGATTATTAGGAAGGGTAAACTAAAGGATAAGAAGACAGACAGTAGAACAACATGACAGCAGAGCACCAAAGGACAAAATGGATGAAGTAAGTAATGCCTTTACAATAATAACACTGAATGTTAATGGATTGAGCTCCCCAATCAAATGGCATAGACTCATAGAATGGATAAAAAATATGAGCCATCTATATATTGTCTACAAGAGACCCAGCTCAGACACAAGGACACAACCAGGTTAAAAGTGAAAGGTTGGAAAAGGGTATTCCATACAAATAGTAACCAAAAAAGAGCTGGAGTAGCCCAGATAAATGTAAAATAAAAAACATTATAGTATAGGAAAAATAATTACTCAGTGCAACTGGAAAATTGTTCCTGTGATCAGTATTCTAAATTTTTTTCATACAAAATAAACAGTTGCTTTTAATTGAGGGGGGCTGGAGAAGAGAGATATTTTTGGATACTTCATTTTTCTTTAACCTTTTCTTAATCGTAATCTTTAATTAAAATAATCTACTGGGATCAATAATGTTTTAGCATGACTACTGTTGAACAAGATTTTGAGTTTTTCTGCCTCATAAAATTATGAGTTGACAAATTGTTATCTGCTGTAATTCATTCCAATAAGATGTGAAGAATTCCCAACTGGGAATTTGTTTATCTAGAAAGAATTATGGTCTAAATGGAAATTAAATAACTAAACCAATTATTTACTTCATTCTTAGAGATTATTATGTCCAATAGTTAGAGCTGTAATATAAAAATTAAAATTATGCTATAATTAATTTCTATTATATTTGAATTATTGTTTACATTTATAAATGGTTGTTGCTATGCTATTTTTTGTAATTGATTATATTAAATCTAACCTGACCTCACACTCTCTTTTAAAATTTGTAATTTCTTTCAATCTATTTTTCTCTTTATTTTACAACTTTAAATAAAAGACTTTTTAACAGCTAAAAAAATAGCCATTGTTTATACACTTTGGATAGATCATATGGTATGTGAATATATCTCAATAAAACTGCCTAATAAATAAATAAATGATTGTGCAAGAATAGCCAGAAATAGCAGCTATGTACACGAGGGGAAACAGAGTTTGAGAGATGAAGAATTTTCCTTTTTGTCTGTTTTTTGATTGTTATTATTATTGAAATAATGAAAATGCTTTAATAATGATTGAAGTGATGAATGCACAACTATGTGATTATACCAAATACCATTGATTGTACACTTTGAATGAATTGTATGCTTTATTAATATGTCTCAATAAAATTGATTTGTTTAAAAAACAAAAAACAAGAACATTCCCAGTTGCTTCTTGTGTGCAGCCAAGGTTAAGAACACTGACCCAAAAGTTGTATTTTAGACCCCATAAAATGGTTACAAAGGCCTTTGTACACTGGACCCTGTTTGCATGGTGGGATGTGCACAGAACTTGCTTCCAGGAAAACCTGGGTTCAAATATGGGTTTTTCATTTGCTAGTGACACTCACTTGACTAGATTATTCCCTCTGAGTTTCTCTTTCCTCATCTGCAATATGGGAATGGTCATCATGGAAAGACAGAATACTCTATGTCCCTTACCCTTTAATACTTTTCCTATTTGCCCTGGATAGGGAAGTATCTTTTAACCTAACACACGTCTGAGATTTGCTATTGGGAATGATCAGCAATGATAAGAGGAAGGGCTGATGGTCTTGTAAATGTTTTATCAGAATAACAAAGAAAAAAAAAACAAATATCTAAACCAACTTCTCCAGAGCTTTGTAAGGTACATACTATGAATAACAGATAGATAGTATGCCACTTGCTCACAGACTAAATGAATACCTCAAAGAAACATCCTAGAATATAAGGTTACTATCGCTTTCCAACGAAATATATGATGCTTATTGATATTCATTTTTCTTTTAATAAAACTCATTCTGATACATATTGCAAGCTTTGGAAAAAATTATCAGTGCAGAGATTTTTATCTCACTTCTAGGTAGAGGAATTTGAGCCAAGTGAAATATGACACAAGAGTAAGAGACTGCATTTAAATAACCTGGTCCTTTATACCAGTGGCATATTTTGTATGAGATTCTCATACATATAAACACTTTATGCATAGGTGATATTTTCCTTAATAATATCAAATATTTATAAAATACCTTGTAGTTCACTAAGCACTTTAACATATATAATTTTATTTGACATTTGAAAAAACTCTTTGGGACAGGGAGGGCAGATAATATTGTTACTTTTTTTATGATTGAAGAAATTGCCTCAAGGAAAAACTGACTTCCTATGACCAGAGGGAGATGTGCTAATTGTAGAATTCAGAACTTTGGACTCCCAGTTCTGTGCTCTTTCTAATAATACACAATTCCATATTTCTCAAATTGGCATGGGATACAGAAGGACCTCAGATACCTTAGTCTTGGTAGCTTACAAAATATTTTTGGTAGAGGAAAATTTTCAACAACAAAATCACATGAAATTTTAAGTTAATAATTCAGGTAAAAATAGAACCAATTTGGTAGAAGTGAAGGAGGGAGGGGACCCAGAGTCCTTCCCACCAAAGCCGTCCTTCCCTGCATGCCCAATGGCAGCTGTCTTGAGGAGGCCGTTAGGAGGGGCTGCTGCTGAAAGCTGCATGCGCCTTTAACAGACGAGGAAATCGAAGCATCAGAAATCAAATGATTGGGCCAAACCACCCAGCTATTGATTTCAGATCTCTAAGGTGCTAATCAAATGATCTTTCCCCTACATTATAATGTTTCCAAGATCACGTAGGTGGTAATAGCCTCAGCTTCCACCTCCAAATGAGTGGACCGCTTTTCTGTCTGGCTAGCTCTCTTGCCACACACTGCCTCTCTAAGCATGCTGAGCTGTCTGTGTTTTTTCAAACCCATCATGCACCTTTTTCAAGCATTTGGTCTTTGCACATGATTTTCTGTGACTGGAAAGCTCTCTCTTTGGTTGCCCTCTCCCACAACCAATTCATCTTTCTAACTTTTCTAACTTACTCAGATCCATCAACTCTTACCTTGAAATAGCACTGCCTCTGGGGATCTTTTCAGAGCTCCCAGTCTATCTAATCCTGCCTCCCCTCCAGCTGCATTAAGGGGTGATCATAGTCAAACTATGGTTTTCTTTATCTCTTATCACAGTTGCACATTTACTGATTGCCCCCACTTCTTTGGAAGCTCCTTGGGGGACAGTGTCTTATCTACTTTTTCTACCTTTGTTCCCTAGCACTTAGAACCTATTGATTAGCACAATAAAAAATTTTTGAAAGACAAAATGCAAGAAAGAATGAATACTATTTTTAAGTCATTTCTTATAAAAAGCATAGCTGTGGGACAGTGTGATGTACATTCCACGGAAGTGGGCTTCAGTTGAACATACTGCATATGCTATAATCATACTGCCAGAAAATAGGACAATCATGATCCTCAGCAGCTTCTAAAAATTTCCATTACCATGAGAGAAAAAAACCTTGCCAGATACCAATATTAAACAACCTAATCTTTTATTCATAAATTTGAAAAGAAAACCAGAAACAGCAAGCATTTGAGGAAAACCAAGAGCATTAAAGAGAAAGAGCAAAAAAATAAAATAGTAAAAATAACTATGATGGAGAAATGTATTTAAGGAAACAGAATAAAATATATGTTAAAGAGATTTGAGGGACTATTAATTTAAGAAAACAAAAATAGGCTTTTTTAAAAATATATATCTATAAGAGAACAATGAAGTTTTTATAAAATTTGCATACCAAAATGAAAAAAAAGGTAATAGGCGCCCCTAGTAACTGAATGTACAAGGTTGCAGAAAGATGAAAAGAAAATCTCCCATTTAGGAACTAACACATAATAGATTGTGAAGAAGCATTTACATGGAAATCTTAATTTAATAATGTTATTAAAAATTATGTCTAATAAAACATACTTCCAAATGGTGTATAATGTACTCATAAAACTGATAAGATAAACTGGTACATTATTTGTTTAAAATCGTTTTGGAAAGTAATTTTACCACACTTTTAAGGACCATAACATTTCCATTGTACTTTCGCATTTTTCCCTTCAGGCAAAAGCTCTGAGAAAACAAACACCTTGTGTTAAGAAATAAGTCCTGGAAACTCCAGTTCCTTCTGAAGCTATCTTTATTCCCCTAGTTTGTTTTTTCTTAAAATTATTTTTTGTTTAATAGTTTCGATCATTTATGAAATATGATCATTAATTGTCATTACTTTAATTTAGTGTTGGGGTTTTGATGCTCAATATTAAGAAGGAAAATATTTCCCTTTTCCTGGTTAGTTGTTTGCTGTAGGTAAACCTAGCCAAGTGATTTAATTATGCCTCTGGAAATTTAATCCAAGGAAATAATACTAAGAGAAGGAAAACTATATATGTGAAGATGCTTCTTGCAATATAATTAATAATAGCAAAATTAGGAATAATCAGAATGTACAGAAATAGTGGAATGATTAAGTAAATTCTGGTACATATGCTTTGATGAAACATTATTACATTATGTATCAACACGGGGAAATGTTCAATGATAAATGAAGGAAACCTTACTCAAAATTAAATGTGTTTTGATTTCAATTACATAAAAATGTAAAGCATTTGAATTGGAAGAATTTTGAAGAACATAAAATATTTGTTTTATTTGAATGAGTATGTACTTTTCTCTATCTTAATGAAGCTAGTATAATAGATTTTTAAAAAGTGAAAATCAAAATAATTTTCCATCTTTCCCATCAGTAGCTCAAACTTATTAAGATTATTCCTTAAAGAAAAAAAATGCAATTCTGTTTGATGTCAACAGTAAAATGTATGAGTCATATACTGTATTCGGACATCAAATGGGGATTCTCAAAATTGATGAATGTCTTGTTTAACTTAAAAAAAGTGTAGAGAATTTAATGACTAAAAACATCAGAGGTATGGGCAGGTTTGAGGGAACCAACAAGGAATTTTGAAGCAAACAGGTACTAAACAAAAAAGTCATGGCCATTACTAGGTCGGAAGTATCAATGGAAAACAACCCTGTGAATGCAGGAGTCATGAAAAAGGGAAGTTCTTCTGACAGGAGGTATACTTGCAGAGGGACAAAGACACTGCTGTAACTATACCATTGAGGCAGGGAGGAAACTAGGGATTAATTACCCTGATCCCTTTCCTCCTAATACCATCCTGTCCCCTATCAGGGCCTCCCTTTGTCTGAGCTCTACTAAAGCTAGAGGACAAGGAAGCCTATTTGCAGCACTTTTGTCTGGGACAGACAAAGGCAGAGAATGAATCTGTGGGATCAAACAAAATAAACATCACACCAAATTGTGGCTTTATTAACTTTTCCATTTGCATATTTATTTTGTCATTAACTTCATACTTACTTAAAAATTCCTTACATTTGATTTATTTCACTTTTATAAATATCTTGATATAGATTCTCACCTGTAATTTTTGGTTTTTCTTCTTTTTAAATATCAAGCTCTCATTTCCCCCTAGGCACTGTTTGATTTGTTTTGATATTTGATATAATTCAGTTCAAAATATTTACTTTCATTACAATTTCTCCTGTGACTATTGGTTGTACAGAACAATATGTTTAAATCTCCAATAATATTGGTATTTTTTATATTTTCATAATTGATCTTTAGCTTAATTACAGTCATATGACACAAATGTCAGTCCTTTAACAACTGTTGAGATTTTTTAATGTCCAACATATGGTCAGTACATGCCCCATGTGTGCTTGTAAAGAATATGTATTATGCATTTGAATATCAGTATTCTATACATGACTAAATGGTCAAGTATTGAAATTGGGTTGTGTATTAGTCAGCCAAAGTGGTGCTGATGCAAAGTATCAGAAATCTTTTGACTTTTATAAAGTCTTTATTTGGGGTAAAAGTTTAGTTACAAGGCCCTAAAGAGTCCAACTCAAGGTTCCTTTCTCACCAAAGTCAGTTGCCACGTGTTGAAGTAAGATGGTTGCCACTCTCTGTGAGGGTTCATCCTCCCTATCTCTCAGCTACAGGCTGGCATAGGGCTTGTCTTTCTTCCTGGGGCTTTAGCTGTTTGAGATTTCTCCTTTCTGTCACATGGCAGGACGGAAATTACCAAGTTCTCTCCTTTTCCATATCTTCTTCTGTGTGTCTTCTTAAGTGAGTGTCCATTTATATAGCCCACCAAGGGAGCAGAGACTTAAACTGAGTTACACCCTATTGACGTGGTCAAATCAAAGCCCTAATCTTAACATAATTTAATGAAAGACATCTCAGCTGAATCTAATACAATCAAAGAGAATCACACCCAGAGGAACAGACTAGTTTACAAACATAATCCTTTTTTTTTGGAATTCATAAATAATATTAAACTGCTACAGGTTGTTTAGATCTTCTCTCTTCTTTAATGATTTTTTTGCCTCTTTTTTCTATCAGCTACTGAGAGATGATAAGCATGAAGTTCTCCAATTATGATTGTAGATTTTTCTATGTCTTTATTTTGCTTAGTCTCCACTTTATATATTTTGGGACCATATTGTTAGATTTATATGAATTTCAAATTATAATATGTTGCTCATTAATTTAATGCTTTAATCATTATGATTTTTATGATTACATTTTTCCTCTATTGATTCAGAAATTTTATTCTCTTATACTATTCATTTAGTGGTTACCCTAGAACCTATTGCTTGAACCTATACATATTATATCTAATAAGATATTTACAGTTATGTTCTTTAAGCACTTATATGATATTTTTCCATTAAATTTTTGGCTTCCATCATTTCTATTGAAAAGCAAGTTGTCAACCTAACTTTTATTCTTTCATAAGTAATCTTTTTTATTTCTCAGGCTGCTTTTAAATTTTATTATGTCTTTTCTTTTCTTCACTTTTCCAATGATGTTTTTACTTGTGTATATTTCTTAGTCCTACTTGGGATTTGTAGGGATTCTTAAATCTGTGGCTTGATGTCTTTCATCAGTTTTGGAAATTTCTCAGCCATTATCTCTTGAGATAATACTCTCCCATATTCTCTCTGCCTTCTCCATTTAGGGGCTCCAATTAAATTTATGTTAGGCCTACATACTATATTTCTAAATCTCTTATACTCTCTATTTTCTATCTTTTTATTTTTTGGTTTTTTTTTTCCCCAGGGCATTTTTTTCTTTTTTTTAATTTTTTAAACTAGAGAATTTGTAGGTTTTCAGAAAAATTATGTAAAAAATACAATGTTCCCATATTACCCTCTCCCTCCCCATCATTGACCCTTTTTGTTAGCGTGGTACCTTTGCTTTGTTACAATTGATCAAAGAACATTATAATTGTACTATTAAAAATACCCATAGTTTACATTAAGGTATATTTTCCCCATCTTTCTCCCAATTATTAACATCTTGTATTAGCGTGGCACATTTGTTACAATTGATGAAAGCACATTTTAAATATAAATATACTATTAAGTATAGTCTATTTTTAAAATAGGGTTCACTTTGTTGTAAGTCCTATGTATTATCTTTTAATTTTTATTCTAGTAACATATATATGACCTGAAATATCTACCTTTAACCACATTCACATATATAATTCACTCTGTTAATTACACTCACAATGCTGTACTACTGTTACCTACCCATTTCCAAAATTTTAAAATCAACTCAAATAGAATTCTGTACAAATTAAGCCTTAATTCCCTATTCTGTACCCCTAACACAGACCCTGGTAAACTATATTTGAGATTCAAACTCTATGAGTTTGCTTACTCTAGTGATTTCATATCAGTGAGATCATATAGTATATGATCTTTTTTGTCTGGCTTATTTCACTCAGTATAATCTCTTCCAGTGTCACCCATTTTGTTGTATGAACCAGAACTTCATTCTTTTTTAATGCTGAATAATATTCCATGGTGTGTATATACCACATTTTGTTTATCCATTCATCAGTTGATGGACACTTGAGTTGTGTCTATCTTTTGGCAATTGTGAAAATGTCACTATGAACATCACTGTGCAAATATGTTTGAGTCCCTGCTTTCAATTTTTTGGGGTATATACCTAATGGAGGAATTGCTGAGTCATATGGTAGTTCTATGCTTAGCTTTCTGAGGAACTGCCAAACTGTCTTCCAATTGGCAGCACAATTTTACATTGCCACCAGCAATGAATGAGTGTTTCTATTTCTCCACATCCTCTACAACACTTCTAATTTTCTGTTTTAAGAGTAGCCATTCTAGTGAATATGAAAACGTATCTCATTTTGGTTTTGATTTGCATTTATTTCCCTAATAGCTAATGATGTTGAGCATCTTTTCATGTGCTTTTAAACATTTGTATATCCTCTTTGGAGAAATTTCTGTTCACATCTTTTGCTCATTTTTTAATTTTTTTTTTTCTTTTTGATTTGTAGGATTTATTTGTATATTCTGGATATTAAACCATTTTTGGATATGTGGTTTTCAATATTTTCTCCCATTCAGTAGGTTGTCTTCTCGCTTTAGTGATAAAGTACTTTGATCCACAAAAGTTTTTAATTTTGATGAGGTCTCATTTATCCATTTTTTTCTTTTGCTGTTTGTGTTAAGTCTAAGAAACATTGCCTAACACAAGATCCTGTAATACTTCTGTACATTTTCTTCTAGGAGTTTTATAGTCCTGGTTCTTTTATTTAGGTCTTTGATATATTTTGAGTTAATTCTCATATATGGTGAGATAGGGGTCCTCCTTCATTCTTTTGCATATGGATATCCAGTACTCCCAGTACCATTTATTAAAGAGACTATCTTTCTCAATTGAGTAGATTTGGCAGATTTGTTAAAAATCAATTGACATAGATGTGAGGTATATTTCTGAATTTTCAGTTTGATTCCATTAGTCTATATACCTCTAGCCTTGTGCTAGTACCATGCTGTTTTGACCACTGTAGTTTTTAATAAGCTTTAAAGTCAAGAAGTTTGAGACCTCCATATTCATTCTATGGTTTCAAGATGGTTTGGGGGTCACTTATCCTTACAAATAAGTTTGAAACTTGGCTTTTCCATTTCTGAAAAGTAGGCTGTTAGAATTTTTATTGGGATTGCATTGATTCTGTAAGTCATTTGGGGTAGAATTGACATCTTAACAATATTTAGTATTCCAAACCATGAGTGTGGAATGCGCTTCCATTTATTTAGATTTCCAGCCTCACTGCTTTATGATCAGAGAATATGCTTATTGTAATTACAATCTTTTAAAAAATTTTGATACTTGTTTTATGACCCAACATATGGTCTCTTCTGGAGAATGATCCATGTTCGCTTGAGAATAATATATACTCTGCTGTTTTGTGGTGCAAATATTCTGTATATGTCTTTTAGGTCTAATTCGTTTAAAATATTATTCAAGTTCTCTGTTTCCTTATTGATCTTCTGTCTAGATGTTCTATCTATTGATAAGAGCATTATATTGAAGTCTTCAAATATTATTGTACAGGCATCTATTTCTCCCTTAAGTTTTGCTGGTGTTGCCCCATGTATTTTATGGCAACCTGATTAGGCACATAAATATTTATGATTGTTATTTCATTTTGGTTGACATAGCCTTTTATTAATTTATAGTGTCCCTTTTGTCTCTTGTAACAGCTTTTGACTTAAAGTCTATTTTGTCCAATATTAGTATAGCTACTCCAGCTTTTTTCAGGTTATTCTGTACTTGGAATATATTTTTCCATCCTTCACTTTCAACTTATTTGTGTCTTGGGTCTAAAGTGAGTCTCTTGTAAACAACATATAGTTGGATCATACATTAGTATCCATTCTACCAATATGCATCTTTTAATTGGGGAGTTTAATCCACTAATATTCAGTGGATTATTATTACAGTTGTACTACTGTAATAATACCAGTAAGGCAGTACTTACTTTAGCTATTTTGCCCTTTGGTTTTTATATGTCATAACCTTTTTTTTTTGTCTCTCTTTTCCTTTATTGTATCCTCTTTTTTCTGTATACTTCATCTTTTATGATGTATCCCTTTCTCCTTTCCATTTCTGTAAATTTTTAAAATACTTTGTGGTTATCCTGGAGTTTGTATTACACAACCTACATTTATAACCTACTAATTTGAAAAGATACCAAATTATCTTCATAGTATACACATTTTCTGCCCCCAAATCCTTCTGTTTTCTCTCTTTATATTGTTTTTCCCACATTATCTCTTTGTATTTTGTGTGTCCATTACCAGGAAATATGCCTTTTTCTTCTTCAATTGTATTCTGACTTTTATAGGAATTAAAGAGTAGAGGAGTTATATATTGAGGACATAGCACTATTGGATTTTGCATTTATACTTTTAGTTATCTTTATTGAAGATCTTCATTTCTTCACATTATTCCAAGTCACTTCTGTCTTTCTTATCAACCTGCATAACCCCTCCCCCCATTTTTAATGCACTCTCTCACTTTCTGTTTATCTGTGAATATTTTAAATTCTCTCATTTTTGAAGACAAATTAAAGAATTTTTGGCTAGCAGTTTTTCTCTCTCAGTACCTTAAATATAGCACATCACTGCCTTCTCAATGCCATGTTTTCTGATGAGAAATTGGTACTTGTTCTTATTGCAGATTCTTTGTATGTGATGAATTGCTTTTCTCTTTCTGTTTCCAGACTTCTCTCTTTATCTTTGGCCTTTGACATTCTCATTAGTATGTGTCTCAGGGTATGTCTATTAGGGGTTAATCTGTTTGGAGTACATTGTACTTCTTGGACATGTATATTGATGTCTTTCATAAGAGTTGGGACATTTTCAGCCATTATTTCCTCAAAAATTATTTCTGCTCCTTTCCCCTTCTCTTCTTCTGGGCACCATGATGCTCTCATTAAAATCCCTGAGATACTGCTCAATTTTTTCTATTCTTTTCTCTATCTGTTCTTCTGACTGTATGATTTCAATTGCTTTGTCTTCTAGTTAACTGATTATTGCCTGCTCAAATCTGATGTTGTATGTCTCTAGGATATTTTTAATATCCGTTATTTTGTCTTTCATCTCCATAAGTTCTGTTATGTTTCCTTTTAAACTTTGAAATCTTTCTTTATGTTCACATATTGCCTTCTTAATATCTTTTAGATATATATCCATTTTTCCTTCATCGCCTTTAATTGATTTAGGAGATTTGCTTGAATTTCTTTGATTAGTTGTTTCAAATTCTTTGTCCCCTCTGAAGTTTCAGTTTGTTCCCTTGACTGAGCCTGTTTCTTAGTATGGCTTGTAATTTTCTGTTGATGTCTGAACATGTGATTATTTTGATGCTTTATCTCTAAAGGTCAGGTTTCCTTTCTTGCCTGGGGTTTTATTGTTTAGTGGCTTTGTTTTAAGACTCTTCTTTGAAAGAGCCTTCAAAGCTTGGTCCAACTTATTCTGGACATTTGGAATAGCCCGTGTTTAACTGTTCACACTTTCTCAGTTTTTCTTCTTCTGATTCTTGCCCTGAATATGCGGTCCAATTTTTAAGATTGCACTTTTTGTGCAATTGTTTTACCTCCAAGAGAAAGCTTCCTTTCCTCTTTTCTGCTCCAGGAATCTTGATCTATTCTATTTGTTATCATGCAGAATATTCTCCCCCACTTCTATGATTTGTTTAAATTCTCTCCTTTACACTTTTCAGTCCTGCAACACATCCTGTCTTATAGCAGTTAAGTTTCCTCCTCCCCCTTTTTTTTCACTCTGAGGCATCTGTGCCTCTGGTTTCTTCCCTTTTAGGATATCCCACCCCAGGGACCCATGTGGGGTCAATCCAGAAAGATGGGTCAATCCAGAAATGTCTGTTTTGCATTTAGGTGGTCCAGCAAACAGAGAATCGATTGAGTGTGGCACCTCTTTGCCAATAGTTCCTCCATGGCCTCTCTATTTTTTTTTTTTTTTTTACCAGGGGCCCTTTTGTATGTGGCACTCCTCAGCTGCTAGTGTCTTTATGGACTTGGGTACCTATGCTTGGATATGCATGGGTTTGTAATTCACTGCTATGAGTAGCTCTATAGTCTGCCTCCATGGCAGGAGGAATCCAGGCCTTGCTGCCTCTATGTGACTCCCAAGCTGCACAAGATTGAGTGAGGGGGAAGGGTTCAGACTGGTGGATCTGGCATGGAAATCTCCTAGGTGATCTTGGAAATTAATTTTTTCTTTGACTCAGCATTTGTGGAGTATTTCTTCAGTCTCTATCATCCTCCAGGTTTCCAAGCAAGTGGGATTAGTCCTCTCCCTCCCCCAGGATGGCTCCCTCGTCTGTTTTGCTCATTGTTTTTACTCATCGTTTGCACTTGTTGTCTACTTATTGTTTTTGCTTGTTGTTTTTGCTCATTGTCTGTTTGTTTTTTTCTTTAGGAGGCTCCCGTGTGGGAGGTGGGCACTCAACTGCTTGAGGCACATCTGTTCCCTGCTCCTTTGTTGTTGATGTTTTTTTTGCTTGTTGTTTGCTCATTGTTTTGCTTGTTGTTTTTTTGCTTGTTGTCTGCTTGTTTTGTTTTGTTTTTTCTCATTGACTGCTCATTGTTTTTGCTTGTTGTTTTGTTCTGTCTTCTCATTGTCTGCTCATTGTTGTTTGTCTTCTTTAGGAGGCACTGGGAACCAAACCTGGAACCTCCCATGTGGGAGGCAGGCACTCAACTGCTTGAGCCATACCCATTCCCCTGGATAAGTCCTTTTATTAGTTGATTCTTAAGGGAGACTTTTCCAGGGGGATGTCTTATGTCTCCATGTTGATGATATTACTCACTTGTTTGCTTTTTTTTACAATTTAAAATGAACGCTTTTCAAAGTAGTAATAGAAGATTATATGTATTTTGCTTCACAGTATTCAGAGTTTTCATTGTCTCTCTCTCTCTTTCTCTCCCTCTTGTTTTCTCTCTCTCCCTTCATAACTATCAAGCAAGGTTAAAGTAGATAATAAGACCAGGAATTATCATACTTATTTTATAGATTTGCAAGAATAAAGGAGTTAAATATATTTCCTAAGGTCCCACAGGGGCATAGAATGGAATTCATATCCAATCCTTTTTTCTAGTATGTTAGTGTCATCTCATGACACAATCTGATATTCAGAATAATTACACATTTATCTGATAGGGAATAAACTTCTTTGTTAAATTTTCAAAATATAGAAAAATTTTAATTCTTTACAACTTTTGTTTGTTCTTTTTTTTTAAGTAATTAAAAATTTCTTGCAGGCATACTGTGTACCAGGCAGTCTGTCAAGTCCTAGAGATAAAAATGTGACTATGATATAGTGCCTCTTTATAGAATTTGCAGTCTAGGAGGGGAGACACAAACATAATCAAATAGGTATGAGTTTGTGTGTAACTGCTAACGCAGAGATATCAATAGCACACAGAGAAGTAAATATTTAATCATTTGTGGGGTTAGGGGTAAAGAAGGAGTTGGGGATAGTACCGGACTGAGGCTGAGCACGAAGAATGAGTAGGAGTTAATAAGAAATCAGATGAGGGCAGAGAGGGAGAATATTTTATGGAAAATAAATTCTTATCCAAATTTCAGAGTTTCATAGAACTGTATTAATGAGTGTCACTAAAGAACCCAATTTTGCAAGTGTTATTTTATTCCCAAATTATTTAGTCTTGATTTGCATATGGCTTGTTCAATTACACTTATTTTGGTGACCTACTAACATATAATTAAACAATTTGTCTGTATGCTATTAAAGTTGAGGTTAAGAAAGGTTAAGAACAATGCCTGAAAATTAAAAGCCTCAGAGAGTAGTTTGAGTTTGAAGCTCCAATCTCTATCCTGAAGCTTTGAGACCATGACACATGAAATCTGCAGATCAGATAGGCCATTTACTAACCAGATATGCTGATGGATATTTTCAAGCTCTCTTTAGACTAATGTGAAATAATAAAATGTTATTGTGTAATAACTGCCTAACATCAGCCACTCTCAGGATCATTAATTATAAGCTTACATATCCCCATTATACCTCACTCCTTATAGGGCATTCTTTACATAATCCTGGTCCTCTCAGTCCCACTTATTTCTCTATGAATAATCCTGCTTGCTTTGAAATTGAAGAGGATGAACATAGTGAGGGACTAAATCGCTATTCACAATTAATGGAAAAATTTGTTTAATTCACTGAATTCTAACATGCCTAAAACAACTTTAATTGGTATTGTTTTCTTTCATTCAAAGCAAATGCTCTTCAACACATACATGCCTGGCCTTCATAAAATTCTCATTGTAACATCTGCTTCAACTTCACTCCCATTAATTCTGCTGAAATTGAAAGTGTCTGATCTGCCAAACATGTCTTTCTGTCAAACACCTTGGTGGTAAAATAAATCAGTTTACCTTTATGCAATAATATATATAATTAGGAATCTGCTGACCTATGTCCCAGAATCATGTTTCTGGAACAGCTCTTATTTATCTATAATCACCTATCTTACAACTTCCCTCTATTTCCCTATGCAAATTAACAAACTTATATCTGTAAGGAATTTCTTTGTCTCTTCCCCCATCATTTACCCTTCTCTGGGCCTATTATAATTGTTAGGACTAGGAACCTAGGTTTCTCAAGCTACTACTTTTTTAAAAAATTATAATTAAAAAAAAATTTATTTATTGCCTCCTGACTTGCCGCTTGTGCTTGCTGTCTGCTTTCTGTGTCCATTCACTGCACATTTCCTCTGTGTCTGCTTGTCTCCCTTTGTTGCATCATCAGCTCTCCACAGGCATGGGCAGTCAGCTCTCCATGGGCACAGGCCAGCTTGCCCTCACCAGGAGGCTCCAGGAACTGAAGACAGGGCCTCCCATATAGTAGGCAGGAGCCCAACCACTTGAGCCACATCTGCTTCTCTCTCAATATACTTTTACTCTTCCCCTGACTTCAGGGAAGCAGAATGAATGGCAATTCAGGAGCCTAGGCCCTGGGATTTAGAGGGATTTGGAAAATATATCCCAAATCCCAGGTCTCTTCTTTCCCACTTGCAGTCAATCTCCATTTTCCCACTTCCATGTTGCCCTCCACAAAAACTTGCCTTACTTTCACACCCAGTTCATCCCTACTCTCCTAAAGGCAGACATTCTTAAATTATTTGGTCTATTTGGGGAACCTGGAGGTGAAAATGCTCTTGTATTCTTCACCTGGCTGCCTGCCCTCTTCCTCATGCTCACAGGGCTCATTTCCCAAGACTGACTACTAAGGGTCTTCCTTTACCTCCTCCAACCTTATAAGATAGTAACCCAGCCTGATATCCCTCCAACTTTTCCCTGTACTCCTTGTGTCTCTCATCCTCAAAATCTAGGACTTGTTTTCCCTTTTGGAAGGATATTGACCCCATAATTCCCTTTGCCTAACACTTGACCCCAACTTCTCCTAGCCTGTAAGTTCCATGAAGGCAGGGAATATATCACTATATTCCCAGTGCTCAGAAAATAGAAAGTGGTTAATCTATATTCACTGAATGAAAGAATACATTTTCCTCATGAATTCCTGTTAGGTCCTGACCTTTTCATGGGAAGTAAACTCAACACAACCCAGTGAAAATATTGAAATAACAGCTCATTCAAGAGCCCAGGATATGGAGGTTGTACTATCTTATATGGCCACATTCAAACTTCAAGAGGGCTCAGAAGTATAATCTTCCCATGGGCCTGGACACAAAGGAGAACTGGAAATGGTGGTGAACAATAAACAAGTTTTACATGAATTAGTATCAGATTCTGATATCCTTTAATATTCTTTTCTCATTTGGAGCAAGATGGTTCTACTTAATCTTAAATATCTTCCTTCCTGAACTCTCTTATATCCCTGTATTTTCCCTTCGCTCAGGTCTATAAAGAGCATAGAGAAAAATATTGATGCATTTAACCAAAACTTGTGCCTAAAAATAGATGGAAGATGTGATAGAAAGCAAACTTCTTGTTTGGAGAAAAACATTCTAGGCATATGTGATATCAAGTACATAGACCCCAAGGCAGGAGTGTGCCTAGTATGTTCAAGGAACAGCAGGGAGGGCAGTGTAGCTGGAGCAGAGATGGGAAGACATGAGATGATGCCAGGGAATAAGGGTCAGCTCAGGTAGGGATTTACAGGGATTTTGGTTTTTATTATGGGAGACATGGGAAGACATTGATAGATTCTAATACTGTAAGAGAAAAGGCAGAGGCAGCACTTACAGTAGTTGAGAAACACAATCACAGGTGAATTTGCTCTAATTAAATCTGAGTCCCACTACTAGCTCAACTCAAACAAGAAAGATGATGTTGGAAGATTATTTCCTCACCTTATCCACCAGTCTACAATATTCAACAAAGAACTAAACCAAAATCAAAAAACTTTACTCCAGTGTTCATTTGTCTATTATATATGATGTCTAATGCAATACAAAATTGAGGCATATGAAGAGGCAAGAAAATGTGACACATATACATGGAAAAATACATTCAATTGAAGCAAGACCACAGATAATGTAGGTATTAGAATTAAGAGGCACAGATTAAAAATAACTATTATAAATATGTTTTAAAATCTCAGGAAAAAGAATATAATGAATGAAGAGATGGGGTATTTCAAGAGAAAAATAGAAACTCTAAAAACATATAATTTTAAAATGTGAAATACATTTCAGATGGACTAAAAAGCAGCATAGATCCCTAGAAGATTCAGTGATATTGAAGATGGGTCAATGGAAATAATTCAAAGTGAAGTCAAGAAACAATATTTTTATAAATGAGAGTGTTAGTGACTTGTTGAATGATAGTAACTGCTATAGCATACAAGTACATGGAATACTAGGAAGAGAGTATATACAGAAAAGGGGAGAAAGAGAAAAACGTGTTAAAAATGACCAGATCCTTTCCAGTTTATTGAAAAATATAAACCAACAGATACAAGAAGTTCAAGAATCCACAAGCAGGGTTACAACTAAAGAAAATTACAAGGAAAATTACACCTAGAGGGGAAGCAGATGTGGCTCAAGCGATTGAGCTCCTGCCTACCACATGGGAGGTCCTGGGTTTGGTTTCCTGTGCTTCCTGGAGAAGAAAAAACAGTGAGCTGGCACGACAGGCAGGCACGGCAAGCTGATGCAACAAGATGATTCAACAAGGAGACAAACAACGAAGGGGGGGAGGGATAAATAAAATAAATCTTTTTTTAAAATTACACCTAGAAATGTAATAGTCAATGTATTAAAAACTAATATTAAATAGAAAGTCTTAAAACCAATTAGGAAAAGTGACCCATTTCAATAAGCAATATAATGATAAAAGAATACAGCTGACTTCCCATCAGAAATAATACAGGCTAGAAAACAATAGACCTACATACTTAAAGTGTTGAAAGAAGGAACAAAAGAATATTTGTTAAAAATTCTATAACCAGCAAAATTCTATATCCAGCAAAAAATCCCTCAAAAAATGAAGTCTAAAAACAGACATTTTAAAATAAATTAAACATGAGAGAATTTGATGTTCGCACACATGCATCGCAAAAAAAAATGCAAAAGGAAGTTCTTCAGGCTGAAAGGAACTGAAGCCAAATGAAATCTGGATCTATAGAAAATATGGAAAATATATAAGAGACTTTTTCTCATAAATCTTTAAAAAAGAAAAGAGACTATTTAAAGCAAAATTGATAATAATGTATCATGGGATTAGTAATGTAGAAGTAAAATAAAAGACAACAATAGTACAAAATAAAAGGGGGTGGGATTCTGATATATGTGAATGGTATAATATTAATTCTAGGTAGACTGTGACAAATTAAGGATTCATATTACAATCTCTAAAGCAATCACTAAACAAATAAAATAAAGAGGTTTAGCTGATAACTGAATAGAAAATATAAAATAGGACTATTAAAAATCCAAAAGAATGCAGAAAGCAAGAGCAGAAGGAAAAAAAATACAACAGAAAACAAGCCAAGAGAATACAATAAACAAGATAGTAGACTTCAACACAAGCATATCAATAATTGTATTAAATGTAAGTGGACTACATAATTCAATTAAAAGGCAAGATTATAAAATGCGATAAAAATGTGAGATGAATTATATACTGTGTATGAGACACATTTTAAATATACAGACACGGATAGGTTAAAATTAGAAGGATAGAAACAAATACACCATGTAAACCCTAATTATAAGAG
Source organism: Tolypeutes matacus (assembly GCA_026826555.1). NCBI lineage: Eukaryota > Metazoa > Chordata > Mammalia > Cingulata > Chlamyphoridae > Tolypeutes > Tolypeutes matacus. Next base: position 56,729,383 of record JAKSZT010053887.1, read on the forward strand.
AGCTGGTGTGGCTATGGTAATATCAGTAAAGTAGACTTCTAGACAAATAGTAATATGAGAGATAAAGAGTGGCATTGCATAATAATAAAAAGGTTAATTCATCAGGAGAACTTAATTAAAAATGTGTGTACCTAATAAACAAGCTTCAAATTTTATAAAGCACTATGTGATAGAATTTCAAGGAGAAGTAAATGCATTCATAATTATGAAGGGGGAATGTAATCTGTATTTTCTCAGTAATTAATAGAACAAGTAGGCCAAAATAATAAAACTATAGAAAATTTGAACAAAACTATCAAAAAACTTTACTTAAGGGATAATTATAGACATTTAAACATTTTCTATTACAAGTGTACATGGGACATTTATCATGAAATTATAGTATATGCTGGGAAACAAACTGATTTTTAACAACTTTAAATATTAAAATCATAAAGAATATTTTCTCTGACAACAATAGAATTAAATTATGAATCAACAGTAAAAAGCTACTACAAAATAACTCTATATATTTGAAAATCAAAAACATCCTTCTAGGAACACACTGGTCAAAACAAAAACTAAGATAACTCAAAAAATATTTTAACTAAATGATAATAAAAATACACAATATCAAAATTTGTGAGATTCAGCTAAAGCAGTTCTTGGAGAAAAACTGATAGGTGTAAATCAACAGATTAGCAAAAGATCAAATAAATCAAAGAAATATATATATAGGTATGTATGTATATATGTATATGTGTGTGTATAAATATTTTTAAAACCAACAAAATCAAAAGTTACTTTTATGTAAAGATCAATAACACATTTAAGAAAATTGAGAAAAAAGTGGGCACACAAATTACTGATAACATGAATAAAAGAAAAAGTTAACAGAAGGAAAATACAGGAATACTATGAAGACCTTCATGTCAACAAACTTGACAGACTAGATGAAATAAACAACTCTTTGAAGGACACAACTTATCAAAAGTGATTGAGAAAATTGAAAGTCCAAATAGTCTCATATTTATTAAAAATTGAATTAACAATTTAAATTCTTCTTAAAAGAAAACTACAGGCCTAGAGACCTTAATATTAAATTTCATCAAACATTTATGGAATAAATAATGCCCATCTTTTAAAAACACTTTCAGGAAATAGAATAGCACTGCACAATTTATTTTATGAGATCTATGTAATCCTGATACCAAAATATGACAAGGACTTTGCAAAGAAAAAAATATACATATAAACACTAATAATTATCCTGGGCATAGACATATCAGTCCTTAACAAAATATTAGGATTCTATTTGTAGGGTTTATCCCAGTAATTCAAGGAAGTTAAACTTTCAAAACTTATTCAATGTAATTCACCAAATTACTGAATAAAGGAGAAAAGTCATATAATCATCTCAATTAATGGAGAAGAAACATTTTACAGAATCATATACCCATTTGTGATTTTAAAATAGATTTCAGCAAACCAACAATAACATACAATTTTCTTATTCTGATAAGAGAGTTATATCCAGAATATATCAAGAAATCAACTACAAAAGACAAACAAACCAATTTAAAAATGGGTTAAAGATTTGAATAGACATTACTCCAAAGTAATGCCCAAATTGCCCAAAAATGCATGGACATCATTAGCTATTAGGTAAATGCAAATCAAAACTACAAGGAGATATTTGATATCTACTAGAATGGATAATCTTAATAAAAATGGAAAATTACAAGTGTTGGAGAGGATGTGGAGAAATAGTAACACTCATTCGTTGCTGGTGGGAATGTAAAATGATGGAGCTGCTATGGAGAACATTTGGCAGAAAGCTAAGTATAGAATTAACATACGACCCGGCAATCCCAGTACTAGGTATATACCCAAAAGAACTGAAAGCGGGAACTCAAACAGATAATTGCCTACTGATGTTTATAGTGATATTTTTCATAATTGCCAAAAGATGGGCATGGCCCAACTGTACACCAACCAATATGATAAGCAAAATGTGGTATATACATACAATGGAATATTATACAGCCATAAATAAGAATGAAGTCCTGGTACATGTGACAACATGGATGAACTTTGAAGACATCATGTCGAGTGAAATAAGTCAGACACAAAACAATGGATATTATATGATATCACTGATATGAAATAACTAGAATAAGCAAACCCATAGAGTCATAAACTACAATATAGTTTACCAGGGGCTGGGTTGGGGTAGGGAGTAGGGTACTAAGGCTTAAAATGTACAGCTTCTATTTGGGACAATGGATGGTGGTGATTGTTGCACCACGTTGTGAACATAATTAATAGCATTGAATTACATATCTGAATGGGTTAAAAGGGATTTTTAGGTTATATATATGTTACTAGAATACATGTTTTAAAAAACACATGAAACTGCATAACACAAACAGTTAACCCTAAGTTAAATCATTGGCTATAGATAACAGTACAATTATAAAAATGTGCTTTAATCAATCATAACAAACATACTATACTAATGCAAGATGTTAATACTAGGGTGATATATGGTTACACTATATTTTATGTATGATTTTTCTACAAACCAGCAACTTCTCTAAAACAAATAAACAGTCAAATAAAGAAATAAAATAAACATTCCCTTTTCTCAGTCCCCATTCAGAACCCCAAGAGCTATGAACCAGTGCATCTGCTCACATCAAATAAGCCATACCCCTAGCAGAAAGAGTAGAGAGGAGATCTGGCTTCTGTCCCCTGATCGGCCTTGACCTGCTATGTAACCTTGGACAAATTGTCTTCCATTCCTAAACTAGATGGCTGTTTGCCCAAATGAGTCAGCCTCAGATAACCTATCGCAGAATCTCTGGAAATGCAGATTCCTGGGCTCCACTCCAGAGTGACCAAATCAGAATATCTGTGGTGGATCCCAGGAATCCTCATTTTATAGAGCTGTCTAGGTGATTTTAATGTACCTTTAGTCTGAGAAACACTGAAGTTACCTTTGGCTCTGACAAGTATAGGTTTGATCATTTCAATTCTCAAATCGGGTCTTCATATTTGCACTGAGGGTGGACATGAGGGCAGGGACAGGAGGCGCTGCTGCTCACCTCCAAAGAAGAGAATGATCCAGAGAAGGAAGCTAAAGGAGTTCCACTAAAGAATAAAAACAAACTCTGGAGATGTGAGGAAAAGTGCTTTAGGACAAGCAGCACAGAGAGGATCTGGAACTGCATTCCATGAGAGGAACATGAAATATGCTCAGTTCTGCTGCTCAAAGCCTGGCCCAAATTCCCCAAAAGACTCACGGGTCACCTGCTAGGCACACTGCATGATGGACCCCTTGTCACCTCCACTGCCCAGGAGGGCTGGGCTGTGCTCATAGCTGACATTCTAGACGTACACTGTCTAATACTATTGCTGCTAGCCAAATGTGGCTATTTAAATTTAAGTACAATTAATTAAAATTAAATAACATTTAAAATGTAGTTCCTCAGTTGCACTAGCTACATCCCATGTGCTCAGCAGCTGCACGTAGCTAGTGGCTATCATGTTGGACAGCACAGATTATAGAACACATCCATGACCACGGAATGGTCATTGGATCATTGGACAGCGTTATTGTGAAGATAATAGAAACCTTATCCATCACCCTCTTCCACTCAGGCCCTTCCAGTTGCTGGATGTTTGTAAAGAAACAAGGTTGCTTTCATATTTTATTCTCTGTCACAGCCCCTGCTGCTCCTGGGGTAAATTTATAGAGCACCTTCCAAATCCTAATCCATTGGATTAGCGTGGCCTTGAAGATTTCTCCCTAATATGGGCATATCTGGTCCATCTGCTTTGCCCATTATTTGCAGCATTTCTGCCAGAAAGGGTTCATTTTTTCATTTCTCCATTTAAACCTGTCTTACTGGCTTTAAGATTTCTTAAGCTTAGGTATACAGCAGACACACAGCTTCAACTAGGAAAATAAAAAAGAAAAGAAAAACAACACATAAATAAATAGTTCAAGAAAAAAAATAACCAAATATTTGGACAGACTTCTCGCTGAAGAAAAGATCTGAATAGTAAATAAAAGCACAACTACTAAAAGGGCTAAAAATGAAAAACACTGAAAATATCAAATATTGTTACAGATGTGGAGCAACTGGAACTCTCAAAACCTGCTGGTTGACAACTATGAAAACCAATATGGCATTTTCTTATAGAGTTACATTACACATGTATCCAGGAGACAACAATTCCACTCCTAGATATTTACATGAGAGCAGTAAATAATATAGAATATTCATAGTAGCTTTATTTATAATTGTCAAAAATTGAAAACAAGATAAATGTTTGTCTTCAGAACTGGTAAACAAATTGTGGGATACTATTCATCAATAAAAAGGAACAAACTACTGATTATCTCAACCATCTAAATGAATCTCTCAGAGTGAAAGAAGCCAAACACGAGAGAGTACCTTAATTTATACTGAAGTTCAAGAACCGGCAAAACTAATATACGGTGATTAAAGAGTAATTAGTCAGAAGAGTGGTTTTCTGGGGTGCAGGTGTTGGAGACTGACTGACAAACAGCACAATAAGAACTTTTTGAATTGATGAAAATGTTCCATATTGGCATATCCTTTTCTCCCATGTGCTGGATTCCACCCTTACTATCACCACTACTTTCTGTAAATAATAGTGATCAAGTTTCAGAGTTGACTCAAACTTCGCACAAACCTACTTCGAAACATCCAGTCACAGGAAACTTCAGAAAATTTTGTTTCTCTTCAAAAGTAATTTTGAGTTATGTCTCATTTTTACTTTAGGAAACTACTAATTATATTTTTGGAAGCTTTTTGGAATTATAGTTCTCAGCATGGTTTTTGAAAATAAAATTGATTTAAATATTTAAAAAAATAAATAAAATTTATTTATTGGTGTCACCATATTGCAGAAATGTAATAAACTATTATTATAAAGATAATTTAAAAAATAGATTTCCAAGTATAGCTCTCACAAGCCAACTTACTCAATTTATCTCAGCTTTCTCACTACCTCTCTTTTTTCATGAGCAAATATCAACTAAGATTATGCCCTGGGGAAACGTTTAGTGTCTTTTGCTACCTAAAATTCAGTGCTGCCCTGCATATTACCCAGCAGAGGGCTCAATGAGTGAATTTCCAATTCCACACAAAATAGCTAAGAGCACCTCTGTTTCTCAGCTCTGTTAAACATGTAATTTGCCTCTTAAATCTGCACAGGCAGTGTAGTTGATTATTCTTATTAGTTGTTAAACCTAACCACTACTTATGTTCATTCAAACAGTTCTCTTTTCACTTGTCACATAGATCCAGTTATTCACAAGTATTTGTTAGTACCTGAGTGGCCAAATCTTAGAATTTTAGAGGTGAAAGCAATCTCTGAGGTCATTCCTTTGAGGTCCTCCAGTTCAAACCTTTTACCTAAGAGGCTTTTTCAAAGTAACCCTGATAGATAACTGGGTAATCTCTGGGAGAAAATTACTTTGTGAAGAAATGCATTGTACTTACAGACATTTCAAATATCTGGCACTGATATCTCTTTTCCTGTAAATTCTGCTAGTCCCAATTTTTCTCTCTGGACCTACCTGGAGTAATTTCAATATCTCCTCTAGTGGACAGCCCTCCAAATATTTAGACTTTCTTCCTGTTGTTTCTTTGTATCTTGGTATCAGGCTTGGTGAACAATATAATTTTCCATTTCACACATATCTATATGCAATTAGTTTTTTTTTTCCAGATTTATTTCTTAATGTCCTAAGTTAACTGCAGTGAACCCCATCACTTTGGAATTTTATATTTGCAAGGCAAATTCTTTAAGAATTTATAATTTGGAGTATAAGGATCTCCAAAGTCAAGGATAGCTTTATGATCTAACCCAACACCTCTCAAACTGTAATGTGCATATGAATTTCCTGAGAATCTTATTTAAATGTAGTATCTGATTCAATAGTTCTGGGGAAGAGCCTGAGTTAAGTATTTTTATCAAGCTCTTGTGTTTCTGGTCCACAGATGACATTTAGTGGAATAAGGGTCTAAATAAAATTCCATATACAAATTTCATTAAGTTTCAGAAATACAGGATGTCTTTGCACACTATTGTATTTTTAAAAATTTTTATTAGAGAAATTGTGAGGCTACAAAAAATCATGTATAAAATACAGGATTCCTATATACCACCCAACCACAAACACCTTGCTTTGATGTGGAACATTCGTCATTATTGATGATCGCATTTTAAAAACAATTATACTTTAAAAAAAAAACAAAACAGTAGTTTCCTTTGTTATAACTTATGAAAGATTATTAAAATAGTTCTATCTCTCATCCATTATTTACATTAGGTGTATTTTTCCCATGTACCACCCTATTATTATCACTTTGTATCAGTATCATACAGTTCTTATAATTCACAAAAGAACACTCTTATATTTATACTATTAACTACAGTTCATCATCTATAATAAGGTTCACTGTGTTGTACAGTCTTATGTTTTATCTTTTAATTTTTATCCTAATAATATATACATCTTAAAGTTCCCTCTTTTAAGCACATTCACCTATAAAGTTCAGTGCTGTTGATTACACTCATGATACATGCTACCATCACTACTATCCATTTCCAAACCCTTTCCAATCAGCCTAAATGGATGTTCTGTACAATTCAGCATCAACTGCCCATTCTCTCTAACCCTAATCTATCTCCAAGTAACCTATATTCCAGATTCTAACTCTATGGTTTGCTTATTATAATTAGTTCATAACAGTGAAATCACACAATATTAATCCCTTTGTTTCTAGATTAATTCACTCAACATAATGTTCTCAAATTTCACTGTTGCATTTTATATAAACATATAATTAAGAAAAACATTAGTATTAGCACACATATAAACCAATGATGCAGTTTAATGGGAGAACCTCAAGTTTGCAGGAAAAAATGTATTATTATATCCGTCTTTTACTACTAATAATTACTATTTGATATATGGATGCTTTGAGCTAGAAAAAAAAAATCCTCTCAAATTATCTTGACTTATTTAGATGGCAGTAGTCACTCAAAACCACTGCTATAATTAAAACCTGCCATAACTTCTTCTGCTCCTCTTAATCAAGAGTCTGGTTTCCATAGGCTGACATTCTTTCCTCCCTAGTGGCCATCTCTCACTATTGCCATCAAATACCTTCTCTATATTTTCATGATGGTGAAAAATGAATTTCTTCCCCAGGGGATTTGGCATATGTACTGCCAAAATTTTCTAATGGTCACAGCACTACTTTTCCACACTAAGTCTATTCCAATGTGGAAGCAGTAATGTTTTCAAAGGAAAGGGTCTTTGATTGCTTAAAAGTTGCCCTCTTGTAGCCGGTTTACAAAGAGTATTCTCTATCATTTTAGATGTATTTGGTATATTAATTTTCTACTATTTACTAATAGTACCTAGGAACCATAAAGAGAGCTTTTAATAATAATAACAACAATAATAAAAGCTACTACCATTTTTGAGTGCCTACTACATACAATGTAATCATGTTTATAGAGTTCTGAAAAAGTCATTTGGACCAAGATATATGAAGAGGCAGAAGTTCATAGATGTGAAATAGCTTGGCTAGAGTCATATGAGCAAAAAAAATGGCTAAGTTGGGGTTTGAAGCCAGATGATTTTGACACAAAGACTACAGTATAACCCTGCCTGCCTTTCACATTGACGCATAAAATGTTTTTCCTACTGAAGAAAATAATCGCAATAAACTTTGAAACTGAGGGGTTCTGTCATGCTAGAAATCCAGGGTATACATAAAGGACAAAAGAATCTTTTTAAACGTGAATGTCCTCAGGGCATATAAGCCTTCTTAAAAGCAGAGCTCATTTAAAAAAACATGTTTGTCAAACACAATATTTTTAAAAACACAAAACAATTACTCAATTTTAAGCTATTTAAATTTCACAATTTAATAAGTGGCAAAGGATGTCCAACCAGTTTAATGAATCCATAATATAAACATTACTAGAAGTAAAAGCTCCTTTGTTTAATTAACATTGAAATGACTTAGCTTTGTGGTTTTTCATGCAAGTTGTAATGATCTTTCATTTTAAGTCCTCTCATATAAAAACTATTGATAAGACCCTGAAAATTAAACTATAGTTGATAGTCCTTTACTTTCTGTAATCAATTCTCTTCATTTCCATAACTCTAGCCCCACTCAAACTGTGAATTTGCTGTTAAAGTTACAGAAGATGATGAGACAAATGTAGATAGGAGTGATTAGAAAATCAGAATGACCTTAAAAAGTGCTAATGTTGTAAAAAGGAGGAAAAGTGGTTAGATCTATAGAAAACTTTGATATGAGAAAAGACAAGGTATCATATATGTAGGGAGAAAAGTTTGGAAGAATGACATGGAGTTTAAAACAAAATATATTCCTTATAAGATATAGCTATAAGCTATTAAATCACAGTGCAGACATTAACCAGTCTTAATGTCTTAGTTATTTCATGATAGTATTCTAGGTTTCATTCCATTGTTCAAGTCATGGTCTACCATAATAGTCTATGTTAGTAAAATTAACTTCACCAAGTAGTAGCATAATTGTCTTAGTTGCCAGATCTGCTATGACAAATACCACACACTGGGTATTAACCAAAAAGCATTTATCATCTCACAGTTTTGAAGGCTAAAAATCCAAAATCAAATGTTGGCATGTCCATGCTTTCTCCTGGGGTGGATAGCTTTCTGGTGATGGCAGATCTCTGTCACATGATGATCTCTCTCTCCTCTCTGGCTTCTTCTGACTACTGGCTTTTTAAAATTTCTAGTTTCTACTCACTGATTGCATCTAAATTTACTCTCTTTATAAGTCCTCCAGTCATATGGATTAAGACCCACCCTGAAACCGAATCGAGAACTCAGAAATAGACCCTCACATCTATGGTCAAGTGATTTTTGACAAGGCTGTCAAGTCCACCCAGCTGGACCAGAACAGTCTACTCAATAAATGGTGCTGGGAGAACTAGATATCCATATCCAAAAGAAAGAGGATGCCTGTCTCATACTTTGTACAAAAATAAACTCAAAATGGACCAAAGACCTGAATATAAAAGCTACAATATAAAGCTCCTAGAAGAAAATGTAGGGAAACATTTTCAAGATTTTGTGGTAGGTGGTAGTTTCATAAAACTTACACCCAAAGCTTGAGCAACAAAAAAAATATATAGATAAAATGGTATGTCCTCAAAATTAAACACTTTTGTTCTTCAAAAGACTTTGTCAAGAAAGGAAAAAGGTAGCCTACCCAATGGGAAAACATATTTGGAAACCACATATCTGACAGGGTTTTATTTCCATATTATATAAAGAGATTGCACAACTTAATGACAAAAAGACAAGAAACTCAATTAAAAACTAGTTGAATATAGACTTGCCACATGACCCGGCAATACCACTACTGGGTATAATAAACCCAGAAGAACTGAGAACAGTGATACGAACAGACATCTGCACACTGATGTTCATAGCAACATTATTCACCATTGCCAAAAGTTGGAAACAACCCAGGTGTCCATCAACAGACGAATGGATAAACTGTGGTCTGTTCGCACTATGGAATATTATGCAGCTGTAAGAAGAAATGAAGTCGTAAAGCATATGATAACATGGATGAACCTAGAGGACATTATGTTGAGCGAAGCAAGCCAGACACAAAAGGATAAATACTGTATGAATGCATTACTGTGAACCAAATGTGTAACATATTGTTCGATTCAAAAAAAATTTTGTATTTATCCAGTACATTTAATTGAGAAATGTATGTATTCATCTGTTTACTTTTTAGTTTTTAATTGTTTATATTTTCAATTATTAAATGTACAGAATAAAGTAAAAAAATATATATGTAAAATAAAAATAAAAAATTAAGTGACAAAAAAAAAAAACTAGGCAAAAGATTTAAACAGACATTTTTCTAAATGAGGAAATACAAATGGCCAAAAAGCACATGAAAAAATGTTCAACACTATTAGATATTAAGGAAGTGTGGATTAAAACTAAAACAAGATATTTCACACCTTATAGAGAATGGCCATGAAAGAAAAAAGAAAGAGAGAGAGAGAGAGAGAGGAAGGAAGGGAGGGAGGGAGGAGGGAGGGAGGGAGGGAGGAGGGGGAGGGGAGGAGGGAGAGAGGGAGAGGGAGGGAAGGAGGGAGGGAGAAATTTACAAGTGCTGGAGAGGATGTGGAGAAATAGGAAGACTCCTTCACTGCTGGTGGGAGTGTAGAAGTAGAATGGTGCCTATGTGGAAGACAATTTGGCAGTACCCCAAGAAGCTTTCACAGACACTGAACACCGATATTCATTATTCACAATTGCTAAAATATAGAAACAGCCCAAATATCCTTTAACTAATGAATGGATAAGCAAAATGTGGTATATACATACAATGGAATACTATTCAGCTGTAAGAAGAAATGATATCTGGATGTATACGACAGCATGGATGAACCTTGAGGACATCATGTTGCCTGAAGTAAGCAAGACACAAAAGGACAAATATTGTATGATCTCACTAATATGAACCAAATACATTAAATAAACTCATGGAGTTAAACTCTAGAGTATAGGTTACTAGGATATAGAATGTGAGCTGAGAATGGGTGCTGATGCTTAATGTATGTAGAATTTTTAATAAGGTTAATTGTAAACCTGTGGAATTGAATAGAGTTGATGGTAACACATTATAGTTATAAATCTGACTGTGCCTTGAAGAGGTAGTCTGTGGATGTAAATGTCAATTGAAAGGAAGCTAGAGGATAACCTAGGGACTATAACATAATGATTTCAGTGGTGGATGAAGATTGTGGTTAATAGTATAAATATAAGAATGTTTTTCTTTTCCAAAGTGTTAAGAACATGGCGATACACAGAAAAATTACAAAAAATGTAACTTATGGATGTTAGTTAATAGGAATATTGCAATAATTTTGCAGCAATTACAAAGAGGGTTTTTATTCCAAGGGGCAACAATAAGGGGCCTAAGGGGGTATAGAATTTTTCCTTTTGGAGTAATGAAAACATTCTAAAATTGACTGAGGTGATAAAAATGAGAGCCACTGAGTGAACACCTTGAATAGACTGTAAAAAGCATGAATCCTGTGGTGGAAGATGGACTGTGGTTAACAGAACAAATATGAGACCATTCTCTCCTGAACTATAACAAATATATAATACTAATACAGGGTGTTAATAATTGGGTGGGTTGGGGGAAAATACACCAAATGTAAGATATGGGCTATAGTTAGTCATAACAGTTTGATGATGCTTTTTCATAGTTTGTAACAAATGTTTCACAACAATGCAAGGTATTGGTGGTGGAGTGATATATGGAGCCCTGTATGATGATATGCATGTTTGTCTTGTAAGTTCACAACTTTTACTGTACACTTACTATATATGTATGTACATGTATGAATGATATACTTTAATAAAATTTTTAATGAAAAAAAGACACTCCCTGATCCAATCTGGCCACACTTCAACTAATAATATCTTCAAAAGGTCCTATTTCCAAATGGATTCACACCCACAGGAACATGGATTATGATTTGAGCATGTATTTTGTGAGGTGCATGATTGAATCCCCAAAAATAATGATGTCAAAAAGACATTGCAGGTTACCAATGTGGTTTATGGAACTTGAGAATTCTCAAAGTATTTTAGCAAGCACTATTTTTCCAGTGGTATTGTGAAATGTACTTAATAGCAAGTGGTCCATATGATGACTCCCAGGTCATTTGTAAATTATGTGTGATGTGTGTGTTGAAGGAAAATGTACGATAAATATCAAACATAATTTTTTCTGATGAATGTGGGTAGGTCTATTTCTTTAGTTGACTTGTTTGCTTTCCCTGATTTTTAGTTCTTTGTGAAGAATGATGCAAGACATAACAGAAAATCCTTCCTTGGCACTATGCATGTGTACCTAAACATGCTATTTATAAAAGCATGACATGTGTTCACCTCATACCTAATTAAGGGTGGAAAAGGACAATATGACTGATTTTTTTCTAGATCTCTGTATATATTTATTAAAAACAAAATTTTCTCCATCTCAATTGTCTAAATATAATTCTTACTCACATTTCCCTTGGGAAAAAAATCTACAAGTTTGCTAAAGAAAAACTTACAACAAGCCATAATATTGTGTATAAGAAGCAGGATAGATAAGTTTAATTGAGATATTTATTAAAAGCCAAATCTTGAGTGAGCCAACAATATGATTTATGATACCTTTCCAGCTTTCAGAGTCTACACAAGTGGCACAGATTTTCATAATCTCCTCATAAGCTTCCACATTTTGAAAATCATCTGTCAGTGACCTGTGGAATTCATCATTGAATTAGATGGTAAGGTATGTCAACAATAATGTCTGCTGGGAAAGGTTAGCTTTTAGAAGAGACTATGCAAGCGACTTCTCTAATAGATTGAGCTATGGTGGGTGACTTCTAAGTAGAGTAAATATGAATATAATTGATAAATTTATGAGATTTGTCCTCCAAACCCAAAAAGTTAATGTTGTCACCTAGCCATATTTGGTTCAGAAATGTGCAGGGTCATTTTCCACCTATAATATAAACATCATAAAAACTGATCCAAACATTTTTTATAAAAAGCATTGCACTCTTTAGCATCTCTTCTATAAATAATTTAACCATATAAAAACAAGGAAGCATTACTTTCATTCAGGGAAAGGTAAATTTTACTATAAATTCGATGCAATTTTTTTGTTTAACTGACACAGGAGTATGGACTAGTACACAAGGAAAAAAATGTATTGCTCATTGAAACTATATTGAAGTATATGTACAAAATGAAAGATAAATAATTTACTATGCTTAACCAAAGTTTGAAATGTTTTCATTTGTTTTTTGCTATGGAATATATAGAGTTTGTAGAAATAGTATTTAAATATCCTAGGAAGCAAAATCCTTCATTTATTCAAGGAACAGATAAGTATAAGTGAAAATAAAATTATTAACACTCTAAATGCATATTTTATCTGGGTTTACTATCCAATTGTATGAAAGCAGAGTAACTACTGACTATTATAATCAACAAGGATGGTGAACATATTTGTAGTCATTACTCATAAAATGTGGTGCCCTTCTTCTAACAGAAATTCGGAGTTAGTGATAAAAAAAAATCCCAGTGCATAACCAAGACTTAATAAATATTTCTCTGAAAGGAAAGCAATTGTATTAGGATGGACATGCTATAGAAAAAAACCTATTTGCAGTTCTCAAGGAGTCACAATAGATCAATGTTTTTAAATATCAGTTTATGACCATTAGTAAGAAATGAAATAAATCTAATGGAATGTAATCTGTTATTTTTTAATGATATAGAGTAGAATAGAGGGGAATAGAATATGTCAGAGGGTATTGAATTTAGTAAAGTAAGAATTGTCTAATAAAATCTGTTTCATATACATATATACACACATATATATTTACATAAATATATTTATACACGTGTGTGTGGGTATGTGTATTAGATGCTAATGTAAAATATGTGTATTTATTTTTATGGGCTCTGGTGGAAAAAAATTGAAAGCTACTTCAATAAATAGTATCAAAGCCTGGTCTTTATTACCAAACTGAAATTATATACTGTATTTTGTTTCAGAAAATTGACTTAAAACTTACTGACCCCTATTATCTTTATAGGCTGATCATATTACTTCTGTAACCACTGCAGACGCATGATGTGATCTGGAAAAAAAAGTTTAAGTGCTGGACTTATTTAAACATTCTTATTTCCAAGCACTGTTCACAGTTTGTTTGAATTTCTCCAATGATTTTTTAAAACTTTTTTATGATATTAAGGCATGGAGAATTTAAAAGTCTGGCTAATATAATAGCAAGCATTTCAGAATCAGAAAAATTTTTTATCTCTTAGTTTGACTTGGCCAAATGTCTCCAAAGTGTCCTTATTATATTGATCAGCAATTAATTTTAGAGAATGAGGCTAGATTTACAGCTCCTATTTGACAAGGTAATAAGCTATAAGGTCCAGAGAAACATGAGTAACAAGGTGCCTATGTTAAGTTAGGGGTCAAAGGTATTTGCTTTGTTGAGCATTGGTCAGGAAGAAGAAAAATAGAAGGAAACAATCTCAAAGAATTTAGAAAGAGATTGAGTAGAGAGAATGAAACATCTTATCAGAACTCCAGGGATAGAGCTCAGGGAAAAAATAAAATCAAAATATGAAAATATGTTCAGGTTTTGCTCTTATAAGCCATTCAAAGAGACATTTGGTCACCTCACCAAGACTTCTGTTCCTGCTCTCTGCAATAGAAATAATGCACCTTCCTGATGGCCTGGAATTGTAATAAGACTACCTTCATTTTATATCGATCCCAAGAAAGTACTAACAACTTTTGATTACTTATGGCCTGGGAGGACTTCAAACCATTAATCCATTGTATGTAAGTTCTTTATTCTCATACAATCGCTATAAACAAGCTAATTCTGTAAAATCTCACTCATAGTACCCTGTGTGAAGAGAAGAACTTATGTTTAGTAGCAACCTGAGGAAAAATAAGTGCATAAAATCAACAAGGAAGCATCAGTGTGGTTCATTGGTGATCTGGGACTGCATATCTAGGTATAATATTGGATAAATTGAGAAAATTAGGGCAATCATGGATCAAAAGTTATAACACAGCATTTTTGTACATCACTGAGACCCTTCAGGGAAACCTTGGCTCTGCAATGGGTTCATTTATCAAAGGGATAATGAGTCAAAAACATTCTTCTGGAGACAGTGTGAAAACTATTTCCTTTTTAAAAGAAAGGCACCTGTGGAACTAATTAGGATGAAGTACTTCTTACAAAAAGTATGGGCTATAATCCTGTTAAGTGAATAAAAGATTTAGAAGACTGCAGTTCAGAATGAGAGTGAACACAAATGACAGCTTATGGTGGCCCACAGTTTGAAATTAAAATAAGGAGATTTGGAGAGATACATACTGACATTCACTGAGTTAGTCATAAAAATAGTAGAAGTAAAGACAATAGCAACTGCACTCAAGAACAAGTGCCCCAAAGACTCCCTTGAAATGCATATATTATTTGTATAAAATACAGGGAAAAGTTCTGAAACTATGGTTCCCTCCAGGGAGTAAACCTGGGGCTTAGGGTAAGAGATTATATTTTATTTTGTTCTTTTTAATTTTGTATTGTTTTCTTTTTTAGCATGTGTGTGTTTTACTTTTCTAATTTAAAAATAGTATTTAAAATTAAAATATTGCTAATTATATTAATGAATGTATGTATTTAACTATTTTCTTCTTCATGCAAGATGTAGAATATCTTTGTTTGCAGATCTGTGAATACTGCTAAACTTTAGGTGTAAAAGTGAAAGCATGTATAAAGAAAGAAAATTGGATGTTTGTTATCATTTCATTGCCCCTTGACAATAATGAGTGGATTTGAAAGTACAACTCAATTGTCAAGGCTTATCATTCCCATATATATAAAAAAAAAAAAAAAAAGAGAGAGTGAGTAAACATACTAGAATCATAAATCTATAGACTGGAAGGAAATCAGGAAACTTAGAGACCTGGTGGAATATAACATTTAAGCCTTTTTATTTTTTTGTCATTCTTGTATGAAAGTCTCAAAATTTACTTAAAATCAATTTATAAATTAACTCATTGATAGCTTAATCTATCTCTACTCTTCCATGACAGCATTTCAAAGAAAGCCAATTCCATATACTTTCTTAGAGTTAAGTCTTCTAGAATGTACATTTGGTTGTATCTCTGCTTTTATACTTCCTTTGAGACTTCAGTTCATCTTTGACAATAAAAGCTCTTCAGAGACATCAGCAACTTTTTTGCAACTAAATCTAATAGATGGCTTATAATCTTTATCATATATTGTCCTGTCAGTATCATTTTACATACTTATACTCCCTCCCACCTTCTCGCAACACTTTCTTTATCTGGCTTCTGTGATATCACAACCCCCTTGTTCTTTCTCCTAACTCTGTTGTCTTCTTGGTCGCCCAGTCCTTCAATATTGTGGTTCTTTAGTATTCTCTCCTAGCTCCTTTCCTTGTTTATTCTACAGTCACTTTCTGGATTATGTCATCAACTCCATGACTTCATTTATCACCTCTCCCCCCACAAAAGACTTGTCTAAGTCCTAACCCTGAGTCCTGTGAGTGAACTCATTTGTAAATACGACCTTTGAAGATGTTATTAGTAGTTAAGGTTTGACCAAACTGAATGAAGGCAGGTCTCAATTCATATGACTGGAGTCCTTATAAGCAAAGGAAATTTGGATACAGTCAGTCAGTAGAAGCCAGAAGCCATTCGAATCCAGAAGTCAGCAGAAAGCAGAAGAGTAGACATAAGGAGAGAGATCACCATGTGACACAGTGTGGCCAGAACACTATAAACTCTGGGAGAAAGCAAGCCCTGTCAATACCTTGATGTTGGACTTCTGGCCCTCGAAACTGTGAGACAATAAATTCCTGTTTTTTAAGCCAACTTAACATATAATACTTGTCATAGCAGCCCTGGCAAAAAAAAAAAAAAAAAAAAAGGATATCACTTATTCACTGATAATTTCCAGATCTATATATCTAGAACAAAAATTTTTATACCTATTTTTCTATCTGCGTACTACATACCTCTATTTGGATATCTCACAAATACTTCAAACTCAAGATATCTCAAACTTGTCCTAAGGGAGTTCTTCAAACCCAGTACTTTCCTTGTATTCTCCTGTTCAGTGAATTGTACTGCTAGTCACTTAATTGCCCAAGCTAGAAGTATGGTGATCCTAGAAGTCTTTTTTTCCAAGTTCATTGTATCTAATTAGTTACTAGAACTTTTAAATTCCATTCTGTTCTATAAACTTTTCTCTGTCCTCATTGCCATTTCCTTAATATAGGCCATAGTTACCTCTTATACAAATAACTGCATAGCTCTTTGTCATCCTACATTCTATGCTGCTTCTCTCTAAACCATTTGTCCTGCAGAAGCCAGTGAAATTAACATACACCCACACAAATGTAATACTGGTACTTTCTGACCTAAAACCATGGAATGGTTCCCTATTACTTTTAGGATAAAGGCAACACCTTTATTATGACTTATCATGCTATTATGCCTTACCACATTTTACCACTCATCCCACTTTCAACACAATATTCCAGTCATTCAAAATATAATTCTGTTACTCAATGATACCATGTTCCTACCTATGCTTCAGAACTTTCCACATGTTTGTTGCTATTTTTTTCTCCAAAACACACACCTTTGACTTCTTATTTGCCTGGATAACTTTCACACATTGTTTATATTTCAGTAAGAGATTACTGATAGTACCACTGGGAAGTCTCCTGACTCCATCCCTCAACCCAAATCTAGTTTACTGCGGCTGCTCTGTTTTCTTAACAAGTAATGTTTTGTTAACATTTATCACACCTGATTGTAATTCTTGATTTACTCATCTCTAAACTTCATGAGGGCAAGGACTGCATCTATTTTCTTTATTATTTTATTGCTAATTCTTAATGTAGTGACTTGCACAGATTTTGAGTTCAATAAATATTTTAATTGCACATATAAAAGAATGAATAATCGCTATCAATCCTGAGGTTTTTTCCTCAGAAATCCGAGGCTTTTTGACTACTCTTACAAGAATTTCCCTTATGAGATCTGACTTTATTCAATCTATTTCAGTCATGTTTCAGAACACAAGATAATATTAGAATATGCTTTCTATCTTCTAAAAAACTTTCCACTCAATAGACACTGTCAGAGTCATCAAAAATCTTCAAGACATTTATTCAAGAACTGTTTCATGTTTATGGATATGCTCATAGGTATACATCAAGAGTATATATCCTGCATTAAAAGACAGAATAGTGCTGGGAATGAAACATTAGCTTGAAGAGGCTCAAAGTTCTTTACTAACTTGTGCCAGGGAAGCCCCATATCCAAGTGACAGATTTCTTTAGCAATATATTCATTTTTGCTATCTTTGTAGAACATTGTTAACTGTTATGCTAATAGACCAAAGTAGAAAATCAGAACATATGCTGTGAAATTAGCTGGAAGCTATAAAAACAACTTTTTTTTTTTTTTCTGGCTGAAGAATTCTCCTTCAAAGACATACTTTTTCTGATACTTTAGTGTGCAAGAAAAATATCCAATAATGTGGTACTGAAATCAAACATAATTAAGCTATGTTATTTGCAACTCTGCTTTGCTTAGCTGAGTTGGACAAAGACGACTAGCAAGAGAGGTAGACAAAATGCTATAAGCAAATACTGAGTTTTATTCAGTACATTATATTAGATCACCTATTGTGAATTGAGAGTTGAATACAGGCCAGTCGGACTTTATGGAGTAGGAAAATTAAAGAAAGGTTACTCAGTACACCAGAGACTAATATAGCTGTTTAGACAAAAGGATATAATCTATAGTGATTCAAAATTGAAAGGATAATAGACATAAGGCATATATTTTCAATCACTCTGAGACCAGTAGCTGTCAACTGTAGCCGCAACATCTTTAAATACAAAGGAAAACCTCAAATAAATAACACTAAAATAGGAGAAAGAGACATGGTGCTAAAACACTCATTAGTATCCTTAGAGATCTGAGAATATACTACATGCATAAGGCAAGAAAAAAAGATTCAACAAAAATGGAAGGACAAGAAGGATCTCTTGAAAATGTTAATTATAATTGCTAAAATAAAAATTCAATAGAAAAAATGAAAGTCAAATTTAAGGAAATATCCAAGGAATGGAACAAAAATATTGAAAAGGTGAAATAAATAAGAGAAAACATAACAAAGGGGATCAACCAAGAATGTCCAATATCTGATTAACCAGAGTTCAAGGAGGAGAGAATGGGAAAAAAATGCAGGGGATAAAATTATCAAAGAAAGGTTAGAAGAGAATTTCCCAAGGCTGAAGGATATGTTTTTTATTTAAAGAGCCCATTAAGTATACTGCAAATAGAATAATTAAAACAAAGTCACATCTAGATACACCTTTGCAAAAATTAACACTGTCACGATCCGAAACTTATTTAAAGAGAAGAAATAGGTCATAAATGAAGGAACAGGTATCAGACTAAATTTTATCAATACTAGATTATGAAGACAAATAAAACAAAACTTCCAAAGTAATGACCTATAAAGGAAAAAAAGAGAATTCTACGTAAAATCAAACTATCAGTTCAGCTTGAGGGCAGAATAAAGACATTTATAGATATGCAAAGAATCAGAAAGTTTATTCTTCGGCTTCTTTTCACAGAAAGTTAATCTCCCTACCCACATATAATTGGGGGAACTATCCTCAGTTCTCCAAATGATTCCTTTGCAATTTCAAACAGTATAGCTAAACCCCCATTTCAAGTTTCATGAAGCACAGACAATAAGACAGCATTCACTGACTTCCCAGTTAGTAGGATGAGGAAGGGTTAATGCTCCCATTCGCTCCCCACTCACTCCTCTGCTCTATCCAAGCTTTGGCATCTTTAAAAATAATTTTATATTTACATTCTGTAACCATATGTTCTAAAAGCATAGATTAGTTCTAAACTTTAAAATGCATTATTATTATTACTATGATGATGATGCAAATATAGTTTGCTGCAACTTTGACTCATACAGTAGGATTATAATTCATTCTCTGTAATTCCATTAGCCCCCACACAAGCCACAACCAATGACTTGTGAGTAAAAGTGACATGGGCCACTTCCAGGTGGAGACTTTAAGGGCCAGTGTACGATTCACCATTCTCTCTTTTCTCTCTGTAACATCAGTCGGAAACTTTAGTGGCCGATCCCTTACCTGAGCCCAGAATGAGAATACATGCTACAGAGCTAGCTCCCAGACAATTTGTGATGGATATACAGTGTAAGCAAGAAATAAGCCTTTGTTATCACAGGCCACTGCCATTTGGGGGTTGCTTGTCAATGCAACAAAAATTTGCTGCAAAATACTATGCTCCTTTTTTTTTCAATATGTGCATGCTTTACATTGATAAAAAGATATTTTAAAACATCAAATTAGAGGAAGCTTCTATTTTGTCCTAAATTATATAAATACCATAATTCTTTGTTAATGGACAAATATATCAAATTTATAAGTTCAACAAAATAATTTTAATTCTCCTTCACACTAAGCATCCTGCTCTGAACCTCAGAACACAAAATTAATATTTAATGATTATCTTCTCCATTCTTCCTAGGATGGTACATAGCTATTACCATTCTAGAGACACAGAGAGAAGCTAATTCATTACATATAATAGATGTCATAAGTCATTTGGGCTTAATTCTCTTGTGGAACCCCAGTTGAGTAAGGCTCCTTGGACTATAGTCCTTATAAAGACTTAGTATGATAACTCATAGAAAAACAGCTAGCCATTCTTCAGTGTTGTTCTACTAGAGTAAAATATTAAATACTTGAAGCCATAAAGATTAAGGAAGAAACACTTTTATACTATGCTTTTTATATAAAGTAGTGGTTTCAAACTTCAGTAAATCTGAGGTGGAGGCCAGAAATTTGCATATTAATAAGCACATGATGATATTCTGATGTAGATAATCCTCAGACATACTTTGAGAATACTGCCTTAATGTTTTATTGTTTGCACATCAAAATTCAAAACATTGTTTACTTTTTTCCCCAAATATTGAGAAGTAATCAACTCTTAGTAAACAAAAGTGATGAAAAAAGAAGTTGGGAGAAAATCAAGGTAAACTCCAAATCACAATTAAAATAGAACTAAATTCTCATTATCAGAGAAGATTAGCCAGCTGAAGAATTGACTATGATTAAGGCATAGCAGGAACCTAAGCATCATGTATGGTTGCTATGGCAGTTAGAAATTATTTTATGAATTCCAAAAAGAGAACGATTATGTTTGTGAAATAATCCATTCATGTGGATTTGAGAACCTTCAATTGGATTACATCAGTGAAGCGTGACTCATGTTGAGTCTCTGTCCTCTTGCTGAGTCTGTTGAAACACAGAGGAAGAGAGAGAGCTCTGCCATATTTGATCCTGCCACGTGAGAGAAAGGAGAGGCTCGAAGAGCTGAGGCCCAGGGAGAGATGAGCCACATGCCTGATAGCCCCAGCTGAACTCCAGAAGAATACGGAGCTGCCGAGACTAAGAAAGGAGGCCCAGTAAGAGACAAGCCCTATGACTGGTTGCCCTCAGCTGAGCGCCAGGAGACAGTACAGCCCGTAGGAGAAGGCAGAGTCCTAAGCAGAGATCGCTCACCGGCTTGCTTCAACATGTGGTAGCTGAATTTGGTGAGAAAACACCTCTTACGGTGCCTAGAGTTGGACTTTTCATGGCCTTGGAACGTAAACTGTTACCCCCAATAAATCCCCTTTATAAAGCCAACCCATTTCTGGTATTCTGCATTGGCAGCCCTTTGGCAAACTAAAATAGTTGCCTCTTAGAAGAACTTAGCGATTGATGAGATGACAACTGGACCAACTGCCAAACTTCCTCACAGACACATCCAGGCAAGGATCAAGAGAAAGGCATTTTCTAGGCCAGTCAAGTTTCCTGACTGACATGTGAGCAAGTATTAAAAATGTATGAAGGCACGACTGAAAAGTTGTATCTATCATCACCAGAATTATGTGATTCAACATTTGCGGGCACTGTTTATACTGGTTTGACCAACTCACCCCAGTTGTATTGTCTGATAATCTTGACTAGATACAACACTACTTACAATTTTCCTTGCCTATGTCATTTCATACCTTACTAAGGCTCAAAGCACCCACCTCAGTACTGTCATTGTAGCCTGAGATCTAGACATAGTAATAGAATAAAATGGGTAGGGTTTGAGAAAAGGGATACATAGTGTTTAATAAATAAGTCTGTTTTGTTGCTGTGTCAGAAAGAAAAACTTATCAAGTAGTTATGGAAAAAGTGATATTGTATTTACTGTAGGATATTTTTCACTCTATCAAAAAGTCTCCCTGAATGTTACGAAATTTTCCTTGAGCAAGCAGTCTTTTCCATATTAGGAACATTAAATTTCATGACATTTTGTATTTTCACTTTACTTTGGTTTAAAGAAGGTCAGCATCAAATATGCAGTCCTTTTCCCTTCACTGTATAGGTTCTTGCAACTTGCATCCTTGTGAATTAATCATACCCCTGCAGTACCTGATCTTTCTAATCTTATTTTCCTTTACTCCATTTTTTTTCATCTATTCATTGCTATTCTGTTAAATTCTATCTATTTTTGCAAGCCTCAATAAACAAACCCAGGCTAAAAAAGTATAAGCAATAAATACATAATAGGTGAAGAGAGAGAGAAAGAACAAGAAAATACTATCAACAGTGTAGAGTAGCCATGCACAGTGAAGAAAGCTTAAGAGCGGGACACTACAGCTAAGAAGTTAGCTCCTACCTAGTTGAAGCAGGCTCTCTCAGCATACCCTGTGATTCGCCTTCTTCCATGAAGTTAGTTGAGGTGAGGGATATAACTCTGTAGTTTAAGCTCTTAGTGTTTTTGATCCCCTCAACATTTGTGAATAACTTAAGAGTTGCTTACTAATACAGTCATGGCAGTTAAGAAATGTCGAATTAATTTATTAATCAAGGAATCATGAAGCAAGGCAATATGCCTAGTATTGTAACAATGTGGTGGGAGGTGTGGGAGGTGGGCAACATGGGAATCCCAGTGGGTTCCGTGTAATATTTTGGGTAATCTAAGCACCTCTTAAAATATATGTATATATATATATATAAATAACATTTTTGTAAGCAAATACACATATATGCATATATATTTATATATCATTTTGCAAATGTTTGTATGTATTGTGAGAATTTTGATTTTTACCCATAATAAAAAAATAAATAAATAAATAAATAAAAATAATAATAATAAAAAAAAAAAAAAGATCCAGCTGTGAGGCCAACTTGAGGGGTAAGCCTCTAATGATTTAAATGAAGGGATACCTAATGAGTTTGAGAACACATAGGAAAGGTATATCAAAACATAGATAGGGTGAAGGGATGAATTGGAACAGACTATACAATTTCAAAGGTAAAAAGAAAACATTATCAAGAAGAAACTAATAATGAGAATACTTCTCTTGCAAAGGAATCCATCTGTGAAAATTAATATGCTCTCCATGTTGCCACCAATTAGGATATGATGCCAGGTTATAGTTCTTCCCATAACAGCTAGTATTCACTGTTTAATTAATATGTGCAAGGAAGTCTGTTAGACAAATAACAATTCTGCAAGATAAGAATTATCCCCATTTTCCAGAGCAGGATTTTGAGCTTAATAAGATTAAATACTTTAGTAAAGTCGCTGAGCAAATAGTGGCATGGAGATGCTTCCAGGTTACAAAGTCCATGTTTCAAAGTCTCTGATCTTTTCACTATCATTCTTCAGTTGTCAACCTAATTTTTATCTTAAGTGATCTTTTTGATGGTTGTGTCAAAAATATGATTTAGTAGTCTACATGGAGTGTGAACCTGTTATTTAGGATTCACAATCATTTGCTAAGTGAGGCATAAAGTGACCTTGAGTGAATTAGATTGCAGAGTTTATATTCCATAAAATCCAGGTGATACTAGCAGCTGAGTCTCATAGAAGGGTTGGTTGTCCCTACACTCCTGGAGAAACAACTCAGTATTTGCTGTGGTCTTTTCATGACTTTTGCTCTTGACAATGCTAATTGCTATGGGATCTCTACTAAATTAGATATATATCTTTGTAGTATTTTCAAGAATTCAAATTCCTTCAATTTGGTAAAAAATATGAAGAAATCAATCTACAAGCATAGAAGACAATGCATTTATAATCTTTCAATGATTGGCATTTCTAAATTGCCTAATGTAATTTAATTCAACTGTTTTGTGCAACTTATCCAATAATGACTAAGCTCCAATCACATATTAAATATATTTTAAGAAATATTTCTTATTAAGTCAAACAACTAACATTATGCTATAAAAATATTGATATGATTGCTAAAATATCATTTCCACATAGCATCTACAGGAAAACAGACAGTTGAGGCCATTTTGCATTAAAGTGACTATAATCAACAAAGAAGCACAATCAGAAAGAGCTTCCAAAAGACCATATATTATTAATTAGTGCTGTTTGACATATATTTTTGGCTCTCCTTCTTATGAGTATATAATAATGTTGTACTCCCTGATCCTCTTGTTGCAAGTGGGAGCCAGTGATTTTTTCAGGTCAGTAAATCAATAATGGAGGTGTGAAGGAGTCACTTCCAGGCCATATCATTTAATTATTTGCGGAAGACCCTCAGAATTCTCTTTCCCTCTGCCTCTATGACTAACAGAGTTTGAGATGGTGGTTGCTCCATTAACTTGGGTCCTGGAAAGAGGCGTATGGAACAGAAGTTTGAATCAACCTTCAGTAGAATTGCAGCATGAGAGAAAATTAAACCTTTGTAGTTGTGAGTCACTAAGATTTTTGGTTATCACTGCAGCTAAACCTATCCCATCTCTGTCCAGTAAAAATAAATTGTGAGCCACATATGTAATTTTAAGTTTTCTAGTAACTACATTTAAAAGTGGAAAAAGAAACAGGTAAAATTCATTGTAGCTGTATTTTATTTAACCCAATACATCCAAAATATTATCATTTCAATATGTAGCACTAGTCACATTTCAAGTGTGCAATACTGATTAATTAGGTACCATATTCTGTCTGTATCATTACAAGCAAAATCTGCTCTGTGAGCTGGAAAGAAGAATTTTTGTTTATAATGATGATACAGACAGTACATAGTGTCTAATCAGTAAGATTTCCTGAAGGAACATACATTTATACAGTAAGACAATTCGTTAAAAATCGGAGATAGTTGGTAAATTCTGATTTACTTTTAAATGGCAATAGGTTATCCTAGTGGATATGTCCTTTAGACAATGAGAAAAAAAGAGACAAAGAACATTAAGAACATAAATGTAGTTCCAATTATCTATCACTTTGCCAGTCCCTGGGGGGAAAAAAGGGTAGATGTCTCAGCTTTGCCTCAAAATACCTACAGTTAGGCCTCTGGAGCCCACATGAAATAAATTACTTAAGAAACAAGTTTGAAGGAGGTATCTGAAATAAATGAGATCAAACATCTACTACTCTATAGTAAAATGGAGCTGAGAAAAAGTATGTGATGAAAACAGAGAGAGTTTTAAATATATCCAAAATGTTCGAGATTGTAAGAAAATCAAGAGCAGAGTAGGAACTTTAAGATTTTGTTTTATTTTGTTTTGTTTTTACTAGGAAATGATTACTAGTGACATTTGGAAGTATAGCTTTGGTGAGTTCATAAGAAAAGGGATCAAATTAAAGGAAATACAAAAGAAATCTAGTAAAGAGGAAATTGAAGCAAATGAGAGAAAGTAAATAGTAATAGTTAAGAGTAGAAATGCATTTCTATAAAATAGAGCTCCATTTTAGCTGAAGAGCCCAAGGAAACATAATAAGAGAACATAGCCTTTTGTGGGTTGTATGAGACTAATAATGAAATGCAGGATTTTACAAGCAGATGAGTGGCATGAGGGCAAAAAGAACAGAGGACTTAGATAAGGATCAAATACCCTATCTGGAGGCTTAAAGGAATAAAATGTAAGGTAGAGCTTTAGATTGGTTGCCAATCAAAGGTGAAATCTTTGATCTATTGAGAATTACATGTTTAAATAATTGGTTGCCTTGACTTTGAGTGAAAGGAAGCGTGGGACTTACAGGCAGTTAGAAGTTTAGCAGGAATGTGGATATGAAAACTTGGCTAAATTACATGATATATATATATAAATGTGTTTATATCGTTTCCATACAGGTTAGAATAAATGAGCAGTCTAGGGAAAATAAAAAGGTATTAAAATCAAGATATCATATTAACTAGAAATAACTAAATAAGGAAGAAAATTTTTAAGTGAGATGTAGATATTTTTCTTAAAATTGAATATCATAAAGGCTCTGCCTGTTTTTAAGATCCTGGAGATAAAGCAATCATTTGGAATTCTAGAGAAGTTTTTGCAATCTCTAGCATAGCCCATGTTATTCTGTCTACAGACTCTTTTTCCAAGTATATACCAATCTTCAAAGTTCATGAAAAGTCAAGGTCTCCATGTATTATACTTCTATGTATTTTTACCTATTTTCCTACAAATATTTCAGTATCAAGGTATTTAGAAAAAATAGCAATAGCAATTTAAAAAATTATAATGAAAGTAAAATAAAATAATTCTCTAGATTTATATACCCAATCATAAAATTTATGGATTGTATTATTTTCAAGAAACCAAGTATTAAAACTTATTTTTTCTAATAGGATAATAATATATGTTAAAAGTGAAGAGCAGTGTTGGTCAAAGCATATCAAAAACAACAGAAAAGATTTTGCAGGAAGCAAAATGGAATTTTAAAGGCTCAAAAAAGCTAGAGAATTGGAGGGTTATATAAGTTAAGACAAAACCAAGACAATCAAAATTCTTGAAGAAGTTGGGTTTTTTATTTTAAAAAAGAGCATCAATCAGTGAAAAGCATTTCAGTTGAAATCAAAGAATATTTTAAATATACACAAAGCAATTGACAAAAGAAAAGTGATAAAGTATAAAGAGTCAGTCAATAAAGTAATTATTTAGGCTTTATCTTTGGAATCAAAGGAAAGAGCAGACATTTGCTTAACATCAAATCAGATTTATGAGTAGAAAGGTGAGAAATTAAAAATCAAAATTCATACCTTAAATTACAATTAACTTAAGTATTATCCCTGCTGATAAAAAGACCAATGTCAGCAGCACTTAGTCAAAAGTGCTAAACTAAGTACAGATGAGGGAAATTCTTTATTCATTCAGATGTTTAAATATCTAGAAGAAACCCAAGTAAGCTCACGTGAGGAAATTATCTTCCCAAATAGCTTCTGAGTGTGAGGGTGATATCTACAACTGCCCAGCAGAGAATATTTCTCCCTCAAATGATTTCAACTTCTGTTCATTCATCTACCAGGTATTTCCCTTCAATATGAAGGATGTTCCCCACTGTTTTCCAACCCAGCATGGATAGGTAGATCTAGTTCAGACTGAGGAGTAGGCTTCAGGTGTAGGGGGAATGAGAGGTCACGGGCTTCAGGTTCAGACAGGCCTGGGCGAAAAGGATCCCAGATCTATCACCTACTATTATAGCACGCTGGATAACTTCTATGATGCTTTCTCAGTCACCCTACTTCACAGAGTCATAGTGAGAATAAGAGTTAGCAATGCAGATTAAGTACCTAGTGTGTCTTGGCACACAGAAAGTGCCTCATAAATAAATTTCATTGTTAAGATCTGAGTCCAAAATATTGCTTCCATCAGAAAGGTTCCTGATGACGTAGTACCTCTCTCATAGGATTGTTGTGAGGGCTAAATAAGTTAAAATATAAACTTAATACAGTGTCAAGCAAATAATAAATACAATATAAATATCATTTTAGTATTATTGGACTCAGAATTCCTAACTATGTGGGGTTCTGGAAATAACAAACTGCTAAAGAGCAAGGCTCAAATTTTCTATGGGAGCAGACAAAACTGGGGGGATCAGAAAAGGGGCCCAGAATTCATGAGTTGAAAAATTAGTGAAAAACCAGGGACCAGGTCATAAGCACAGTGCTGATTCTAGGAAAAGGCCAGGTGCTTTACCACCCTCTTTTAGAGTCCTTCCCTCATATGGGTGATCAATGCTTGTAGGGATATAGTAGCCAAAAGAAGGAAAACCAGGGTCCAACAAATGTAATTTGCAGGGATGGAAGCCTAGTCCCCAAGGGAGATCTCAAACACTTCTCCATGTTGATCTTCGGCCTCACATAAGTTCCACCAGGTCTGGTTATATACTGGACTGTGACATCACAAGGCATTGCTTCAGATTTGTGGTGTTGTGCTTAGTGCTTCTGTGCTCTGTCTACACTCCAGAACCAGGCAGATGTGGATAATGTCTGGCTCTGTCATTTACCAGCTTTATGTCTTAGGCAAATTGCAGAGTGTATGTGATCCTTCATTTATGAAAAAGCTAACCTTCAGAGTTGCTGTAAAGTTTAGGGATATTACACAAATAGTTCTTGCCTGACATTCAGCAGGTGGTCATTAAATACTAGCTACATAAAGAGTCTCCTTATCTGAAAACTCTCATAGCTCACAATCAGAATGTGTTTGTTCTCAATACCACTCTCTTTACACAGTGGAGAGTAATTCTTAGTCTTCTCAAGGCTAAATGCCCATGAAGTCCTAGTACTTCATTAGATTCCTGCACGTGTTGACTTCTATTCTGCCCTGATATACCAATCCCTTCTAGCACTCTCTCTCTACTTTCCCCTTAGACCAGAGAGCATTCTATCTACCCTGTTGGCCCAAGACAAAGAAATTAATCTTGAATTTCCTTTCAAACTTTACATTAAGTGTTCTAGTTGCAAACTTACCTCTAGAAAGGCCATATATTAAATTCAAGTTGGCATGTCTTTCTATGTCTGGGTTACCTGAAACCATATTTTTTCCTAGCAAACTCCACCTAGTTGCTCCTCCAGTATATATTTCCCATCAGGCTTTCATTCTCCAGCACATCATCATAACTCTAGGATGTCCCATCCTTTGTGCCACCTCTCCTTTGAATTTCTTTCCCTCTACTTACTGTGCAAACTTCAACTTAGCCTTCCAAACCAGGTCCTATGTCACCACCTGTAATGCCTTCTCCAACTCTCCCAAGCATCCCAGATTGCCATGACCTTTGAATTTCCATAGTGTCTATCATTGTAAGAGCATTAATTGTGCAGCACTATGGTTTGTTGAACGTTTTTCTGAATGACTTGGTTGTCTTTGTGGTCTTCAAAGATAGAAATAATGTCCTATCCATCTTATTGTCAGCACTAAGTGGAATACCTGTTTCTGGCATGGGCTTTAAAAATGTTTGGTTAATAAATAGATCATCACTGCTCTTACTTTAGTGAAAAGACCAAGATAATCAACAAGCTCCCACACTTGCTCATTTGTAATTCTGACTTTACTCTTATTTCAGCCAAAGTGCAAACAGAATTCAGCAGCTTATTAAAAGCCCAAGTAAGATTTTTCCCCAGAAATGAAAGGAAGGCTACCTATCGAAAAATCTCTTAATGCAATTCACAACAAGTAACAGATCTAAAGTGAAAAATAATATGATGATTTTTATTAAGTATATATATGCTAAAAGATTTTTATATAGATCAAAATCCATTTTAATATAATTAATTATATCATATAATTATCTTAATTATAATTCTTAATAACAAGGAACAGCAAATTTTGTCCTTAATAAGATGAAATATGTCTACTGCAAACCATAAGTCAGCAACATTCTTACTGGTGATATACTAGAAACATCCCAGTTAATGCCAGAAAAGAACAGAGAGGTCCACTATTACAAATATTACTTGTTATAGGTACTACCCAATACAATTAAACAAGAAAAAGATATACAAATTGGAAGGGAGGCGGTGAAATTATCATTTAAAATTGATTTAACTGTTTTATCTGTCAACCCAAAGATAATCAATGACTGAGTACAAAATTAATGTGGAAATCAGTATCTTTCATACATGTACACAATAACAAGTTATAATGTATAATAAAGAAAAGACACCATTTAAATAGCAATAAAATATTCATATGTAAGAATAAATGAATAAGAAATGTGTAAGTTGTATATGAAAACATTTTAAAGGTTCTGAGAGACACAGAAGAGGACTGAAGCTAACAGCAATATGTTCTTAGGAAAAATACAAAATCACTAAGCTCTTAATACTCCCTAGTTTATCTATATAATGAACATGGTTTTAATAAAAAGATCCAATAAAACTTTTTAAACTACGTAGTCTAATTTAAAGACCATATAAATTAATAAACAATCAAGACTAGTGTATTAGGGTTCTCTAGGGATACAAAATTGACAGGAAATATGTATATGTGTGTGTGTGCATATATATATGCACACACACAATATATATATAATATTATGAGATCTTTATAAGAATTTTCTCATGTGACTGTGGGGATGGGCAAGTCCAAATTCTATAGGGCTGGGAACTCCAATGAAAGTCCCTAGGAGGAGCTGGCTGGCTGAAGTAGAAATAGAAATTCTCTCTTCTGTCTGATGAAATCATCATGTCTCCTTTTAAAGCCTTCAAATGCTTGGGTGAGACTTCTCTCATTGTGGAAGACAATCTCCTCAGTTGATTGCAGATGTAATCAGCCATAAATTCAATCAACCTGCTGGTGATTTAAGTCCACAAAATATCCTCACAGTAACAATCAGGCCAGTGCTTGCTTGACCAAACAACTGGACAACATCACCTGGCCAAGTTGACACATGAACTTAACCATCACAGCTATCTAGTAAAAAATATAAAGAGTAATGTGGGAAAACTAGCCCTATCAGTTATTAAAATATATTATAAATCTCTAATAATGAAAAGGTTATTGTTCTGGTTGAGGAGTAGACAGATCCATCAAATAGAATATAATAGAAAGCTTAAAATTAGATACCAATATGAGAACTTAGCAAATGGCCAGTGGCTTATACAATAAGAATGGCATTTCCAATCAGTAGAGATATATATCATACAATGAATGATATTGGGGCTATCTGGGTAACTATTTGAAAAAAAAACAATAGCAACACTGGAAATAGCCTCATACTTTATAATGAATTAAGGAGCTAAATGTGAAAAAAGGAGAAACTATAAAATTACTCAAAAAACAAAAATCAGGAGAGAATCTTTAGACACAATTTAGAATGAGGAAGGACTTCCTGAATTACACAAAACTCAGAAGCAATAAGAGAAAATGTAATAAATGTTACTACATAGAGTTAAAACATTCTCCATGGAGGAAGAGGGAACCCCATGAACAAAGTCAAAAGATAAAAAATAAATGTTACCTCAGTTAATAAGGTATTGTTAATAGTATATCTATATTATCTATATGTACTAGTATACCTATACAGACTATAGTTAATAGTACAATTATAAAAATATTCTTTCATGGAGTATAACAAATGTACCCTACTAATGCAACATGTTAATAGGGTGGTATATTGGGCAAAAATATATACTCTAATGCAAACTATGGACTTTACTTAATAATACAATTATAATATCCATTCATCAATAGTAACAAAGCCACTATACTAATGCAGAATGTTAATAATTAGGGGGAGTATATGGGTTTATTGTATTTTTTACATGATTTTTCTGTAAACTTACAATTCCTCTAATTTAAAAAATTTAAAAAGGTAAAGGGAGAAATATTTCCAACTCATATCACAAAGATGATATATATATAATTTATTTAGGTAGTTAGTTATAGTTATATATAGCTAAGTAAGCTATATATAAAGCAATATGTAGCAATATATAAAATAATATACATAACTATTTAAAACTGTACATAAGTTTTAATCATCACAAGATCCATAGACCAATAGGGAAAAAAGAAAAAAGAGCAAAGCATTTGAACTGTTTACCAAAAAGAAAAAAAAAAACAACATATGGTTCTTAAGCTTAGAAGAAACTTCAGTCATATTAGCAGAAATGCAAATTAAAACTAAAATGAGATATTTTAAACCTATCAGTTTGGTAAAAATAAACTGGCTTGGTAACACATTGCATTGGTGCAAGTACATATAAAGGCAGATGTAGGCACAACTGGTAGAAGTGAAATTAGTACAGCCTCTGGTGAGGGCAGCTTAGTAAGATTTCACAATTAAAAATGTACATTAAAAATGCCCGTTTGCATTTCAAATTTTAAGTATTTATTTCTTCCTTTGTGTCAAATGATGCTTGTATAAGGATATTCATTATAGTAGTTTTTGTTACTTTAGAAGATTGAGCACAGTCCAATTGTCCATCAATGTGGAACAGATTAAGTAAAATTTGACATAGTCATTCAATGAAACTCCATGTGAGTTCAAGAAGTATAAGATAATGCTATATTACTGATGTGGAATAATCTCCATAATAGATGTATGATGGTGTAAATAGATAGACAGATTGTTAGATAGGTTGATAGATTGACAGATAGATATAGAGAGATTGCGAAAACAAAATGCAGAACAGAAAAGCATGCATTATACTCTTGTTGTATAAAATACATAAAATAAAAATTACATTATGTGTGTATGTACAATTAGAAATACATGAACTGCATATGGCAGGGAAAAGAGAAATGAGAATTGATCACAGGGATTGCCCCAGGGTAGGGAAAAGAAAGACTAGGTGACAGGGGATGCAGTGAGATTAATTTTTCACTCTATGCCCTTTCGTATCATGTGTATATATTAAGTAAGAAAAATAAACAAAAAATATTTTTTAGATTTCAAGTAAAAGTAAGAATTATCCCTTCTCTCCAATGCTTTTCTCCCACCTCTTTTCTATGACTCATCCTACTACTGCCTCCTTTGCTTCCATTCCTTCTCTTTCTTCCCAGCATCTTCAAATGCAGCCTGTCCTTTGCCTCCTCTTTCTGCCTTTAAAAAACATAAATCTTTGGAGTGAAGCACTACAAAAAGTCAAAATTAAATATATATATATATCCTGCAATTACTCTTATTGTTGTTTTCTATCTGTTATCTTAGTTTTTATTTGCCTGTTAAGACAATATTTTTTACTACTGTCCTGGTTTTTCTTTTGTGGACCCCAGAAAATTGTGTTCTTAAGCTAACCCATTCCTGTGCCCATAAATGCAGGGTAGATGAGGCCTTTTGATTAGATTCAGTTAAGGGACCTTTGTTTGACCACTTGATTAGATAGCTTTAGGGCCTGTGATTGGACTACATCAAAGAGACATGACCCAGGTTGGGTCTCTGCCCTCTTGCTACGGTTATATAAACTGAAAACTGGAAGCAGAAACACACAGAGAAAGACAGCCACCATTTTTACCCTGCCATGTGACAGAGAAGACTCCAGGTTCACCTACAGCTGCAGAAAGATAGAGAAGCCCCGAGAGGCTCAAGAAGATGGGTCCAGGGAGTGATGCCTGATTACCCACAATTGAGCTCCAGGAGAAGGTAGAGATCGGCAGACCCACTATCTTGCCTTGCCATATGGCAGGACACTAGGTTTTGCTATCAGCCAACATTTGGTGAGAAAGCATCTCTGATGATGTCTTGATTTGGACATTTTCACAGCCTCAGAAC
Source organism: Tolypeutes matacus (assembly GCA_026826555.1). NCBI lineage: Eukaryota > Metazoa > Chordata > Mammalia > Cingulata > Chlamyphoridae > Tolypeutes > Tolypeutes matacus. The sequence continues at coordinate 56,762,640 of JAKSZT010053887.1, forward strand.
TGATGCCTTTACCCCAAATAATTTCCTTTTATAAAAGCCAACCCATTTCTCATATTTTTGTGTTGGCAGCCTTTGGCAGAGTGAGACAAGTACCTATTCTGTGCCTTGCTCTGTGTTGGATTCCATGGATACATTAGTGAAAAAGACCAAAATCTGTGATCTCATGGAGCTTGCAGTCTATTGAGGGAGATAACTGTTTCAGTAATGAAACAGTATGATAATTTTAACATAGGACAATACAGACGCTTATGGAAGGGGTACCTCACCCACACTTGAATGTCTGTAAAATGATTTCCCAAGGAAGACAAAAATGATGAAAAGGAGGGAATAAGAAATGAGGATGAGTTCCAATTGAGGAAAGCAACATGAATGTATACTTAAATGGGAGATAAAACGTGTTGATCCTTTTGAAAGAAATTTAAAGTGGATTAATCAACAGAGATCAAGGTCCTCAGAGAGTTTGAAGAAGGATGGAGATTTGAAGGTAGAAAGACTGGAGATAGGAATACCAATGAGGAGAGGTTGGGCAGCAATTCCAATCAAAGATGATGATAAGAGGGATTTGAAAATATGGGGAAATTTTAATAGATTCAAGAGATTTTCAGGAGTTTGAATATACAAGACCTGGTGATTGATTAGATAGTGGAGATGAGAAAGAGGAAGGGGTTAATCATTTCCAATTTCTCTCCTAGAGAAACTTAGTATGGTGATAGCACTCACTGAGATAAGGAACTAGATTTAGAGAGAAAAACTTTGACTATAGTATTAATATCTGGATTTTGGGATATCTGAAACATGTCCTAGTGGAGCTATCTAGAAAGCACTTGAATATACTAGTCTTCAGCTCTTAGAGATTGACTTAAACTGTAGTATAGATGTGGGAGTCATAACTATAAAAGTTGAAAGTTTAAGTCCTGGAAGTGGATGTGATTGCTCAGGAAAAGTGTATAGAAGAGGGAGAAGAAGCTCTAAAGTAAAGTCCTAAGGGGCACTCTGATTTATGGAGGTAAGAGAGGATAAAAAATTTGAGAAAGAGAAGAGTGGAAATAAATGTTGGAGGATAACCAGAGTGTTAGTATCACAATAAGGAAAAGGAAGAACATTTTTAACAACAGAGTAGTCTATACCTGTGAAATATAGTTGAAAGGATAAACAAGTTAAGGACTAAAACTCAGTGCATTGGATTGGCCAAAAGCAATTTCACCAATGAGTAAGGTGAGTAGAATTAATTTTGGATTTTGTTGAGCAGTAAATGAGAATGCTGACAAACAGAAGACAAAGAGTAAGAGAACCTTTGTAAGAAGTTTTCTGAGAAAGGGGAAAGAGAGAGATCACATGCATGAACAAATTTCCACAGTGAGTAGTCTATTTGTCCTTTCTTTCTTTTTTTTTAACTTTATTTTGTATATTTAATAGTTGAAAACATAAGCAATAAAAAACTAAAAAAGTAAACACAGATGAATAAAAATATACATTTCTCAATTAAATGTAATGGATACATGTAAATTTTTTTGTTGTTTTTTTTTTTTTTTTTTTTTTTTTTGTGTGTGTGTGTGTGTCCTTTCTTTTTTCCCCAACGAAGGCCACCATAACTCTCCTAGTCTAACCCCTGCATTTCTTCCTCATTATCCCACTTAAGCACGACAAGAAGCTCATGGTGGAAAAGATAGACAATGTATATGACTAATTTAAAAATGATGTGCATATATCCCTCTTAAAGCAGAAAAGTTCATGTCATAAATTCATTAATAGAATTAGTAGTGTTTTGAGAGAATAAGGAAGTGATAAATAGAAATAATTACATTAATGAATTATTGAGAGCCTACTAAGTGCATAATTCAATGCTTAAAGATATATCAATAGACTTTTGGTAGATTAGATATATAGGTGAATAATTAAATAAATAGACAGGAAAATAGTAGATGATAGATTGAGAGATCACTAGATCAGTTGACAGGTAGACAAAAGACAGATGAATGATAAATAATGATAGTTGAGAGAAAGAGAGAGTAATGTAAATAGAATGAGTCTTCTGAATCCTCAACACAATCCTAAGAAGTTAATAAGGTAAATCAATTTGTATAAGTCACATTACTACCAAATGGTTGGAGACAGATTTTAAACTCTGTTCTTTGTGAATTTAAAACTCATATTCTTTTCCTAACACTAATTTTCATCTTAAACCCTATTGGTGTGAGGACCATGAGACCTGACCAGGTTTATGGATAGTACCATGTTTACACTGTGTGGAAGTACATATTTAAAAGATGAATAGGTAGGCATAGCTTTTGAATGTGGTGTTAAGGAAGCTAGGGATGATTTTCTAGGCATTGTGGAGCCATTAAAGGGCTTTTAGCAGGGATAAATATAACCAGGTTGAGATTATAAAAAGATAATTTCCATGTGGGAAATGGAAAAGACTGGAGGTGGAAAGAAGAGTTTAGTTCAATAGTTTAAGTAAAAATTTGACAGGAGAGATTGAATTACTAATAACTGACATAGGGAGTACAGGAAAAAAAGCACATTGCAGTAGAGGATAAGTCCTGTTTTTGTCTTCTGGAACTTGATAAACCTGTGGCTATCCTTGTGGAGATATGAAGCTGGTATCTGGAAATGTGAAACTGGAAATCACGAATGCTGTATGGGTTAGACATATTGATTTGGGAAAAATCAATACAAAGGGTTTAAAGGATTCAATGAATAAAAATAGATTAGAATGTTGAGACTCTTCCCCTAGTCTTCCTTTTTCCATTTTAAATCATACATGGTCACTTTTTTCCTAAATTGTCATCTGTCAACAGGGATGTTTATCTCATCAACACACTCCTTGAAGCACCCAAGGCAATGCTTTGCATATAATAGATGAACAAAGACCATGTGAGGAATTAAAAGGAAGCTGACAGTCAAAGGAATCTATATCTAAAATAAGGTTCACATAACAATTATTCATTAATATAGCCTTTTAAAAATGTTATGCTTGGCTTTTAAAAGTGTTTGATTTTTAGAGAGAGAAAGTCTGCTTCCTGTGAAGAAAGAGGGCAATCAAATGCCTATAAACAAGGGAACTCCTAAGGCTACTAGTAAGAACAAGTTCAGGAAAAGACACAGGCCCAGAAAAGAAGGATGTCCCCGTACTTCACATTCACCTTGGGCTGACCTTCCTGATAGGATAGCACCAGCCAACGTAAACCCAATGTGCACAGATGGTCTTGTTTTAGTTTACTTAAGGCTGGCAAAGCAAAAATACCAGAAATAAGTTGGTTTTTAAAATGGGAGTTTATTAGGGTAAAATCTTACAGATCCAAGGATGCGAAAATGTCTAAATCAAGGCCTCATCAGAGATGTTGTCTCAATAAAGGTCAGCTGATCCACTGATCCTGGACTCCTGCCACGTGGCAAAGCAAAATGACAGCTGGTCTGTGCTTTCTTCTCCAGGCTCACTTTCTCCCTGAGCATAGCTGTGGGCAATCAGGCATATGGCTCATCTCTCTCTCTAGGCCTTGTCTCTTCAGCTTTTGCTACTCCACAGAGTCTATCCTCTGGCCTCTCTCTCAGCCTTTCAGAGTTTCTCTTTCTGCAGTTATGAGTGACCCAGTAGTCCTCTCTCACATAGCAGGATAAAATGGCAGTTCTCTTTCTCTATGTGTCTCTGAATGTTTCAAATCAAAGGGTCTCACACCCTCAGGAATGGATTTGATCCAAGAACTTGATCTTTTCTGGGATTCACAAAATCTTCAAACTTTTACAGGCTTCTTAGACTTTACACCCAAAGCACAACAGCAAAAGAAAATATACATAAATGAGACCTCATCAAAATTAAAAACATTTTTGCCTCACAGGACTTTATCATGAAAGTGAAATGACAACCTACAAAATGGGAGAAAACATTTGGAAATGAAATATCAGATAAAGGATAAATATCCAGTATATATAAAGAAAGCCATCAACTCCACAACAAAAAGACAAACAACCTAATTTTAAAATGGGCAAAAGACTTTAAGAAATATCTCTCCAAAGAAGATATACAAATGGCCAAAAAAGCTCATGAAAAGATGCTCAACATCATTAGCCATCAAGTAGCAACAAATCAAAACCAATATGAGATACCATTTTACACCCACTAGAATGGCTACTATTTTTGAAAAAGGAAAATTACAAGTGTTGGAAAGGATATAGTGAAATAGGAATTACTCATTCACTGTTGGTGGAAAAGCAAAATGGTGCAGCCACTGTGGAAGACAGTTTGGCAGTTCCTTAGAAAATTAGATATAGAATCACCATATGACCTTGCAATCCCACAACTAGGTATATATGCAAAAGAATTGAAAGCAGGGACTCAAATAGATATTTGCACATGATATTCATGGTGGCATTATTCACAATTGCCAAAAGATGGATGCACCCCAAGTGTCCATCAAACAATGAATGGATAAATAAAATGTAGTATATACACAATGGAATATTATTCAGCCATAAATAGGAATGAAGTTATGATACATGTTACAACATGGATAAACCTTGAAGACATCATGTTGAGTGAAATAAGCCAGACACAAGAGGAAAAATATTGTGTGATTTCACTGATATGAAATAATTAGAACAAACATACCCATAGATTCAGGATCTGCAATATCATTCACCCAGGGCTGGGTTGGGGTAGGGAATAGGGTATTAAAGCACAGAGTTTCTACTTGGGATAATGGAAAAGTTTTGATAATGGATGGTGGTGATGGTAGCACAACATTGTGAATGAAATTAACACCACTGAATTTTCTATTTTAATGTGGCTTAAAGGGGCTATTTTAAGTTTTTTATATATGTTACTAGAATAAAATCTTTTTAAAAACTCCATGGAACTGCACGACACACAGTGACCCCTGAGTTAAACCATGTACTTATAATTAATAGTACATGTGTAACCATGTGCTTTCATCAATTGTAACAAATGTATCGCATCAATGCAAAGTGTTAATAATAGGGTGGTATATGGAAACCTTGTATTTTATGCATGACTTTTCTGTAAACTTCTCTAATGAAAAAAATTAAACTTTATTACTTTTAAAAACATGCTAATGAGATATCATCTGAATTCACTCAGGATGCAACAGATTTATACTGCATTGTTTGGTGTGTATGTTTTAAATGTACAGTGAATAATTTAATCCAAGATCATTCTATCATTTCACATAGTAACGTGAATCTGATATATATATTGAAACTGATGGATGATTTACCAAAAAAGAAAAATCTATTATTTTTAATTTAATTAAAACCAGAAAATAGCCCAACTGCAAATTTTAATTCATTTTATTTAGTGGAAACATAGTGGTTTAAAGAATAACTTACTTTAGCTCTTCAGTATGCTTTGATGTCATATGTTCTATAATTCCCCATCATAAACTGACAGAATAATCAAAATTATTGGTAGTATCTTAGCTGTATTAGAATTTTAAGCTTTACCTTTCTTTCCAATGCACACACAAAGTTCATTTATTCATGTGAGAATTGGTTACTAGACTTAAAATAATTTAGTATTGGCAAAAGCAGATATTTAATCCTGCAAGTTTGTAATAATCTATCATATATTAAGCAGTAATAATGAAAGTTTTATGCTTTGTAGTGGGACCTTTCCACATTTATTTCAAGACAATACCCACAGCATACATCCTACATGTGATTTGTGAAAGAAAAACTCTCTGAGCTCTCTCTAGGGCCTTCTCATCTCCTGCCAGGCCAGTGAGCAAGATGAGTTTCTTTTTATTATGGCAAGGAACAGAGATTATTCATCAACTGCAGAGCACAAACAATCCTTTATTCAGCAGAATGACAAAAGGTTATTTAGCTTCTGGCACCTACTATAGTTCTTGCAAGAACCAGGCTCAAGAGTCAATATGATAATTAATAAATTTCCAACATCTGGGCAGTAAAACATTTTTTATGAATGTTAAACAATGCCAATGCCAAATTAAAACCTCCCCTTCTTGTATTGCCATTTTTCTATCCAAACCTTTCACTGTAGAGCCAAGTTAGCCCATGTTCTGCCAATAAAATGGGGATAGTAATGATATACTAGGAAGATATTACACAATTTGGGAAATCCATATTACTAAGTATCATTTAATCATATTGGCAGTGATGATATCACCCACTAAGCCTAATGGAGAGTCATTCTTGCCAAAAATAGAGAATCAAGTGATATGACAGGTGAGTGGTATCAATCATAACACTGAAAAAGGAGATTTGAAGTCTCAGTTTCTCTAATTGCCCTCCAGAAGCCTTTTTCCTATTTTCATTAAAAAATGGAAAAGTAATTGCAGTTATGGTTTATATAGAATGAGAAAGGTGACTTCGAGTCCTAACAATCTTCATAAACTGAGAAGTATAAAATCTTAGAATTGAAGAGAACTTAGCAGATCATCCAGTTTGAGGCCCTAGCCCTTCCTTAGTTCTCCCAACTACAAAGCAGTGTATGATTGTGATTGTGGTTATGAATTGGACAATACATTCTATTGGAATTTTTAAGAAGAAATACATATGAGCTAAAGAATTAAACACATTGTGTGAGAAAGTATAAACTATATAAATCATAAGTCCTATCTAGAATGCATTGCTATTTATGAAAAAAACCAATAGATTCAAATTGAAAATAACATTTCTTGCAATAAAAAGTGGTTGTGCTTAATTAAATTAAAATAAAAGGGAGAATTTGTTTGAATGTATGAAGGCCTCCTATATTTGTTATTTAATTAATGTGTCTAGCTATGAAAAATGCTCCTCCTCCAACTTTGATTAGTATCCATCATTAAATCTTAGACAGAAGTTATATTATAGTGGGGGTATTATTTGAATAATGAATCATTTTGAATACCATTTTTAATAAACTTAACAGTTGTCTGAAAGGATAAGAAAAGTCAACAGGAAGTGGTGTTCTCAAAAATGGGATGTGCATACTCCAAAGGATATATTAGATGATGCATAGGATTGCAAGAAAAAGATCAGGGAAATTTTCTATTTATTTGCTATTATCATATTTTTACATTGATATTTCATGTTTTATTTTATATAATTATTTACAACCTTAGTTTATTATAAAGCATATAATGTATATAAATGAAGCTATAATAAAAACATCTATTTAGATTTGTCATCTCAAACATGTTTTACTGATGGTAGGGTGAGTTCAAAAGAGCTTGGAGAACTTATAGAGCACTGTTCCAGAGTGACAAGACTCACTATATAAGTGAGTATAAGCACTATACAGTGAAGGCTGTGAGTTATGTGATGAAAATCTATAGACTATGAGTTTTATAGATTTCCTCATTCATTCAACAAATTTAGGTTGAGCCATTTGAAATTACTGGCATTTGATCATTTCTGACACTAGAGAAACAAAAATTTACGTGCTTCAATCTAATATTTGCCAAATGTCTTTTATAGGCAAAGATCCTGATATCTATTGGTAGGAACACAAAGATAACTGATTTCAAAGATCCTTTACAGAAACAAATACAATATGCTAAGCTATCATAGACTTGAGGAGAAGGAAGAGAGAAACGTTGAGTGGTTTTATTCTTGCATTCTTTGTTGCTTTTCTTTCTAGCCTTGGCCTCATGATTTATCATTTTGTGAATAATTTTCTAGTACTGAAGAAATTTAATACTTTTCTTAAACTTAGCAATTGGAAGAAGGGAATATAGACACTTACTAGTGTTTCATCATCACAAAATGGCACCAGATTTAGTAACTGAGCTAAAGGATATGTGAAACCTGCCTTAGCTATATCTTTTCACTGAAGATTTCTTAATGTGTCCCTGATCAAACACATAAAGCAGTCAACTCCTTACTGGAAAAAAAAATAATAATCTCTATAATAAAAATGTTTTTCACTCAGGCATTCAAAATCTATTAGATTTATCCTTAAAAACCCCAAAACAACCAAAACAAAAAGAAAAAAAAATCTTTCAGATTCAATTAATCAGTATCATCTGAAAAAGCACACAGTGACAAGAATACACAACTCTCGGGAAGCGGCTGTGGCTCAATCAGTAGGGCTCCCGTTTACCATATGGGAGGACCCGGGTTCGGTTCCCGGGGCCTCCTGGTGAAGGCAAGCCCGCCCGCACGGCGTGGTTAGCTGACCCAGCGAGCACAAGCAGCAAGGGGGGGATAAATGAATAAATAAATAAAATCTTTAAAAAAAAAAAAAAAGAATACACAACTCTGGAGTGCCTATCTGTGTCTAGCAATGTGAAACTTCATGTTTCTGTTCACTAGATTGCCCAGTGAGTTGCTCAGAGTTAAAAATAGCCATTGGGATGAAAGCTATATTTATTTGGAGTAATTAACTAGTTTTAACTTAGAAATGCTCAGTGATTCCTACAAGATCCCTTACTTGACTCCATATTACTCCCCAAAGTGAAGCTAATGTGACCTTATATACTTCATATGTATTTATACCGATCACAAATTTTAGAATTTCAATTTTTAATTTTTGTAACTATGTTACTTGGAAACAGAAAAATCAATCTGTAATAACAAGCCATATTATTCACAAGTTATTATGTGAATGCTAGGCCCAGCAAGTACACATCCCACTCCTTCAAGTGTCTGTTCATGAAACACACCATTATCCTCTCCATATCCAATTTAGCACTCCTCCTCTGTATAACTGCCAAGGCTCACCTTCCTTTTTACTCTACATGCCTGTATCTCTCTGTCCCACTAGGTTAAGGGCTAGTGCAGGTTCATACCTTAGTCATTTCTGTCTCTCCATAGAATCTGACAAAGCTTTATGAAGATTTGGTATGGACTGAATGTTTATTGAATGAATTGTGACACATTAATGAAGAGATAAACAGCTTACAATACATAATAGCAAAAAAATTAACTTTCCTTCACACAGAGGAACATACAGATAATTCCTAAGAAAAAAAGATGATGAATAACATCATAATCATCATAAGGCAGCAAACACGGAACCTATTTAAATCTATATTTTTACCGTTTAAGTGAAGATGTTACCTTACTACATTGTTTAACATGTAAATTCCTGTTACAACCTTATGTCATTCCTAGCAAGTTTATTACTATCACTACTCCACTCTGTGTACTAAAGCAAACTTCCAAGTGTTTATCTCCTTCACATCATGGGTCATATGAATATTGAAATTAGATATTTTGTCCAGTCCTTCTAAAGCAAATTCATTCTCCTAAACTTAACTTGCTTATGAAAAATGCATAATGCACTCAATTCATAAAACCAGAGAAAAAGAAAACTTATACAATAATATTTTAAAAATTCAAAAACATGTGCTACATAAACCTTTATATTTTCATGTGTGACATAATTTCTAATGTTCACAAATTTACATCAGAATTTTGGAATTGTTATTACATAGCTGGGCTGTTTAGTTAGAAATCCTGAATTATTGCTTGCTAGTAAAAAATATGAAAAATCTATGGATATAACAATACTATTTATAAATTAAATACATTTTAACAGCAAAAATTTGACTGGAGATTATTTTTAAAGGCATATCCATAAAGACAGGGTAATAGGAACTATATATGGTGAAAGCTTCGATTGGAGTGAAAACAACTTAAAAAAATTTTTTTGGAATATCAAAGTGTTAAACCCACCAATATTTGTCATATGCATACTTATTTTTGTAACAGCAGGCTCTGGTTAAGCCAGACCTGACTAGGAAACATTAGAATTTTATATACAACTTTGGGAATAGAAAGGAGGGAGGAGGCATTTAAATATTAGAGAATATCTGAGGAACTTCCTATCACAAAATATTTTTACATAGGGACCCTGTGGGAAAAAACTTGAACCTAGTCCAATAACACCATCTTTCTAATGGTCTTGGGATAATGGAATTATGAAATGAGAATGATGTCAGGAGGACATCAGGACTCTTAAGGAAAATTGGTCCTTCATGAGTGAGCAGCTCTCTGGGGGAGAAGGGCTTGCTGAACTGGAGCAGCAGGGTCAGGGTATCAGAAGGAGCAGTCAGTCCAAGCATGGAGTTTAGGTGGAGCTTAAACCCAGCAGGACCCAACCTGCTTTCCTTTACCCCATCCTACATTTTCTGCCCTGGAGAGGATAATTTGATATAATTGGAGAACTGTACTTCTGGGGGTGCAAATTGAAGAACTGTGGACTTTTCTTTGAACAACCAGTACTTGAACACTAGTATACAAGTCAGAGGAAACTGGCAAATGTCCCACAGTGCCGGCCCTGAGGAGTGGGAGAACAGTGGTGGTGGGCTTCAGAGGAGAGGAACTTTAGGCAAATGTCCCACAGTGCCGGCCCTGAGGAGTGGGAGAACAGTAGTGGTAGGCTTCAGAGGAGAGGAACTTTAGAGCTGCAGGCACCACTACAGAGAAAGTCATGCTCCTCCACCTCTATCCCTTGGCACTCCTAAAGATATAATGATGCTATCTCAGATGTATGACCTGGAGAGCTTAGAGGACATTCAAGATTACACTGGACAGCCCCCAGGATTGTATTTCCTTACCCGTGTCAGTTTCCACCATCTGGAACAAGACCAAACAGAATGAAAATGAAAAACCCCTGTACAACATAAAATCACCCAAGAGACAATAGGCTCTGTGAGGAAAAAAAAATCATATTCATCATGATATGATTAATTAGTTCATTGATCAAATACAAGGGACACTCATTGCCTAACTTCCGCAGTAAAACAAAAGAATTGCTAATCATAACACTAAAAATGATGAGTCTCAGTAAAGAACAGAGGAAGAAAAGCAAATGCAAAAATGAGGAAGTGAAACACAAGCAACAAATATTCTTTCAGCAATGACATGCTAGCCAATAAAAGTAGGAAAAAAGGACAGTAGATCTTTGTAGGAAAAAACACAAAGTATTCCATTGTCCTGAAGACAGTATTTTACAACATTCTAGTTCTATTGCTACCATTTATTCGGTATCTGATATGTGCCTCACAATGTACATCTACTAGCTCATTCAGTTAATGAGGTAGTATTAACGCTCACTTTTTACAGTTGTATAAACTGGGCTATTGCTAAATAAATTGTCCATGTCACAAAACTGCATATTAAGAAAAGCCAGACAGCAAACCCAAACATCTTACTTCAAAGATGTCCTTTTTGGAATCAATGCCCTCCAAATACCCAAGATTCCCTCTCATTTATTGGCAATCTGATAAATATCAGAAAAAGGGGGCATAATTAAGAGAATGCAATACCTATGACCACAATTAAATCATTTTAGAATATAGACAAGAATTAATAGCTATCTATGTATCTATATATTCATCTTCCCTGTTTCAGAAAGCGAGGAATGATGTAATGCATTTAGAACAAATTTTATCAATAAAATATATGAAATAAAATTTGTGCACTTACATAAATACTCAACAATTACCTGAAAGAATCACTTGAACAAATGATTAATTGAGAGTTTGATGAAAGCTATTGTACCATGGTGAAAATTGAGTGGAACCATAATAATTTCAATAGCAATCATAGAATTTAAGTATATTTTCTCTTATTGAGTGGTAGAAAGGACTATAAGAAATGAAGAAATAAGTTCAAACAACAACAAAATCTAGTTACTAAAAAAATGTGCTCTCTTTTTTTTTTTCATTTTAATTGGATGAGTTACCAACCATGAAAAAGTTTCTTGACCACCCCTCCACTTTCAGTGTGACCAGATTGTAAGTGTGATTCCTGAATCCTCCTCCCATTTAGAGGTATAGATTTGTGGGCTCAGAACAGACTGAGCATGAGGTTAATTCTTCCCCATCACCAGTAAACATGCATTTATTCCCTACAGTGCAAGTGAAAAATTTAATCCCAGACAATCACTTCCCTGCAGAGAAGTGTGAACTAGCAAGTGTTCGGGAGGCACAGCTCTACTTAAAATTCTCAGTTTCAGCATGAAGAGAGCAAAGTTTGGGCACATATGGGATAGGATGGGGAAAAATAGTCATATTAAAGCAAGAGGCTGAATAGACGATTTGAAAAACCAGTTTCACAGGTAAATTTGAATGTAGGACCTGTGGCTTTTTTCTTGTTTTGACCTTTCTTCTGAAAAATAGAGTCCCTCCTTAAAGAATTTTCCTGAATGAACATTAAACAGAGTAAATGAATTGAAAAATAATGTAGTGTAGAGATTCCTTACCATTTTTGTCATATGGACCAATTGGCAACCTGGTGAAACCTTTGGACTCCTTCCCAGAGTAATATTCTTAAATGCATTAAAAAATATGCATAAGATTCCAAAGGAACCAATCATACAGTTATCAATATTTTAAATAAATTAAATTTGTAATACAGTACTATATGTACATGTTAGCACATTAAATAAAAATTACAGTAGCAGTTCTAATAATTATCATAATTTCAAAGTAGAGATGACTGAAAATGATACTTTGAGTTTTCTGCACCAACTAATTTGATACTAAAATGTTTTTGATTTCTATAGGTGTCAAAATTGCAGTTAGAGCTAATACTACTGTAGTTTGTTCCCTAAATTCATGATTGAAGGAAATACTACAATTCAGAAGAGAATGCTGAATTTGTCCATGAACCCTTGGGAGCTTAAAACTCTGGAATCATATAATAACAAAATCAGTTAAATCTAAGATGTGCAGACAATTTTTTTAAGCTCATTATGTTAAAATCTGAAATATGTACATTCTGACAGATAGAAACTTATAAATAAAACTGGTCACTACTTGTTTTAGTATGTTGACCTCTAAGTATTCTAGGTTCTCTTCTCTGATAAATGAGTGTTCCTAGGATGGAAAAATCTCTTTGCCAAAGTAAAAGGTATCAAACACCATTTTGATAGTAAAGGGTATAGCTCACAATCTGGTCAGGATTCAAGGTTTATCAGGAATACTATTTAAACAAAAATGTTCTCTCTATTTTTATTATATTCATTAATTAGTTTATAAACATTTATTTAGTACCTATTTTGTGCTGGTGATTTTAGGAAATACCCAGCATCAGTTATAGTTTAAATTGTTATGTGTCCATTTGCTCATTCATTAATTACATATACATGATTTTCTGTCATAGACAAAGTACTATTGGGGTAGTATAAAGTAGTGAGCAAGATAAGCACAGTTCTTTATCTCATGGGGCATACATCTAGCAGAGAGAAACACTTCAAACAATTTGTTATTTTGTTTATTATTTAAAAATAGTGGTGCTAAATTCTACTTTAGAGAATAAGAGACTGCCAATAAAATATTATAACAGGAGGATCCTCTATGGTCAGATAAGTCTTCTGAGAAAGGGACATTTTCACTGATCTTTGAAGAATATGATGGTGTTCATTAGGTGAAGGGAATGCAGAGTTCTTTCCAGATAGAGGGAATAAAATTGCCAAAACAATTTGCCAGAAAGGAACTTGGTACAATGAAAGACACTTAGGGGGAGAGTGGAACAGAATAAAGCCATAAAGGTGGCAGAGATTAAATTCTGCAGAGCATCAGGGGCTATATTAAATAGTTGATAATTATTCTAAGAGTGATGGGAAGTCACTGCAGAGTTTGAAGTAAGGCAACGCCATGGTAGAACTGTGTTCATAAAAGTTCACTTTGGTTGCAATGTTGTGGCTAGATTAGATGCAAGGAGCTCAAGTAGGACCTGCTAATGCATTACCTAGGCAAGAGAAGAAAATGCTTTGAACTCACGTTGTGGAAGTAGAAATTGGAAATAGGCAGACTTGAGGAGAATTCAGAAATTAAAAGTGGTAACTAGATAATGGGGATGCCTCTCTGTTTCTGTCTCAAGCACTGGTTGAAAAGAGATGCCATTTACTGAGATACAGAACAGAAAAGGAAGATCAGATATGAAGGAGTATGTCTGTGTGTAGTGGGAGTGGGGCGGGTACACTTTGTTTAGCTACAGAATTGTTGAGCTAGACACTTCTAGCTATGAGATTCCCAACTTGAGGTGTTATGCAGGCTTTTTGATTTCTGGGCCTAAGTGTTCAGAATTAGGGCCTTGGCTGTATGTATCTATTTGGGAGTTGTTAGTCTTGAGGAACTCTGACACTTAATAGCCAGATTGAAGGGGATGAGGCTGAATAGAATTCTAAAAGAAGAAATTAGAGTGGTAGGAAGATAAAGATAAGGGAAAGAGGATGTGGTCAATAGAGGCCAAATGCTGAGAGATCAAGAATGAAGACAAATGAAAGCTGCTTGGTGACATCAACTTCTGAGACTTGGTTTTCAGACTATTTTGGTGTAGAATTTGTGTGAAGCCATATTATATGGGATTGAAGAGTAATTGGGAATTTAGGAAATCTTGGGTATAAAATAGATCTTTCTTAACCTCTGACTGCGAATGACTGTCGACTAGTGTAGAGAATGATGTGAGGTCAAGAGGTTTTCAAGGATTCTCATACTATAAGAACATTTTGACTGCAGGATATGTATTTTGCAAACTCTAGTTTTCCTCTTTGTAGGATGGATTTTGAATTATTGAGGTCATGAAAAAGTAAGTTCAAAGTAAATTTGATTGAAAGGAAATCAAAACTTAGCAATTTCTAGGAAATGCTGAAGCACACATATGCGCTATCAACTTAATAGTCTCAAAACATGTTTTTCATGAATTCACCACAATGTTTCATACATATGTTGTATATGATGTATAAGTAAGCCACTGTATGGATTATACTTAATGACTAGAACCTACATTGTCTATACGCTACAGATGAAAAATCTGAAGTGAAATAAAAAGACATTCCCATAGAAGCCAATGAAATAGAAGCCAAGTTAGACACTGCAAAGACGATGGCTGATGGTAAATCTGGAAAGAGAGAGTTAATCATAACTAAATTTGATTACTTCTCTTATCATCAAGATTAATTGGAAGTTTATGACACATATGTGCCATTATCAACCTCCTAATTACCACATTTCTGGTGTTGCTATTTTTCCATTTTGCTGCCAATAACTCATGTGTGTTACTTTTTTTCTCTTCAGTGAGCAAAGGAAACAAAATGCCTTCAAAAGGTGATAACAAGTAAAGGAGAAAAGAATCCCTGACAGGGTTCCCTTCTGTCCTGGCATTCTGTATTTTCCACGTGACATAGTGGAAATTACCAAGTGTCAGAAATAGAGTACTGCTCCCCGTAGCACCTTGGAAATGGCATTAAATCTTCCAGGATAATTAGAGAGTAGTAAAACAACAAATTAATAAAACTATTCCCAGGTGGCCTCAAATATATATTATGGTTCCTTTGAAGTGACAAGCATTCCCAGGAGATACAGCAGACATTAGAAATATTTGGTTCTATAACAACTTAGACCAAATTTATCAAAATCTAAAATACTAATATAAACAAATGATTTAATTCAAAAAGTAAAATTTTTTACAAATGATTTAATAGAAAACATTTATAGAAATCTTTCTCATGGAAAACTTTACTTTTATATATTGTCAGATGACAAGAATATTATCTCAGCTGTTCAGTACTTGGCTTGAAGCCCAGGAAAGGGTCATGTCTTTATAATGATGGAAATTGCAACTCTAAAGCAGCCAAGGGTTTTAGAAAGTGCTGTTTAGCACTGATAAATTGAGATTCCCGCACTGCTTATTTGCACACAGTAGGAACTCAGCAAATATTCGCTATTGTATTTGTTCTATTTGTTGTCATATAGCTTAATCCTTATTTATTTATTCAGTAGACTTTAATAAAGATTCTAGGTATACAAGTAGTTGTATATGGAACTTAATAGCTGTGAGGCCTCAAGTTAGTCTTCAATGTCTTCGAGTGTCCGTTTGTTCATGTGTCAAGTAGGGACAGCTACATATATTTTGCATATTAATTTTGGGGAACAAAGGAGATACTATTCATGACAAGACCATAAGTTGCAAATAAGGTCTATGAAATTATACATAATTAATAAATATAATGTAATTCATGTACAATTTAGCTTTAGTTTATGTAACTACAATGAATAACAATTCATATATAAATAGATTCTTTTGCTAGCCTGGTCATTGTTTCCTCTAAATGTCTTAACATGAAACTCCCTTGTGAAGGTCATGTTGTAGCTTATAAGTTCTGCCAGGGGAGAGGGTGTCAACTAAAATTCCTTGATGTGTGCCATTTGTTATTTCTCTTTTCCAGTTGTCCTACACTTAGTATTTATATGTTACACCAAATTAGTAATGTCTGTCCTGCAAGTGACTGATTTTATAGGAAAAAAAAAAAAAAGAAACCCTACATATTCTTTTCAGTATAAAGGAATAACTTAAGTAGTTGGCAGCACATACACACATATACAAACACACAACTTGAAACGTGTGGGCATGATGAAAACATTAGCTAGAAAATGCATATAGCCCTCTTGTGAAAAGCTGAGAATTGCAACAGCATCAGAGCAGTAGTTCATATTCTCTGGAAACATTTATTAAATACACATCTTGACATGGCACAAACCTCAAATCAACTTAATTTGTGTCATTTAAGAGTTTGCACATGAATAAAGGTATCACATTTCATCGAAATTACTCCTTTACACCTAAGATTTATTTATACACTTCTAAAGATTGTGAGACATATCCTCTTTCTTCCCAAGTTTCTAGGAAAATTGCCAAGAACTAGATTTAAATGTTCATGGCAAAAAAAAAAATTAATACATTTCTGAACACTGAAAAATAGAATCCCCATTCTAGCTAACAGAGTTTGCTGTCAAGATGAGCTACTTACCACTTGAAATGTCTAAATTTACAAAAAAAAATTTTTTTTTAATTATTAAAAGACAAAGTATAGAGTTTTTAGTGTTTAGCAGCCTCAAGTCTAGGTCATGGCAGGTATAGTTAAATCAAGTATATATATAAATATATATATATAGAGAGAGAGAGAGAGAATTAATTAAACTTTCTTACTTATAAATAAGTGAGAAAATAAGATGCTAGGATCTCCTAGGGATTTACATAGTGTGGATACTCAGATACACTGCAACTGTACCAAGGCATTTGAGTGTACTTAGTAGGCTAACAATTTGAAACTCTTCCAATCAATATTCTTTAAGTGATTGTTCAGCATTTATTAATGGCCCAGGGAAAAAACAACTTTCTTCTGATAAAATTTTACACCTATATCTATCTTTCCCATTATGAGTTTTTTCCATGTATTATACATGAAAATAAAATTTTAATATGTTTGGAATTATCTGCCATTTTACTTTTCCCCTCCCCCTCCCCCTCTCTCAAAAAAACAGATGAAAACAGTCACTCAAAATTACTAGCAGTGGTAATGTACGTATTAAACAGAACCATTGTACTATGATAAAGAAGTTCTAAGTGAAAAGTAGATAGGGAAAGTCCTCTTCAATTTTTAACTTTAGATTTTCTTTTGTTTTTTTGTACACTTGTTTTTTTAATGTTTGCTAGATTCTTACAAAGTAATTTATCACTGGAACTGGTGGAAGTGTGAGAGATAAACATTCAAAGGTCATCCAATAAGATATCTTATTACAGTGAGGTAAACAAGCCTGGAGGATGACAGCTTGGAAGTTCAGCTAATCATTAGAGGTCAGCTAAACATTAAATTGGCATAAAAACAAAACAAGTATTTTCTTTAGTGTCTACCATGTATCAAGCATTGTGTTCAATGTTAGGTTTTAACAGGATATTCCTGGCTCATGTCTTCATCTACAGTAAAGCAAAGAAATAGAAATAATAGGTCAAGTGATACTGTTGCATGTCTAAGTATGCAATAAGTAAAGTGTAAGCCCAGAATGTGGGAAGTTAGAGAAGGCCTCTCTGAAAGTGAAGCTATTTTAAAAAGGGGAGGGTTTAAGAAAACTGGCATTCCCACCCTGCAGGTGGGAGGATAAATTAGTACTATTTGAGAGGAGGCAATCATAGCTTCTCATATCATTTATATCTAAAACCTTACAAAAATTTCCTATCTTCTGACCAAAAAAATTTCATTATTAAAATTACCAGATTTATTCAGATATATATATAGAAATTCACTGCATCATTGTTTATGTAGAAATTTATTTTTCCAGATACCATAAAATAAAACAAGTGTCATAGTGAATAAAGATCATAATTTCAAAGCAAACATTGAAAATAGCCTAGACTACTAGGGCCTTGAATATAGATTTATTTCATTCTAATGCAAATGGTCATTTTATTACTGAATTCATTCTAATGCAAATGGTCATTTTATTACTGAATTTTAATAGAATATTAATTCATAAATTGTCAAATTGCCATTCAAGATTTTTTTCAAATGTAAAGACTTATTTGAAGACAATTTCGGTAGTGGACAAACCAATTTATAGCTGCTTAATAACTTTGCAATATATTGTTTGTGCCTTAAAAATTATGTTGTGAAATAGGTACATGTGTGATTTTAATACTAAGATCTTTATAGAAAGGAATGTCTAAATTATCTCGTGAGCTAATGTCACTATTTTCTGTATACCAATACAAGTTTGGGAAACATCATATATAAGGCTTTCTGAAGAAACAATGAAAAAATAAGTCAGAAATAAAAATCCTTTGTCTGAAGAAAATGAAATCATGGTGATTGGTGGAGAAAAGTACCCACACACTGCTGCATAACTTCCTTTTCCTGACACTTTAGAAGTAATTAGTGCTTTTTACTAGAAATATTTAAAGTGTAATGAGAAAAGTTGAAAAATGCTGCTGGTAGAATAAGAGAAGCCCCAAAGCTTCAAAATCCTTGAGTAGGATTAGGAAAAGATTTAGCAATTAATAAGGATTAATAGTAAGACCTCTAGTTATATTGCTTTAAATTTTACTCTAAATAAGTGTGTTCTGTTTAACCATATGAGTAATACAAATTAGTCATACTGGTCTAGTTTTATATATTCTCATTAAGGAAATTCTGTATATTTTCTCACCATCAGCCACATTTATATATATATAATCTGAATCTCATAACAAAAACATCTCTGCCGATTGTGATGCACTAACACAAAATAGGTTAAATATTAATGCATCTATGATTGAATCCATATTGTCTATCCATTGTTCATGACTTCAATGTATCTCTGATTTTCCTGCTTTTGGAGAAATATTTTTATGTATTGAATAATTGGTTCCTACTTTCTACGAAGTGAAGAAAAAAAATTTTAGATTGTGTGTCTTCAATTTAGTTCTGTATAATAAGGAAGCTTACTCTACCTTGTTGATGAAAATAAAGTTCAACTGTTTATTTTCTTAATTAAAATTTTATCTATTACTGTTATCATATGGGGAAATACTTATTGCACTAACTTTCAACTGCCACCATTTCCAAGAATACTCTAGAAATTTGCTACTCAAAACGTGGTTCTTGAACCAGCAATATCGGCATCACTTGGAAGCCAAGCACACAGAAAGCCAGGTGCCATCCTTGACTTATTGAATCATAATATTCATTTTAACAAGATCTTCATTTAATTCATATACACACTAAAAAAACCCACTACTCTATGACCCTTGAATGTTACAATGTATATGCAACCACCAAGATGTGTTAAAACCGTCTCATCCAACAGGTTAAGATAATTATTGATGGGCTGCTAGAGGTAGTGGCAAAATGGACTAAATAAGGAAAATGTTAAGTAAAACTTATGAATTCAGCAGAAGTCGGAAGTTTGGTTTAGAAATCAAATTTTCACAAGTGATAAAATATTAGAGTTATTTAAAAAAGAATATGACCAATGGCAAACATTTAAAAATGAGGATACACTTAATTATAAAACTATCTTTATAGCTGAAGACTCTTCAATTCATGAATATGCTATTTATTCAAGATATTAAGTTAGGGATTGATCAGTTGTGAAGATGAAGTATGTAAGAGTGTGTATTCCACAAAAACATGAATAAACCAAAGACAGGAACTATAGCTTATGCATGTTTGTATCCTGGCTGCTGAGAATAATACCAGGCACATCACAGGCACTCAATAAATGACTGGATTTGGAGCAGGTATGGCTCATTGGTTGAGTACCTGCTTCACATATATGAGGTACTGGGTTCAATCTCCAGGACTTCCTAAAAAGAAAGGGAAGGGAAGGGAAGGGAAGGGGAAGGGGAAGTAAAAGAAAGAAAAGAAAAGAAAAGAAAAGAAAAGAAAAGAAAAGAAAAGAAAAGAAAAGAAAAGAAAGAGAGAAAATGATTGGATTGATGTAAAGACGAAGAAGACATGGTACCTATTTGGGGGATGAATACAGAATGGAATCCAATTAGGAGATAAGCAAAGGCATGGATAAATGAAAATCCAAATATAACTGGAGCCATAGTTATAGATCCAGAAAATTCACTGAAGTTGAGAGGAGTTGAAAACAAGAGCAAATGCAGAGAGGTTAGAATTGTAAAGGAGTTAAGAAGGATTGTGAACTTTTAAGGTGGAGGGAAGCAGATTTAATTTTGCAACCAGAATTTGTGATATGCAGACGTAACAAAATGGTGTAAATAGAAAGGTAATGAAGCTAAATTGTATTGGGATTAATTGAAAATAGGAGGGAAAATATAGTGAAGAGAAAAGCAGAAGGAGCAAAAGATAAAGAGGAAAAAAGGAGTGGGACTGAACCAATGGCAAATAGTGACATTAGATGTTTAGAGGAAAGGCAGCACACATCTAAAACTGTTCTAAATAATGCAGATGGTACAAAGAGAATGGATAAATCATTTTATCAGCTACAATCCGAAGACATGAGTTCTACTTCAGTATCCAGGCACAAGAGCCAAGGTACCTGTTTCTTGGTCTGGTGGATTCCTCATGGCCCAGCATGAATGCTGCCCTTGGTTTTGACCCTCTGGGCTGCAACAACTTCTGGCCTCACACCAGCATTTGCTAGGATATGAAAAGCTGTGCACCTACTTTTGTTTTGAATGTTTGCTTTTTTCTTTCTCTTTATTTTTTTTTGGGGGGTGGGGTCTGTTGGTTTCCTAAAGGATGGGGTTGACTGCTGGCCTAGGTTTTGACCTTGACAGCAGCAGACTCCTCCTTTCCACTGACATATAATGAGAGATGTGGAGAGGGAGGGCACCTCCTTTTTCCCCCTTGTTTTGCTTCTATGTGTGTGTTTGTCCGATTGCTAGTATTTTCCCTCTTTTTTCCCTTTTTACTTCTCTTTTCACTTTCTTTCCTTTTTTTTAATCTTGTTCTTGGTCTGGTGAACTGAGGAGAGGGAGAACTAGTTTTCCAGGATGACCATAAGATAACTCTCAGAATGTTCAATTATCAGCAAAATATTACAAAACATATACGGAGATAGGAAAGTATGGCCTAGTCACAGGAAAAAAAATCAATGGAAACTATTCTGGAGGAAACTCAGTCTCTTGATCTTAGATCAAGTCTCTTAAATAAAATCAATTAACTGAATGAAAATATGGATAAAGAACTAAAGGAAATCTGGAAAAATATATAAACAAAATGAGAGTGTCAATATTAAGATAGAAATTACAAAGAAGAATCAAATGGAAATCCTGGAGATGAAAAATACTATAATTGAAATGAAAAATTCAATAGAGGGGTTAAATATCAATTTGGAGGAGGCAGAAGAAAGGATCAGGGAATTTGAATATTAGAAAATGGAAACAGTATTATCTGAAGAACAGAAAGAAAAAAGAATGAGCAGAGCTGGAGGAATGTGTGGAATATGATCTAACCGTACCAATATATGCATATAGGAGATGCAGAAGGAGAAGACAGAAATAAAATGAAAGAAACACATTTGAAAAAATAATGGCTGAAAACTTCCAATACCTGATGAAAGATACAAATATACAAATCCAAGATGTTCAATGAATGCCAAGCCAGATGAATCCAAAGAGATCTGCACTAAGATACCTATATTCATAATGCCTAATGTCAAGTGTTAAGACAGAATCTGAAAAACAGCAAGAGAGAAGCAACACATCACTTATAAGTGATCCTTATTAAGATTAACATCTGATTTGTCAATAGAAACCATGAGGGTACTGGGTACACAATGCATAAAGATGTAATATGTGACAAGAACAACATAAAAAGGAAGGGCTGAAGAATATAGGAACAGAGTAAGTATAGGCTATTGAATTCAAATTAGTAATAACACAAATTAAACTGTAATAGAGTTAGGATGTTAAATGTAACCCCCATGTTAACCATAAAGAAAGCATCTTAAAACTTGACATAAAATGAAATGAGGAGTGATTCAGAATGGTTCATTATAAATTCATCTTATCAAAAAGGAATGTAATAATTTAGGAAAGGAGGGACAGCTAAGTATAAGACTTACAAAAAAATTAACAAAATGACAGAAGTAACTTTTACCTTATCACTAACTGCCTTAAATGTAAATGGATTAAGCAATCCAATCAAAAGACATTGGAAGGATGACTTAAGAAACATGGCCCTATAGATTATTAGAAAGAAAATTTAAAAATGTAACACGGTAGTGTGTAACATAGTGAAACCTCATGTAAAATATGAATATGGGTGATATTGCATATATAAGATTGTTTCTACAAAATACCAATACAAATAAACTACAGAGAAGGAAACAGAATAGCAGCTATATATGGCAGGGGAAACATAGAAAGATTGAGAGGTAATGAGTTTTGTTTGTTTTGATAGTTGGGTTTTGTTTATTATTATTATTATTAATGGAATAATGAAAATGCTTTAAAAATGAGTGAAGTGATGAATGTACAAATATGTGATTATACCAAATACCATTGATTTTACACTTTGGATGGATTTATGCTTTATTATGTATCAATAAAATTGAATTGTTAAAAAATAAAAAGAAACATGACACAACTATCTACTGTTTTTAATAGACCCATCTTAGATCTAAAAATCCAAACAGGTTGAAAGTGAAAAGATGGAAAAACTTACTTCATGAAAATAGTAACAAAAAGAGAGTCCAGATGGATATATTAATATTAGACAAGACAGACTTTAAGTCAAAACTGTTACAAGAGACAAATAAGGACATTATACATCAATAAAAATGTCAATCAAACAAGTATATCTAGCAATTATAAACGTATATGCACCTAAAAACAGGGCCCCAAAATATACGAAGCAAACATTGACATAATGAAGGAAGAAATGTACAGTTCTATAATAAAAGTTGGAGACTTCAATACATTCATTTCAATAGTGGATAGAAAATTTAGACAGAAGATCAACAAGGAAACAGTAGCTCTGTATATAACACTATAACCCAACTAGAGCTAACAGAAATATGTGTAATGCTTCACCTAAAACAAGAGCAGAATATACATTCTTTTGAAATGCACATTGATCATTCTCCAGTTTAGACCATATGTTAAAGTACAAGAGAAGTCACAATAAATTTTAAAATATTGAACTTCTCTCACAACAGTGAAGCTGGAAATCAATAGCAGAAGGAAAACTGGAAACTTTATAAACATGTGGAAATTAAACAGCACTCTTAAAAAACAAAGAAGTCACAAAGGAAATTAGAAAATACTTAAAGATGAATATCAAAACTTATGGGATGCAGAGAAGGCAGTGCTTAAAGGAAAATCTGTAGCTGTGAATGTCTATATTAAAAAAGAAGATCTCACATTAGTAATCTAACTAAATATCATGAGGAACTAGAAAAATAAGAGCATTAGCAGAACAAAGGAAATAAATTAAGATTAGAGTGGAAATAAATAAAATAAAGACTAGAAAACAATAAAGAGAATCAACAAAATGAAAAGTTGTTTCTTTGAAAAGATCAATAATATTGACAAACTTAAAAAGAAAAAAAGAGAGGATTAAAATGATTAAAATCAGAAATGAAAATGGAGATATCACCACTGACATTAAAGAGACAAAAAGGATTATGAGGGTACTATGAACCATATACCAACAAATTAGAAAATATAGATGAAATGGGAAAATTTCTAGAAATATACAAATTACCTAAAATTGACTCAAAAAGAAATAGAAAATCTCAACCAACCTTGGTTTAATCAATAATTAAAATCTTTCAAAGACCAGACATGCATGTCTGTTCTACCATTATTCTAGACATGCAAAGAATAATTAATGCCAATATTTCTCAAACTTTTCCAAAGAAGTCAAGAGAAGGAAACACTTTCTAACTCATTCTATGAGGCCAACAGTACCCTGATAAAGACTGATAAAGACTTCACAAGAAAAGAAGGTTATAGACCAATATCCTTTAGGTATATAGATGCAAAAATCCTTAACAAAATACTTGTTAAATGAATCAAACAGCATATTCAAAGGATTATAGACCATGATCAAGTGGGATTTACCCCAGGAAAGCAAGTAAGATTCAACATATGAAAGCTAATCAATGTAATACACCATATAAGTAGAACAAAAAGGGGAAAAACCTACATAATTTTCACAATATATGCAGAAAAAACATTTGACAAAATCCAGTATACTTTTTTTGATAAAAGCATTCAGAAAGCTAGGACCTTCTAAATATGTGTAGGGACATTTATAAAAAATGCTCAGCTAACATCGTACTCAATGGTGAAAGATTTTAAAATTTCCCCTAAAATCAGGAACAAGACAAGGATGCCTGCTTTTACCACTGTTATTCAATATTTTACCAAAATTTCTAGCAAGAGCATTTAGGCAAGAAAAAGAAATAAAATGTATCAATATGAGAAGGGAAGGCATAAAATTATCTCTATTGACAGATGATGTGATCTTAAATGTAGAATAGCTGAAGGAATACACAAGAAAACTTTTAGAGCTAGTGAATGAGCTCTACAAAGAGGTAGGGAACAAGATCAACATGCAAAATTTCGTTTTTTCCTATACAATAGCCATGGATAATCAAAGAGAAATTAAGAAAAGAATTGCATTTACAATAATATGCAAAAGAATAAAAGATCTAGGATTAAATTTAACAAAGGGTAAAAAGACTGATACACTGAAAACTACAAAACACTGCTGAAAGAATTAAAAGAGACCTAAACAAATGGTTTATACCATGATCACAGAGTGGAAGAATTAATATTGTGAAGATGTCAATATTACCAAAAGCGATCTACAGATTCAATGCAATATCTATCA
Source organism: Tolypeutes matacus (assembly GCA_026826555.1). Lineage (NCBI taxonomy): Eukaryota > Metazoa > Chordata > Mammalia > Cingulata > Chlamyphoridae > Tolypeutes > Tolypeutes matacus. Next base: position 56,787,682 of record JAKSZT010053887.1, read on the forward strand.
AAATTCCAGCAGCCTTTTTCAGAAATGGAAAAATCAATCCTCAAATTCATATGGAATTGCAAGCTGCCCTGAATAGCTAAACAATTTTGAAAAAGAACAAAGTTGGAGGACTCACACTTCCAGATTTCAAATTGTACTACAAAGCTATAGTAATCAAAACAAGATGATGCTAGCATAAAGATAGAGAAATATACCAATGGAATAGAATTGAAAGCCCAAAAACAGACCCACAAACCAATAGATTTTTGGTAAGTACATGCAATGAGGCAAAGAATAGTCTCTTCAACAAATGGTACTGGGAAAACTGGATTTTCACATGCAAAAGAATGAAGTTAGATACCAATCTCATACCATGTACAAAAAATCAACACAAAATGAATCAAAGACCTTACCATAAGAGCTAAAACTAAAAAATCCTTAGCATAAGGGCAGGTCTTCATGAATTGTGATTTGGCAAGGGATTCTTGGATATGACACCTAAAATATGAGCAACAAAAGAAACGAGATAAATTGACTCCATAAAAATTTTAAAAATACATTTGTTCATCACAGTAAATTATAAAGAAAGTAAGAAGACAACTTTCAGAATGGGAGGAAACAGTTGCAAACCATATATTGGATAGGGGCTAATATCCAGAATATTTAAAGAACTTTTATAATTCAACAGCAAAAAAATACAACCTGATTTAAAAGTGAGCAAAGGACTTGAATAGACATTTCTCCAAAGAAGATATACAAATGGCCAATAAGCATATGAAAAGTTGCTCAACAGCATTAGCCATTAAGTAAATACAAATCAAAACCACCAGGAGATACCACTTAACACTCACAAGGATAGCTCTTATTTAAAAAAAAAATAAGACAAAAAACAAACAAAAAACAGAAAATAAGAAACATTAAAGAAGATGTGGAGAAATTAGAACTGTAGTGCACTGCTGGTAGGAATATAAAATGGTGTAGCCACGGTGGAAAGAAATATAGTAGTTCCTCAAAAAATTAAGTATAGAATTACCATATGACATAACAATTCCACTTCTAAGCATATACCCAAAGAAAGTGAAAACAGGGTCTCAGATACTTGTATACCAATATTTATAGCAGCATTATTCGCAATAGCCAAATAGTGGAAATAACCCAAGTGTTCATCAACATATGAATGGATAAACAAAATGTGGTGTATTCATACCATGTAATATTATTCGGCCATAATAAAGAATGAAGTTATGAGACATGTGGCACATGGAAGAACCTTGAAAGCATTATGATCAGTGAAATAAACAAGGCACATAGGACATATATTGTATGATATCACTTTTAAGAGATGACAAGAAATAGCAAACTTACAGATATAGAAATTAGATTAGACATTATCAGAGGGTGAGGGTAGGGAGAAGGGGGAGTGATGGTTCTGGAAAAAAAATCTATCTAGCTAGAAGCCTTAGGGGGAAAAAAAGGAAAAAAAAGTTTAGAAGCAAAGTCTAAATACAAACAGTCAAAGTCTAAGACACAGAGGTAAATAATTGTAATTCATGTGAGAAAGCCAGTACTAGAAGCTTATTCAAAATGCAGCATAATTTTGTACATAAGGCATGACCTTGACTATGAAGGTGTAGAATGAAACACTTAAAATAGTTTTTTTTAAACCTGATATAGGGGTATGTGTGTGGTGTGTGCACACATATGTTCATGTAAACATACATATTATATTAGATATATATATTCTACAAATAGTTATATTTTGCTTATATAATTATCTTCTGAAATTGCTATGTCCTATATTCCTTAGAAAATCCACAGTGTCTAACATGTAGGTCCTTACTAAATAAGTTCTAATTAATTTTTAAGCTTTGGATGAAAGAGAATTTTACTTCAAATATCATCAAATGTAGATTTCCCTATAAAGAATTTAGCTTTCATCAATTTTGTATAGCTTTCATCAATTTTGTAAATTTTGGCCTTTGACCAAAAATGCAATGGTCTCCTGCTTACATTTCTTTCATGATTTCCCCCTAGTTTTTGAAACAAAAATTAGTCATATTTCAAACATAATTTTACAGCAACAGTAATATCTATGATTTATTGATTAAGTTTGATGTAATACATATGAGACCACAAATATTTTTAATCCTCGAAACAATGACAGAAGTTAGTTATTTATATTTTAATTTTTGACTGAGGAAATTCTCAGAGAATGTTCCATAACTCATGAAGGTATACATAAAAGCAAAGCCAAGTTTTGAACCCAATTTTCTCTTTTTTTTTTTTTTTAAGATTTTATTTATTCATTCATTTATCCCCCCTTGCTGGGTCAGCTAACCACGCCGTGCGGGCGGGCTTGCCTTCACCAGGAGGCCCCGGGAACCGAACCTGGGGCCTCCCATATGGTAAACAGGAGCCCTACTGATTGAGCCACAGCCGCTTCCCCCCAATTTTCTCTTACCATACATTCTATCACTTTTATTCTATGCCAAGTTCCCTGCCTAGAAAAGTAGGACACTTATTATTTAACCATTGAATTTCAAAGAGGCTGATGCTCCTTTTGAAATTTTGTTTGCCTTTATGTGCACATTAGAATTCTGGAAAATTTAGCAAGATATCTAAATTAAATAGAAAGGAAATTTACTCTAGCAATCAACCACATTTAACAAGGTAATGTCACTTTTCTGATGGTGATTTCAAGTGGAAATAAAATAAAAGTTAGCCCAAAGCAGGAGTTCCGCATTCCTTATGGATGAGTACACAGCTCCCCACACACTGAATCTCCCACAGAACACAAGTAGTATCCGGGATAAAGCACAAAGCACAACAACCTAGAGTCTTGAGAGAATAAACAAACCAGAAAATTTAGGAGGCAATGGAGATTTGAAAGAAGTTACAGATATGAGGTGAGTGTTCCATTGTTTCAGTGTTCAGGCTGAGGATATGACATAGACTATAAATTCAGTAAGTACAGATCTTATTTTATTACTCCTTGAGAAATGATGTGATGTCACAGGTATCACTGTCAATGACCTGTAGGTGAAAGAGAGGCACAAAGATCCAGAAAGTTCCTACTCTCAAGACTGCTAGGAGAACACTTACATTTGCCAAGTTAAATATTGGTACTATAAATTTTAAGCTTAGAGCAGAGGGCTTCACTAACACAGTTAAATTTCCAGTAATTTAGAAAATTATTTGTCTTTTAACTGTCACTTTACTTTGACTTTTGAAATTGTATGTTTTATTAATATGTATCAATAAAATTGATTTGTTTAAAAAATACTATTTCTGCAATGGCAACATTCCTGATAAATCAACGGTTTGCAAATAAAATGAAATGTTTACATTTTTTTAAAAAGTAGATTAATGGTTGCTAAAAGCTGAAGATGGGAATGGGGAGTGACTTAAAAGGGCACCAGATTTCTTTTTAGAGTAATGTAAATGTTCTAAAATTAGACTGTGGTGATAATTATACAAATCCATAATACACTAAAATTCATTTAATTGCACACTGAAAATGGGTGAATTTTATTTATGTAAATTATATCTCAATAAAGCTGCTTAAATAAAAAGAGACTGCTGTAAGTACTGTTTCTGATAAAAAATAATAATAATAACTCGAATAAGACTTACTTAACTTCATTGCATTCCTAGAAAAGGGAATGAGTTCAAAATAGACAAATTAGAACTGAAAACTTTTGGTTATAGGGTGTCAGAGAAAGTAGAACCTTTAACAACACCTGTATATTTGCAATAAGATCTAGTTGGATAGTGGGCCTGTTATGGGTTTTGACAGAAAAATGATTATTAAGGTATATTGTTCTACTGTCTTAGTGTAAAAGATGTACAGTGGGGCTTCTCTTATTACAGAGAATTACTGTCTCTTTAGTCACAAAACTTCATCCTGTCGACTTTCAACCTCTTAAGAGAATGTTGAACTCTAAGTTTATTTTGTAAGTTCTGCCTTCTCTGCTTTTTTAATAACAGAAAAACCCAAAAGCTTGAACACATGCACTATGTGACCACATATACTTGAACACATATACTAGGGTTAGATGTGCTTTGACTCATTCCTTAATAGTGTATTTAATTCTTAAGATCAAGCTTTTATGGTACATTCCCTCTATAAGGACTTTATGAATAACGACTTAAACGTAACCATCCATTCACTGTTCTTTTTTTCTTTTTAAAACAAATCAATTTTATTGATACATATTAATAAAGCATACAATTTATCCAAAGTGGTAATCACATAGTTGTGCATTAATCACTTCAATCATTATTAAAGCATTTTCATTATCTCAGTAATAATAATAAGAAACAAAAAACAAACAAGAAAATTCCTCACTTCACAATCTCTCTGTTTCCCCTGCTGTACATAGCTGCTATTTCTGGCTATTCCCGCACAATTATTTATTTGTTTATTAAGCAGTTTTATTGAGATATATTCACATACCATATGATCTATTCAAAGTGTATAATCAATGGCTATTTTTTTTTAGCTGTTAAGAAGTCCTTTATTGTAAAATTGTAAAATAAATAGAAAAATAGGTTGAAAGAAATTACAAATTTTATAAGACAGTGCTAGGCCAGGATAGATTTAATATAATCAATTATGAAAAATAGATAGCATAGCAACAAACATTTATAAATGTAAATAATAATTCAAATATAATAGAAATTAAAACAGAATTCTAATTTTTATATTTACAGCTCCAACTATTGGACATAATCTCTAAAAATGAAATAAATTATTAGTTAGTTATTTAATTTTCATTAAGGCCATAATTCACTCTAGATAATCAAATTCCTATTTGGTAATTCTTCACATCTTATTGGAATGAATTACAGCAGATACCAATTGGCCAAATACCAATTGGCCATAATTTTATGAGGCAGAAAAACTCAAAATCTTGTTCAACAATAATCATGTTAAATCATTATTGTTCCAGATACATTATTTTAATTAAAGAGTATGAATAAGAAATGGTTAAAGAAAAATGAAGTATCCAAAAATATATCTCTTCTCCAGCTCTCTTCAATTAAAGGCAAGTGTTTATTTTGTATGAAAAAAAAATTAGAGAATGCTGATCACAAGAACAATTTGCCAGTTGCACTGAGTAATTATTGTTCATATACTATAATGTTGTTATTTTACATTTATCTGGTCTACTCCAGCTCTTTTTTGGTTACTATTTGCATCAAATGCTATTTCCAACCTTTCACTTTTAACTGAGTTATGTCCTTAAGTAGAGGTGGGTCTCTTGTAGACAACATATAGACATCTCATATTTTTTTATCCATTCTATTAGTCTATGCCATTTGATTGGAGAGTTCAATCCATTAACATTCAGTGTTATTACTATAAAGGCATTACTTACTTCATCCATTTTGTCCTTTGATTCTCTGTTATCATATCATTCCATTGTCTGTCTTCTTATCCTTTAGTTACCCTTCCTAACAATCTTCATTTCTAAACTCTTCTCCAAATCTCTCACCCTTGTTTTTTCCTTTCAGGATGCAGCACCCCCATTAGTATCTCTTGCAAATCTGGTCTTGGGGTAGCATATTCTATCAGTTTTTTTCTGTCTGTGAAGACTTTGAACTCACCCTCATTTTTGCAGGACAGCTTTGTCAGATACAGAATTTTTGGCTGGCAGTATTTCTCTTTCAGTACCTTAAACACATCATACTACTTTCTTCTATCCTCGATGGTTTTTGGTGAGAGGTCAACATATAATCTTATCGAGTTTCCCTTGTATATGATGCTTTGCTTCTCTCTTGCTGCTTTCAGAATCATCTCTTTATCTCTGGTATTTGGCATTCTGAATAGTAGGTGTTTCAGGGTAGATCTATTTAGATTTATTCTCTTTGGGGTGTGTTATCCTTCATAAATATTGATATTTATGTCCTTCATAAGGGTTGGGAAGTTTTGGTCATTATTTCCTCAAATATTCTTTCTGCCCCTTTTCCATTCTCTTCTCCTTCTGGGACACCAATAACATGAATGTTTGTGTGTTTTGTGTTGTCACTCAATTCCCAAAGACTCTTCCATTTTTTCCATTCTCTTCTCTTTCTGTTCTCCTGTCTTTTCCAGTTCAAATGTTCTGTCTCTGAAATCACTAATTCTGTCTTCAAGCAATTCAAATCTGCTCTTTCATGACTCTAATGTATTTTTAATCTCTTCCATTGTATCTCTCATTCCCATTAGGTCTGTTACCTTTCTTTGCAGGCTTCCAAATTGTTCTTTATGCTCTCCCAATGTCTTCTTAATATTCTTTATTTCTTTAGTAATATTTTCTTTAAATTCTTTGAAGTGATTTAGGAGAGTCATGTAATTATTACTGATTAATTGTATTAAATCCTATATCTCTTCAGGATATTTGGTTTGTTCTTTTGGCTGGGCCATCTATTCCTGTTTCCTAGTATGGCTTGTAATTTTTTGCTGATGTCTAGGCATCTGAATATGCTGTTGAATTTACTCTGATGGCTAATTTCTCTCTCTTGCCTGTTGCTGTTTTTTTTTTTTTTTTTCACAGCTCTTCTTTGATATTTGGTTCAACTTATTCTCAGTCTTTAAAATTTCCCAGCTTAAGTTTTCAAAATCAGGCCCGGAACTCAGTAGTAGCAGTTAGATTTTCTCCCAGGGGTAGGATACAGAGAGTGCAGTTTTTTTTTCCCATGCAATTTCCAGACTGGCCAGCAGATGGTACATAAGGACACCTTTCCACAGAGGTGTTCTAGTCTCAGCTTTCCTGTGTTCCTGTGTTGAATCTCAAGATGGAAGATCCACAGGGGGGTTTGCCAACTGAATTCACTGAAGAAAAGCACCCCGACCTCCCTTCCCTTTTCCCTTGAAACAACCAACAGGGAGGAAGATGTCTGTTCCCCTCTCAGTTGACTGCGATGAGCCAGGTGTTTTACCCCAGCTTAATATCTTGTAGGTGGGGGAGGGGAACGCTTCCCCACTGCCACAGGTGCTTGGTAACTCACGTTTGTCTTTTCGGCTTCTTCGTCTCTCTGTCTCTCACCCTCCTGGGAGTTGTGTATCGTTGCCCTGGTCTGCTGACCCCCAAAACAGGTCCTTTGGACAGCTTTTGGCTCTTTGTTCTTTTTGTGAGAGCATTTAACTCTGCCTGTTAGGCCATCACCATCTTCCCACAATCTAAGTCGCTTTTATAGAATAAACCAAAAGAATGTAAAATAATTCTCAGAGAGAAAATTTGGAATGTCTGAAAAATGTTTCCTGAGAAACATAGAAGGATTATTTTTCCAACTTTATAGTTTATATATATTATTTGACTGCTTTATTACTTTGAGTTGATATCATCTTCTTACTTACTTTATTAGTTCTCCAGAATTTAAAAATGAAGTATATTTATATTGAGAGTAGTGGGGGGGGATGTATATATATATATATTTATTTATATATATATATGTACTTTAATATTTGTGCATTTACTACCAACAAAGAAGTGAAGAAAAATAACATTCTTGTTGTCTAGTTGCTCAATGACTAAAAAATAATTTATTCATGCTATTATTTGTTTTAGTAATTCAGCACAAGTAATTTAATCAAATTTCACAGGTTCCTTTATTTTTCTTTGATGTTCTTCCTACCTATTCTACTGTTTTGTTCACTCTCTGATCCAGTCAATTATTTCATTTACAATGGATTTTGATTTAATATATTTTCAAATATCTTCCTTTGCCATATAAATATGACTAATTTGTAACTCTGTTCTAATCTCTTCATAACTTAATCTTAATAGAAACATAAACCACATATGTGGACACTAAACTTAGCCTTGCATAGATATACATCCTTAAATAACAAATGTTATCACTTATATCACTCATCTCTTTTTGCATTCAAATACTATTTGTTTCACTCATAAGATGTAAATATCTATCCAATGATATTGTGCATGTATGAATTACTATGCTTAGGTTCCTATCATAAGAATGTTAACATTAAATACTTAGGCTACCTTACCCAGAGCTATTGTTGAATGCAGACACAGGAACATCAATTCCTAATAGCAATAGGAGCTAATACTCACTGATACCTACCATATGCCAGGCACTGCACTAAATATTTTTCATGCATTTTCTCTTAAAATGCTTACATCAACTCCGTGATGTACATGTTCCTTTTTTCCATTTGAGATGAGGAACTGGGTCTTAGAGAAATTCAAAGATCACAGGGTAAAGCCAGATATATAATTCAAACCCAGTCTCCCTTTATTCCAGACCCTGTCTCTTATGCACTACCTTACCTACCTCTCAGTGAGGAGGAATCCCAGGGATCAAATGATAAATGATGAGGGCTAAGACAACGAGAGAATAGAGATGGGTCACATTTAAGTAGTAGAATGAATGGGATTAGATGGATGGAGTTATACAGCAGTTGTAGGATTAACAGAAATTCATCATGATTCCTAAGACTGCCTTTGGTGTTATAAAGAAAGCTTAAAGTGAGAGAGATTTAGGGAAGGAGGTGAATTCACTTTGGGAGTGACTTTGAGGTGGCTTTGAGGTGTCAAAGCATATTATCTAAGAGAGAACCATCCTAGAAATATAATCTGGAACTTCGAACTGTAAGGTGGTGATTGAAGGCTAGGACAAACATCTCCCAGAGATACTATCAGCAAAGATGAAACCAAGGAGAACAATATTTAAATGGTAGGTTAAAAAAAAAAAAGGTTGAAAAGGAGCAAATAGGAGCAAAAAGTTAGGAAGGAAATCAGAAATTTAAATTTAAAACTCAGATTAGGTGCAGTTGAAGAGATATTAGTGAAATGAAAGGTAAATCTAAAGGATTTACCCACAATGCAGTGCAAATAAATAAAGATATGGAAACTGGAAAAAACTTAAGGACCAACTAATAGGAGTGCCAAAGGAGAAAAATGGAGAGTATATGTGCAGATTCAGAACAAGTCTTAAGTAGAACAAATAAAAAGATATCTTAGATATACCACAATGATAATGCAACACACCTATGGTGCTAATAAACAGCCAGAGATTTTTTTAAAAGATTATTTTTGAATAACAATATTATAACACCCGATTTCTCAACAGCAACCACAGGAACCAGAATAAAAAGGAATATATATTCAAAATGTTCAGGAAATAAAATGATTACCTTAAACGTTCATAATCAGTTAAATCATAATTCAAAACTGAGAATGAAAGGTATTTTTAGACAGATACTGGAAAAGTGTACCACTCAAAAACTCTCATCATAAGAAAAGCTAAAGAACATGCTTCAGGAAAAAGGAATTCAATCCAGGAAGAAATGTGAACATAAGAAACAGTGACTAGCAAAGAAATGGAAAATATGTGGGTATATAAAAATTATTGACTACAAGGAATAAAAGCACATAATAGGGTTTGATTTGGGTTGGTTAAAAAACAAGGGGAAACTACTAAATCACACTGAAACTAAAACAAATTAAACAATAAAACCTAAAATGGTGAAGTAGGCTAATAACTAAAGTTAAATAGTATTCTAAGATTCTTGTTTGTTAGAGAAGAAAATATAGCTACTGCTTAATTTTAAACACTGTTTTGGCATGTAAGAATATTAAAATTTGTATGTGTAACTCTTAAAATATAGAAATAATATGTAAAACTTTCAAAGTAGAGCAAAGAAAATGTCATCAGTCAAATGAAGGCAGGAAAGAGAATGAAAAAGAAAATAAAAAAACCTAAACCAAAAACATAAAACAACAATAAAAAAATAAAAACTAATTGTTGTAAAGCACATAATGAGATGAAAAAGAAGAAATTCTAGTAGATCAGTAAACACAATGAATATAAATCAGTTAAATTCATCAGTTCAGAGATAGATACTCTTAGAATACATTAAAAATGACAGGACTTGGGGAGCAGGTGTAGCTCAGTGTTTGAGTGCCTGCTTCCCACGTATGAGGTCTAGGGTTTGATTTCAAAATACACTTCAAGGCAAAAGGAAATATTAGAGGTAAAATGGGTAATTACACAGTGATAAAAAGAACAATTCATTAGGAAAATAATAATATTTCACCTGTGTGGCAGTTTGAAATTATTTTATGAGTCCCCCAAAGAGAATTTATAAAATTCTTCCCCTCCTGCAGGTGGGAGACATTTTTTTCATTTGGACTACCTCAAGGAGGTATGACTCAGGTTGAGTCTCCACCCTCTTACTATATCTCATAAAAACGAGACACACTGGATAGAGAGCTCTGCCAGATTTGATGCTGCCATGTGACACAAATAGAGTTTCAAGGAGCTGAGACCCTGGGGAGAGATGAGCCATTTACCTGATAGCTTGCAGCTGATATCAGAAAGAAAGCAGAGCAGCCCAGCCTGAGAGAAGAGGCCCAGTAACAGAAAAGTCCTATGCCTGGTTGCCCTCAGCCAAGCTCCAGGAGATGGTACAGCCCGGAGGGGAAGGCAGAGACCAGGCAGAGATTGCCCACCATCTTGCTTCAACATGTGGCAGCTGAATTTGGTGAGAAAGCACCCCTTGTGGTACCTTGAGCTGGACTTTTCACAGCCTTGGAACTGTAAGCTTTTATCCAAATAAATACCCTTTGTAAAAGCCAATCCATTTCTGGTACTTTGAATCGGCAACCCTTGGGCAACCTAAAACAACCTGTATAATCCCAACAACATAGATGCAAAATACATAAACAAATATGAAAGAATTAAAAGGAGAAATTTGACAAAAGCAAAATTGAATTTGTAGATTTTTAACATAATGATCTTAATACAGGTGACCAAACAAAAGGAACACTAGGATAAGAAAGACTTGAAAAAGACAATTATAATATATAATGGATATGAACAAAACTCTCATCAGAGCAATCAGTGAATTAACATTTTTTTCAAACACTCACAGAGCATCTAAAAAAACCGATCCCAAAGCAAGTCTTAACAAATACTAAAGAACTGGTATCATATAAGCCACTTTCTCTAATCACAGTGCAACAAAATTAGAACACAATAACAAAAATTTAACCACAGAATCCTCATATCATGGTTTGAAGTTTATAAATACATCTTTAAATAATTCATGGGTCAAAGAAGAAATCATTAAGAAAATTAATAAATGTATAGATCCGAAATAACAAAGAGAACACTACGTATGTTTTGTGGGATACACCTACATCAGTACTGAGAGGTATATTCATAGGCTGAAAAAGAATTAACTGAACATCTCACTTAGAAGTTAGAAAATTAAAGAAGAATATATATAAATTTCAAATCTTTAGAAGGAAGGAAATCTCTTAGGACAGAAATTAATGAAATATATAAATAAGTCACAATAAATCAGTCAAAGTTGATTATTTGAAAAGAATCTGAGAAAACTGACAATATCCAGGAAGGAAAATTTCTGTTTAGCTTAAATATGTATTTGGGGCAGGAGGCAACTAGTCATGAATGTGGGCAGAAAAAATAGGAAGGAATGATTAGAGTTATACTCTTACTTCTCTCCTGCCCTTGCCTTGAGGGAAACAATGACTTTTCTAAGAGCTGCAGTGACTCAGAGCTCTGGTGTCCACAGAAGTAAATCAAGAGTAGCACAGATCCCTACTCTTGTGAAAGGATGAAAATTACAAGGGGAACTAGATGGCTTCATGAAGTCTTTATCACTGCTTTTGCTCCAATTCCCTAGGCTGATCATTATAATCTAAGGTTATTAGCCTTTTTCTGTACCTTTGGAAATCTTGTGAAACAAACCAATAAATTTCATCTCAAAATATTTGTAAATACAGAAAATAAAATATAGTATTACAAAGGAAATAAATTATATTGAAATTCAGTTACCAAAATGTTTTAAAATGGGTGCACTTTTTAAAATAAAGCTAAAAATAAGTTAGCTGCAAGTCCAATATCTATTGTAATTTCAAAGTAATAATAAGCAGAAGTATTTGCAACATCTCCAATGACTATAATTTACATGAAAACATCTAGAACATTTACATGAAAACTGGTAACATAGTTGCTAGTGAAAACATGTATGATATGTATTGGTGATAGTGCCTGCATTCATCAATTAAAAGAAATGCTAATTTAGTTAGAGAAAAGTGTTCCATATATTCGTATCCCTTGCTATAAAGGGTGGTTTCTCCTAATGCTGTTTCTCCCCAGCGTCAAATAGTGAAGCCTTGACACGAGGATTTCTTCTATGAAGCCAGATCATCTTCTGTGATTTTGTGTTATCTGGGGCTCACTCTACACCCTATGGTTCACCTACCCCTCACTCCCTGGCTCCTTGGGGCTAAAGGGAGCTGTCATTTAAGCTTCCCCTATAAGCCTTGCCCGACAGAGTAGACAATTTATTCGGGGGAAATGAACATGGTGGGGACAGAAAGGAGGAAAAAGAAAGATACAGACATTTGAGGAGCACAGCTATTTTAAAAGAACAACATATCGGATATTTCAAATTCCATATGAATCAGTAAGTATAGAACAGAAAAGTCAAAGAAATAAGAGAAGACTAAGATGTAATCACAGTACTATTTGACAGTACACAGCAAGGCCTGACCAGTTTATTTAGAGATTAAAAAAAAAAAAAGATAGGACTTAAAAAAAGTAGGATAACACTTACTAGACCATCTAGTCAAATCAATGAAAGAGAAAAAGAAAAAAAAAATTTAATAAGCAAAACGAAATAAATATGACTTGTAGATTAGTTGTTTAACTATGTATGAAAAAAATATCTACAAAAACTTGCTAGAAACAATGCAAATATAGAAAAATTGATCACATTTCTATTAGGAAATATCCATTATAAAAGAATTGGCATTTACAATAGCAATAAAAAATTAAGGCACCTTAAAACAAATCTTTCAAAACTGTACAAGAACTCCACGCAGAAAATTATGTAGCTGGAAAGAAGGATGTAAATGATGAGCTGAAAATATTAAGTGAGAAACAATGTTCATAAATGGGAAGAGCCAATATTTTAAACATGGCAAATTCAATTCAATTCCAAATAAAATCCAAACATGATCTTTTATGGGACTTGGCAAGATGATCCTGAAATTCAAATGGAGAAGAAAGAGTAAAAAATAAATACAATTATTTTGAAGGAAAAGAGGGAGAGATTTACCCTACAATAATATAGATTATAATGCCATAAGAAATTAAATAATGTAATATAAACATAAAAATAAACAATTGGCCAATGAAATAGTAAAAAGAACTTAAACCTATGTATATTTGGGACAGAACACTTCAGTAGACAAATAGTGGCTCATTGGACAAATGGTACTATGATATTTTACTATATGTACTAAAAAAGATTAATATATCCTTAATTCACAACAGATACCAAAATCACATCCCAATGAATTGAAGAGCTGAGTATGAAATTCAAAACCTTGAAACACTTTAGTGAAAAAATGATCTTAGTGGAGGGATAATTTCTTAAACTACATATTAAACATCCAATCTGTAAGGGAAATATTGATAAATAAGGATTCATTAAAATACTTAAATTTTAAAAGTCTCTACTAGCAAAGCTCTAAAACGATCAACAGACTGAGTGAGTTTATGTGCAGTACATATAGCCCTTGAAAATTTAATACCCAAAATATTAATACACTACAAATCAGTGAGAAATAAACCCTAAAAAAGACATGGGGACAAAAACATAAACAAGGCAAGAAAGCTATGAAAAAATATTCAGCTCCACTAGTATCTGGATTGGTAAAAATTGAAAGTTGAGGAAGATGGGAAAAAGGAGTCATCTCATATATTGCTGATTATATAGTAACTTGGCATAATTTGGAAATATTCAGTAATATTGAGGATAGGCATAGCCTTCAATCTGTCCAGAAATTCCATTTATATAGTTCAAAGGCACAGTAATAGTGGTGGAGGAGGTGGTGCACAATGCTTCTGGAACTCAGGAGCGAGGGCTAGGGCAGCCCATTTTATGGTCAGTTTCCTTATCAACTGGACTAGAAGATCTTAAAGATACCCTCTCCTACACTATAAATCTGAGGGTTTATTAAGAAACATTTGCTTTTATCTTTATTTTTTTAATATTTTTTTATTTATTTTTAAAAGTTACTTAGATTACATAAATTGTTACATAAAAATTATAGGGATTCTAATATGCCCCACTCCCCAGACCTCCCACTTTCCCCCACTGTTTTTATCTTTAATAGGAACAAATTTCTAAGAATTACTAAAAGAAATTTTAAATGATTTGCAAATATTTAGAAAGTTCAATAAAACTAACCTTGTCTTTAACTCTTGTTTCTATATTTTCTCATTTAAAATTGAAATATAACTATTAAGTATATTATATCTGGTTTTTAAAATGATAAATTTACATTTAAGATTGAAGGACAGTATTGATATTAAGCACATTATTTTCTCATTAATGCTTGTGGTAGATTGAATTATGCACCAAAACAAAGAATGTTCTTAATCATAATCTGCATTCATGTAGGTATGAATCCATTATAAATAGGACCTTTTGAACATGTTATTTTTAGTTAAGGTACAGCCCAACTGAATTGGTGCCTTAATCCATATTTCTAGTCTTTTATGAGCAGAAGAAATTTGGATTCAGCGAGTTAGAGGAGACAACAGGGAGGAGCTGGAAGTCAGCAGAAACAGAAAGAGAAACCCAGGAGGAAACCAAGGACATCGCCATGTGACGGGAAGCAGAGATGCCAGCCAAGGACCCCTGAGGGCTGCAACAAGCCAGCACCAGGAAGCTACAGACACTGAAGAAAGCACAGACTAGCCATCGCCTTGATTAAATGTCTAGTGTCAGAAAGAGTGAGCTAAGAAATGCTAGTTGTTTAAACCAACCCATTGTATTGAATTTGTCATAGCAGCCTGATAAACTAAGACAGTGCTAATGTTAATTTTCTACATAATCTGTATCATTTGCATTATGGAAGAATTGCTATCTCCTTCAATCAAATCATAAAAAGTCAGGCAGATGATTTTTAAATATTTCATGGAAAAGACCATGCTGAAATATAAGTATTATGAACATATTAATCACTGTATACTGACATGGAAACTGGATTCTCATTAAAACCGTTTTTAATTACATTATGAAAGTTTAGAATATGTCTTTCCCAGATGCAAAGGTAAAGTATATCATCACTGAGGGGCTTAATACAGGAAAGAGGTAATCCACAGTTCTTAACACATGACCACTGCAGACTCTATTGTTGGAGGGTGGGAGATTTAGAAGAATGGACATGTAAGAGGGAGTG
The DNA here is from genome assembly GCA_026826555.1 of Tolypeutes matacus. Taxonomy (NCBI): domain Eukaryota; kingdom Metazoa; phylum Chordata; class Mammalia; order Cingulata; family Chlamyphoridae; genus Tolypeutes; species Tolypeutes matacus. The sequence goes on from JAKSZT010053887.1 coordinate 56,802,897, forward strand.
AAGTGATTTGGTTCTACTCTAAATTCTACTACTAATTATATGACTGATTTTGTGACATTTAGGTTCTGACAGACTCATTCTTACCAGTTAAAGAGATATCAAACTAGATGATGACCTTTAACTTGCCTTCTGCTTCTTAGTAATCTAAGATTCTGTCTATGTGATAATGGCTATAAATAAGTAAGAACATTATCTGCATATAGTTTTTTAAGTGTTCAGTTAATTAGCATTATTATCAGGTTTTATGGTCTCCTTAACTTAGCTCTGATCAGAATGCTCTCCCTTCATGTGTAAGCATGGCTCTGGATCAGTCTCACTTACTTGGCCTCTACTGGATTCTCACTGCCAGAGTGACTTTCCATGACTACTCTACTTAAAATAGGACCCAAGAGAAATATTCCAAAATAAGTGGTTTACATTCAACATACTGAGAGATTTAACCAATTATGAATTCAAATTCTTACACATTTTGAGATATGAGAGCAACATTCCTATAATTCACTTAGAAAAAGAAATCTTTATAAATATCTAATAAAGTTTCGATAGTATATTTGGAGTATAGAATTGGTGGAGAGGAGGGGTGGTTGGAAACTTAAAATAGTGCAACCCTCCTGCAAAGGCATGTCTGTGGTTTGCTGTCCTTGGACACGTAAGAATTGGAGGCAAAGAAATGTGAAATTAGAGAAGTCTGGAGCCAGCTTGCTACCCGCAGGCTCAAGATTACCTTTTCCCACACAGAAAAATAAATAAATAAAATAAAATAGTGCAAAACCCAAAAGACACCAGTAGATACATGGGGGGAAAAAAACAAATGTATTAAAGAATTTATATTGCATGATAAATTATTGATTTCAAAAGAACTTTGGAAAGAAACATCGTGCTCCTCTTCACACTTTATATAAAAAGGAAATTCATATATATTAAAATTTAATTATACAAAAATATAAAAGTACTAGAAATGTATACAGATAAATACAATCTTTGAGTGAGGAAGGCTTTTCCACATATGCCATCAAAATCAGAAATAACACATTAAAGACCAGTTGATTTGATTACTTACAAGTGAAACATCATCAAATATCACAACAATAAAATTCAAAAATGATAACAGTTTAGAGAGAGTGGAGAAGGATTTGAATAACAAAGTCGCTCTGTGTAAATTAATAAGAAATTTATAAACAGCTAAAGACTTCAGCAATTTATAAAATAAACACAAATGACTAATAAACATAAAAAAGTGGTTCATCTTATTAATATCGAAGAATTAAAACACCAGTGAAATGTAATTTTGTCACTTATCAAAGTGTCAAAGAAATTCAAAGTGAAAATATTCATGCTAATTAGAGTATGATGAGATGGTTACTTTTACACTCTGTTGGTGAGAAAGTAAATTGGCATAATAATATTCTCGTATAACAATTTGGGAGTGTCTTTTAAAGAGCCTTAAAATCGTCATATCTTTTAATTGAGAAAATCCACATCTAATTAGATGCCTTAAATTTTTTCAAAATGCAGAAAAAATGTTCATCACATTAGTATGTAAGATAAAAACTGGAATTCGAAAGTATCCAACAATTGACTTGTTTAACATATACACCAATATGAAAATACTATATCCAAAAATGCATTTGATTTGAAAAATATGTAAGGGCATAAGAATATAGTCCTCATGAAATGTTAAATGAAAAAAGCAACATATAAAAATTTATTTAAAATTTGATCCAAATTTTGTAAAATAAAAATTAATCTCATAAAAAGATTAGGAAGAAATAAACCAAAATAGGCAATGGTTATTAACTGTGTGATATTTTATGTGTAATATTTAGTTTCTTTTCTATCTTTTATGTGATGATCATATTACTTTTATAAGAAAAACAATAAACTTTAAAATAGGAGGTACTCCACTATAAATATTTCTTTAGTTATTATGAATCATTATCAAAAATTTTTAATGCTGGAAAAGCGATATTCTTTATATATAACCTCTCTGTATTAGCATATATTTATAGTTTAATTACTGTATCATTGAGAGTATGAAATCTGAAGCCACACTGCCTGGGTTTGAATTCCAGCTTTCTGTACCTCAATTCCCTCATGTAAAAAATTGTAATACTACTACTACTACTACTAACAATAATATCTATCTTAAGGCATTTGTGAAAATTAAATGAGTTAATATATATGAAACATTTAGAAGAATTCTTGGAACATAATAAAGGCAATACAGGGTTTATGTGCACACACACACACACAAGTTAGTTGTGCAAATGAAACAGTGATTACTTAATACACATTTAGAAGAGTTCTATCTTACTTGTTTTGTGATGAACACACATGAACTCAATAGTCTGCAGTTGACTGTGGTATTAGTTTTAAAGACCCTACGTGTACTAAAGTCAAGTAACATTTATCCAAAGAGCTTAGAGAACCAGATAAGTGATTGAATAATTAAGTGAAATAATTAAATAGCAAGAACTATCACCTAGCCAAATTATCTAGAATTTTTCTATTGATAAATTAGAAAATTTACTACATTTACCACCAATTTAATCAGACTAAATCCTGCTGATGTCATTGATTGAGTAATTATGTAATGAGATACAGAAAGTAACTGCTGTAAATCCATCTTAGTTTCTATACAGACTCCAAGAGTAACATCTTGGACCTATTCCTCTTCTTACATTCTCCATTGGTTTATTCAAATATGAGTGCTTGTGTGCAGAGCATCACCAATATAGCTTAATTTTTAATATATTTTTAAACTGGAGAAGGAAATGTGAACCTTAGTTTATTTTACATTTTATGTTCAATAAAAGTTATTTATTAATTTCAAATGGAAACTCAATCTTCATTTCTTTTCCAAGAAGCAAGTCATGCAATTGTCTTCTATATCACTTGTCATTCTACATCACAATGTCATTTGTCTGATTTTGATTCTGCACTCCATAATATAATGCCTAGCTGGTGGCCGGCACTGAGTTTCACATGCTTTGCACATTTCATTTGTACAGGTGAAGAAAGGAAAACTGAGGGTCAGAGAAGAGAAATTATCTAAGCTCATATAGATGGTAAGAGTCAGCACCAGAAGATACTCCTAGTCCTCTGAGCCAACTCTGGTGTCTTTTCAATTGTCTTAAACAATCTCCCCGCAATTTGTCCATCTCTTTGCATAAGCCTCCTTTCTAGTTCTTGTCAACAACAGTTGTGTATCTTCATTACCACGTACATATCCCTGCTTGATGCCAATCCTCACTTATATAACAACTCTTTTTACTTCACACAAAAATAAATAAATAATAAACGTAAAAATGATCATGTAGTTACTCCCTCAAACTTAGGCCCTTTCTTAAATCATACCACAGTTTCTTATCTTTGTTGTGGACAGATGCTTTTTTTCCCCTGTCCCAGAGACACTTATTACCATTCCGCTCCCATCCCATCTCCATCCTCTGTGATCTTAGCTAGGCTGTCAATCGTGGTTTCCTACACCCAATTTTGTCTGATCTGGGGCTGGCCCATGGCCAGAATGGGTCAAGCAGAGATCTTTTCTGGACTGATAGATTAACATTGGAAGAGAAGAGTCATTTCCCTTGGGGTTGCTAAAACAGGACAAGGGGAATCTGGAGCTCTCAGGGACCACAAATACAGTCTCCTTCATATAGCAAATGAACACGAAAGTCTTCCATGGCAAATCCTGCTCTACCTATCTCTCTTTACTTCTATTTTCCTTTTGAAGAATCTTCTTGAGGAAACAGCCTATACCTGTTTTCTCTGCTTCATATTTCATTTACTGCTACTCATTTTCTCTCAGCTGGTTCAACCCTGATTATTCCATTGAAATGCCTCAGGCATTGGTCATAATTATCATACTACTTTACAAATCCTATGTTAACTTCTCTGTGTTTGTTTTACGTGACACATCTACAACACATGACATTGTTGATTGCTAAATCCTTACTAAATCCTTGAAACTTTATCTTCCATACTTCCATCTCTTTTGGTTTTCCTCCTATCTTTTTCATTATTCAATCTTAGGAACTTCAGGGGCTCCCTTTATATGCTTATCCTTTAAAAGCTATTATTACTTAGGATTTCATTCTTGATCTCATGTCTCTTTCCTTGGCTTCACCAACCACATCTACATAAACAGCACCCATGCCTACATTACTTGTCCAGATCTCCCTACTGAACTCTTAGTAATATATCCAACCCACTGTTGATGCTCATTATACTTAGAAGTTATGCAGATATCTCAGGCTCAACAAATTAAAACATGAATTTGTTGGCCTCTCCCCTCACCTGTTCCTCCCCCTCCCTTCTTTATCTTGGTCAATGTCACCACTATCTTTTCCATTTCTCTCTCAATTACCTTGACCTGGGTAAAACCTTAGCTTCCTCCCTCTTTCTCCAACTCATAATCAATCCATAAAAATTTTACCTCCTACATTTAAATAAATTTTCTACCTCTTCTATCATACTGAAATATCCTATTACTTGTCTCTCTATTAATGGTGAAGCTCCATTCATTCATGCTCCCCAGAGATGTCAGCATGATCCTCAAATTTAATGTTGGATAAAGGACAGAATCCCTAACTTAGCACACAAGGACATTCATCCTCTGACCCTTCTTACTTCTTCAGTCTTCTCTCCATCACCAATGACATTACTCCTGACATAGTTTCCTAAATGCTCCATATCATCTTATGCCTCCAGGACTCTACTGTCCTGTTTGTTCTTATTGGAACCTTCAACTCAGTGTCAAGTAGGCTCACACACACACACGCCAAATATTAATATGAATAAAACAAAAAACTCAAATATTTAAAGCAATTTTTCAAATAGATGGCAAATAGATTTATAATTTTGTATGTAGTCATTTTTTTTTTGCCTTATTGTTTTAATTCCCATTAATCATATCCAAATGTTTTTTCCACATCCAAGTTAATACTGGAAAAATCATTTTTATATAACAAACCATAAAATTTTGACTTTTTCCCAATACCTCCCCAGAAACCTATCTTTATCTCCTAGATTTACTACCATCTATAGAAGACAGAATCCCTGCTCAGCCTATGCTGTACTGGTGAAAAGGGAGACATCAGTTTACTGCCACATTGAATTATGTCTTCAGGCCACATGGGTTTTTGTTCTCTTTTTGGCCTTCTCCTCAGGTAATTCTCCAGTTTATCTCTCACTCTGTGCTCAAGTAATAAATATTTATGAGACACTAGAGACAGAGAACTTGTTCTAAAATATCATAACACCATGTCTACTTCACCAATTTATCTGAGAAGAAAATCACTCTCTTCCTTTCATCCCATGAGCTGGATTTAACACTACTTTTGTAAAAGTATAATTCTTGTTGTCTACTTAATAAATAGACCCAATTAACTGATTTCTAACAACATTTAGCAGTTGGCCTCTTTTAAAAACAGTTTCAAATGCAAAAATTAAAGTATTTACATCACTTGTATAAAATCTTTTTAAGAGTGTATAAATCTTTCTAAGAGTGGCATGCTTATCAAAAAAGATAAACCATATACTTGAGAGAAGATTAGTAGTAATTGTTGTTCATTAAGTAAATTAATGATTAATTAATCCATGCCACAAATATTTGCTGAGCTCCCACCATGTATTAGTCATTATGTAAGGTGGACAAGATGTATACTTGCTCTCAAAAAGTTTTGTTCCAATGAACAGTCAGACTAAGCAAAAATTCACATACTATATGAAATATTTTGCTTTTGGCCAGCAGATTTTAATTACTACCTTTTCTTGGAGATTTGGATATGAAAATAATAATAATAAATAGTGCTATGTGTCTGAGATAACATGTAAGAGATCTGAGTAATTAGATACTTAATAGTGAGTAATGAATATTTGTATATATAAACACAAAAATACAAACAGATTATATTTAGTTAAAATCTCATTAAGGGATTTTAATAATCAGAAAACAACAGAATGTTCACAGGAAAATGTTTAAGATAGTATACACATGTAACTGTTATTCCTTACATAAATAACATTAGCTAACTACAAGAACTTCAGTGGCATTGCTTTTGCAAATACACTCTGATTTTCAGGAATTTTAGTAATTATTGAGGTGAAGACTTGGAAGTCTAAATTAACTAATAAAAAATAAAATTGCATTGTTTTCTATTCTTTACTGGAAAAATCTATTAGCCACGGTGTAAACTTATTTCAGTAAATTTTATGATGCATTCACAATAATATGAAAACTATTTTTAGATTATAAATAATATAAGAAAATTAGAATCATTAATTTGCTATGCATATTTTCTGCTATTTCAACAGGACATATAATAAATAATATGAATATTTTATGTTGAAAGTAAACTAGAAAAACTATTACAATCAGTACTATGAATTAATCAAACTAACTGTCAGAATAACATCTAAAGTGTCATATTAGGCAAGTGAGTCTCAGGTTTAACTGTTTTCACAAATAACTCTGGACATTTCATTTATGTGCTGCATATTTATATGTGAGAATATATGCTTTAAATATATATTATATAGATATACACATAGATAGAGATATGTTTAAGAACATGAGCTGGAATTAATTATTTTTAAGGATGATGCAACATTCCACAAAACAAATAGCAATGTGCGAATTTCAGAGCTGCTTGTTGCATCTGGTGTCAATCATGTTTATTTTGTTTGTGTAAGTATACAAGTATATGAAGGTCCATTCTTCTATAGATTACATAAGATCCTACCTCATCCTAGTTGATGGTGATTTTAAGAATCCCAAATAAAATCACAGGAAACATCAGAAGCAGAAGCAGCAGGGGGAGAGGGAGGGGAGAGTGGAAAGGGAAGACAGAAGGAGAGAAGAAAAATTTCATAGGGTGTTATTAACTTCACTTGAGACCCAACCTAGCTAACAGCTTCCTTTACTTCCAGGATGCTCTGGGTTTGAGGCTAACAGTGGCACTCTTTCTACGGACGTTAGAAAAAAGTTTTATAAGGGAAAGGCAATCCTGTGCCAAATTACTGCAGAGACTACGTTCTTAATGTTCAGAGGTAGGAAATCTGCCGCCTCGTTAAAGGGAGTACTATGTGATTAGCGCGGCAGCATCGCAGCAGCTGCACACCGCAGGCTTCTCCTCCTGACCAGCAAAACGATGCTGAGAAGCTAATTCAAGAACATTTCAACGGGGACTGGACAGGGGATGCACATTTTAAAATAGACGAAGAATTACTGCCCAATGCAAAAAAAAATCATTTTATTATATTTATGTTTATAAACAGGTAATTGAGGGAGAGTTGACAAGGAGCAGAGGAGTGAGAGTGTTTTCTGTAAGCAACCACATTTGGACCACTATCTAAGAGAGTATTCCACAAAGTTCAGATTCCTCAATTGGCAATGATTTCACTGAAGTTTAATGTTTATAATTTTTCTCCCTGGAATTCAAGGTCCATATCTGAAGGTCAAAGCAGGGAAAGTTGAATTCATTTTAAACATCTTTTCTGCAAATCAGCATTTTCAGTATTTCAAGGCTCATTTTCCACAATGGGGATGTAATTCCTACTTTAAACGCAACATCCAACAATTCAAATGAGCAGAGAAAATAATGTCTTCTTTGAACCTTGCTTCATTCCTCTAGGAAAGATCAGGTATTTTTGCTTGGACAGTTCAGTTTCTCAACTTGCAACAATTATGAATACAGATTACATATGTGTGTGTGTATATATATATATATATATACATAATTAGACTATAAATAAATATATATACATTGTAATAACTTGAGTTCACAAACTTACAGACTTAACATTTAAAATTTTCATACAAAAATGAAATCATTAACAGGGAAATATTAGTAAGAGGAAGGTCTTAAAAGGACAATAGGGGAGGATTGTGGGAAGATGGTAGAGGTGAGAGATCCAGGATTCTGTCCTTCTACCAGAAAAGTTATTAAAAAGGCAGGAACTCACTGACCCTGGAAGAAATAGATTACCTTAACAAACCAATCACAAGTAAAGAGATTGAAACAGTCATCAAACAACTCCCCAAAATGAAAAGCCCAGGACCAGATGGTTTCACAGGTGAGTTCTATCAAGCACCCAAAGAAAATTTAATACCAATCTTACTCAAGCTCTTCCAAAAAATTTAACAAGAAGGAAAGCTACCAGACTCATTCTATTAAGCCAATATCATCCTAATACCAATGTCCGATAAAGATATTACAAAAAAAGAAAATAACAGACCCATTTCCCTAATGAATACAGATGCAAAAAATCTCCAACAAAATACTTGTTAATAGAATCCAACACCACATTAAAAGAATTATTCATCATGATCAAGTGGGTTTTATATCAGGCACACAAGCATAGTTCAAACACAAGAAAATTAATCAGCATAATACACCATATTAATAAATCAAAAAAGAAAAAAATCACATGACCTTATCTATTGATGTAAAAAAGGCAGTTGACAAAATACAGCATCCTTTCTTGATAAAAATATACAAAACTTAAGAATTGAAGAAAACTTTCTCAAAATGATAAAGGCCATATATGAAAACACCATAGCTAACATTGTACCCAATGTGAAAGAATGAAAGCTATTCCTTTGAGATCAGGGCCAGACAAGGATGCCCACTGTCACTGCTGTTGTTCAATATATTGCTAGAGGTTCTGGCTAGAGCAATCAGGCAAGAAAAAGAAATAAAAGGCATCCAAATTGGAAAGGAAGAAGTAAAACTTTCGCTATTCGCAGATGATGAGATCTTATACCTAGAAAGTCCTGAAAAATCTATAACAAGGCTGCTAGAGCTAATAAACAATTTCAGTAGAGTGTCAGGATACAAGATCAATACACAAAAATCAGCAGTGTTTCTATACACTAGTAATGCACAATCTGAGATGGAAGTAAGGGAAAAAAATTCCATTTACAATAACAACAAAAACAAATCAAATATTTAAGAAAAAACTTAACCAAGGATTTAAAGCACTTATATTCAAAAAACTACAATGCATTGTTAAAAAAAAATTTTTTTTAAAGACCTAAATAATTGGAAGAACCATGCTTATGGATTGGAAGTCTAAATATCACTAAGATGTCAATTCAACCCAAATTGATACATTGATTCAATGCAATTTGATAAAAATTCCCCCAGCATTTTTTAAACAAATGGAAAATACAGTCATCAAATTTATTTGGAAAGGTAAGTGGTCCCAAATAGCCAGAAACGTCTTAAAAATGAAAAGCAAAGTTGGGAGAACTTTCACTTCCAGACTTTAAATCACATTGTCTAGCTACAGTGGTAAAAATAACATGGTGCTGACATAAAGATAGACACATAGACCAATGGAAATGAATTGATGAATCAGAAACAGACCTTTACATCTATAGTCAAGTGATTTTTGACAAGCCTATCAAACCCATCCAGCTTGGGTAGAAATGTCTATTCAACAAATGGTGCTGGGAGAACTGGATATCCACAGCTAAAAGAAAGAAAAAAGGCCTCTATCTCACACTTTGTACAAAAATTAACTCAAAATCTATCAAAGACCTAAATATAAACACAAGAACCATAAAGCTCCTAGAAGAAAATGTAGGAAAACATCTTTAAGACCTGGTGGTAAGTGGTGGATTCTTAAACCTTACACTGAAAGTATGAGCCATGAAAGAAAACATGGATAAATGGGACCTCCTCAAACTTATACACTTTTTCAATTCCAAGGACTTCACCAAGAAGATGAAAAGGAAGCCCACTCAATGGGAGAAAATATTTGGAAAACACATATCTGATAAGGGTTTGATTTCCCTTCTATATAAAGAGATTATACAACTCAATAATAAAAGCACAAGCAATCCAATTTTAAAATGCGCAAAATATATAGACATTTCTCCAAAGAGGAAATATAAATGGCCAAGAAGCCCATGAAAATATGTTCCATATCACTAGCTATTAAGGAAATGTAAATCAAAATGACAATGAGATATCATCTCACACCACATAGAATGGCCATTATTTAAAAAAACAGAAAACAATATGTGCTGGAGAGGATGTGGAGAAATAGGAACACTCCTTCACTGTTGGTAGGATTGTAAAATAGCACAGCCTCTGTGGAAGACAGTTTAGCAGTTCCTCAGGAAACTAAATATAGAACTGCCATATGATCCAGCAATTCCTCTACTAGGAATATATCCAGAACTGAAAACTGTGACATGAACAGACATCTGCACACCGATGTTCATAGCGGCATTATTCACAATTGCCAAAATATGGAAACAACCCAAGTGTAAAATGTGGTATATACATACAATGGAATGCTATGCTGCAGTAAGAAGAAATGAAATAGATATGCATATGATAACATGGATGAATCTTGAAGACATTATGCTAAATGAAGTAAGCCAGACACAAAAGGACAAATATTGCATGGTCTCATTAATATGAATGGAATACAACAATAAACACATGGATTTAAAACCTGGAGTATAGGTTATTAGGAGATAAGAAGAGGCCTGGGAAGGATTACTGATCCTTAATTTATGGAGAAGTTTTTGTTAACTTGACTGTAACAGTGTAGAAATGAATAGAGTTGATGGTAACACATTATAGTGAGTAGCAGCTGGTTTATAAGTGGGAATGTGGTTGGAAAGGGTAGTCTAGGGATGTAAATATCTATTAAAAGAAAGCTAGAGAATAATCTAGGGACTGAATAACACAGTGAACCCAGAGTGGATGAGAATTTTGGTTGATGATACAGCTTCAAGAGTATCCTTCTGTGAGCTAGTGCAGATGTACGTCACTATTTCAGGGTGGTGGGAATGTGAAGAAGCATGGGAAAAATACAATTGGTGTGACCTATGGACTGTGGTTAATTGCAATACTGTAATATTATTGCATCTATGCCAAAGATGTACTGTGTTGATAATGGGGGAGTATGGAAAAAGTGTGCCAAATGTACACTACAGACCATGGTTGGTGGTAATAGAATGATGATATTATCTCATAATCTGTAAAAAATGTTCTACCATGGTGTGGTGTGTTGATGAAGGGGTGTTGTATGTGAATTCTACACATGTGCATGATTGTTTTGTAAGTTCACAACTTCTGTAATAAAAATATGTTAAAAAATAATAATAAGGTGGGTTGGGGGAAAATACACCAAATGTAAGATATGGGCTATAGATAGTAGTAATATTTTGATGATATTCTTTCATAATTTGTAACAAATGCTTCACAACAATACAAAGTGTTAGCGGTGGGGTGATGTATGGGATCCCTGTATGACTTTATGCATATTTATTTTGTAAGTTAACAATTTTTATTATATACTTATTGTTTATGTTGATCATGTATGAATGATATACTTGAATAAAATTTTTTAAAAAGTAAAGTAAGATTGCAAATCAAAAAAAATGTGTAGGAACTGACCAAAGCATTATTTTGAAACTCAGGAGCTCAGAGGAACACTGTATAGCATCCAGGGGAGAGCAGGAGGAAGAGGGTGATAAATTATGGTAAAAAACAGTAAATTGCTCTTTCAGCAAAGCAGCTACAGATACCCATCTCTCACTTATGTCAGGCTACCATGGAGTCCAACCTCTGGCTAGCTTGCTGGTGACAGAAAAGGACAAAAAAATCTCCTTCTCCAAGAACAAAAGTGGACATGGCAGATCACCGATCAAGGCTTTTTGTTAGTGACTTTGGATTGCTGGGGACCTGGCCCTGAGAGCAACTATTGTCTCAACCTACCCCAGACATGGGGTGGAGAAGACTAAAGATGTTACATGATGCTTCCTCAGGGCTGCAGGAGACAGTTAGTTGTAGGGTTGCATTTGCACAGCAGGCCAAGAAAGCCCAGCTTTGGGAGCCATGGAAGAAGCTCTTGGTGCCTTTCCTGATCCCCTCCTTTTCATGGGTCCCTGGCCCTGTTTTGGCTGGGAAAAACTGACTTGGGAAACTTCTCATTGGCTTACCCTTCCTCCCAAAATTTGGTCTCTAGGCAAAAGCAGCTTGAGCCAAGGAAAGGAAGGTAAGAAACTATAGAAATGTACAATATAAGGCACAGTCTTGCAGGCATCAAGCACCCAGGAGATGGATGATTGTCCCCTGGGAAAGTCGGGCATAACTTCCTGATAAGAGGGTTGAAGCTCAAAAAAATCTGACTTATCACCTGCTGGGTACAAAATCAAGAAATAGACATATAAGGAAATAAATCCCAGAATTTACATTTTAAAATATTAAATTGTAGTGTGCAACAAAAGAATACAAGACAAACAAAGAAACAGGAAATGATGGTCCATCTGAAGAAAGAGGATAAAAACCCAGAAAACACCAATGAAACAGAACAGAATAGAGACACCAAACAAAGCCTTTAAAAAACAATCTTAACTTTGCTCAAGGAGATGAAGGAAAATACACACACACACACACACACACAAAAAAAAAAAAAGAACCAAAGCACATCAGGAAAACACTGAATGAGAAATATAAGAATCTTAATAAAGAGATAGAACTTAAAAAAAAAAAAAAAAACAGAACTACCGGAGTTGATAACCAATATAACTGAAATGAAAAATGCTGAAGAAGGTTTCAAGAGCAGAATGGAGCTGGCAGAAAGAATCAGTAAACCTGAAGACAAGACACATGAAATAAGTCAGGCTAAGGAGCAGAAAGAAGAAAGGATAATAAAAAGTGAAAATAGACTAAGACACCTGTAAGACACTATCAGTCATATCAGTGTACACATTATGAGAGTACCAGAAGAAGAAGATAGAGAGAAAGAGGCAGAAGGAATAGTCAAAGAAATAATGACAGAGAACTTCCCAAACTTAGCAAAAGACACGACTATATATATCCAAAAAGCCCAGAGAACAACATGCAAAGGAAACATGAAGAAGAATATACCCTGTCATATAGCAATCACACTATCAAATGCAAAAGACAAGGAGAGAGGTCTGAAAGCTGCAAGAGAAAAGCAAAGCATTTTGTACAAGGAAATTCCAATTAGATTAAGTACCAATTTCTCATGAGAAACCATGGAGGCAATAAACAGTGGGTTGAAATGTTTAAAGTGCTGACAGAAAACAACTCCCAACAAAGAATTTTATATCCAGGGAGACCTTCTTTCAAAAATGAGAGATGAAGATGTCTCTAGATAACCAAAAGCTGAGGGAGTTCATCACCACTAGACCTAACCTACAAGCAATTCTAAAGGAATTTCTGCAGACTGAAATGAAAGGACACTAGGCCATGGTTAAAAGTGGCATAAAGAAATAAAGGTAACCATGCTGGGTAAATATAAATGTCTGTATTACTGTAGTGCATTGTTTGATATATAACTCCACTTACAGGTGCTAAATTGAAAATGCATAAAAAATAATGAAAATTTTTGGTTCTTGGCATAAAACATGCAAAGATAAAACAGATACAAAAAAGGTAGGACAGAGCAGTATAGGAAAATTATATCTGTATACAATTGAAAATAAATTGTTATCAGACCAAATGTGCTTGTTATATATTTAAGATGTTTAATTTTAACCACATGGTAAACACAAGAAAATGGATGAAAAATACATCTAGATAGAAAAGAGAAGGCATACAATATGGTACAACATGTAAAAGCAAATAAATTTTAAAAGTTGGCATTAATAGAAGAACTGAGGGACAAAAAAGGTATAAAACATACAAAAGACAAATAGAAAATGGCAGAAGAAAGCCTTGCATTAGTAGTAAATCAAAATGTAAGTGTTAAGATTAAACTCTCCAGTCAAAAGACAGATATTGGCAGATTTGATTAAATATCATGAGCCAACAATATGCTATAGACAAGAGACACACCTTGAATTCAAGACCATGAGTAGGTTTAAAGTGAAAGGATTTAAAATATAAACCAAGCAAGTAGTAACTAAAAGAGAGCAGGGGTATCTATATTAATACAAAATAAAATAGACTTTAAGTCAAAAACAGTTATGAGAGACAAATACAGTCATTATATACTTATAAAGAGGACAAGTAAACAAGAAGATGTGATAATTATAAATGTATATGCACCTAAAAACAGAGTCCCAAAATATGTGAAGCAAATACTAACAGATTTGAAGGGCAAAATTTACAGTTCTACATTAATAGTAGAAGCCTTTAATACTCCACTTTCAATGATGCATAGAACGTCTAGTCAGAAGATCAACAAGGAAATAGAAATGAATGATGCTCTAAACCAACTAGAACTGACATATACAGAATCCATCACCTCCACCCCAATAAAAAAGCAGAAAACACATTTGTCTAAAGTGGGCATGGTTAATTGTCCAGGATAGACTGTATGTTCAGTCATAAAACAAGTCTCAATAAATTCAAAATATTGGAATCATACAATGTATAATCTCTGACCACAAGGGAATGAAGCTAGAAATCAATAATAGAGGAGAAAATGTAAAATTCATAAATATGTGGGAATTAAACAATATACTCCTAAGCAACAAATTAGTTAAAGAGAAAACCAAAAGCAAAATTAGGAAGTGTCTTAAGGTAAATGAAGATGAATATACAACATGCCAAAATCTATGGGATGCAGCAAAGGCAGTGCTGACAGGCATATTTATAGCCCTCTGTGTTTATATTAAAAAAGAAGACATATGTCAAATCAGAATCGTGACCTCAAAACTGGTAAAACTAGAAGAAGAAGAGCAAACTAAACCCAAAGTGAGCATAATGAAAGAAATAACAAAGATTAGAGCACAGATAAATGAAGAAAAAAAAAAGAGAATCAACAAAACTAAAAGTTGGTTTTTTGAAAAGATCAATAAAATTGACAAACCTTTAGCAAGAATGACAAAGACAAAAAAGAAAAAAGATATGGATAAAGAAAATCAGAAATAAAAAAGAAGACATTACTAAGAAACCTGCTGAAATAAAAAAGAATACAAGAGTATACTATCAACAACTGAATGCCAATAAATTAAATAAACTAGATGAAATGGACAAATTCTTAGAAACACACAAACTAATTACATTGACTCAAGAAGAAATAGAAGAAATAGCAAAGGGACTGCACTGGTAATCAAAAATCTCCCAACCAAGAAAAGCCCATGACCAGAGGCCTTCATGGGGTAATTCTGCAAACATTCCAAAAGACTTTATTACAATTATGCTCTATTCTTTTAAAAAATTGAATAGAAGGGAACACTCCCTAGTCCATTCTATGAGGCCAACATCACCCTCATACTTAAGCCAGATAAAGATACCACAAGAAAATAAAACTACAAACCAATATTTCTTATGAATATAGGTGCAAAATATTTAACAAAATACAAGCAAATCAAATCCACAAGCAAAATGAAAGAATTATAAACCATAATCAAGTGGAATTTATCCCTGTTAAAGTTTGGTTCAACATAAGAAAATCAATTAATGTAATATACCACATTAGCACAATGAAGGAAAGAAACCATATGATCATCTTATTTGATGCAGAAAAGGCATTTGAAAAAATCCAGCACTCCTTATTGATGAAAACCCTTAGAAAACTAGGAGTAACAGGAAACTTCCTCAATATAATAAAGGGTATATATAAAAAGCTCACAGCTAACATTGTACTTAATGGTGAAAGACTGAAAACTTTCCTTCTAGTACCAGGAACAAGGCAAGATGTCCACTGTAACCACTGTTATTCAACATTGTACTGGAAGTTCTTGCCAAAGCAATTAGGCAAGAAAAAATAAATTAAAGGCATGGAAATTGGAAAGGAAGAGGTAACACTTTCTCTATTTGCAGACAGCATAATCTTATACAGAGAAAATCTGTAAAAATCCACAACAAAGCCTCCAACAGGTAACAAATGAATTCTGCAAAGTTGAATTAATTATTTAATTGTTTATTATATAACTCCACTTGGTGGGGTAAAAGATCAACATGCCAAAATCAGTAGTGTTTATATACACAAACAATGAACAACCAGAAGAAGAAATCAAGAAAATAATTCCATTCACAATATCAACTAAAAGAATCAAATATCTAGGAACAAATCTGACTAATGATGTAAAGAACTTATATACAGAAAATTATAATACATAACTAAAAGAAAAAAAAAATACCAAAATAAAGTGAAGGACATTTTTGTGTTCATGGATTGGAAGACTAAATATTGTTAAGATGTCAATTGTACCCAAAGCAATTTATATATTCAATGCAATCCCAATAAAAATTCCAACAATTTTCTTTGCAGAAATGGAAAAGCCAATCATCATATTTATATGGAAGGCTAAGGGGCCTGAATAGCTAAAGCCATTTTGAAAAAGAGGAATAAAGTTGGGGGACTCATACTTGCTGGTTGTAAAACTTATTACAAAACCACAGTAATCAAAACAACATGGTACTGGGAAAGGTCAATGGAATTGAATTGAGAGCTCTGAAATCAGCCCTCACACTATGGTCAACTGATTATTCACAAGGGAACAAAGACCACTCAACTGAGAAAGAATAGTCTTTTCAACAAATGGTGGTAGGAAAACTGGATCTCCATTTCCAAAAAAAGAAAAAGAAAAAAAGGAGGAGGATCCCTACCTTTCACATTATACACAAATCAACTGAAAATACAACAAAGATTTAAATGTAAGAACCAAAATGATCAAACCCCTGGGAATAAAATGTAGGGAATTATCTTCAGGATCTTTTCTTAGGCAATGGTTTCTTAAACTTTTCTCACAAAGTACAAGCACAAAAGAAAAAATAGATCAATGGGACCTCATCAAAATTAAAAACATTTGTGCCTCAAAGGACTTTATCATGAAAGTACAATGACAAGTTATAATATGGGAGAATATCTGGAAACCACATATCTAATAAAGATTTAATTTCCAGAATATATTTTAAAAATCCTTCACCTTAACAAAGTAAAAGACAAACAGCTCGATTAAAAAATTCTCAAAAGACTTTAATAGATCGCTCTCCAAAGATTTACAAATTGCCCGGAAGCACATGAAAACATGCTCAACATCATTCACTAGCCATTATGGAATTTCAAATCAAAACCACAATGAGATACCATTTCATACCCATTAGAATGGCTGATATTCCTCAGAAAGCTAAGTACAGAACGCCCATATGTCCTGGCAACCCTACTTCCAGGTATATACCCAAAAGAATTGAAAGGAGGGTCTTGAAGAGATATTTGCACACCGATATTCAAAGCAGCATTATTCACAATTGCCAAAAGATGGTAGCAACCTAAGGGTCCATCAACCAATGAATGGATAAACCAAATATGGTATATTCATTCAATGGATTATTACTCAGCCATAAAAAGGAATGAAGTTCTCATACATACAACAGCATGAGTGAACCTTGAAGGCATCATGTTGAGTGACATAAGCCAGACACAAAAGAACAAAGATTGCATGATCTTTTTGATTTGAAATAATTAGAATAAACAAACTCATAGAGCAATAATCTAGAATATAGGTTACCAGGGGACAAGGTAGGGATAAGTAATGGGAAGTTAAAGCTTAAAATGTATAGAGTTACCATTTGGAAAGATGGAAATATTTTGGTAATGGACGTTGGTGATGGTAGCACAACACTGTGAACATAATTAACAGCAATGAAATATATATCTGAATGTGATTAAAACAGGAAATGTTAGCTTGTATGTATAGTACCAGAATAAAAAAATTTTTTTAAATCCACAGAACTACACTACGCAGGTAGTGAACCCTATGTTAAACCATGGATAATAGTACAATTATAAAAAATGTGCTATCATCAATTATAACATATGTTCCACACCAATGCAAGGTGTTAATAATAGGGTCATATTAGGAATCCTGTATTTTATGCATTATTGCTCTGTAAACCCATATCTCTAACAAGGAAAAAGAAAAAAGCATAGCAGTACTTTCATCCATTTCTGTTGTATGCTTACTGACATATTGGCTACCAATGATTTTGATTTTTCATTATTCAAAAATTTTTTCACACTTATTAATTGAAAATGAGCTTTATATAGAACTGGAAGATTTACTTCCTCAGTATATCTATCTTTTCTAAAATAAATACTCATCTCTGAAACACTAAGCTTTTATTAGAATTTACAGGTCAATACTTACCAGGTAAGACTATAATTAGTAATTGTAAAAGAGAAAAATATTACTTTTCAGTCAAAGGCATTGTTAAATAAAGGATAATTTTAATAATCCCCAAGGGTTTGGCAATATTAACAAATTCCTTCTATCCAAGACACAATGTTAGATACTAGGAGTTCCTCAGGGATAACTCAAATACAATTTGCTAAGTGAAGCTGTTCGCCATTCCACCTATTTAATATAATTCCTAATTCTCCCTTAAGCAAAATTTACACTTGAAATATCTTTTCTAGGCAGGTAACATAATTCCCTCTATGGCTCAAATTTCACTTTCTATATAGGGCAGAATTTAAGGAGGTGAAACAATAACATTTTTCATAAAGACATTATGATTGAGGATGAAGTAATGGAAAAGACAAGGGAGGGGGTTTTTTGTAGTTAAAAAAGGAAGATAAAAAAGAGACAGTAAAATACATTTATTGTCAAATGTTAAGAGCTGTTATCACTGGGCCCAATAAGAGGTTAATTATTTTCAAATTTATGTCATACTTAATGTAACCAGCATCCTGTCTCTCTGTTTGGGGAGTGAGAATACTGTGTGCTTTACTTTGGATATACTAATCTTTTCTAAAGACAAGGTCTTCTGCTTGTTCCCCAACTCCCTGAATTCTAAGATGACTCCACAGTTCCTCTAAATATTTTAATTTGGGTGAGTTGAGTATTAACCCTAAACACTTTACTTAACAATCAAATTTGAATTTCTGGAACCTGGATAGCATTACCTTCTTTCTTGGAATGTCAGCACTGCCAAAATTTGCAAACCAGCCTGCTTCAGAAAAGTTCAGGTCTGTGATCTCTAAGCAAGCTTAAAATTATCTATATGGACGGAAGCAGCTGTGGCTCAATCAGTAGGGCTCCCGTTTACCATATGGGAGGCCCGGGGTTCGGTTCCCGGGGCCTCCTGGTGAAGGCAAGCCCGCCTGCACGGCGTGGTTAGCTGACCCAGCGAGCACAAGCAGCAAGGGGGGGGGATAAATGAATAAATAAATAAAATCTTTAAAAAAAAACTATCTATATGGAGAGGAATTTCTCTACTGCACAGGAATATCAAGTATCATAGACACAAGTTTAGAAACATTAAGTGTATTTACTCTTAGCACTTAAACTCTCAAAAGCAATATCAAAAACAATTCCATTGGAGGTGCAGTGGAAGAACAAAATCACATACATTGAAATTCTGCCTTTAATAAACTTTAAGCATGTTCTCTAAAAGCCTGTGATAAATTTTGACTATAATAACTGTCTCATTCTGAGGTACTACTGACTTATTGTGAATTTTTATTCTAGTGGATGTGTTGTAGTTTATCTCCATCAAATTTCTGCCACCTTCACTGCACAAGTCATTTCCCAGAAATTGCCTATATTTCTTTGAGGCTAACCTGAACCCAACAGGAGCATCCCAAAATATATCTGACTTCAATAAGTTGCTGAAAGGACAAGTGCTGAGGAAGTCAGGGACACGCCTACAGGCCATCTACCAGACCTTGCTTATCCCCTTCCTCAGTTTCTGTTGTGTGCAGATGTCTCCATATGGACCTCACCACACCTTAAACCCGGACACCAGAAACAGACAGCCCCAGCTGCTTATCAGGTGCCCAGGAACAAGCAGCCCCAGCTGTTTATCAGAGTGGTACCTCTCAGTGACAGGGCCCCCTCCCCCGGAGTTATATAAATGCCCTTCCCTAGGGCAGCACAGATTCAGTCTCTCCTCTCTGTCCCAAAGTGGGGCCTATGTAGCTGACATCCACTAACCTGGGAGAGCTGCCATGCTGGAATCTCTTCCTCTGCTCATTTGTACCCCTTGTGCTGTCTAAGTAATAAATCACTCATATGCTGAAAGTTTCTGCTGTGCCTCAACCTGTGTTCCCATGACGCACAGTGTAGCAACTTGCTCCACAACAAGGGCTTGCATTATATTTTTTTTCCTGTAGTTCAACTTGTTCTTCCACTTGATTATTAATTTAAAAAACCATTATAACTATTACTTGCTCACTATAGAGGGCATAAGCAGCCAGGAGCTAAATACTCCTCAGTGCATATTTCATGTTTGTCTTAGGTTGTGTTATTTTGATATGGCTCCTGTAAATCCACTGTGTCTAAAGGAGGGCATTACCTATAAAGTATATCAGTACTTATCATTGAAGAGTAAATGCTACTGAAGGCTGGGCTAGAGATATCAAAATGAATAAACAAGGTTTTTCATCATTAAGAAGCTCATAATGTGCCATGGGAGACTGATAATTAAACAACTCATCAGAACACACTGGACAGTGTGCTGTAGTAACTCTACCTAACACGTACCGAGTGCTTACTATCTTCTATGCACTGTTCTAGGCTCAGGAGACATGTTATCTCATATAATACTCTAATAGCTTTACGAAGTGGGTATTATTATTACTTTCATTTTACCGATGAGAAGAAAAGAGAAGACAAGGTAATTGCCTTCACAGAGCTAACAAATGATGGAGCCAGGATCAACAGAGACAAAGCCATGCTCTTAGTCCCCAAGCTACAAATGCTATGTGCGTTAGGGGGAGGGGAAGAGGTCAAGGAAGCTATCATGAAAAAAAATATGCATTTTATGCTGGGCTATGGATGAATTTTATGAGTGGATAAAGAGAAATGATTATATTTGGAGGAAGAAATTCCCAGAGACCTGGTGGCAGACACAAGCAATTGTGAGCATTTCGAGGTGGATGGAGTTATCATAGCTAAGGGCCTAGTGGGGCCTAGTGGCAACCAGGAAGGCTAGACAGGAGTGGAGACAGGATATAGAGCACAATGAAGACGCTGCAAAGCCCTTTGGAGATTACTCTGCATAAAAAAGGAGTCATCAATGGGTTTTGAGTCTGAGAAACTCAACCATGTCTGTGTTTTAGATGCAACCATAGTGGCTTGTGGAAGAGGGCAAGTGAATTCTAAAATTGAATCTGTGAACACATTTCAGAGACCACAGAAACATAAGAGTCACCCTTGAATGGTTGAGAAAATAATTATATATACATATATATAATATATAATCATATTGTGATTTTTTATGAATTTATATATAGAAAGAGAGAAAATGATAAAGCAAATAGGGCAAAATGTTAGCAATATGTCAACCTGGGTAATAAGTAGATAGGTGTTTTTTGTATTTTTTAAATTATTTTTGCAACTTTTCATAAATTTGAAATTATTTCCAAATAAAAAGTTTTTCAAAATGTAAATAGAAACATTTTGAAGACTCAGTTCTGTTTCACAGTCATCCCCCAAATGCCACTTCCAATCCAATTACCCTAGGAATATTCTTCTGAATCTTTAAAAATTATTGAAATAAGTGCTACAAGCAAAAGAACATTTTGAAATGACACTATTATTAATTGGTCAACTGAATATGCAATAGTCTGTGTAATCGGACTGATTCCCCAGGAACCACTAGAGGAGAGGAGGCAATCAGTGTAAGTGGGAATAGGAGAACTAATTGGAACACATTATCATGTTTTATTGCCCTACCAGTGGTCGAAGGACTAGTTGGAAATTGACAAAGTTATTCTCTTTGAAGAGTTATTTTGGTAACTATTTTAAGGGTGCATTAACTATGTATTAGGTTAGGAAAAAATTACTAAATTTGTCCAAATCAGAAACAGCTAGAAAAATTAGATGAGTAAAAATTAAGGCTCTACAAGAAGTATAAATATTGTGTTATTTAAAATAAGTAGTACTATTTTTATAATATTTTTATTTCTTCTGAATACTTGATCTCACCCAAGCCTAATAACCTCATGATGAAGACAGACCATATATAAAACTCATTTTTCAGATTGAGGCTCCCCAAGACCAAACATCTAGCAACAGTGGAAGTAGAAGTAGCTCTCTGACTAGGATGAGGTAGAAAGAACTGATTCAGATCAGTTACTCAACTACAAAATACAGAGTGGAATGCCCTACTTTTACACTGCTCTTCAATTTGATCATAATAGATAACATTTAGAACAAATTTTATTTTCAGTTTTTTTCTACAATAATATGAAATTGAGTTGATTCAATTCACTTATTACAGGTGTTCTATATTTTCAAAGTCATGAAATGAACAGTATATATATATATATATATATCCTGAGTTAAGAGCCCTAGAAAAGACCCTACTCAGGGATCACAAAATATGGGAAAATAATTTAATTAAAATTTGCCAAACACTCCTGCTGAAGGAAGAGGATAATGCATATTAAGGAATAGAGTACTTGCCTGCATTGATTTATAAAAGTGCCTCACTCATTTAGATTTATTTATTTGATGATCTCAGTTACCCAGGACACAGACACAGTCATGGGCAGGAACTAAGCAAGTGTTATTTAAAATAATTTTATTAAAGTTTCAAGCTTAACTCCTTGAAGAGTTTTCAGCTCCACTGAGAGTATTATTTTGAGGGAGGGTATACAATCTCAGAAGTTTCCAAGATGTTTGAAGAAAATTAGGATAATTTAAGTGGATAGAGACTTACTGAAAAAAACATAGACATGTTACACAGATAGAAATAAGAACTAGAAAAACAGAAAACAGAGCAAATAGTACATTTATTAATCTGTTACTTATTCATTGATGCAGCCATAATTTATTGAGTACCTTTTAAGTGTCAGATACGATATCAAGTAGTGAAGAGCTCAGCCCCTGGTCATAAGGTTTTTCTAGCAGAGTGACAGACAAGCAGCATACAATCTAGTCTTTGCCTTGTTTATGAATAGAACAAAAATTCCTTAATTTAAAAACTTTGACAGAGATTGCTTGTGATCACCACTAGCCAAATGTGAGTTTTGAAAGAATTCTGAGGTGGGATATGTTCTATGTGATGATGGAGGCAGTAAATGGATGAAACCTGGATCCCTGAGTGATTACATGGAGGAGAGACTCCTCATTGACCCATACTGAAATGTAAATGAGGAATAAACCTTTACTGTGTTACACCACAACTTTGACCTATGCAGTTATTTACTAAATAGTAACTATGTGCCAAGCAGCATTCTAGATGCTTTCCCTCACATTATCTCTTTTATCTCACTTGTATATATGATGATGACTCTGAATCATTATGACATTCAGCACATTTTAAAATGCAAAGATGGTAACACCTAGTGATGGCAAGGACACAGAAGGATGGGTACTCTCATATATTTCTAGTGGAAGTATAAAGTCCCATAACCTTTCTGAAGGGCAATTTGACCAATTATATTATCTTTTAACTACTAAATCCATTTTTAGGAATTTATTACTAGGAATATTATAGATTTATGCAGAGAGAGGAGGTTGAAGCATGCTTTAATTATGGCAATTATGAAAAAGTTAAACATCCTAACTGAGTAACAATGTGTATATAGTTAAAAGAATTCTAATATATCCATTTAATGAAATATTACACAGCCATTAAAAATCATGCATTCTAAGAACACTTAATGATTAAATGCTCACAAATAAATGTATGTGGTCCATGCCAGATACAAAACATTTCAATATTTAAAATATGCATTCAATGAAGAAGATGTAAAAGAAATAAACCAATATGTTAACATTTGTTAACAATTAACAATATGTTAATCTCTAGATGATGGAATTAGAATTAGACTTTTATTTTCTCCTTTACATGTTTCTGTTTTTTCAAAATGTTATATAATGATCATGCATTATTTTTAAACTCAAAGTATATGTTATAAAAATAAATAAGGCAAAGAAATTTCTAATCCATTTTTGAAAGGTTTCCACATAAACTTGTTAAAATTAAAAAGTGTTAGTGTTTAAATCTGTAAGTTTTATTTATTTGGAAAATTCACTTATGTGAAACAGCTCATTCCCTCATGATGTTATATAAGTGAGGTGTTATTACAGCATTTCTAAAAGTTGTTTACCATCTGTGAGTTTATTCTTTAATTGTCTGTGGTTTTCAAATCTAGATTTAAAATTATTTCACATATAACTCTGACTTATAACTAATTTGATAGTTTTCATTTCTCTCCTGTTTTGGTTACACCTGAACTATTCAACACTAAACTACTTCCTTATAATAATTACAAGATATTTCTACCATTTTACAGAAGAATCAAGTGAAGCCAAAGAAAGGTAATAGACACCAAATACCAATCAAGTATCAGTAGAGTGCTTAAGCCAGCTCATGCTGGCTTGTACTGGTTTTTACTGACTCATGAGAACCCATTCTGAATATCTGTCCAAATTCCGCATCAGTGAAATTGGACAAGTTGGGAATATTTATACCTAGCAAGTCCTCAAACACTACAGCAGGCTTTTTATTTCTTTATTTTTTCCAGTGAGCCAGTTTATAATTATACCATTGCATGTAACTCAACAGTATGACTCTTATAATGGCACTTAATTAGCACAGGGCCAGGAACCTAGTAAATATTCAAAAAAGATGTCAATCTCCATAGTGCAGAAATCTTGACTTACAGTGTTCACTGGTGTTTCCCAAACGCCTTGAAGAGTGCCTGCACATCATAGGTGCTCAATGAATATGTATTTCATGTTTTTACCAGACAACCTGTAGTGGTGACATTTTTCTCTCAACTCATCCTTCATAACCTTGGCTTTATTTCTCCAGCCTTCCCTAAGACCTTGCTTATTTATTTTCCCCTCATACTTAAAATATCTTTCTTTCCTGTAGTTCCCTAAGCTATTTTACTATTTCGAATCTCTTGTTTACTGGCATATGATTTAGCTCCCTACCAACACCACCAATGACCATATTATTAACAATTTCAATATTTTTTCCTCCTCTTTATTCCACTTTGTCTGGAACATTTTATACAGTTGCTAGAAACTTCCTTCCTGAAATTTCTTCTCACTAGACTTTGGAGTCACTAATATTCTAATTTCATATTTTCCTTTGCCATTTTTACTTTATTTGTCCCTCAATCTAACAACAGGGTTTATACAAGGTTTAGCAGTCATTGCTTTGAGCTTATTTCCTTTTGATTTCCTTTCAGTGTAAGTGTGGTTTCACCTCTCACCTCTAATATAAAAACATTCACTTCTTTGAATTCAGCCCTGTTCTTTCCTTAAGCTCAAAGATTTTGAATTGCCTACTTGACATTTCCACCTGAAATTCTAGCCTTTCATCAAATTTGTCTAAAACCATATTTATTATCTTTCTGGTAAATTCCCTCCCTCAGACAGCCCCAGTGTTTTTGTATGTTAGGTGGAGGGTTTCCTCCCTGCTGCCCCAGCTTGCCTTATCTCCCAGGATTTTTCTCAGCACAGGGTTTACGACCTTGCTTCAAGATTAGTCAGAACTTCCTCTAAGAAGTTCTCAGGAACAAATAAAATAGATTATTCATATTTGTGTGTGTTTGTTTGTGTTTGTTTTGTTTTCTGAGCATTAGGTTTTTAATATTGGCTCAACCTACAAAACCATACCCCCCTCTGTGATACTGTGTCAGTTTCCTGAGTTGGAGGACACAGAACCCTGCAAGCATGGCAGCAGGCATGTCAACTAAACAAATCTTAATTATGCCCTAATCCCCTTGAAATTCTTAATTCCTTCTGTGGAAGAGTTACTAAGCATATTACCAGGAAATAGAATTATGAAATATTTCCAGATAAAATTAAGCATCTACAGGTGAATTAAGAAAGAATTAAGCTTTGAAAGCTTACTTTAAGGAACAAGTTGAATGAATTGTATTCATTCGTTGACACCTATGGATTGCCATTATCTATAGGAGGCAATCTACAACTGAAAATAATTTAGAAAAAAATAATACTAAAGATAAAATAGGTAATTGAAAATAAACCTTTGTCATTAAGGGCTTATCAAAAATGGTCTGGCCATATTCAATAATCATTTTGTTCATGCTCTCCTTATGTGTAGAACTGTACCTGATACTATGGAAGGTAGTTTGAAAAATAACTGCATTTATGAAAGATAGTGTTAAATAGTAAGAGACACCAGGCATCTGGAGTCAAGCAAGGCTGTAAATTTTGACTCCACTTAGTTTCTGGAAACTTTGGAAGATTGCTTAATTTCTCTGAATGCCATTTCCACATCTTAAAATTAGAATAAGAAAATTAATTATAGGGTTACTGTATGGATTAGACATAATATGCATAACATGCCTCACAATAGTAGACTCTCAGTTAATTTGAGTTATTACTTATGAAACTAGAGACTGTGAACTGATACATAGTAACAAAATGCTCATTGTCTCTTATTGCCTAAAAAACAGTTCTCAGACTTTTTGGTCTCTGCACTTCTTTACACTTTAAAAATTACTGAAGGCTCCAAAGAACTTTTATTTACTTAGAATGTTATCTATAAAATTTATGATAATAAATATCAAATTTTGAAAATTTAAGAATATTTATTCATTTAAAAATAATAAACCCATTACATATTAACATAAATTGTATTTTTTTATACAAAATAATGGTGTTTTCAAAACATAAAGATTTCGTGAGAAGAGTGGCACTGTTTTACATATTTCCAGCTGGGCTTAAAAGAAGACACCTAAAAGAAGATATCCACTTTAACATTCAATCTGGTGTGATGTGCTGCTGTGGTTGAGGTCTTAGAAGAAAATCTGGCCACATAAAGATATGTAGTTGGAAGGGTTTAGGAACTCTGAAGGATACTCAGATCACACTCTAGAAACTGCTTACCTGAAGTTAGCCAAGAAAGCTTCTTGGAAGAAGTGAGTCTTAAGTCAAATCAATCATAGTAGTGATGATGATGATGATGATGATTGAATAGTATTTGACAAAGAAACTACAAGAGAATATTCCAGGCAGTGGTAAAGTCTGAGGGTAAGGTTGGAATATGAAGTAGAATGTACAAAATTTAAAATGCTATGAGGAGACAAAGCTAGCAAGAGTAATTATCTAGACAGATGAGAACTGAGAAAAAATTGGAGATAAATTAGGTGTTTGAAGGATAGGGAAGATATGGGATGTTAAAGTTTCTGAATGCAATTGGAAATAAGTATATTATATTTTGATTTATATTTTCTCTTGATTTGTTTTCAAAATACATAGAAAAAATAATGTTCTACTGATGGTTTCTAATAAGATGACTAGTGAAAAATGTGTTAATTATTTAGAACAATAGATGATCACGGTGCTTGGGGTACATATAGAGTCAGAGACCACTTGCCAACATTCTAGGACTCCACAGGTACCTTCAACCCATAGTTTGTTAACAACTGGTTTCTTTGCAAAGATAGATTTGAACATGTACTGTAGTCCCAGAAGGATCAGGACAAGGTGGAGAGTGTCCCTCTCCTATAAAAGAGTTCAGCATGACCAGAATTATAAACAGACTTCACAGAACATGGAAAGGATTCATGGTAGATGGCTGAAGAAAGCTAAGAAGAGACAGCTTTTGAATTTGAATAGATCAGAAGAAGGCATTGTTGGGGTTAAAATAAACCTCAGGAAAAAACAGATTTGAAAAAAAAAAAAAAGAGTTAATGTCAATCATTTGAAGTGGAAGTGGATATTAAAATGGTGAATGAGAATAATAACCACTGCAGGCAAAATAAGTTGAAACAAAAAGACAATAACTGTATACAGAGCAGTAAGTGGTTGTTGCATTAATCTGGGAATGAAGTTAATAGGTGGGAAGTTAAAGTCACCTTGGAGGAAGAATTATATGAACAGTAGACTGGCAGAGACAAAACCATAGGAAGAGGGGATGGAGGGAGGGAGGAATTGATATGGATTTATAAGTGATCTTCCAGTGAAATGAACTAGTTAAGGGAATACAAGCAAAACACGAGAGCCTCAAGTCCAAGAGCTAAACTTTAAAAAACATTCAAAATAAATTAGCAAGAGCAATAAAGTCAGGGAGGAAGATGGGAAGTGGTCAAACCCAAGGGAGAAAATTTGGGGCAGAAAAGAGGACACAGTTAAAAGTCAAGAAAAGTAAGAATTTTGAATGCCATTGTTACCTTGCTTGTTTTCAGCAGAAATGCAAATATTTATTGAGCATTTAATATGTGCGGGACATTCTTTAGTAACTTTACACAGTGATACTCTAAAAGGGGTCAGTAGACTATGCCAGTCAGCAAACTAATTGATATCAACCTGCAGTGAGATTAGTACAGAAATGACAGCAAGCATTAAGAAATCTTTACAGCAATTCAACATAGTAGCATTGTCCACTGAACCTAATAATAACAATTCCTTTTTATTTCACATTTCATTTTCCTTGTAATTCATTTTTTGGTGCTTATAAAAGTATCAGTCTGCAACTGATAATAAATAATACAAAATAGTCCTTCATCATAGATAGTCCAAGAGGCATAGCTTTATATAATTTATCTGATTTATTTCTCACAGCTATGCTATGAAGTAAGTGCTATAATTATGCCCATTTTACAGATGAAATTGAGGCATTGCGCAAACTCACACAGCTACTAAAAGGTAAGAAATCTAACCTAGATAGCTAATGAAAATTTAGACCAGTGGGTAAAGAGGAGGAAAGAGCAGCATAGTAGGGAGAGACATTTTTCATAAAATATTGCAACATACTTTCAGGGTAGAAAGCATTACATGGAGAAAGAATCTCGTTTTCTTTGTGAAGGCCTGGAGCACGGTTCAATATCTGTGGACTAAAAGACAAGTGTTTATAAGACAATGATAAAACCAACTTGAAAATTAAAATTATGATATGAATGCTGACTTGTGGGTTGTTATAATTATTCAATTTCTTAAATATGTATTGAAGGTCTACCGCATGTAAGACCCAGCACTAGGCAGAAAGGCAGGTACTTGAATCAGGTTACACTAATTGGGTGGAATAAATAATGTAAAAACTCTAAACCTCACTTGCCTCCTCTATATAATGGCCATGATAATAGAATCTTTTGTCAATTGAGAATGTGGTACATGTAAAACTCAGCATGGTGCCTGGCTAATGCAAGGGCTCAAAATATTAATAGAATAAATGGGGTGGGCAGGGGAACTACGGCACTCAGGAGTCTATATTTTCCTAAAAGGATTTGGCTGGGTATAGTGTAAAATTCCTCAAGTGCTTACTAAAAGCTCTAACTGAATTTGGTACTTTACCACACTTTTAACTCAAAATCAAGGATTTCAGTCATGTGTAGACAGTTCAATCTGTTTGATTGATTTCCTTACATCAAAGCTCATATAGGTGTTAATTGCTTGGAGGTAACTGGGAGAGGTATCTGACTTGGACCCCCTCTGGTGCTCAATAATTTCTAGAGCAGACTCCTGTCTCTTTGTACTCCTGTCTTTTGTTATGATTCATCCTGGTGCGGATGCTGCCCAGGTATCTCCAGGGAAAAGGCCTAAGTCTCTGTCACACCCAACTGTACAAGATTGTTGCAGATTGGACAGAGCTGTACTTGAGGTTCAGAGAGAGAATTACCAGACAACTCTTCACAGGTGGGAAAGTAAGGATCAATTGGGGTTGGGACACTGGGCCCAACATCCATACCTCACAGCCACTTTGTCTCTGTAAACCTCTCTTTTATTAGCATATATACCAAACACACTGATTATGACCAAATCAAAATTTATTTATCCTTTATAGGCCCAACTTATGCCAGGGCCAGGGAAATAGAAATTCTGGAATAGAGAAAATAGCAAGCTTTCCAAACAACCAATTGTTTGGTCTGTTCTACCCCCTATTAGTTCCCAGTTAACATCAATTAAAAATGTCTTGAATTCTTGAGCTCTGAGGTAATACTTTAATATTTGGCTTACAACATCCAACACCTTTATAGTTCAAGCTTAGCTGTCTTTATAGGAGAAAGGAATGCTGGAGTTTGAAAAATGGACAGAGTAATAGTTTTCATTTTAGTATTCCAGTTTATTTCTTAAATCATTTTTTATTTGTCTGCTCACCTCAACTGAGTTATAAGCCCACGGAAAACTTACAATTTTCTGGAGGACATGTCCATCAGTTTTCTTAGTTATGAAACATATATGCTCCTTTAATTTATATTGTTTCTTTCTTTTTCACAGTCTACTTTCAGCCACTTTAGGACTATTTCACAAATAACTGGGAAAACCTACAATACACTATTCTAAGTCCAAAGGTTAGTTACAGCACATGAAAATTTATACATGAATTATAAAAATGCATATTCTCACTATGAAATTTGCAATCAACTCATTACTACAGTGTCTGACCTTCATTAGTAGCTCTTTAAATATTTGTTAATTAGCATACTAATTAACAAATACTGTTTTTTAAATTATTCTTTAGTGTGTGTATCTAAGAATTCTTATAGCAAAAATAATAATACTAAAAAAATCTTGCTTCTAATATAATATCTCTATTTTAAATAATAGCTCAAAAATTCCCAATAACCCTGGATAACAGCTTTATAAATGAGGTCTCTGATTATAATTTTCTTTTAAATAAACTAAAAATATATGTGGGACACTATTGCAAACAGGGTTATTAAGTGTTTAACTCCAAATTATTTATGTCTTGTCTCTCTTTCAAACCTATTATAAAGACTTTCTTGAAATGGGTCTGTGTATAGCTGATCATTACCACACAAACATTATCTTAAATACATTTCTGATAAGAGTTTTTATTTTGTTTCTTTCAATATAACCAGACATTAATTTCCTGAAAACCACAATGAAACTGTTAATCAATGACCCTAGAGTTCTTTAGGTGGAGGGATCTGGTGAAAGTGATATTGGAACAGTGTGGTAGACAATGTCCAGTTACTTATACAGCAGCCATTGCTCTCTCCCTTTCATGTTGACAGAGCCTGTCTCCCACTGCTGAGGCTAAAGATGCTGGCTCCTTGCTTTACTAGCTTCCCATGCAGCTAGAGAATGAGTGTGTCAAGTATTCCAATATTGGCCAATGAAACCTGAGCACCATGGGCCAGTGGCTTCTAGAAAGGTTTTTCTTCCCTAACTCAATGTGAAACAGTGAGGGAGTAAAAGTCCTCCTCTTTCTGCTTTGGATAGTATGATGTGAGGACATAATCCTTAGAACCACTGCAGCTGCCTTACAACCATGAAGGAAAAGGCAAGAGGATCATAGAGCACCAATATCCCTGAATTGCTGAATTAAACCACCTTGGAACTTATATCTAGCCTTCTCTCCACATTGAAAAATAAATCCTCATCTTTAAGTCATTTTGAGCTAGACAGTCAATAACTTGCTACCAAAAGAATCACAACTCAATTAAGTAGACTGAGAAATGATTGAGTGTTGAAGACCTGGAAACAGAGTTTAGGCTGCTCTTGGAAAGGAAGGAGATACTGGGGAGAAGAGTTGCTAGATCTGGACTTTGGAATGGTATTTGTGTTTTGTTTTTGCTTTGTTTTTGTTTTTAAGAGAGAAGGGGCTTGAGTCTATTTAAGTGATGATTGGAAGAATCCAATTCAGAGTAGAAAATAAATGATACAGAAGGAAGAATGGGGTAAGATTCCTGAGACAGAAAGAAAGTGGTGGTGTGTCTTGCTCCAAAGGACAAAGGTGATCACTCTCTCTCTCTGAAAATACTTTTTTCTTTTGGCATTCATGACGTAAACATTCCTGGTTTGCCTCCTACCTCTCTTACTGCTTCTTCTCATTCTCCTCTGCTGTCTTTACCTTTGCTGGAACTCTAGAAATTGAGGTAGGCTCAGGGACTCGGTCCTTAATGATCTTCTTTAACTATATACTACACAGCTTTAAATCCCATCTATAAGCTGATGACACTCAAATGAATATTTCAAGCCTTCCTTCAACCCTGACTTCTGGACTATCTCTTTAATATGCCCACTTGGATACTTCATGGACTCAGAACTCTTGATTCTGTAAATAGTATTTATCACTCCTGCCTCCTACTTGCAAAATACATGTTTTTTTCTCTTGCCAGATTTTCTCTCTTGGCAAATGCCAATCCCATCTACCTAGTTACTTAAACCAAAGACCTAGAATAATCCTTGATTTTTCTTTTTTCATCATCCCCAAATTCCCCTTTATTCAATCTATCAGAAAGTCGTATTGGCTATACTCCCCATGTATCCAAATTCAGTCCACTTCTCTCTATCTCCATTAACCACCAAAGTCCAAGCCATCATATTCTCTCACCAAGACTACTCTGACAATCTTTTTGCTTCCATTCTTGCCTGCCCACAATTCAATCTCCAGAGAGCAGCTGCTGCTGCTGATGATGATAGCTTATTGCTTCCTCTCCCCAATTCATCTTCCACCCTTCTCTGCCTTGCTCAGTGCTTTGGGAGGATGCCCTCTACTGACTGCATCATCTAGACTCCCTTGCTCCTGAATTCTGGTTGGATCCACCAAAAGTATGCACTAGCGGGAAAATGGAGGGTGGGAGAAGAAAGGTCAGGTCATTACCTACCTGCTCTCCCATCTTCTTCCCTGCCAAGCCATTCTTCTGACAGTGACTGTGTTCTTGTCAGAGAGAGTCCCTCTTCCACAGCTACAGCTGCCACAGGCTCTGGTTTAAATGTTACTACCCTTTATCCCTTCAGGCTTCCCATGGTTGCAGGTTCACCCTGTCCTACTGATTCCCTTAACTAAGACCACACTTTTATAAACAGCCCTTTCATGACACATTCTTCAGATGAACTCTTTTGAGCGTACTATTTGCTCTTTCAGAGAGCCGTGATTATTGAATGCTTCCTATAATCTAGGAACTATTTTAAGCACATTACCTGGATTTAATTTTCACATATAACTCTATTTAATAGTAGGTCTTATTAAAGCTTCAACTTTACAAATGAGGAAATTCAGGAACAGAGAGTCTCAGTAACTTGCCCAAAGTTACCCAGCCAGTAAGTGGTAGAACCTGGATCTGAGTCTGCTTCCCAAGAACCATCTTTCCTTGGTACCCGAGTAAAATGCTGCCTTCTCCCCTCAGTTACTCTTTAAGTCACGTTCTCTTCATAGGGCTTATCATTTTTAAAAATTATCATTTATATTTACTTTATCAAACTTTTGGCTGTGTCTACTATAAAACGATGGTTCCATGAGAACAGGAACCTGTGACTTGTTTACATCATTACCCACAGTGCCTAGAATAAACTACACATATTGCAAGTATTCAATAAAATATGACTTTCTTTTTTTTTTCATATTTATCTATCTATCTATTTATTTATTTATTTACTTTTATCCATTTTTAGCCCCCTACACACACACATTCACTGGGAAATTCTCTATGTCTGTTTCCTGCCATCTCTTCTCATCCTTTCCCTCCTGTCTTCACCAGGATTCAATCCTGGGAACCGCCGATGTGGGAGAGAGGCATCCTACTGCCTGCGCCACCTTAGTTCCTGGTTTTTCGGCTCGTCTCATCTTGTCACTCTCCTGTTACCTCATCATCTTGTTGCGTGGCTTGGTGGGGCCTGATGGCGCACTCGCTTGTGGGGCCTGATGGAACACCCACACGTGGGTCCTGGGGGCTCACCCGCTCATGAGGCCTGGCGGTGCACCTGCACACAGGGCCTCGGGGGCTCACCCACTTGCAAGGCCTGATGGCACACCCACGCACGGGGCCTGGCGGCCAGTGTGCCTTCTATATTTTTCTTTATTTTTACTGGGAGGTCCTGGGGATCGAACGCAGGTCCCTCCATATGGGAGACAAGCGCCCAACCATTTGAGCCACATCCGCCCCCTGACTTTCTTTTTAATGCAGCAATAAGATAGTATAGATGTGAATAATGGCAAGAAAGTTGACAGAATTTACATTTGGTAGCTTTTATTTTCTTTGTAAAGCAGGAAGAAGGGTAATCTGCTCACAATAGAGGGACATTGAGTAGATCAAATATCTTTTAAGGTGGAGAAGCTTTGAAATCCTTATTGAGCAGAGTGAGAGAATAGAGAAGGGAAGCAGTGGCTGAGGGCCTGGTCGAGTTGGTCAGTGTAAATTTCAAGTGTCCCCAAACATCCCTATGCTCTGGTTTCTTCCAACTGTGCTCAGCTGCCCTGGTGGAAGGACAAAGAAAGCAGACCCTACTGGGTTCAACCAAGAATGGGAAAGGCAGCTGCTGCTATATAGGAAGAACAATGTCTCCAAAGGTTTAGCAATCCAAAGTCATTTAAAGTGGAAGCAAACTGTCCAACAAACCTCAGCAGGCTCTGAAAGCATTAGTATATTACTGCAGAGGGTAACAACTGAGCTCACTGCATGGGGAGGACAATAAGCTCAGCCATTACCAGCTAGCTGTGTGACCACTGGCAAATTACCTAATCTCCCCAAGTCTCACTTTTTGCTTATATAATTTGAAATATGTATGCCTTCCTTGAAGAGTTGTTTTGAGCCTGGGAATTAAGCTTTAATTAACCTGAGACTATATATGGAACAGGTCATTCTACTATAATTCCAGATATAAGAAACTATATTGAAAAGATTGAAAGGGAACTATAATTAGTTCTTCATATGTGTAAAGTTTATATAAATTTCCTTAGATATTGGATTTCTGGAGCAGCAGATTTAAATACCAAAGAAAAAATTTTACATAAATGCTATAATTTTTTATTACGTTACAGAACTGTAAGATATGATTTATATACATATATGTATGCATATATAAGAAAAAATAAATTAGTTATCTGAGTATGATCCTGCAACCTACAGCTGCAAACAAGTAGCATTTGAGATCAGAAAAAAAACAAACAAACCAAAAGCTACTAATATTATAATGGCGCTCCCGATTTCTTCAAGGAAGCCAAATTGAAAAAAATAAAATGAAGAGGGTTTTTTGTTTTTGTTTTTGTTTAGGCTTTTGGTTTTACTTTTACAAAGTAGTAAGAACCAGGGGCAGGCAATTTTTAAAGAACAGTATCTACACATTTCTACTGAAATTTAACAGTTGTAATTTCTGGATCATAAATCAAACATCCAAAAGTTACCTTGACAGGACTGAAAAAAAAGAATGGCAGAAGTAAAAGTAGCATAAATGTATATCAGACCTGCATGAAGTGACATCAGTGGCTCATTTAATTCAAGCAGAAGCCTAAATTTTATCTTCCATTTTATGGATATTAGAGCCTATCCATTTTGATGAGCAGCATTAACTGCTCTCCTTCTGTTATACAGACAGGTAACCACAAAAATCTATCATCATTTTATGAAGGCATACAACATAATATCAAAACTGGAATAGATTTTAGAACAATCTTAAAAATTCAGGCATCAAATTTTCTAACAAGATGGTTAAGTCAGAGTTTTATAAGCAAGACTGAATTTTAAATTTCCATAATCTCCATATTGTATTTCAGTAATATGGTCAAGAATTTTTTAAAAGATGCCCAATATATGCTAGGTTTTGCAAACTGTATTTTTGCAGATTTTTTCAAATTAAAATCACATGTAGATATTACCAAAAAATAAAGCGGAGCATAAATTATGAGCAAATTAATAACAAAGTGTCAGGACAATCTTATGTAGCTTATTACCCAAGAAAATATGTTCACTGGTCAGGTAAGGGCCTTGTTATTTACAGAGTGGCATGCTGTCAATGAATAAGTATGAGTAAGTATAGATTATCTATTCCAAAATTGCATTATCTTAACAGAATTTGATCCCTTCTTAGCACTTTATAGCATTATGATTTTCAATATTTAATGGCTGTTGGTTTACTTGCAAAATAGTTTTCTACTGATAAAATATAATAGAATTGTTTTCTAGAAAATAATTTCTTAAGAGTAATGCTTATTCTTTTTTCTCCTAAAGCAATGGAAATTAATAAATTGTCAAAAAAGTAAATGTTGTTGGAATTTGGGAATTAAATATCCAAAGTCCAAGTCTGAAAGTAAATTTAAAATATCTGCTATGAGCAATCAGAAATATAATGGTTTTATATAGTAAACCACATGATTCAATAGACACTCGAGGTCAAATGTTATTGATTCAGCATGTGTCACTTCTCATTAAATGCTCCTCAAAATAGGAAATAACTTTTAGAAAAACTCAAGGCAACAGAAATCATAATTGATATAGTTGTGTGAAACAAAATTGGGAGTAAAGTACATTTTCTAAAAAATAATAATGTAACATAAAGAGTTTCAAGTTATCTTAGGAACACATATGTTATCAAAAGGGAAACTAAAAATATGGCATTCAATTTCAAATCTTATATTTCTCATTTAAAATATATAGCCAATTTCCTCTTCTAGAAAGATTACTGTTACAAGTGTTTTATTCTAGATGGCTTCCAACCACTCTGTCATTTTCTCTAAACTGATTATATAGAGTTATATTTAATTAGTACTGAAGGTTGTTGGCTTAATAAAGGACATAAATGTGAAAGTTTGTGTGTGTGTCGTGGGGGAGGTCCTAGTTTTTTTGGCCAAGTCATGTTATACTTAATCAGGCACACTTCTTAAAATTTAAAAGATTATAACTAATACTAATTGCAGCCAAGTTATCATATCCTTAAATTCATGAACCCTAAGTTCTATTATCTACTTATCATGAAATCTTATCGTAAAATCTTGCACATTAGGTCATCCCAAAATTTTGACTAATAGGATTAACCAAGCATCTTCCAAAAGAACTTAAAATTTTTTAAAGTTTTAATATAATTATGAAAATTATATTTTATAATTGTTTCTAGTCTACTGTTAAGAATCAAAAATTACTGAAAATATATAATAAAACAAGTGAAATTTAATAACTTCAACACAGATATCCATATACAGTTACTTATGTGCTACCAGTAAAATTACAAAAATTAGTCTTTCTTTCCTTGGAGAACACTACATTCATTGATTGTTACATATTTTGTGGGTTGGATACAAGAAAAATGTGATCTGCTTTATTATAAGGAGGTATTAAATCAAGTTAATCCTAGAATAAAAATAAATGTAAAAAACTTGGGAAAAATGATTAGTAATTTCATGGGAAAATAGACATTCAACACATTTTAAATGCAAGTACAATAACTCAATAGTTTTCATATATCCAAAATTCTATTAAAATCAAGAGTAAATTGATAATGTACTTAAATGAAATCACTGTAAGAAGGAAACTGAATAATTGAGTTAAGCTCCTAAATGTTTTTGGCATTTTTCCAACCTACAGGGACACTGTCATTCCTCCAAACATAAGTTAATTGCTGTTTACACATATTTTTACATAATTTGAGTGCAGGTGACATCGTTTTGAAGTTAAAAGGACTAATATGCACCTCCAATTTTTATAACAAATCTTTCTCTAGGTGTATTTCGAAGTACTAAAATTAGATTAATGCAGAAGGCATTCAGGCATTCACAACATGGCCTGGTGGTTTAACAGATTTAACATACACTTCATATACATTATTTTGTAGGTGAATGGATAGTGCTTTTAACAGTGTGAAATAAACCTCAGCTTCTCCAATTATGTGGAACCTCTACAGTTTCCCTTGGGTTCTCCATCTAGGGACACATATTTCATGGAAATGGAATCATAAAGCATTTATTCAACTTCAAGGAAATTCCTCCCTATATTTTTCTGCATATTTCTTATTAAACTTGCATTTATTCCTTGGATTAAATTCCAGAATTTTATAACCAGTTCATAATATAATCATAAAACTCATTAAGTGAGCCTCAGCAGACTTAGAAATTAATTCTCCAGGCTCTAAACCACTGCTTCCTAAACAGGTGTTAAGGAAAACAAGATTAGAGAATTTAATGTGTGCTATGGGGGAAAAATATTTCCCTTATGTGAAAAGGGAAATATTTTTGGTTGCTTAAGCATTAAACAGACTAAACATTTAAGTTCCTTTCTTTCCAGGACTTTTCAGAGCCTTTAACATGCTAATATATACTGCT
This sequence comes from Tolypeutes matacus, assembly GCA_026826555.1. Lineage (NCBI taxonomy): Eukaryota > Metazoa > Chordata > Mammalia > Cingulata > Chlamyphoridae > Tolypeutes > Tolypeutes matacus. The sequence goes on from JAKSZT010053887.1 coordinate 56,840,780, forward strand.
AATATCAAATATGGAAATTTAATATGCAGCATTTCCTAAGTTTATTTGACCAAGGAAACCTTAGAAAAATGAATATCTCTGATAAGTTGTAATTTCACTGAAGGTACTTTGGGAAATGCTGAAAATTTTTACCAGAGAAGCCTTGTATTAGTCAGCCAAAGGGGTGCTGATGCAAAGTACCAGAAATCTGTTGACTTTTATAAAGGGTATTTATTTGGGGTAGAAGCTTACAGTTACAAGGCCATAAAGAGTCCAACTCAAGGTACCATAAGAGGTGCTTCCTCACCCAAAGTCTGCTGCCACATGTTGAAGCAAGATGGCGAGCTACATCTGTGAGGGTTCAGCCTTCCTCTTTCCTCTTAAGGCTCCCTGGTCTCTAGCTTCTTACAATCTCAGCTGTAGGCTGGAATAGAGCTCCTCTCTCTTCCTCTGGGGCTTGTTTCTTTCCCGGCTCGTTGCTCTGTTCTCGTCACAAGGTCAGCTGTGAACTATCACAGGATCCTCTTCCATGTCTATGGAGTTCTCTCCCTTTTCTTGCATATTTGCTTCTGTGCATCTACTTCTGTGGGTCTCCTTGATTGAGTTTCCATTCTATATAGCCCACAAAGGGAGTGGAGACTCAAACTGAGTCACCCTAATGATGAGGTCAAATCAAAGCCCTAATCTTCACATAATTTAATCAAAAGCATCTAAGCTGAATCTAATACAAACAAAGGGGATCATGCCCAGAGGAATAGACCTTAACAAACATAATCAAATATCTTTTCTGGAATTCTTAAACAATATCAAACTGCTACAAGCCTATATTTGAGAAACTTCAGAGAAGAGAATTCTAAAAATGCCCACCCAGACACCATGTTTCTCCTTTTCTGACTAACAAATACCACTGTTCCCACCTCATAAATTCAAGGAAGAAAAGGGAATATCCACTGTCTATTCACCCTCTGAAGGCAATGGTATAATTATCTTTTCTTTCTCTACTGAATAATTCTAATAAGCTTTCTTCAGAGGTCCCATTTTAAAACTCTTGAGTCATTTGTAGTGCTCCCTAAATCCTATACAGTTTGTCTATGACTTTCTTAAAAATTGGAGTCCTAAACTTTGAAAATAAAACTTTAGAAATTAAATAACTTTTTTCAATGCTTCATATTTGTTGACAGATATCATGTCAGTTCTTGAAACAAGAACATTATATTACACACTACTTAGGAAAGATGACATAGTAGATCTGTGATCCCATAACTAGTGGTATAGCTCAGCATCTAGAGAAGAGATTCTGAAGAAAGTTGGTAGATCACTTACATTTGGTTCTTTCCTTTATTTCTGTCATCTTTTCCTTATGTGGTATCTTAGTTGCCAGAACTGCTATCACAAATACTACAAACTGGTTTCGCTTAACAATAGAATTTTATTGATTCACTGTTTTGAGGCTAGACAAAATCCAAAATCAAGATAGCAGGAGGGCTTGCTTTGTGCTGGAGTTGGTAGCATTCTGGTGCTGCCTGGCCCAATCACTGGGGTTCCTTGCTTGCATCTATGCCTCCTGTCACATAGCAATCTTTCTTTCCTTGGTCTACTCTTGCAGTTTCTGCTAACTTCCAGCATCTCCCTATGGCCTTGAACTTCTGGTTTCTGCTTTTTATTTTTTCAGTTAAGTTTCCAGTAATACGTATTAAGACACATTCTCATTCAGTTGAGCTGCACCTTAACTAAAAATATCTTCAAGATGTTCTATTTACAATGGGTTCACACCCACAAGAAAGTGGAGTAAGATTAAGAACATGCCTATATCTTAGAGGGGCAGGCATGTGGACAAAACATTGCAAAAAAGCATGTCATGTTGGGGGTAAATAGTTCAATCTATGCCATGTGGTTTTAATAGGAAAGATAACGTGTATTCAATGCTCACTTTTCATCACCTTATTTAAACTATACTCCTATCTAAACCAGGAAATTAGAATTAGATTTCTGCTATAGAAACTTCATTACACAACACATTTATGTATCTAGGTTATAAGATTTTTTTCCACTATCAAATGAAAAGTGTTTTGATTTGAAAATACTGCCCTAGGAAGAAAAATAAAAAAACACTGTTAACATGGAATTTATATCAAAATAACCAAATCATCAAAGGCTTGTTCAGATTTCCTCAAAAGAAAAATAGATACATGAGTATCTGCTATAAACATAAAACTAAGAAATTCATGAGGATGAATCTCCCTTTATATCAAGCCTACAGTATGAAAAAATACAAACCAAAATATCAAACTTCATAATCAATGGGGTCTAAGATGTTTGGGAGCTCAGTTTAATGGAAGAAATAAAGAAGGTAACTGTTAAATTGCCAGTAGATGGAAAATATAAATTTGATGGTAGAGGTGATGGTGGCTGTGTCTAATAATGGGTGATTAATAGTAGAGAAAGGAGGTCCATGGAAGGCAAAGACGGCAGACCAAGAAGTGGCAGTGATGGATGCACATGTTGGATGCAGTGGTGTGGAAGCAAAAGTAGAAATAGATATAAAACCAAGAGCAGAAATAGAGGAGACAAAGATGGTGGTTCCTGCATGATACTTGGCATATTTGCAGTCTAGAGACAGGATTTGAAGGGAATTAAAATTGGGTAGCCAAACAAAAGGCTAAATCCACTAAGCTACATAAAGAGACAGTCAGGATAGAGTGAGCCAGTTCCAAGTCAATTACCTGGGAGTACAACTGGGATTAGAAACCCACCTCATATCCATCAAGATTTAATATCAAGAGAAGCAGGCATCTGTGCACGAAAGTGCTGGATAAATCTCAATGCATGTCTCAAGACAGATTCAACTATCATTCTCTATTGTTCCAGAGAAAGTCTCATCTTCCCTGATCCCACCTTAAAATTACTTTTCATCACTATAGACAATGAGGTTCTTCCAGTAGGACTGAAGGTGAAAGCAGTAGTTGTTGCCACAGTAGGCATGATGGCACTGGGCATGGTGGGGAGCCAGCAACTGGAGATGGCTGTGGTAACTGAGAAAGCAGAAGTTGAAGAGCCGTAGGGAACAACCACCAAAGCTATTTTAAATAGAGGGGCTTTCTCAGCATGCCATGTCTTGGGAGTATTCCTTGGGTTTTTCACTGTATTTCTCCATCCAAGAATAAAATTGTGATGGTCAAATGTGTTCTGCAGTGCATCTTACTGATTTCATATGCTGGGTCATTCATGCAGGGAATAGAATCCAATTCAAGAAACTTTAATAAAAGACTACTTATAGAGGTGTGGGTAGAGTTAAGGGAACCCAAAAAGAATGTTGCAGCACCCAGAGAATAGCAATTGAAGGAAGTCATTTACTTGACTTAGGGACAAGACAAAAAAATAGGGTTACTAGAGTGCAGTTAGAACTGGAGGCATGGACATGATAGCTATTAAGAAGGTACATCTCATTCTGGTTCAGTAGTTTGGCTTGGGACTTCTGCAAATCAGAAATATCATTGATACATTTATCCTGGCTTGGACCTTAGAAAAATTGTTCATATCACTCATATCAGAAGCTAATTTCTATGAGAGATCAAGGTCAGCCTCCCAGGATATAGAAAAAGACAGAGAATGGTAGAATATGGGTCATAGTGGAGTGAGGTCACAAACAAATAATAATTAGTAAATGTAGTGTTAATAGAACACACAATTAAACCATGCCTATAAATACACTCTCCTGGCCCCAAACATAGAAATTTCCCCATTTGGTTTGCCTATAGAATGGAGTCCCAAATTATGAGAAATGCACCATAAATGGAAGGAAATTCAGAATTATTAAAACACGTTCCAGAGCTCATGTGTCTTCCAGGCATTGTCTGCCAAAGGATGAGAGCTACTAACCAGAGCAAATAGGAAGTATGTGATGGGTAGCAATTTTGTTTCTAAATACTCTGAAATAATTTGAATTATGGGAAATGCATTGTGGATACTTATTTATCAGTTTGGTTGAATGGTGACAATGAACATTTTGTTTTGATTTTAATTGTGGTCATTTAAAACTGATTTCTTAATTTCTTTGCAAAGACTATATCATATTTGTCCTTCTTCTCATCAAGTGCTGAGTTCACTGAATATTTGATAAGTTGATTAATAAAGGGAATTTTAGACAGGTCTAAATAAAAACAGTATGGCTAATAATGTAGCTGATGTGTTAACTGATTTTTCTCTTGTTGTTGTAGGTTAGTCAGTTTGCTTTTGGGTACAATTACAAAGAGCAGAGAGTCAGTTTTATACTAGGTCCAGGATGGTTCTCTCTGACCCCTAAGCCATTACTTCCTCCTCAGCATATCCTTCCCTCATTAAAAATGATGTTTGCCTTCCTTCTTAACTGAATACATAGCATTAACTTTTACTACATTTTCCCTAAAAATGACTTACTTTAATTGAAACAATGATAAAATATCACAAAATACTGCTTCAGTGAACATTAAGAGATTATTATACACATCCGAACTATTAAAAGGGGATCAAACTTTATAACATAAAGGCACCATATGTTTAAAATGAAAATAACAGTTTAAAAGGTAAAGAAATTTAGAAATACAAAATCAACTTTTCTGTGGTAGGTGACTGGGGTTAGACAGAGGGAGAATTTGAGAAATAATGGCAACATTCAATGCACAGTTAAAGGATTATTCCTGCTTGTGAAAGCTCTACTATATATTATACAGAGTATTAAAATTATTCAACAATAAAGTCAATGGAACAAAAGGCATGTCATGACTATGGCAGATAGTCAGGAAACAGAATTGCTGTTTTCTGTGGGAGCTTTTGTTGCTACTTTTCTAACACTTCAATGGTTGAAAGGAAATCAAACTGTGAGAACTTATTGCCACTCCAGTGAGCCCTGGGGGATTTGTCACAAATTTGGAACCTGAGTGGCCTCCAGCTTCACAGCTCTGGTCCTCAGAAGTGACAGAAAGCAAAGGGACCAAGAGAGAATGTAGGGCATTAGTTACATGGAACTGAACACCAACATATTTTAAATTGTTGGTGTCAGGCCCCCTTTTCATTTTATATTAGACCAAATAATTTCCTTCAAAACATGTGCTATACTTAGCAGCTTCCAACAACCATTATTTTGTCGCTATTCAGATAATTCTGAACTTACTCTTGACTAGCAGAAAGCTTCTTAAACACGGAAAATTGGATAAGTAACTACAAAATAGAGTGGCTTCACAAGTCCTTTTAGACTATTTTATATGGTGTCCCTTTACTGAAAGGCTCAGAAAAGCTAGAAACATTCAAGGGAACTTAGCTCTTGATCCCAGAGAGATGGCAAGCAACATCTATAGCATGTAGTGGAAGCAGATAAGCAGAGTGCAGTTGTCTTCCACTACATGATAGTCTTTATTCCCTACATTCTGATATCCTTACTATAAAAATACTTAACTCTTCTCTACTTTAAAACTGCACTGGTTAAACATTACTTAAGCATTTTCTCACTCAAAATCAAATGTTTCTTAAGTTAAGCCCATGGATCTACAATCACCTGGAGTGTTTGATTAAAATGCAAATTCCCAGCCCCCATACCCATGTAATTCATATGCATGTTAAAATTTGAAAACCATTGCTATAAAGAGCATATATATTCTTTCAATAGCAAGAATATGAAAATTGGAATCTATTTTTCTTAGCTTTTGATACTTTTAAAAGATTTTAGGAAAAATTGAAAACTGGAGACAACAATATTTTGGGTAATTGAAGTATGGCTAAATTGTCTAATGTGAATCAACCATAATATATTATTTTAATTTTATAATTCCCATGCTCCCAACAACCATCTCTGGTAAGGCTTTTGGATTAAAATTGATCCTAGAATTCTATGTAACCATACATTTTTCCATTTCCACAGTCTGGACCCTACCTCCACCTCCATTCCCCCCAAAAAACCTAAGCTTAAAGATAAATCAGTATTTGAGCTGATTCTTACATATTCTTTAAAAGACCCTCAGTCTTTAAAATTTCATAAGTTTGTATGTTAATTCTTAATACAAAGCAATAAAATTTATTTAAATAACCCTTTTCATACAAATACAGATTATATAATCTAAACCAAGACCTTCTCATCTAAAAAGTACTTCTGTTTACGAAAACTTCCATTCAGCATAAAATGATATGGAAACTAATGTTACAGGAAAAGTCAGATTAAATACATATGAGGAGGGAGCAAAATGATCACTATATGAAGATTAAATTATGATTCCTAAATTGAAAAATTAAATCTAATAAAAGAGCTCAAGAAGTTGACTAGTTGTAAATGAAATACTCCAAATATACATTTAAAACTTTCCTAATTATAAACAGTAAAGAGAAAATAAAAAAAGGAATGTTCATGATACAAACAAAAATATAAAATGCTAGAAATATAACAAAAAGGATAAACTTTACTAAGTTTATACAGTAGCAAATGTATAAAATTTACTAAGGGACATAAAGAGAAGCTTTGGCCCTCTTCCTCCAGCCCCCTTCCTTTTCCTCACTGAACAATGAAGTCTGAGAGTAATTAGTTACACAGAGCAAAGTAGGTATCCTCATGGGAGAGAGGGTGGTTCCACAATGGTTCAAAGACAGGTATCAGAACCTGAACAGGGTGAGGAGGGGTTTCATGCAGGAGAGCAAACCAGAATGAGGAGTCATAAAATTAGCAGGATAAGGAGGGCGTCCACGAAAGGGCAAAGCCCAGTCACAGAGTACTGGATCCCAAGGGGTATGAGGAGAGTGTTCATGCAGAGGGGCAGCAGGATGAGATGTGTCACAGCCCAGATGGGGTGAGGAGGGCATCTATGCAGACAGAGGAGGGGGCAGTGACAGCAATAGGAAATTGGTTTCATACAGGGGAATTGTTCAAATAAGAAAATATCTTAAGGATAATGGAAGCCATGTGTCTCACTAACAGATAAGGGAGTTAGAGATATGCAAAAGGGGAAAAAAACCACAATGAATTTTGTAACGTGATTGGAATTAGAGGCATTAGTGTAAACTCATTGTCTTCTCTAGAGTCATAAATATGGAGAAATACTGATGTAAATGTGTTTGCTTATATATTCCCTAGCTCTGCCCACTGAGAGGGACTGGTGGGAATGATACCCCAATAGTAATGAAAATACCTAGCACCCAGATCTTGGCTTCTAAAAGCCATTTTCCCCATAAGGAAACTAGGTTCCTTGAAAAAATAGCTGCCTCCAAGACTGGGGAAGCGAAAGTGCAAGATGAGTTTTGAATATCCTGTTGTGCAGAAAGTAAGGGAGTGCTCCAAGAATGACCAAAAAAGGAGGGAAAAAAAGACAGAAACAGATTATAACACATTAAAATAGGATACCCTTAGTGCACTTTGATAAAAATTGGTTAAAAGTTTGTTGGAAATGGGATTTTATATAGTTTTAAGGTATTACTTCCAAAATACTTATTTTTATTTCTTTTTGTAAGTTTTATTATTTTTTTTCCCAAAATACTTATTAATTACAAGAAGGAAAAGAATAACTTTAGAGGAGAGAAAACTGGCAGATGCCACCTTACTCAAGTGCCACCTGATTGAATGCAATGAGAAGAGCAGAACATCACTTCTGTGATATTCCTGCCAAAGATTCATGCTATAAAGTGAATCATGAAAAAAACAGCAGACAACCCCAAACCAAGGAAATACGAAACAACTGCCTTGTAATTCCTACAAGTGTCAAGGAGAGATTGAGAAACTACCTCAAATTGAACAAGTCAAAGAGACATAGCAACTAAATGCAAAGCACAATTCTAAACATAATCCTTTTGCTATCAATGACATTATTGGAACAATTGGCAAAGGCTGAACAGGGTCTAGGGATTGGCTGTATTATGCTTTGGAGAGAGAATTTCCTTATTTTTAGGAGGAAATACAGACTAACATATTTGGAGGGCAACTGGGGCAACTTACTTTCAAAAGGTTCATGGAAAAATACTTTTCTGTAAGCTTAAGATTGTTTTAAAATATAACAAAAAACCGAATAAATTGAGTGATAGACTTGAGTTCCTGATTCTGAAGATTCAGTGGTGTAAAGATTATTTAAAATTTATTTGGTTAGTTTAATGTTTATTATGATTTGTTGGATTTTTTTTTAATCTTGGCAAAGTATCTTACAATATGCTTGAAAGAAATAGTGGACATTTACATCCAAATAAACAGATCAATGTAACAGAATAGATGTCTAGAAGATGCAAGTACTTGTAAGAATTTTGTACATGATAAAGAACATGTTTCAAATAAGTGTGGACAAAATAAGCTCCTCAATACTATTATTTAGAACTTTAGATCTTACTTCACAACAAAACAAATGCTGACTGAAATAAAAATTTAATTGTAAAACAATGCAAAGCATAAAGATATCTAAAGAAAATATAGGTTTTTGTGTATGTATGTGTGTGTATATATATAAAATTTGGTGTCACAGAAGCTAAGCATGATGTCAAAGAAAGAAACTGTAATAAAAATACACAGATTTGTTCACATAAACAGAATGAAGAGACAGATTAGAAAAATTAGATAAATCTCACTTGTCAAATATAATTTTAAAACATTTTACATTGTTAGAAATCCAAGACCTAACAATTAAGGCAATAAAAAGCAGTTCATACCTACAGAACTGGCAAATATTAAAAATAATGTAACATATAGCATTAAAGAAGACACCCGGAACCTCTACCAGAGGGATTACATATGGCTACAACTATTTGGAAAGGCACCTTGGGAATATACATTGAAAGGATTTTAAATGTGCATACCCCTTACTCAAAAATTCCCCATCAAGAATTTACCCTAAGGAAACAAACAGCTGAGCAAAACTATATATGCAATGCTTATTGTTGATTACAGGAAAATAAAAACCAGAAACTATAAAAAATTCAAATAATAAAATAATAAGGTGTTAAGCATGCAAACAATGAACTGATGATGTATTTAAATATTTCACATATAAATATGTGTATTAAATATATGATAGAGCATTACAAGACCATTTTTGTATTTAGGTATATAAATAGATAGAGCGAGAGAGATGATAGATACTCAGAGAGAGAGAAAGAGAATTAGAGACTAGGAAAAAGACAGAAAGAAGAGAATGAAAAATAAAAGGAACTATCTCAAGATGATAGGATTCTATTTTTTTTTTCTTTCTATCTGCTCAACTGATTTTTTTCCAATTATTATAAAATGACCATGTATTTCCTAATTCATAAAAATAATAAAAAAACACCTAAAGTTGTGAGTAAAACATATTCTAGGAAGTGATAAAGAGGCAGGAAATTTACAAAATAAAAGTTTATTTAAAGAAGAAGTAAAACACCTCAAGAATGTAGTTAATTTTTCATTTTGTACATTCTCTTCACAGTTAGCATTAGTGTTGTACAATTTATATGTAGCAGAACTATTTATAAGTTACAAAAGAATTTCATAACTGATAGAAATCCAAACATTTTATCTTTGAAACTGCAAGTCATTTTTTACAAGTAATCTGTTATAAATTATTATATTTCTATCAAGAGTATGATATGAAATTAAGTAGCCCCAAAGAATTAGCATTAGTATTTGATACATATTTTCTAAGAGGTTAAATCCACATAATGATAAGAAAAGATGAATTGCTAATTTTATTTAAAAAATTATTTTTTCCATGAAATTAGAAATGCTTACATGATTCAGACAATTAAGCAAAGTGAGAAAATATTTTTTTTCAGTGTAAACAGATTAGATATTTGAGTTGAAGCATTATACCAAGAATTATTTTAAGTGATTTTAATTAGTGAATTTTAAATGATTATTCTTCCTTCTTAAAATGGAAAAGACCATTTAAAAAATCATCAAAGAAAAAATATTTTAAATTTGCTTTCTGCTGCCACAAACTTTCTGGACTTTTATAGAATATTTAGATTGAATGAAATGAATGAATAATACAAATGTAATTTGTGAGGCCACAAGGAGTATCTTGTGGCATGGAAGAATGTCAAATGCAATATCTATTACAAAAAAAGTATATCATTTTCTATAAGCAAACAAATAACACAAAGTACCAGTTTCAAGTAATGGATTCTCACGGTCACTAATACTTTCAAAAAGTCTGAATTTTACAATTAAAAAAGCATTTATTGATATTATTGGACACAAGAGTAGAATTAAAACAGACATGCAAAATGTTACAGTTCAATCGATAGTAACATAATGATTTCTTCTATAAGAAATTCCAAAATATATTTGGAGAAGATCTCAAAATAAACACTTGGTTTCTATCAAAGTGCATTAGACTCAGTTCAACTATACATTTTAAAGTAACATAATCTTGTCATCCATGCATGCCAATATACATTTGACCATGTAAAATTCTAAAGGATACAATGATTACTTGCAACCATACATATATATATATATATATATCCCACCTCTCATTTTCCCAGTTAGGAATAATTAACTGTTTTGCATGTACATTTTGGTTTTACTAAGCAAATCTTCAGGATTTTATCATCAGCTTTGTGATCGAAGGCAATTTTCCAAACTGAAACAGAGTCATTTAAAAATTGAGAAAATAAAAGAAATTTGAGTAAAAAATACCTACACATGCACTAAAACTAATGAGGAGGAAACTACTCTTGGTGCTGTTTTCCTTTCATTCTTCTGTATCATCTTTGCAGGTTATATTATCATTGGAAGAACAGAATAAAACCAATCCAATGAGGTGCATACATATTCTTTATACATGTTATCCTCTCACACTGTGAGGAAGGTTTTTTTAGCTTCATTTTACATATGAAGAAATGAGGCTAAGAGAGGAAAAGGAACTTGCACAGGGTCATATAGTTCATAAGTTTCTGGGACGGAATGCATATCTTGGACTTCTATCCATTCTTATTTCCTTGGTGAGCCAATCCAGTCTCATGTAACAATTCCCAAATATTTATAACCATCCCAGACCCCTTTCCTGAACTCTGGATTTCTTTATCCAAATGCCTACTCAACTTCTATTCTTCAATGTCTATAAAACTACTCAAATTCAACATGTTCAAATTGTACTCCCAGTTTTCACCTCCCAAAAACCTGCTGCACCATCAGCCTTCTCCATCACATCTGATGGCAACTTTATCCTCTGGTTCTCAGGCCAAAAGCCTGGAGTCATCTTTGACTCAACTCTTTTCTCATAATCTACTTTTGATCCATCAGCAAAGCCTGTAGGCTCAATATTTAAATTATTTCCAGAATCCAACAGCTTCTGCCACCTCTAAACTACCATCCTGAGAATATGTCTCACCTGGATTGTTGTAGTAGTGTCTTAACTGGTCTCCCTGCTTAAAACTTGATTTCCTCACACTTTATCAATGAAACGACCAGAATTCTCCTTTTAAAAATGTCATATTATGTCACTCTTCTGACCACAATCTGTCAATGGCCTCATCTCAGTTGGAGTAAAAGCCAAAGTTCTCACAAAGGCCTATAGGATTCCACATAAACTGCATACACAAACACACACACACACCTTATTTCTATGACTCATATCCTATTCTTGTCCCTTTCACTGTCCCCACTGTTCAGACTCAGATGCCTCTCTGATGCTCCCAGAACACAATAGTCATGCCCTCACAGTAGGGCCTTTTGCACTGGCTGTCCCCTCTACCTGGAGAGTTTATCCCCTGGATACACATATGCCCTGCTCTATTATCTCATCACACCTTTTCCAACCATCACCCTTTTAGTTAGGCTCACTCTGGCCATCCCGCTTTGAATCGAAATGACACTTTCCCCTTCCAACATTCCCCACATCTCTTCCTTGTCTTATTTTTCTCCACAACATGCATAATCTTTGAACATACATGAATAAATGAATAATTCATTTATTCATTTTGTTTATAGTCTACCTCCACAAACTAAGATATAAGTGCCAGGAGTACAGGTATTTTTGTCTGTTTGACAAAGTTGATTGTGGTAGCCCAAGAGATTAGAACTGAGCATAGCACCATAAATATTTTTGAATAGATGAATAAGTGAATCCAACTTTAAATTCTAGTCATTTTTCATTATTCGATCCTATTGCCCCATACCTTTCCTTCTTCTGCATTTGTCTCTCACTAAGGGGAATTTTATTTGAGTTTAAATACCTTTTATTTGATTGCCACAATAATATAAACCTACTGACTATTTATTTGCAATGGAATATTCATTTTAAAAAATGTCCATGGCTTAAACAATCTGAATCATAACAAAAATATATGTTCATTCTCTAGTGAATCTGTATCAACCATTTCTTCCAGAGACTCCCATATTAATGTCTAAATTTGATATTTTATATTTCTGTCAGGAAGTATGAATTTATATCCAGAATAAAACCAACAAAAGGAAAAGTATGACATGTTAAAAAATAAAGTTAAAAAAAAAAAAAGCAACAACAAGAGTAGAACAAAAGATAAATGCAAAGACAAGAATAAACCAGAAAAATTATTTACCAAAGCACAGCAACAAAGATGTATGCCCATGCCACAGAAATTAATGCCTCAAGATCTAGATAGTGAAAAAACTTCTACAAAAGTATAGGGAATGTGAATAAAAGATAAAGGATATATGTCACTAGTGTATCTCATATATCAAACTTCTGTGAAAGCTATCATAAACTGTCTGGGAAAACGAGCCAGGAAAAAAAGCTGAGTTAAGAATGAAATGCTATGAACCATTTGAGCTTATCCTAACTCAATGTATTGGGCACTTACTAATATAAGTGATAGATGAGTGATAGATGAGGGAACTAATATAAGTGATAGATGCTCAAAGCTTGAGGTGAACCTGAGAGCAGGTAGCCAAACTCCAGGCTTTCAGGTAAGTCTCAGGGCTCCATACCAACTGGAAGCTGACAAAATAATAATGACGTCTCAGAAGGCAAGCAGAAGTCAAATTATCATTCCAAAACCATAGAATTCTTTAAACAGTTGCTTTATGGCATAATACTCTAAGGATGTGGGGTGGAGCCCAGGTTGCAGTTGTTCCTCCAGTGACAGCGTTGGAAAGAACTGCAGTTTGGAAACCAGACCAGGCCAACAAAGATAAGGGTATAAACTAAATCTATGCATTCATTTCACATCTAAGAATTTGTTTGCAAACCTGCTGTCTTAGTTTTCAGGTTACTATGACAAATACTACATAATGAGTTTGTAGTAAATGGGTTTGTATAATAGGAATTTATTGGCTCATGGTTTTTGAGGCTAGAAGTCCCAAATTGAAGTGTCAGCAAGGCAATGTTTTCATCCCAAAGTCTGTATCACTCTGGTGCTAGCTGCCACCAGTCCTTGGAATTCTTTGGCTTTTATCCCTGCCTCACAGTCACAGGGTGATATCCTCTCCTTTCTCTTCTGGGTTCTGAAAACATGAACATCTACCTTCGGCTCCTCCAAGTAGTGTTCACTATGTCTGGATTCTTCTCCTTATAAAAGATTCCATGAATCTGAATTAAGGCCTACCCTCATTCAGTTGGGCCACACCTTAACTAAAATAACATCTTGAAGAGATCTTATTTACAATGGGTTCACACCAAGACCAAGAACATATCTAAATTGTAGTACATAATTCAAACCTACTTAGTCCTAAGTGAGAAAAAATTTTAAAAAGCAAAAACTGACCAAATGACAAAAAATTATGAGTATTCAAAAATACAAATAAATTTATAATGGATCTTGAAGGAAAATTATCAGTGTTAGTGATAAAATAAAAGGAAAGAGTGGTAGGAAGAATGTTGGCAGGGTCCAGGTAAAGGGTAGATAATAAGAGCAGGAAAGAAAAATAAAAAAGAGATCATAACAGAGAGAAGAAAAGAGAGCATAGGGAAAAGAAAGACTACTCTTCCCTTCTCTAATACATTTGAAGCCAAGAGAATATAGAAGGCATGTTCTCAGGATTCTATCATTGTGGCCAAACAGCATGATGTTCATTTACCCGCTTGACAAACAACAGACTATTATGGGAGGACAAACCAGGCAACAACCCACAAAACAAATTGAAAGATGCATAATAGATGATAGATAATGGATGGGTAAATGGATGGATGGATGGATGGATGGGTAGATGGATCTTCTTTAACCAATAAGAAATTGAGTTATACAGAGGCTTAATAACTAGATGGCAGAGTTAGAATTTACTTGTAGTCCCCTTTATCTATAAAGCCTATGCCCTGAATCTCTACACTTACTGACTCCACTATAGCATACTGCTTTTTGCACTGCTCTACTTTATAGTATCCTATATTTGTATAGAGCTTACTAGTTTATAAAATCCTCCTCAGACTTTGACTCATTTGATCCTTACAACTACTCTGAAATATGCAAGAAAAATGTTGTCTGTCTCAATTTATATATATAAAACCGTTGAGACTCAGCAGGGTTAAGCAACCTCCAGCAAATCATTAATACACAGTAGTTTGGAATGTAAATCTACATTATCAAACCTCAAGTTCAGAGTACTATCCACTACATCAAGCTCTTTTCCATTCTACTTTTTCTAGGAACAACCAAGATTTGTCTTTATACTGCTAAATTATTTATTGAGGGCTACAAAACTAAGGATCAGAGGAAGAGATAATGCCCATCAGTTGTCTTAAATTATCACCCCCTCCTACCCCCTGCTATCTCATTAAATATAAATAGCAATTCATATAATAGAGAGCCATAAATTTGCTTATTTTGCACTTGACAAAGGAGGTTTTTGCTGAAAGCATTGCTTGAGAGTCCAGAATTTAACCATATACCACTGAGTTACTATAATTATTTGGAGGAATGTTAAATCTAAGTATTTGAAACCACCCTTTAATTACAATTGTTTTGAAAAACAAACTTGGATTTTAGGATATTTCAAATGTTCTGACATTGCCTGGTAAACACTGAACCAAAGACCAAGGAAAGGTTTCACTCACTTTGCAGTTTCAGATGGGTTTTTCTGATGGAGCTATTCATATGTGGACCTCTCCACTGTTCTGTCCCAAGATCCCTTCCTGGCCAGACTTCCTACCATGTCCTGTTGTTTGCCATTTTACATCCTAGACCCTCAGCATTATCTCTACCACTCACTCCTTCCCTGTGGTCCTGTTCCTCCAAAATGAGATGTAGCTCCTCAAATACTTTTTCCATGCTCTCCCCAAAAATATAAATGTCCAGGTCCTGTTCCTGTCAAGGGTTTTGTTGCTAATCACAAGAAGTAAACAAAGACAGGAAAATAAAACTAATAATAGAGAAGTTATAAAACATACAATGTTCTAGGTTGTTATCTAAAATTTCTCATCCCCCTCTGAGATACAAAATTGGAGAATGTACGAACCCTCTGCTAAGCCAAGAATAGCCACAGTGCTGGGAAGATTTCAAAGGAAGAACCCCTGATTCCTTAAATCCATTGGTATCCTTGCTCTGTGAGGACTGTTCCTTCTCCAATTCAACTCAAATATAATTGTTTACTTATTCCTGGACAGGGAACTCTGCCCTCTACTAACCCTGCCCCCTGCCCTCTCTCAGCTTTTTGCATACTGCCAAGCAGAGTACTGTAATAAGCATTGCCATTCTCAAGCTTAAATCAATATTAGGCATTGTCCTCTGTTTCTCTTGTCAGTAAAACAGCTACCAAATTACTGCCAGACGTAGTTTAGAGGCACCTAAGTATGACCATTTCATGTCCTACACGCCCCTTGTCTCTGGGTTTCTAGTCCTGTCCCCATACATCACAGATTTTAATACCACATAAGTATAGAGATGCCACTGAGGCACTTTGGGGGCACTGTCTCCATGCAACACTCATGCCAACACCTCAGCTTCCCTGGCCACCTCCCATACCACCACCACTACTGCTCTCACCCTCATTCCCTTCGCAGGTAAAAGACCTCTCTTTCCACCTTTCTGCCTGTGGGATGGCAGATCTCCTGGTGTCTTTAGGTCAAGGGCTTCCTACTCTAGCCATCGCTCCAGCCCAGAGCTTCTCTGGACACTTGGACCAGGGCTCATGGAGGAAGTAGGAATGAATGCCTGCCAGACTGCTGACATTTCGCAGAATTCTTGTAGCTCTTTTCCTAAGTAATGGCTCTTTTTAGGTTGAGAAGCATTATTTTAAAAAATAAAATACACAGATAAAACAAATGAGAATAAAATAATATGTTCTTCTGTCCTCAGAGGCAAATTTGTATACCTAAAATCTCACCCAGAAAAGGACACTTGATCACACCCATTTTGCATTCCCCCAACAGCACCCCCACCAACCACTTCTGTTATGAATGGATTCGATACGGGAAGTCTGTGAGAGGAGCAGCTTGGAAGGGAGTGGGCAGTGCAGGAAGAAGAGTGATTGTTATAAAGAGAAAAGGATAAATGCTGCCAGAGAGTCAAGTGCAACTAATCTTCACTCTCATCTTCTCCCTTCCATCTGTAGTGCCAACCACAAATAATCAAGTACTTTCTTGACGAGAAGGACTGTTACATGGAAAGAGGCCTAAGAAAGCATGTGTTGTCAGCATTTTGCACCACAGACTTTATTATAATCAGATCTACAAAGTATTGTCACATGAGCCAATGGAGATCATTTTATTTTATAGAATCCTTATTTCTTGTGATTTTGTGTGATGGGATTTACCTGATGCTGTTAAAGTTAGGGAGACTGAGGAGTAGTAAAAAAATAAAGCCCTTTGTTCAAAGAAAAATGATGACAATTCTTCTCCTTCCCCGTATTTTTATGGTTTGGATTGGAGTTGACCAGGATATAATAGCAGAAGACTCTCCTGCAAGAACAGACTGATGGAAATTATTTCTTTTCCTGAAATATTTTGTCAGTGTGGTAATTAAGAGAGTATCCCACAGGACTGTATGCATTTCACTGTTTCACTCATAAAGATACACGCTTTTTCTATTTTCCTTTTGGTGTACTGATGGCTCTTCTCTGCTGGAGGACTCAAAAGCAAGCTTATCTGATATCTTTACCCTGGTTGTATTGTTTTACATCCAAATCAATTGTATGTGGGTTTGTGTGTTTGTCTCTGTGAGCCTGTGTGTGTGAAAGAGAGAAAGAGAGGAGAAGGGGAGAGAGAAAGAGAGAAGAAGGGGAAAGAGAAAGAGAGAATGTTTTGGGGCACTGGCATGTGCATCTTCAAAGTTTTATTCTTCATCATATTTTTGGTAGCATCAATTATATTACAAAATCAGTAAACAGGCATAGGTTTCAAACATACAAACTTGCTAATGGTATTCTGCAAAGGGACAATGCCAGGATCAGAAAGAAAACCTCTTGCTCCAAATACAATTTTACATTTTAAAATATGATTTACCTTCTGGATTGCAGCCAGGCAATTACCATTTACAAATATTGCAAGTGGGAGAAATGAAGAGGTTTCTACTGGCCCCATAATTTGGAATTGCTGCTAACAGATTTTACCTATCACCTACTTTTTTGCCATTCCTTTTTAGAAAATTCAATAAAATCTTAATATTTCTGCATTTCAAGCCTTATTGTAAGTTTTGCTAATGTTTGAGACAAAACTATGTAAGTGGCTCCCTCTGGTGCTGCTACTAGTATTAGTTCTTTCATTCACAACCACAGTCGTAATGCAGGTTAGTAGGGGAAGATAAGTAGAAGCCCTCAGGGCCTGCATTACTAGAAATGATTCCAGGGAAGTAATTCCAAATGGAATAAAATTGGATGAAGAGTGAAGTCATTTGTGATATGAGCATTGTCACTTAATATTTCCCTTGGCCTTTTTTCTTCACTTCCTCTACATCAAAGGAACTGCAAAAGGTAAAAAGAAAACTCATGCTCACTAAACTCTGACTAGAGCTCCCCATTCTTGTTGCTGAAAATACTAATGCTCAAAAAAAAAAAAAGACTGAAGTACTTCTAATGCACCTTGGCACACCAATCAGTCCCCATCTCAAGACTTCACTTTGACCTGTAGCCTACATAGCAGTGATTAGAGCAAAAGTCACCAAAAGTCTTTTCCAAGTGGCAACTGAGGATTCCAGAAGAGTGTCTCTGAAGAGTAAAGATAGAGGAGGTTGGTCTGCTCTCCTTCTGTGTTTGTGATTCATAACTGTTTCCAATATAAGTCCATAACTGTTCAATATAAGTCCTACCCACAAACAGCCAAGGTTCGAAATTTAGGGTCTGTAGGGAATGATACAGCTCTAAGGTTACTCACCATAGTATAAAGCCACAGATTAGTGTAAAACAATCTGTAGGCTCCCCCATATTGAACTTATCCTCCTGTCTGCTTAAGAGGCAGCACCTTCTCCATGATATATTTCTCTAAAACATATCGTAGCCTTCACCACCAGCCAGAATGTTAATTCTTATCACTCTGTACACTGAGAAAACAAGTGACCATATGTAGCCTATGCCAGTGGAGCTGTAACTGCGAAGAACAATGGCTCTTAGTCAACAACAGAATTAAACTACTCCCTCTAGTGAAGCTCTTCTGAATATTTTAAGTGTTGCCTTGAAAGTGTGGGATTATGTGCAAGCATAAACATTAGCTTAATGCAATTTTTTGGTACAGAATATGCCAGAGTTTAAAAATCAAAATTGAAATGCAGAAAATAACTTTGGGATAAATTTAAGTTTTTTCATGTGTGATTAAAACATGATTGAAGAGGCATACTTTGTGTATAATTATAGTTGCTTTGTAATTAAGAGATTTAAGCATGTATAGAAAATGATACAGCTTAGTTTGGAGATTTTACAAAGGTGCCTATTAAACACTCACTCCCTAGGAAGCCTGTGACTCAAATGTTTTCACATTCTAATGCTGATAAAGTCCTCGATTTTTTTAAGCTGCCAATTTCACCATTTCTACATGTTTTAGCCTTCCTGCCATTTGCTAGTGAAATAAAAATAGCCCTGTCTTACTTCCATTAGCCAAAATGGGATGTAGAACATGCTATATATCAACTTCCAAAAGCTCCAGGGTAAACAAAGGCTCTCCACAATCTCTGAAAAAGTGCCTGACATCTTTGTTTTCTCCACTGTACATAGAAAGTGTTTAATAAATGGCTATTACTGAGTGAGCAGAGAGTATGTTTGTATGTACATGTGAAGGGTTATTGTGGTAATGAGAACACTTCCAAACACTTCTTATGAGCCAGGCACTAAGTGCTTTAATATATAATTTCATTTAACCCTATTTTATAGATATAAAAACTAAATATTAAAAAGATGAAGGCTATACAGAATGATGCATTTTAATACTCACCTAGCAGCAGCAGCACCTTGTGGGCTAGAGTGAGGAGGAACTCTATTTTTTCCCCCTCAGCCTTGCTTATTTTTCTTCAGGCCCCTTCCCAGGCTCCAAAACCTCAATCCCCTAGTCTTTCTAGGGAGTCCCCTTGGCCTCCCCATCGATGCCTAACGCATTCTCTGGAAGTGCCTGGCAATGAACCTCAGCTTGATCTCACTGGCAGTGGCCTTGGTTTAAACTGATATCCATTTCATGTTTTATGCATTTTAGCCAGGTGTCACGTTGGGGAAAATTTTTCTAACAGACTTATTTACATGAGAGTGCTGATTGCTGACTTTAGTGGTTAAGAGGCATTCAGAATAGTCCAAAGGTGCTCCGAGAAATTTTGAATTTGGGTTTTGGTTTTAGGTACATTAAGAGAGACTGTTGACTGACTTCAGTGATCAGGAAGCATGGGTATTCAGAGAAAGAAATATCCACGACAGCAAGAAAAGAGCGTACAGAATTACAGATGCTGGATTTATTTTCCTGGTATGCAGGAACAAATTTCTTAGTGTCATTTTCCCTTTTTCATCTATAGAATGTATGGAATATTAATAACCTTTCCAAGAAAAGTACTTGTTTCTTATTATCTTTCATATCAAGCATTCACATATAATCTTCAGTAAAATCGTATGTGTGTACATATATATAAATGTTACTGGTTTGCAAGCTTAAATGGAGCAGGAGAATGAAAGGAAAATGCAAACTTAAAGATTCTCTCAATACTTTCTATATGTCCTCAATAGATGGTTCAATTTCCACTTACTGCACCTTCCTTCTGGCCTATAGCAGTATTACCCCGCTCTTTTTTCTCTTAAGTTCCTGTGGTAGAGAGACGGCCCCATGAGGGGAGGTGTTTCTTGGAGTTTTCGAGAAGACTGGTGAGAGAATGATGGTGAGGGAATGACATTCAAAATTGAATACGATGACTATTCCTAGTATATTTATGATGGGCAGAGTTGTAGTGCACCGATTCATGAAAAATTATGACCACGCTGACGGAGTTCTACAGAAAACATGCGCGTGCTTTTCTGACTGATGCCCCTCCTGCTCCCTGGGAGCTGCTTATTCTAGCCACTGACTCCCAGAAATGACTTGCTGTTTTTACAGAGAGTTGATACAAGGAGTGTCAGGAGAGAGGTGTTGATTTCATGTGCAATTTAGTAGAAACAGAAGAATATATCTCACTTGAAATTGCACCTCATATGTCTTTAAAATGTTATAATTTTTTAGTGATGGTGAGTGTAATCACTGGGTATTAAGAGACAGATTAGCACCAACTAGTTTCTCTCTAAGCAAACAGGACATTTTGATTACAAATGTGTCATAATCAAGTAGATCCTAAAGGACTGATTGGAGCACTGTATTGAAAGGGAGCATGAAAAAGAAGATATATTTTTGGGTACAAAGTGTTTCTAGTACTTCCTGAAGAGAGGGTGCCCAGGTTAGAAAAGATTATCTGGGCAGGCATGTGATAAGAAGCCTTTCCTCATCTGATGACAAGCCATCATATGATCCCGAATTGAATTGATTCAACCAGTTATATGAATAGACATACATTCACAAAGTTATATTTCCCTTTTTTTTTTATTTTTAAAAAATTTTTAATGAAGCTTTAGATGACATAAATGTTAAATCAAAAATATAGGGGATTCCCATATGTCCCACTCCCTCCCCCTATATTTCCCATTTTAAACAATTTGTTTTCTCATAGAAATGAGCTTCTTCTGATATGGTTAATATAACCAAATTTTTCCAAGGACCTGTTATCCCAGAATAAAAGTATAATGGATATTTCTGATCTGCAGAATGCTTAAACCAAAATAGAACCAGAATGAAGCATAGCTTCCCAATAACTACCTTTCTTTCTTTTCTATAATAGTATTTCTCAATTTTTTTTTTTTTAACTTTAAAAAGTCTAGAAGGCAAATTGCCTCTACTATATGCCCTCTGCTTGCTTTTCATTGCTTTGGTTCAAACAATGCTTTGCTCTCTCTTCTCCATTTATTCATATCCCAATCTCTTTCAAGGGTCAGTGTAAGTAATGCCTTCTCCACAAAACTTCCTAAAAATATAACTCTCTTCTTTATCACTTCTGGCAATTATTGCCTGTACTTCTAATAATTCTATAATTATGCTAACACATTTATATCATACTGGGTATATGGAGCTGATGTATGTAATACTGTCCGATATGTAAAACTGATGCAAGGAGGCATTTCGTGAAGAGCAGGTTTGGGGTCCAAGCGATTGTATAAACAGAGCAAGTCATTTCTCATCTCTGGGCTTCAGTTTTGTCACATATAAACTGAGGAGGCTGGCCCATGTTGTCTAAATAATCATATGGCCCATTCAACATTTTATCTAATGAAAGATCATTAGAAAAATCAGTTATTCCTTTTTACAATGTGTTTTACATAACATCTGGGGTCAAAAATTGTGATATTTTCCCTACAGTCATTAAAATAGTGATTGCAATAAGATTATAATCTCAAAACCTTATTTAACGGTCTAAAACGCTAAGCCCTTAAATCATATTCTCCATTTCAAAGTGACCTAAGTAGAGGACTGAAATAATTCATTTAAAACCTACTCTCTTGTAGCACTATTATATCTATGTCTTAAGCATTTTAATATTATGTATTTAAAAAGGGCTTCCAGATTATCTAGTCAATATAAAAAATAGAGAAGGGTTTTTTCTCCATGCTCTATAAATCAACTCACTTTTTTTAGCAAAACAGGTATTTGAGAGGCAACATAGTGTTTTCTCTGTGGTGACTACATTTACAATGAGAGAAAGGAGAGTGGCACACCTCTGGAGAGCTTGTTATTCATCAGAAAGTAAGTGCCTAGCTTTCTGACCACTTAAGAGCAGTGGCAATTTTCAAACACAATAAAGGGAAGAAATACTGTTGTCTGTGGAATTGCACAGTAAGAACTGTCAAGATACATACACAAAAAGTAGCATCTGACTAGTCCAACCATAGACTCCTCTCCTTTTTATTTATATTTTTAGAAATCAGTGGTATATGGTTGAGTAATCATAAAATTTAAAAAGGGTTATGCATTTTTACCCACCTGTTTTTTCTTACTATTTATGGATGACTCTCTTTTTAACAGAAAATTTATATATAGTGATAGTTAATTCCTTGGTTAAGTTTTCTTTGTTCTTGATGGAAAACACATTTTCTCTTTGTCTCTTACCACTTCATCTTTTATTTGGCTTTGATTTGTTCATTAATCTTTCTCATTCAGTATATTTGAGAAGCAGAGATCCAAAATCCTAACTCTTATTCTGTTAAGCCATCTGCATTACTTACAGTTGTTTTAAAGAACAACTAAGATATGTATGTGTAACCCTCCAAAAAACTGTAAAATCTGAAAGCTATACAGTATATTAACAGCTTAAAATATGTAATGCATTATCATTGCAAACATTATTACTGATTATCTTTACCCAAAACAGATTTTAGGGACAAAAGACACATAATTAGCCCAACCCATCCATTTAAAATGTGGAATCAAGGCCCAGAGAGCTAAACTGAATTACTGGAAGGAACAAAGACAGTTATTAGAATCATTTTCCTTACAAATATAGGTCTCTTGATTCCTGGTCTAGGGCATTGTTCACCTAACCATTCTTTTCTTTGGGAAGACTAGCTATATTATTGCATAATGGGAAGGTGAGTAGAGAATAAAAAGGGATAGAATTAGATTCTAATGACACTCTGAAATTTATATAGTAATATCTCTTACCCAAATACTTAGAGATTAATTAGTTTGATTAACTTCTTATCATTATTGCATTAGCTTATATAAAAAAGCATTTATCATTAAAATGACCATATTTCATTGACTTTAAGACACACCCTCTTTCTTTAACTTTTGACATCTCTTGATCAGGATGCATTTTGGAATTTCTACGGCCAAGCAGTGGTGGAGACATAGTTCCCTCTAACTATGTATGTGAAAGGTGATTGTATTCCTGTTGGCATGACCAGACAACCACCATTCTCAATATTTTGAGGAAAGAATATGAGTCCTGATGGTTTTTTGAAAATCTTCCATTGTCATCTTTTGGTAAGATCAACAAAACACCAGCATCAAATCTTTCAGAAGGTGTAAACAACTTGGAAAAAAAGTCTGAAGACAGTCATAGAGAACTCTTTTTTTTTTTTTTTTTTTAATAAACTTTTTTTTTTTTTTTTTTAAAGATTTTATTTATCCATTCATTTATCCCCCCCTTGCTGCCTGTGCTCGCTGGGTCAGCTAACCACGCCGTGCGGGCGGGCCTGCCTTCACCAGGAGGCCCGGGGAACCGAACCCGGGGCCTCCCATACGGCAAATGGGAGCCCTACTGATTGAGCCACAGCCGCTTCCCCATAGAGAACTCTTAAGAAACGGTGTGCCACTAACACTAACCATGGAATTACTAATTATCATTTTAAGTTTGATTAAAAATCAGTTCCTCTGGAGGTGAGGAGCCCACTTAAGAGGGGATTGCAAAGGCAAATATAGTTTTAGGTAGGGAGCCTTGAAATAGAGCCTCGACAATGGAAGGTTGAAGCACTATGAAAGCATTCTAAAATGCTGAAGGTAAACTGAGGAGCTAGCCAAAGTCCATCTCAAAATTTGTTTTGAAACAAAGAAAGGAGAGAGAGAGATCAAACCCATTCTTTTCCTAGCTCATGGTGCTTTTAACACTTGCTTTGGTTAAAGTTAATGTGTCCCTTTATAGCTGTGAAGAAATTATGGGGTAGGAATGAGATTGTTGAAAGTCTAAGCCTAGAGGGAAAAAAGTTAAAAAAAAAAATTTGATATTTGATAATAGAGCAAAACAAGCATAAAAAGTTCAGCTTATTTATACTTTCTCTCAACTCTACTGCCTTGGTTTCTCACCTGTCTGCAAACTACACCATGTATCCGTATCAAAATAGTTCCAGCACCACTGGTGTCTCCCTCCTTTGAAATGCTATTGCACATATTGACTGTTCCGTAAATTTAGCAGTTTATTGAACACAGTATCTTCTAATTTCTGAATATATAGTCCTTCATGAGACAAGCATTTATTAAGTGATGTGTGACTGCACTCATTTGTTTGTACATGTATTTATTATATTTTTGCCTCTTTCCAAGAATAATTTGGAGCTGCTTATGATAAAAAGCCCAAACACAATCAAATCTTAACGCAAAGGTAAAGTTAAAGAACAAATTCAAATAATGAAGCAGGGTAAAAGGAGACATTTAAAGAAACCTTTATCAATTAAGTACAAAATTGGCTCTGAACTGTTATGAAATGAAATCAGGCAAAGAATGAAAACAAAGCTTTCCTTCTTTAAAAAAAAAAAAAAAATCATCATAATGTTCAATGAGAGAGGTGGTATGTCAGGTGAAAATCAGATCCCTCCCCTGGGTCTTCCACATAAAGAAACAGTTATTAAAAAACAGAGAAGCAACTTTTATTTGGGTCCAACTGTTATCAAACCTTCATGACAGTAATTGGCAAAAGGGTTCAGTGGTTTCTCACAAGATTCCTGAATTACAATGGTAACATAGATGACGATGCTTTATCTGTTTGGAAAGGAAGGCATGCTTCAGTTCAGCTATGGTTTGTATTATATAATACAGGTATACGTTTGAAAGGTGAGTTTCTAAAATTTAAGACCTGTAATATATCATAATTTAGAGTTTGTATTTCTTCTATCCTAACCCATTCCTACATTTCCTGATTCTTCAGGTACTAATTTTTTTTTTTTAATCCTGGGAACATCATGAAAGCATAGAAACATGTAGTCTCCCATGTATATGAATGCCCATGGACTCAAAGAACATATAGTATTTTTTTGGTATTTAATTGCAATGTGGGCCTTCCATATTTTAAGAGATCTGAGACACAATGTTTGTGGCACACCCTGTTAAGTGCCCTTGGTTACATTATTACCTCCTTCCAGTTAACAGAACTCTGATTTTGTGCAGAGGTGACACTGCCACGTGCACAGAGAAAGCAGCCCTCTCTTCCAGCCCTAATGGATCAACCAGGATTTATTTAAAAACAAACAAACAACAACAAAAAAAAAAAACAATCATGGCAATGTATTCTCTCTTTGCTAGTGATTAGATTAGGAATGGGATGAGACCTAGTTTTAGTCAATTAAGCATAAAGGGAAGCCTGTTGATAGCTTTTGTTAAAAACTTCCATCCTGGTAAAAAGAAAAATGAGAAGACTGCCTCTCTTCTTTTTCCTTTAGTGGTGCTGTGTGAAGAAGTGATCTTTAGCTCTTTGGTAGCCATCTTGTTTCCAAGATGTGCAGCAAAGGTATTTACAGCAATATTCACCCAGATCCCTGACATCCTTGAGATGATGGGTTAAACAACCCTGGAGCAGACCACCTCCAGAATCCTTGTTCTGCATGACAATGAAACTCTTTATTGCTTATGCCTTTAGTATAATGAATACCTCTACTACTTGTAGGGGCATACTTTCTAACAGAAGCAGTATTTTATACTGCTGTATTGTATACAGAACTAAGCAAAAATTGGCATTCTTGAGAATCATAGAGAATGAAAGACAAAGATAAGGAAAAAAACACATTGTAATCAATGAGACATTTTGACCATCTGCAAAAATGCTGATATGTCTTTATAAGGTATCCAATAGTACTTATTAAACTAAGGTCAATGCGGCCTATTTTAAAGTTGCTATAGTCCATTACAAACACATTTATACTAAGAAACCATTATTTACCCAATGGCATCACCAATATGTGATATCTTTTTAAACACAAACATTTGAAAGTGGTATTAAAACAACAGAACCATATTTTTTAAAAATCTTTCTTGACATTTCTCATATGATGGACCCCTAATTTGCAAATAGAAGTAGCAAACTTTATTCAGTGGACTGGAGGATGTGGGGCTCTGTCTGACAAGAGAAATGTTAGGAAGAACAAAAATGCCACCATTCTGCCTAGTTATTGTCCAAGAAAAATGTCACCCAAAGGGGAAAAAAAATCACAGCATTACCTTTGTTATTTTATCAACATTTAGCATGTGAAAAAATTACATCTGCCTTCATTTATGGATATTTACTTCTGCACTAATAGGAAGCATTTAGGTGAGTCTTACATATTCATTTATTGGGTCATAGTGGCAAATGCTGCTAGTTTCCAACTCCAAATCCATTTCATCTTCTTCCTTTCTAACAGAATGTTTTGAACCACAGTAGCAATAGGCCACACTAAATTTATGAACTGCCCCAACCTCTCCTGTACCTAGGAATGGCCATTCAACACAGTTCCGGCTGTGATATGAGAATGGATGTCTATAGGAGAATGTCTACTTACAAAAAAAGGTGACATACTCAAGAAGGTTTGTTTGACCCCTTCCCTCTCCTTTCTTGGGTGTAGAAAGCAGACATGATGGTCAATGGCACAGGCATAGCAGCAATCACGTGACCATGAGAAGAAAAGTACCAAGAAGACAGAGGAGACCTGATTACAAGCTTAAACAATGGTCTTCTCCAGACTTTTTATGTGAGATAAACCCTTACATTTTAATCCACTGTTTTCCAGGTTTCCTGTTATTTTATAGCCAAATATATTTCCAAATGATGCATTCATTAATTATTTATGGTCTACTTCATATTCAGACAGAGGGGCTAAGGCACAGATGAAGTGATACATGAGGCATTGTTTTTTGATTTCTGGGAACTACCTAGTGAGGGAGCTTCCTGTGTCACCATAAAGTGTAAAATGTGAGCTGCTCCTGGTGTGGATAACTTGTTCTGGGAGTTCAAAGAAAGGAGAGCAAGGTAGTAGAGGAAAGAGCACCCTAAGAAAATATAAGTTTTTTTCTGTCCTGTGGTGGGGATGGGTGGATGGAATCCATAAAAAAGGACTAACATAAACAAAGCATAGAACTGGGGAGGAGTGCCTTGTGGAGGGTGTTCTTGTCTAAAAAGGGAAGTTGAGGAAAAATTTCTGATAGGAGTTGAGTGATATCTGGGTTCTGGTATTAGGCTTTATGGAAGTATTGGCCATTGTTCATAAGATATCCACAACATCAGATTTGTGTTTTAGGGAAAAAAAAAAAAGTCTGGTGGACTAGACTGGGATGATTCTGTTTACAATAATTAAAATATAACTGAAGAATTATATCTTCCTATTTACTATCTCTAAAAAAAATTGAAAAGTCATCAAACTTCACTCCAAAAGACTTTCACTGTGGCAAATATGTACTGTTGAACTGCTAAAGCTTCTAATCTTACTATGGGTTTAATTGTGTTTTTCCCACAAAAACTACACGTTAGTATGTTAGGTAATGCATGACATACTTCCTCTGTGTAAAAGTAAAAAAAGGAAAAGAATTCTAGAGTATATCATTACTATGGTTTGCTAAACTGTTTTAAAAATGTTTTGTTTCAACACATGGAAACCCAGAGAGATATTTATCAATTATAACTATATCTATATGAATATTTTCCACAACAGTTGCCAATAACATTAAAACTTATGTATTTTTTAAAAAACAGAGATCTTAAATTTGTATCAACATTCTCTAGTTCCAGCTGCTAACTTTACTTTAAAAAAAACTAATATAACTCAACTGAAGGAAATTTGAGGAAGAGTAGATCCTGCCACTGGATAACATGTAAAAGCAATAAAAATGGAATAAAATATATGAATTTCAGGGTTGAAAGAGACTTTACAAAAGTGAGACAAGGAAGCCATCTAAGCATGCAGAGTCCTCAAGCCTTCAACCCTACTTTCAGCAAGTGGAGTTCTCACCCTACCTTCTGTGAGTGTATATCCCACCTTCAATTGCAAAACACTTCTTGCTTTGACTCTTTTCAAATACTTATATTTGAAAATATGCTATACCTAAGTATAAATGGAAATTTTCACAAAATGAAACCCAACTAAGGGAATAAGGAAAAGAATGACAGAAAGTACTTTGCCCCTGTTAGGAGGGATATAATGGAAAAGAAGGGTGCTAAAAAGAGCTTTTTTCACCTCACTCCTCAGGAACTCTAGGATATTCATATATTCTTCTGAAAGATCGACTCCCTCAATTCCTACTTTTGTTAAAAGGATTAGAAAGACTAATCATAGAACAGGCTACAGAAAACAGTAACTTCTTTTAATCAAACCATGTAATCAGAAAGCCTGAGTAATGATCAACTTCCACTTTCTCTGAGAATCCCTCAATCACTCAGCTGTGCAGGTAGACTTAGATTCTCTCTCTGCCAAGGGCACAGTAAACTTAATGTTTTTGTACTTAACATTTAATATTCTAAATACATACATGGCCGTGCTACTGAGCTCATTTCAAAGAGCTGGTGTTTTGCTAGCTTACAATGGCTGATTGAAATTCCGAGACATTTTATAGACTTTACACTCAAACACATGTACTCACACCTTTTCTCAGTGACATTTTTATATCTGCCATCCTATTAATAATGAGCACAATTAATTTTTGAGAAATACATTAAGATCCTGTAATTTTCATGTACAGCTAACTCATTTAATCAAGAATTAGTCTACTGTAGTGTTAGTATAAAAAGAAGAAAAATAAGTGTATTAAGTGCCTATAAATGCAGAGTAATAGATACAGGATTGGCTATCTGAATTCATGCTTTCCATGTATCATTACGGCCTGGAAATGAAAACGGAAAGAGTATAATATCTCTGTGGAAGCCAACTGTTCATGATTTAGAATAAATTAATCAAGTATTGGACAAATAATTTCCCCATTTCTATAACACACTAACAACCTGGCCTGGAATAAATTTTCCCAATTCAAAATCTCAATCTAAATAATTTTAAAGTCACTGCAGGCTGTTTTTCATTTCTACTCACAAGGCATTGTGCTGAGGCAGGCAGGAGCCAGTGGAGAACCTTCTAAATGTTTGGACTATCTTCTCTTCCCAGGGGAGTTTTTTGCCCAATAATGCATAATTAGCTGCTCATCGCTGGGGATCTGGGGAATGACATCTTGACTTGAACCACGCAGACCTGAAAATCACCTCCCAGGAAATGTTGTGGGGAAGAAGAGCAACTTACTTATCCCTGTCAAACTAAGAGGCAGAGCCAACCCCAGAGGGCCTTGGGGAGAGGAGAAGGCTGAGGGCAGCTCCACATCGTTCCGCCTGGGCTTCAGGCAAGGGTTTTCTTCTGGAGGCGGCTTTGTTCCTCCACCTGCTTAGCCTCCGTGTTTCGCCAGGATAACCCTTCCCGCGCTTCCGTAATCTTTTCTTTATTTCTTTGGTACCTCTCTGCCGATCTCCCAGCTCTTGGTCTCTGTGGTCCCAAGGTACAGCTTTAGGATAAAAAGCTGCAGTGACTGGGGCGCCGCTCTAAGCATTTGGAGGCGACGGCGCTCGTCCGCCCCGGCTCGGGTAGCGTGCGTGCCGCACACTCGGTTTCTCCCTTTTTTCCGGGTCTCTCCAGCTCGGACAGGCTTTCTCGGCCTCCAGTCACCCACTCCGGCTCGCCTTCCCCGCCGTGTTTCCCCACAGCAGCTCTGCACGCTTGGCACCGGCCGTGCCGCGCTGTCCCCGCACGGTCGCCTAGTCCTCCGCACACTGACCGGGCGCCCCCAGCCTGCAGGCCGGGACTAGGGATTAAAGGGTCAACTCGCCGCGGGGAGGCGGGAAGGAGGAGCAAGAGGAGCTGGGGCAGGTGGGGAGCAGTGCGGGGCGGGTGGGGGACGGTCGGGAGAGGGAGCCCAAGGAAAGAGAAGATGAATCTGCTTTGAAAGCGCCAATGAAAAAAGGACTGTGAGGGGAGGAGTGGGGAGGGGGAAAGAACACCACCAGGCAGGGTGGGCAAAACAGGCAATTTACAAACTGCTAGGGACAGAGCTGCTGAGCAGAGCAGGAAGGGGGTTGACGGGTGAGAAGGAAAAATAAGGGGATGTTCTCATCTCTCCCCAAAAAGGTCGGGTCTGAAAACGTCTCTGAACAGGGAGTTAAACAGGAACTGGTCATGGTGTGAAGGGTGGACTTAAAAAGGAATTAACTGTCTTGTAGTTTTTTTCTGTCCTAGGCTGAGCTCCATCACGTTCAACTCCGGCAAATTATGCTTCAAAAACGAAATGAATCGACTCTTTTTAAAAACAGAAGCTGTATTTCCCCCACTGTGGATTTATCCTTGGGTATTGGTTTGTTTGCCATTTATATTTCTTTTCAAATAAAATAAGCGTTTGGGAGATTCTGTAAACCCCAGTGCTAAAGAAATCACCAGTTCATTAAAGTTCCTCATTTCTCATTGCTTTTATTTTTGTCGGAGAATAAGGTGAGCGGTTAACACCAAGAGATGTTCAAAACAGTTAACTAGGTAATAATATTTCTTAATAATATATATCCTAAAACAACTAAAAGAAGGATTGGAAAACTCATTTACACAGTTAAAAAGAGAAAGAGAGAAGAGAGGGAATCATTTAAACTCTAACAGACGATTACACCTCCAGCACCCCTCCCCCACGACCCGGTAGAATTGGAAAAGGGGAAGAGCGTACCGAAGAGATAGAGCAGGGCAGGGTTGGTGAAAGGTGGGGAAGGAGTGGGAGAGGCAGGGAATTGGAAGTTATCGGCAATCCCTGGGATTAAGATAAACGTCGGAGCTCGGCGGTAGCAGGAAGGTTTCTTACCTTTCTCTCTAAGCTCGGTTTGCACCTGATCTGCAACCATAAATATTTCGTGATGCTTAGTGTGCAGCCAAACGATGGCCGAATGTTAAACAATTCTTCACGTTCCCTCCCCTTTTTAAAAAACAGACTCAAAAGAATGTTAATACTGTTCTCGTTATCCATAGGCTCCAAAACATTCCGCTTTGTCGGGAAGAGAGACGAAAACCAGGCGCTTGGGCACGCGTATATGTATTTATATATTATGCGGCTGGTATATAAACATATATACGTTTTCTGCATATAAATCCAAAAAGAAAAGCACCACAGATGCCTCTGAAAGCTGGAGGGGAAAGGGGGAAGAGAAAAACTTGGCGAGCCAAATGTATCCAAAGATTTCGTACCAGGAGCCACCTGCTTCAATATGCAGAATTCCCGAGAATATTTAAAGGGAGAAGAAACAAAAACAAAATAAAATAAAATTCCCCAAACATACACTTGAAACTGGAAGACGCCTTAAGAAGCGTGGAAATGGAGAGGATGTGAAGATCTCCCGTGGCTACAGATCCATCAGCTAAGTGAGCAATCGCCTCCGAAAACCACAGGCGGGGAGGTGGCTGCAGATGCGTCCCCGGCTCCGGTCCTCGCCGCCGCTGCTACCTGTAGACGCACACACACACGCATACACTCGCGCTCACACACAGCACAACCTCCACTCTCTCTCCGCT
Organism: Tolypeutes matacus; assembly: GCA_026826555.1. Taxonomy (NCBI): domain Eukaryota; kingdom Metazoa; phylum Chordata; class Mammalia; order Cingulata; family Chlamyphoridae; genus Tolypeutes; species Tolypeutes matacus. The sequence goes on from JAKSZT010053887.1 coordinate 56,872,386, forward strand.
CTCCCTCCCTCCCCCCTCTCTCCGAGGCGACGCTGGGTGCGGGAGTCTGAATCAGGCTAGACCCATCCTCCAGACCCGGTCCTGCCCCCTCCAAGCCGGGTTCCCTTCCCCGCCTCCCCCTCCGCGTCCGCTTTATTGCACAGCATCCTCTCCCCCGCGCGCCCCCTCCCCCGGCGATCGCGGTGGGGGTGGGCTTCGGGGGCGCGGGTCCGGCGGTGGCAGACGTGGAGCCGGTGGCCGTCCCTCCCTTTACAAGTTCCGCCCTCAGCCCCCACTGCGCCCGCAGCGCCTGCGGCGGCGGGAGGGGTTCAGGGCCCCGGGCGTCACGCGTGACGTTCGCCCGAGCGCTCCGTGGAGCGTGTGATGAACCCCGAGCTGCCGCCGAGCCGTGAGGCCTCAGACGCTGCGAGTTTCCCTGTTATCGGCGTCGTCTTGCTCCCCTTCCAGGCGTTTTCGCCTAGGTGAAGTAGAGCGAAGAGTTGGAGGCCACCGCCTTCCACTGCGCCTCTTAATTTTTTTTCTTCCTTTGCTACATTTCATGCCACCAAATTCCCCCTCTTTTCCCCGTTTCCTCCAGCTGGAGGCAGAGTAAGCCTCGAGTCGAAGAGTAGGATGTAGTCCCCTTTGGGTGGGAGTAGTGTAAATGTACTGCCTTTGGCCTAACCCCATCTGGCTGTGCCCACATCTTCTGCCTCTGGGTAGGTGATTAAAAAAAATAAAAATAAAAATCATAGTAACTAATCAGTGTTGGCTTTTGTGACGGGTGTGATTCACTTCGCACAATGTTTGCACCTACCCACCAACCTCCCCCTATGAATTTTTAAATGCAAGTGACTTGGGGGACAGGGCTCTGCCAACAGAACCTTTTAATTAGTTGATTGCAACGTGTAATACACATAAAATTCAGGGGTGGGGAAATCGCTAAGAAGAATCAGTGACACTTGGCCTAAAGAAGTGTTTTTTATCTTATTATCTAAGAGTTTCCTTCATATTTCTCAACTGTATTCATGCTTTCATCTCTAAACTTCAGGTAAAAGGAAATAACTTTAAAATTGATCTAACATTTAAAATTCTGTTTTCCTGAATTATAACCAGTTAATCAATTAATTAATACCAATAAAAAAGAAACCTAAGATTCTAGTGTTATCTGATTTGCTATTTAAAAACAATCTAAATATCATGCAACAATTCATTTAGCTTAGAATGAATTCAGTACCACATTTTCCTGACCTAGCTTTAGAATTCATCTGTCTTATCCATTTTTATTTTTCTTTAAGTAGCCTATATATATGATGTGTGGACAAATCCAGTAGATTTCAAAGTTGTTCTCAAGAAAGTGAAATTTCATCAGACTAAACATATATCTGAGTCATAGTGATAGATCTACATACCTCCCCAAGTTTCTCCAACTTGATGACAGAAAACATGAGAAGCTTCTCTGGAATTCCCTGAAAAAGTTGAGAAATAAGGATCTATTCCAATAAGAAAAAAGTACTAACTGAATCCTTCCAACTTTCACTATGCTACACAATTAAGGAACCTGAAATAGGGTATCCATATGACAACTGCAGAATCAAACTTTTAAAAAAGAAATAAGGATGAAGTTGTCCATTGTAACTTATATAATGTAATATTTTGGATACTCTCTTGATTCCCAAAACTCAAAAGAACTCCTCTGTGGGCACCACTTTATAAATGCCTCTATTGAGGTTATCAGAACTCCAGAGGTAATGACTGAACATTTTTCATTTCTAGTATTTGGTATTTATAGTAAGAAATTAACAATTTAAATAAGGTTTATTGTGATTTTTCATTATTCTTTCACAATTACACTTTAATCAGCTGGGCATTATTATCTCACTTTTATGAGTTATTTTTACAAAAGGGCCAAGAATTTTAGCCCTGTAGAATTGCCACACAAGTGGCATTTATCACAATCGTCTAAGTACAGGCAAATGAGTTCATTTTCTTGCCCATTTTTCTCCACTTTCTCAAGCCTCCTTAAGGAAATAAACCCAAACCACTGGATCTCAAACCATTTGATCCCCAAAACAATTAAATAGCAAGAAGTTCTGCTTTTTTCTTTTTCTTTCTTTTATCCCTTTTGTTGATATGCAGTTAAGAGCTGGGACTCTGGACCCAGATTGCCTGAGTTTGATATTGGATCTCCACTGAAATTGGTATTGCCTGGTACATGTTGCTTAATTTCCAGTAAGCCTTAAATTCCAATTCTATTAAGAAGACATATTAATAGTAACTAGTGATGCTATGTTGCCACAATTATCCAAAATAATAGTAAAGTACTTGGCATAGGAAAAAATAATTCTTCATTGTTCTCTCTATTTTTAGTATCTATGTGATATGTTCCCTTTTCTGACTCAAACACCAGTATATGTAGGCACATTTGGGCTCTGTATTGAAAATTGATCATGAATGTTGGTTAAGATATACCATATCCATAACCTGCAAGTCATTAGTGATTTGAGAGTAATTAGTAGGCCCTTGATGCCTTCTCTTTTTCTTAAGATATGATATCTTTCTGCTAGTATTTAATTCTAATGAAGGGGACCATCTAAAAAGTGGATGATAAGATAGAAAAGAAAACATTAAACAGATATGAATAGGTAATAATGGCACTAATAAAAATGTAGGAAAATGAATTTATTATTCATTACAAATCATGTGGTCTTCTAGGTTTGGCATTAACTGTGCTTGAGTTTACTGCTTTTTACCATGTCAAGCAGTTTGGAATCAATATTGGAAGTCTCTGTAAGTTCAAATACAAATAAAAATCCTGTGAAGGCTTGCCCAAACACATCTGTTTATCTGTATATTTGAAAGGGGTTCTCAAAATTACAATATGTAAAGTATTAGCATTTTCTGATAATATTGACTCAAAAAAGCCTTGGTGTAAAAAACAATCTATTGGATGGATATGGGGGAAATAATCACTAGGTGAGTAGTGAAGTCAACTTTATGTTATAAGTATATATGTACTGCTTAATCATTGTGGTTTTAACATTTCATAAAAATGAGAATATTAGAAAATGACGGTAGACTTAGAATAAATATTACATTGTATTTTCAGATACCTCAGTACTGTAGTCTACAGGCTCAGCTTACTTTCAGTCCATAAGGTCATTAAGTGGGAAGATTGTTCCCCCAGTAATTATATATGTATAAAGAAAATTAAATGGCATGTTCTTCTAAAGTAAAGAAAAAGCAAGAGTATTACTCATTCTTTGGAAAATCCCAAAGACTCACAGCAGGAAATAGCACTTTTTTTTCTCTTTCCAAGGAGCTGAAGAAGAAAGAGTATTAATAAAATGTGCCTAGATGAAATTTTACCACTAATTTCCCCATAAATTATATGTACTCACTTAAAATGGGTTAAAAATAAGTAATATACTGAGAAAGAGTTTATAGGGTCAGTAACAGCTCATATTTCTGCTCTGAAAGAAATAAAAGATGAAGCTTAACAATCTGTTGTGGCATTGTCAAGTGGACCACCTGCATAGCTTCCTGGCAGCATTTTATTATGACCTGGATGAAAGACATAGATATTATTAATACTGAAAAGACAGATTCTGACTTCTAGGATCACCAGCACAGTCTGGAAACATGTAGTATCCATTTGGCCACAGCCTACCTGATCTCCTTACAAACCACACCTTCGCCCCACACAGCCTACAGAACATGGCCAGTTTCATCTTCTTTTTATCTAGTCCTGACCAAGTCAAACCACTTTTTAAAAATCCTCAATGAACCTGTATCCCTTATCATGTAAAATACAAACTTCTTTTTCTAGGATTCAAACCCAACATTGCTCTCAATTCCACACATTTTTATTTAGTTTTCTTTCCCATTACCCTCCTCCCTAAACTCTATATTTCTTCTAAAAGAACTCACAAGGACAAGTCTAATGATTTTCTTCTCTTGGATTATCCAAACCACCATCTCTATGTACAAAAAAAGAAAGGGAGGGAGAGAGGGAGGAAGGAAGGAAGGAAGAAAGAAAGAAAGGAAGGGAGGAAGGAAGGAAAAAATTACTGTAGGCTATTTCATAGATGGCTTTAAATCCTTAGTCAGTTGATTGCATCTATGACTGATTACATCTACAATCAACAAAGGAAATTGCCTTCAGCAATAAGAGACATCTTCTCATCCAATCAGTTGAGAGCCTTAAAGAGAAAACTGATTAATTCAACAGCCAAAAAGAAGAATTTCTATCCACTTCAGTCAAACAGCTTCTCCTGGGGAATTCAACATCACCATCAAGTTCCCAATTTGCAGCTTACTCTAAGGATTTCGAGCTTGCCAATCCCCAGTCATGTGAGCCAATTCCTATAAAAAATCTCCTAAATTTTACATATATCCTGTAGGTTTGTTTTGTTTGGTTTTCCTGAAGAATCCTGGCTAATACATCATTATTTCTGCATCAAAGTCTTCCTTAACTTGTTTACAAGACACCAAACAGTGTTTCACCCCAGGACCTTTGCACTCACCATTCACTCTGTCTAGGGCTCTCTTCCCTCTGATGGCTGTATAACTCCTCCCTTCATTCATATAGGTTTGTGCTTGGATGTCATCTTCAAAAGAGGTCATCCCTGACTTCACTAACTAAAATAGTACTCTCTTCCACATTCATTCAATGTCTTCTTAACTTCTTATATTTGCTTCCAAGTACTTATTGTAACCTGATTATGTTTATTTATTATTTGCTCCCCTTCCCACAAGAAGGTAAGTGCCATGAGATCAGAGGCTTAGTCTTTGTTGTTTACTCCTGTATTCTCCACGCTTAGAAGTATGCCTTAATCATTGCAGTGCTCTCTATACAGTTGTTGAATGAATGAATGAATGAAGTAAATATGATTCACTAATAGCAATTTTAAGGGCATGATGACAGATTATCTCTAACTTCATCTAACAATTGAGCACAAAGACATGATAATTTACTCAGAAGTTCCTGAAACACAATTTATAAAATCGCATGTCTTACAAAACAGTAAAGGCAGGATTTTAGTATGTGGGTCCCTCTTTTTGAGGTAATGTTTAGAATGAGCATATATGAGCCCCAAATTTGTTCTTAAAGCAACAATACCATACTTCCAAAGATACTTTGTTCACTTAAGAGCCAATGGTATTTTATTACATAAGCCTTAAATTCCACATTTGCTCATTTCCCAGAACAATAAAACTAAGTTCTTTTTCTTAGGTTCTAAAGTTCTTGGTTAAATTATTTAAAAATTTGCAATTAATAGAAGCAGTTTTCAAAGCAAACTATCACATTTATAATACACTGTGTATTTAGAACTTAAGATTGCTTATATTATTCCATAAACGAATCCTCATTCACCAATCCTTTGAGTCCCTACTCTGACCAGTTTCTGTATTATTGGAGGATCAAATGAACCATGAGACATGGTGCCTTCCTGCTTGAAATGTGCCATATCTCTGAGGCAGGAGCATACCTAGGCCATATGGTAGCTTCCCACAAAATATAAAAAAAGATTTTCCAAGTAAGGATATTCCAAGAAGAGGAGCAACGTGTATAATCAAAGCTCAGTTCTGTTGGAGCATGGGAGGCATGTAGGGGAGCGGCAAGAAATGAGCTTGTATGGAAGCAGGGTCAGATAATGAGGGGATTTGTGTATCTGGCAAGGAAGTTCGGACCTGACACTTCAAGCAGGGCCATGGACTCTTTAAGCAAGGAAACAGTGTGGGCATATTTGCCTTTTTGAAAGGTTCATCTGTAACAGCATGGGGAGTGAATTGGGGAAGGAGAAACAAAACTGAAGAAAACCTGTTATAAATTATTACAATTGTACACAAAAGATGTGGGATTGTCTGAATTATGTAGCAGCAGCAAAAACAAAAGAAATAAAAAATACTGATTTATAACAAGAACTACTTGGCTGTGGAATGTGAAAGATGGTTTAGAGAGATTTTTTATTTTTGAGCTTGAACAACTGGATGAATGATACTGTCAATCATATCACCTTTGTGAAGTAGAGGGTTTTAGAATATCCATTTTGCCATTGGGGAAACCAAGATTCAGTGATAAAGTGACTACATCCAAAGTAAAGCAGTTTGAACTTGAATCCATGTCCTGTGACTCCAAGGTCAATGAACTTACCACTATCAAACACCATTCTCCTGAACTTAAAGTAATGCACAGCTATGAAAATATGGCTTTCAAATATTAGTTGGTTCAACTTGATATTTAATATGAGTTCAGGAGAAAACTATTTGAACTCATATGCCTGAAGTCCAGATAGTCTGTGTTGTTAATTAAAAAGAGATTAGTATATATTTGATGTCAGGAACCATCTAAAACTTAATAAGCATTCATAGGAGAGAGAGATAGTGAGATGAGCAATCCAAACTGCATCTAGAAAAAAGCTCAGTTGAGGATTGAAACTTTTAGTTGGTCTTATAGGATTAAATACGTGGAGGAAGGGAAAGAGGGGTGAGTAGACTCAATAAACTCATATTCTAGATAGACACTAGAGTTTTTAAGATATATGAAGTACCATAGTTTGGTAATGGCTAAGATCCTTCTAGACTGACCCTCCTTCAAGCAACAACTATAAACGTGAGGGAAAAGCAGCTACCTAAAGGTACTTGAGAGCAAATAGAAGCAGGCAGATTCTTACAGAAAAGCCACACATAGAGAAGGGAAGTTATACATAGTGAGTTCTCATCTTTGCATTTAGCCTATAGTGAAGAACTGTCAGTGTGGTGGAAAAACTGCAGTCTTCCTGGTTTGGAGAACCAGATTGAATCCAGGGGAAACAAGAAAGAAAGGGGTCGTCCCAGGAAAAAGAAAAAAGAGAAAGAGGATGCTCAAATCCTGTCTGTCCATATCTTTGGTTGGCCCATAAACCACACACATATGGGACAGATCCATAGCAGTTCAGTAAAAGAAAAAAAAATCTGAAATGAGATCGCAGCTTCTGCCCCCAAAACAGTTTGTAGCTTGAGTCCAATCAAGTTAAGTTCTTGTTAATGTAAAAGAAACACCAGAGACTCTTTGGAGAAAAAACCATAGAGTTCAGAATCGCCACAGCTTAAATTCATAATGTTCAATATATAATACAAAATTACCTGACATACAAAAATCTAGTAAAATAAAATATGTTACCAAGGAAAAAAGAAAATCAACTGAGATCAACCCCCAGAACATCTATATGTTGGAAAGAGCTGACAAGCATTTAAAAGCAGTTACTATATTCTTATGAACTAAAAAAAAAAAAAAAAAAAAGAAAGAAAAGAAAGTTTACAGTGAATGAAATAGGAAATATAAATATAAATGATGAAAAGGAACCAAAGGACATTGGAAAATGGAAAAACTGTACCTGAAATAAAATTTTCACAGGAAGCACTTTTAAAAAAGTGGAATGGAGGTGTTTAAAGAAAGAGTCAGGGAAGTTGAAGATAGCTTATCTTCACATTGTTATCCAATGTGAAGAACAGAGAGGATTTAAAGAAAATAAATAGTTATCAAGCAGTCAAATATATGTGTACATGGAGTCCCAAAAGGAGAGGAGTGATAGAATGGGGTCAAAAGTATTTGAAGAATAAATGGCAGCTGGAACTTGTATACACTGCTGATATGCAAAATGGGGCAGCCACTTTGAAAAAAAGTTTTTGATTTCTTATGGAGATGACCATACATTGGACACAGGGCCCAGCAATTCCACTCATAAATATTTACACTAAGGATTGGATGAATATGTCAACACAAATATTGTATGTGAATTTTCATAGCAACATTTTTCATAATAACCTCAAACTTGAAATAACCCAAATGACCATCAACTGGTAAATGGATGAATAAATTGTATTACATCCATCTGTGGAATACTCCTCAGCAACATTAAAGGACATAATATTGAAACACACTATATTAAAAAATCTTAAAACATTATGTTAAGTGAAAGACATCCAACAAGAAAGGGTATATAATTCTTTTGAAATGAAATTCTAGTAACTGCAAAATTATAGTGAGAGGATGAAAATCAGTGGTTGCCTCGGGCCAGGGTTGGGGCAGCTGATCATTTGCAAAGGGTCATTCGTGAACTTTTGAAGATGGTGGACATGTTTATATTTTGGTGGTGCTGATTCTATGAGCATATACAATTGCCAAAGGTCATCAAACTCTACACTTAAAATGGGTTAATTTACTGTTTGTAAAATTTACCCTAATAGAACTAAGTAAAAATAATTTTTAAGATATACAAAGTAGTTGACAAGCTACTGTTGTGAAATCTTATTGAAGATTTTACAACTGAAGCAAAGGAGCTTGGATTTGGTGTGGCCAGCAGTAGGGCAAAAAATGTGTAGGTTTTGTTTATGAAAAAAATTCATGTTTGAGAAAGATTAATCTAACAGCAGAAAATATGATGGACTGGAAGAGAAGGATATATGGATTGGGAAATTTATCTGGGTTGAAATAGAGAGGAAATGATAAACCTGAGATCTTTCATGGGAAGAAATTGTTTGGAGTTTTACTCATTAATAAAAGAAAGAAATAAAAGAATACTGCATATAGACATAGATGTAAGATAAGAACACATTCACTTCAAATACTTTATCAGTGGTTACCCACAGGGAAAGAGAGGGGAATTATGTTTTTTGCTTTGCATACTATGTAGTTACCCCACATTGAACACTTAAACTATTTCAGTCCCTCCATTTATTTTCTTTTGAAATCCTTAAGCCTAAATTATGACGTAGGTTTACTAACCCAGTTTTACATATGAAGAACTGAAGCCCCTCATGCTGAAGTGAATTATTCAAGGTCACACAACTAAAGCTTGGTAGAGCTGGGATTCAAATTAAAGTCTGGCAACAAAGCTCATTCTCTTTACTCCTAAACAATATCTAAAGAATAAATTATCAGTATCATGACACATTGTAATTAGATTGAGGGAAATACAAACTGAGAAAGGGCCATTGAATATAGCAACTGTCTTGTGGGGAAAGATTTGAATAGAAACAAGAGAAGGACAGCCGGAAGACTAATAAGAGAATGGATGAATAAAAAGTTGATATAACTGATATTACCTTATACTTTTCTCAAAATCTTTAATGGTCTTCTATTTTTATAGTAAAAACACAGAAACCTTTCAACATCATTCATCTTCTCTCTAATGAAACTGACAGAAACCCAACTCAAATCCAATTAAGTAAAACAATCAAACACCCAGAAGGTAAAAAATTTATTGGGTTCCATAACTGAGAGGTTCAGGGTGCCTATAGTTTTCACCATGTCTGTACTCAGAGGCTTAAATGATGTCACAAGTTTCTCTCCATTCTCTTTCTACATTTCCTTGGTTTGGCTAGGTTTGTTTTCAGGCAAAGTCTCCTCATGTGGCAGGTAGACTGGCTGTTAGCAACTCCACATATATACTCTCAGCCAGGCATTCCCCAGGGAAAATCACCTGGTGTAACTCCAGCAAAAAAAATCCTGTGGCAGTCTTTAAATGATTTTGCTTTAGTCACGTGCTCCTTTCTGTGGCTGGAGATGGGGTTAATCTGATTTACCAAGCTCAGGACACATGTTACACCCCTATACCAGGGTAAGGGGGCCTGTATGATGATGATAAATACAGTTGAAGTCACTGTAGGAAGAACTTAGCATGGTTAAAAGAAGAAGGGAGGTGAAAAAGCTAATTATTGTGCCTCGCTCATCATGCTGTTGAAAATATTGAATGGAAATATACATATATATATTATAATATAATTATATATATATATATAATTTTCTCCCATTAGCTCCTGTTCAGCTCCTTCAATCTAGCAAAATTAGTTTCAGATGTAGCTAGATCACATTTCATTCTTTGCCACCTCAGAGTCTTCGTTTCGTTTATCTATGCTACTTTGAGTTTGTTCTCTGTGTCTGCTGAAATAGAAATTCTAGAAGCTAACGTCTTCCATATACTAAGTGCTTAATAAGTATGCATTGAAGAGAACTAAGTAATGTATTTGGCACTCAGGAGGCACAAAGATTCACAAGGCATGGTCACTGCTTTCAAAGAGATTTTAATTAGAAGTTTAGAGAAAGCATATATACAAATAACCAAAATCTGCAACAAAACAATTCAAGTGAATAAGAAAGAACAATGGGAATTCAGAGAAGGAAAAGATCAAGGATATCTGAGGGGGTGTGGGGATGGATTTCAGAAAAGGCTTTGTGAAAAAGAAAGTATTGATTTGGCTTTTGAAGTGACTGAAATTAGTATATATTTGTTTTGAATGAATAGACGAACAAATGAATGAACTGATGTAAATGAACAGACAGATATACATATCCATAAGTTTATCAAAAAAGGAAAAAAGATGAAGCTTTTAACCAGAAAGAGTAGTGGAGTCAAAAAAGATGATTTAGAAAAAAAAAACAGGAGAGCTGAGCATGTCAGAAGAGAAATATTTAGTGGAATACGTTAAATTCATTGAGGAAAAAGAGCGGAGAGATGTTTTATTTAATTCCAGAAAAGGAGAGAAGGTTGAGATCCAGAACATTAACAGAGTTTTAAATCCAACTATTTTTTTTCTTTAAAGAAAAAAAATTGAAGAGATTGTTTTTTTAAAGGAGCAAGAAAATGCCATAGGAAAATGCCTATTCTTAAATAATTGGGTTAAAATTTAAAAGGTAAATGTTTGGTTAAGAGAGGATTTCCCTATTTGTAATGACTAACTCTGTGTTTTCTTTTAAATATGCTCAATTATAATTTATGGACTACATTAAAGTAACAATCTACTTCCTCATGCAATATCGAGTGCCTCTTTCTTAATAATCTACTTCAGCCGAAAGTATAAAAGTGTTCTTCCAGTCATTTATGTACCTATACATAAATATTTATATATAAATAGAGGTGTTAAGTGTCCCTTACAGCATTAGGAAATCAATATAAATATTTAATGCAAAGGAAACAAGAGATGATTTAAGTATCTTAAGAGTCAAGCTGGAGATAATTGCCCTCTCATATTTCTTTCTCATTTCTTCTGTTTTAGAGAAATAAATGTACTATATTTGATATAAAAAATAATAATTACAATTTTTAGATTCACCAAATTGCAGAATGAAGTAGCAGTTTCATACTTTTTCTAATGTTCTCACAGGGGAAAATGTACTAGAAGATGTGGCGTTTGTGATGTAATTACGAAAAGGAGCCTTTTAGGCTTCACTTTAAACCCATATTCTTATATGCTGAAATTTCTGCTTATTTATTTAACTAACCACTTAGAGCTAACTAAAACATTTTGATCACAGAAAGCGCTGAATATTTGCTCCCTCAGGACTGAGAGGTAATATGCTACCTAATATAAATTTTCCCTTCTGTAAAGCTTCCCTGTGAAGAGAGGAAGTATATTCCCCAGGTGAAATATGACTCTAAAAGTGGTTAGCCATGGCAAACAATGTGCAGATGAAGGCTGTTTCATCATTCTGGGTCATACCTCTTTTTTGCAGAGGCCAGGGGAATCTCCTTCTTTTCAGTTTGTTAAGGATTTCAAATATGGCCCTCTCTATCTCCATATTCTAATAAAATGCAATGTTCAGAGGGAGGGGACTGTAAGGATAGTGTACCCCCATGGATTACATCAAGCATTTATTTCTCAGCCTTGTCTTCCACTGAACTCCTTCAAACAACCCTGCCTGGAAGCCAGATTCAACAATTTGCATACTTGCATCCAGTATGCTTTATGTTACTATTTTCTACTCCTATGAAACATGTACAAGTGATTATTTCCTTGATATGGCAAAAGAAATAGAGACACTGAAGTTAAAAAACTTGAAAAAATTTGAGTCAAGAACTACCACATAGCTAGGGTTGGACTATATTTCCATATATATATATATTCGCATTTACATCTATCTATCTACTCATTCCATTTAGGTAAAATTGCACAGCATTATTGTTAATCATACACTAGGTACTATGTATAATTATCCAAGTTGTCTTACTAAAAGTAAATGCAGTGGAGCAGATTAGCTCTGTGGTTGAATGCCTGCTTCCTATGTACAAGTTCCTGGGTTCAACCCCTGGTACCTCCTGGAAAAAAAAAAAAAAGTAAGTGTAAAATTCATCTGTCCAGGTTTGTGGTCAAAATGGCCTTGTGAGTTAAATATTTAAACACTGTTTTCCACACCAAACTTATAGCAGTACAGAAAAAATATTTTTGAAATGAAATAAAGCATAGTAGTTATGTTCAAGGCAAGATAATTACCTTCATTGGCCAAAAATTGAAGAGTAGCACAATGATAAGAAGGGTTAAGCCACAGGTCTGATGGCTTCTGGATCTGGGAGAACCTAAGAGGCTTATTTGTCTCCTACAAATAAGAGGGACTAAAAGCATCTCACACATGGCCAAGGACCAGACCCAGGACCCACTGCAACATCATAGTTTGGGACTGATAAAAATGGTGATTCCTTCCTATGTCTGCACCTCCAGGCAGGGGAAGAGGCAGCTGCACAGCTGGACATGGACCAAGTCATACACTGGCATGCAGATAAGATCTGCAATATCTCCACACGTGGCAGGTAATCAAAGTTACAAAAATAAGTTCTCATTCTGGATTAGGGGCCCAGGAGTAGAGATGCCAATAAAACTACTAGACAGTGGGAATAAGCAGAGAGAGAGAGAGAGAGAGAGAGAGAGAGAGAGAGAAATCAGTTACTTGAGTAAGGCTGAAAGAGTTCCAATGCACAACTGCAAAACTTTTGTTATGAAAAGCAATGAACAAAAACTATAATCCAGGAGAGGAATTCACTCAGGGAATTGAAAATATAGCAGACATATATATTTTTTTTAATATTATATTTAATATTATATAAATATATTTAAATAAATAATACTTAATATTATCAAAGAGATAAAGGAAGAAATGGCATCAGTAAAAAATGAATATTAGGGAAAAACAACCAGAACAGATAAATGTGAAAAAATAAGTAATTCTAGAAGAAAATTATGGGCACTAAAAATCCAAAAACAAAGACAAAAATACTCTGGAGAAAGCCAAAGACCTCACCCAATACAGCATAGGAAGAGAAAAATAGTACATATTAAATATGAAAAAACATTACAGAGCCTGGTGCTTCTGCCTAGGATGTAGAAATATGCCAAGAGTGTCACTCCTACTCCAAGAACAAGAAAAAAACAGATAAACTGCAAAATTGTAACTTTTCTGGAACTTATCAGAGAGCTAAGAGTTAGCAGGGCAATTAAGTAGCCTGAAATCCAAGGAAAAACAGGTCCCTTCATACAGAGATAGTCAATGAGCAAGCTTGAGTTGTGGCAAGCATGGGAGGAAAAGATGGATGCTGGGTGCCATGCAAGCAAGGAGGTATGAAGAATTCAGCTTAATTCTTACGTTGTAAAAGGCTAGGTGTGAGTTAGGGAAAGAGAATAGAATCAGTGGGTGCCAGATGTATTACTTTTCCTCTTGAATGCAAATTTTTACCTCATTTGATGTGTGCTATTTAGTACCATCATTCTTTGCTATTGTCACCACTGACATCTTGGTCATTTCCTTCTGTTGAAAACTTTGATAAAATGGCTGATGTTTTTCTATTCCATTACAATCCCTCCCCCTTAATCGTAGGAAACTTCAACATTTACGCGAACAATCCCCAAGAGTCTTTAAAATGTTTGCCATAATTGATGATTCTAAGATGATTCTAGCAATTACCAATAAACCTAACGGAATTTTGTTGCCATTATCACATATAAAGAGAGCTAATTTCCTCTTTCTCTTTAATACACCAATCCAGACTGCTTTAGTCGGCATTGTAAGACTATTCAGCAATCGGACTGTATTTGTGTAAAGCCTACTATACTAGCAAGGAATACGATTTTTTTAAGGTAACATTCTATATGGAAATTAATGAAGAAACAAAAAGATTAGTATAGGATAACAGAACACATAGAGTGTAAAAATAACCATATACAGTATTGAAAAAAATACCAGTGTATGAATATATAGAAAAAGAAAAACCTCCACAAATAAAACTTATTATGTGTGTACTTCTGTGAAGCCCTTATCTAGGGGCCCAAGGAAAATAGTTTTGTCTCTGGCCATTTGGATTTTCTTCCTCCTCATCTAGTGCTGCCATCTGCTGACCTCTTTTGCACTCCACACTTTTTGTGCCCCATGTTATATTGGGGCCAAGTTTATTAATTTTAATAGTAGAAGACGTAAGAAATGTAGAGAGAGAAAGGTAAACAGGTAGAGGAAATTTTAAAATTCTACAGTTACAATTAATTTTACTTAACAATGTAACAAAAATATATAAGAATAAATAGAAGTTGAAACAAATGAAAAAAAAAAAGAAAAGTAGAGAATTCTTAGACTCCCTGGGTAGAGCTGCCTTACATTCCTACTCTTTGGAGGCTTTAGCAACGGTATTTCTATAACCTACAGCTACTCCATTGTGTGCACAATCCTGGGGTTTAAGAAGATTTGCTCCTCTTCAAAAGCTCTGAAAAATGCCAGCCGCAGCCACTTACTGCCTGGGAATGTTCTTTCTACTCTACATGTTCTCTGGTCTGTGCCTTTTGAGTCTTTCTCGGCCCCTCTGAACTGTGCTGCAGCTGTAAGAAGCTAACTTAAGGCTTTCTGGCAGGGAGAGGGCAATTTGGTCCATTTCTGTTCAACAAAAGCTTATTGGAGTTTCCAGGTTGGGTCTTACCTCACAAAAGCTCCCTCTCTACACAGAAAACATGGGATCCAGATGACTTGATTGCAACCTCTGATATTGCTTCCACCTTCAGTCACTGGAGTTTTACTGCTGAGCTGTTTACACTGATTTTGTGTAGGCTACCAGCAAGAAACGACTTCTATGAAAACAGAAAATACCACAATTAATGCCATGCTTTTCTGGATGATTTGGATGAATGAAATCTGGCTTTATGGGCTATGTCTCTTTTAGAAATACTGAAGAGTCCTTTCAAAAAACTGCATGGTTTAGTCAATCTTTGTTCATAAAAATATTTTACTCTTCCATTGGTTTGGGTCAGAGCTTCAAATTTGTTCATACAGAACATTAATATAGCATACACTTGGTCCAGTGTATTTCAAAGTATGGTTGGGGTATCTCCTCATCACAATCCTGAACCCCATTCCATAGCTACTGAGTCACAAACACTATGGATTGGAGCCTGGGCACCTGCATTTTCAAAGTGCTATAATGGCTCCTTAAAGTTGAAAACCACTGTGCACATGGAGACTAGATTAATAGCTCTGAACCTTGGCTGTACATCAGAAACATCTGCAGAACTTTCTAAAAAATACAGATGTCTATACCCAAGACCAACTCAGAATCTTCAGAACTAAAGCTTTCCAAATGCTTCTGATACAGAGCTAGAGCAAAGAACGTCTGTATTAGACATATAAATTTTCATTGATTAATAATAACAGATACCATTTATGAAACACTTGCAAAGCAAAGGACATGGTAACATAACATTCAATCTTCACAACCACCCCAGGGGGCTGGTACTATTTTTAACCATTTGTTGTTGTTGTTGTTTTAACAGATGGCTAAGAGAACTTAAGCATGCACCCCAAGTCATGCAGTGAGGAAGTTGCAGGATAGGGATTAGAACCAACTGTGTCTGACTCTAAGGCCTGACCTGCTCTTCATGACTATCACACACAGCCATTGCCTCCCTGTCATCATTTTTTACAACTACCGTTTTGAATGTGTGTACAAATTTTCTTCCATTTCCTTTCTTTTCTTTTTTTGTCTCAATGTTAGCATAATCTTTTTTTCCTGCTCTTTACTTTTTCTTTGTAATTCCTGATATAGAATTAATTCTCTGAGACACCTAGCTTTTCTGCCACTTATGCACACAGCATTTTAGGAGGGAGGGATACAATAATGTATCATGGCTTAGCTTGTCACCAGAGATATGGAGTCTTAATGTGCATCAGAATTCCTTCTTTGATTACCCTAGTCCAGTGCATCTGGACAGGGTGCTATATATATGTCCCCTTTACAGGTGTTCTTTAAGTGTGTCTCATCAGTTATCCTATGCTGGTATAATTATATATTCTGGCTAGTCTATCAAACCATGAGCTTCTCAAGGAAGGAAGTGATGTTGCCTCTCTCCCGTGCCCAAGACCGACAGAATGAAAGTCTTCAGAACCGTGCATCAAGAAGCAAATGGCTCTGTGCTACCACCTAAGCCACATTCCCACCATGCACATGTGTACACATGCCTTAACTTCACAGAACCTTGACTCCTTCCTTTGTAATACAGGAACAATAATGTCTAGCTGATAGGCTTTCTGGGAAGTAATCCCCACAGAGCATGTGGGGCTGCTATAGACACACAATAGGCACTCCATAAAGAGTGGCTATGATTGTAATCATAGTACACAAAAGAATGGTCATAAAAGTGGTAAGGATGAAAGAGAAGAGAAGGGGATTTGAAGGCATATAATGGTAGGCAATTACCTAATCTGAGGCAGGGGAGTGGGAGGGGAATACTGCTCAGAGAGTCACAGAAGACTGTTCCGAGGAAACCCAACTTGTTCCTTCTTTTATCTGGGTGAATTAGGAGGCAACATCAAGTCCTAAGTAGTGGGGAGAGAAGAGGTATTCAGAGAATTGAGTAATTTTTGCAGGAAGTGGAAAGTGATCTAATGCTAGAAACATAATAAAATTCCCAGGCAGTATTGAGGAACCAGTTCATGATGAATAACTCAGAGTGAAAAAACTCTTCATTATGTGGTTTTCTCAAATAAGATTCAAGAAGCCAGAAAAGCAAAACCTGTAGAGTTGGGTTCATTCAAGTTTGCAGCTTCACCGAAGATGTGGCAAGAAGGTTCAGAGTATTAACAAAAGTATGGCTAAAATTACAGACTATGGGCTTCACATTGGATACAGATGGAATTTGCAATAGGATGTGGCTTACAGGAAGAACATAGAACAATTGTCTGGAAATCCTGATGAAATCAGAAAACTTGTAGTGTATGTGGATGAGCAAACAAATTGAAGGCAGAAAGTTGTCCTCTGAGAGTGACATGCTTCAATTAGTGATATCATAATATCATTAATTGAAGTCTGGGGAAATACAAATCAATAACGTAGACATAGAAGTGGAGTAGCTGAGGTGGATACGTGTAGAATATCACTGGAGATATGCAGGCTATGAGGGCCAGAGTACTGAACGGACTTGCACAAGGAACTGTGCCACAGTCATTAAAGAGTGAGAAAGAATGATCATGAGGTTGATAAATAACAGCAGTGAAGGGGAGAAAAAGTGAGATAGCATAGGAACAGGGAATTGTGCAATATAGAAAAGGAATCATGGCCCGGAAGCAGCTAATGGGAGAAAGATGCACAAGAACACCACCTGGAGTGAGTGGGTTGTAGAAGAACAAATATCTTCCACCAGAGAGTTCTGCAGGTAATATGTTGTTTGCAGAGGATAGCCAAGTTTCAGTTAGGAAAAGAGAGGTGAGGGAAAGTTCTGAGAAAAGGTTTAGAACACTTTAGATCATGGCGTTCCATGGGCTCAGGGAAAGGAGAGAATGAAAAAAAGTTAACTCAGAAAATAAACACACACCTTTGTGTAGCTGCCTGTGTGAAACAAACAAAAGATGAAAGCTACTTGAACTAGAACCTTTTTGGAAGAAACAGCAAAGTTGGAAATGACAACTTTTAGTCCTGTCAGCACCTTATACAATGGAAGGTACTCCAACCCTAACAGAATGTAACTGCAGCCTTAACCAAGCCCTAAAGGTTGGGGCATAGGTCAAGGCATTTCTTTTCTACATTGTTTGCCTTTGACTTATTCAGCAAATATTTATTGAGTGCTTACTATGAGCCAGGCAATGTTCTAGGTATTTGTATTTATTGTGAAGTAATAGACAAAAAACTCTGTCTCATGATATTTATGTTGAAGAGGGTAAAAACAGAAAAATAAACAAAGAATAATAGATATATGTAACAAATAAGGAAATGATATAGTATATTATAAAATGATGAGTGCAAAGAAAAAATAAATGCAGACCATCCACATAAGAGGAATCATATGTGCCAAGGAGAATGAACTAGAATGCTACATAGGGTCGTCAGGTTAGGACTCAATGAAATGGTTATATCTGAACAAAGCTTGAAAGAAATGATGGAGTTAGTCAAATGAATACATGAGGGAAGGAATTTCAAGCAGAGGGAATGGTCAGCACAAAGATACCAAAGCAGGAGTATGCTGGTATGTTTTAGGAATACCCAGTGTCCAGTGTGGTTAGTGCAGAGTAAATAAGAGGGAATTTAGCAGAAGATGAGCCCAGAAGATCAGTGCTTCTCAAACTTTAATGGGCGTATGCATCATCTGGGGATCTTGTTAAAATGTAGAATTAGATGCAGTAGATTTGGCATGAGGCATGAGATTCCTATAGTTCTAACATGATCCCAGGTGATGAAGATGTTGCTGGCCCATGGTCATTGCTTTGAGTAGTAAGGATTTGCAGGGGTTCTTAACCTTTTTTGTTCCACAGACCCCTTTGCCAGTCAGGTGAAAACCACGGACCCCTTACTAAGTCCACACTATACTGTGTATTATTTAATAAGTATATCATACCCTCACCAACACATTCCCACAAGAATAATGTTTTTTTGAATTTCAATTCAAGCTCAAGTTCACAGAACCCCTGATTTAGATGATTCTCACTTTGGAAGAGTGAAAGGGTGATTGAGCTAGGCAGGTATGGTAGTATCGTGAGATGGTATTAAGGAGCTATTTGAGATTTATAGTGATGAATTTAATACAGTATGGCTATGCGGTTTTCTTCAACCATATGCAGCTGCACAGATACAGGCATGAATTTGGCAAACAGTTGGATTAAGCAGTATTGTAAGCTTTTCTAAGTGTTTATGATAAAGGGAAAGGGTCCAGTGGAGTCAAGCATGTATGCAAAGAGGTAGAGTAATGATTGACCATGGGATTTTATACAGGTAATGACATGGCACCCAGGAAAACACCCAGGCTTTGTGGCCCTTCGGAGCTAACAGGGCAGATTAAGTTCTTAAGCTATAGTTACTGAGCAAATGATCTCATTATTCATTGGGTCAATATATATGTGAGAGGTGGTCTCAATCAAGTTTAACAGAGAGGCAGAGCTTTCAAGGCAATTTGTATTGAGGTATCAATGGTGTCAAGATGTTTTCAGTATTGATAGACAGATGGCTGTTAATACATAGACACATACACACATACACACAGAGTAATATCCTAATACTGTTAGGTAGTAGGATTTGAGGTTTAGGAAGTCTTCCATCATTATCATTTCATAATGAATGCCATGTAACTAATATTGCATTTTATTGTATTTCTGATCACTACCTTTGGAGTATCTGCTGTCCATAGCCTTCAGTGACTTATTTAACATTTAATCACCATTTTGGCAGCAGGTAAACCCAACATTGACTCTCTAAGTCATACTCATTGCAAAAAGTTCCTTCTGACCCAAAAAGCAAGCCCCATATGCTTCTGAGTTGGAAACTATTGCTCAGAACTCCTCTTCCCTTTCTTTGTCTTAGATCTGTTTGTTTTTATTCTATTTTGGTTACTGGTAATCATACTGACTTTGACCTTGGCTCCTGGCCCTTTGGTGATTGAGCAATTTTCCTAATCCTTCACTCATTTCCATCATCTAGTTATTTTCTGCAGAAGATTTTCTGGGTAAATTTGTCCATATGTGTTTTCCATTTCTTTTAAAAATGCTATTGAAATTTTTATCAGGATTGCATTGAATCTGTATATCGATTTGGGTAGAACTGACATCTTAACACTAGGTAGTCTTCCAATCCATGACCACAGAATATTCTTCTATTTATTTAGTTCTTCTTTGATTTCTTTCAGCAATACATTGTAGTTTTCTGAATACAAGTACTTCATGTCCTTGCTTAAGTTTATTCCTAAATATTTTATTCTTTTATTTGCCTATTGTAAATGGAATTTTTTCCTGACTTCCTCCATCAGATTGCTCATTACTAGTGTATAGAAATATTATCAATTTTTGCATAGTAATCTTGTATTCTGCCACTCTGCTGAACTCATTTATTAGATCTAGTAGCTTTGTTGTAGATTTTGGGGGACTTTCTAAGTATAGGATCATATCTGCAAATAGCTAAAGTTTACTTCTTCCTTTCCCATTTGATGCATTTTATTTCTTTTTAGTGTATGATTGTGTTAGCTAGAACCTCTAGCATTATATTGAACAACAGTGGTGACAGTACACATCCTTGTCTTGTTCCCGATCTGAACAGGAAAGCTCCCAGAAAGCTCACTGTACAAAATTGAGTACAATGTTAGCTGTGGGTTTTTCATATATGCCCTTTATCATGCTGAGAATGCTTCTTTCAATTCCTATCTTTTGGTGTAGTTTTACCAAGAAAAGATGCTGGAATTTGTCAAGTTCCTTTTCTGCATCAATTGAGATGATCATGTGGTTTTTCTTCTTTGATTTATTAATGTGGTGTATTACACTGATTGATTTCCTTGTGTTGAACCACGCTTGCATGCCCACTTGATCATGATGAATAATTCTTCTAATGTGTTGTTGGATTCAATTACTGGGTATTTTATTGAAGATTTTTTGCATGTATATTCATTAGGGAAATGGGTCTATAATTTTCTTTTTTTCATAATATCTTTATCTGGCTTTGGTGTTAGGGTGATATTGGCTTCATAGAATGAGTTTGATAGCATTCCTTCCTGTTCAATTTTTTGGAAGAATTTGTGGAAGATTGGTATTAAATCTTCTTTGAATGTTTCATAGTATTCACTTGTGCATCTGATCCTGGGCTTTTCATTTTGAAGAGTTGTTTGATGACTGCTTCAATCTCATTATTTGTGATTGGTTTCTTGAGGTCTTCTGTTTCTTCTAGGGTCAGTATAGGTTGTTTGTATGTTCTTAGGAAGCCACATTGACTAGTTTGTAGGAGTACAATTGGTCATGGTATCCTCTTATTTGTGCAGGGTCAGTGGTAATGTCCCCCCTCTCATTTCTAATTTTATTTATTTGCATCTTCTCTCATTTTTCCTTTGTCAGTCTAAGGATTTGTCAATTTTATTGATCTTCTCAAAGAATCAACTTTTGGTATTATTAATTCTCTCTATTGTTTTTTGTTCTTAATTTCATTTATTTCTGCTCTGATCTTTGTTATTTCATTGCTTCTTCTTGCCTTAGAAATAGTTTGCTCTTCTTTTTCTAGTTCTTCAGCTGTGTGATTGCATCATTGGTTTTAGGCCTTTTGTCTTTTTTAATGTATGCATTGAGGGCTATAAATTCCCCTCTCAGTACTGCTTTTGCAGAACCCATAGGTTCTGATATGTTATATTCCCTTTTTCATTCACCTCGAGATATTTACTGATTTATTTTGCAATTTCTTCTTTGACCCACTGATTTTTAAGAGTATGTTGTTTAACCTTCATGTATTTGTGAATTTTTTCTTTTTCTGTTTTTTTTTTTTATTTCCAGCTTTATTCTGTTATGATCAGAGGAAGTCCATTGTATACTTTTGATCTTTTTATAGTTATAGAGATCTTCTTTGTGACCCAACATCTGGTCCATCTTGGGAAAGATCCATGAGTACTTGAGAAGAATGTATATCCTGCTGTTTGGGAGTGCAATGTTCTGTATATATCTATTAGGTTTAGTTCATTTATCATATTATTCAAGCTCTTTGTTTCTTTGTTGATCTTCCACCCTGATGTTCTATCCAATGATGAAAGTGGTGCATTGGTGAAGTCTCCTATTATTATGGCAGAGACATCTATTTCTCCCTTCAGTTTTGACAGTTTTTGCCTCATGTAATTTGGGGCATCCTGGTGAGGTCCATATACATTTATGATTGTTATTTCCTCCTGGTGAATTGCCCCTTTTATTAATATATACTGTCTTTCCTTATCTCCAATAATAGCTTTACTATTAAAGTCTATTTCATCTGATATATGTAGAGTGATTCTAGCTTAATTCTGGTTACTGCTTGTGTTGAAGATCTTTTTCCAGACTTTCAGTTTCAATCTATTTGTATCCTTAGGTCTAAGGTGAGTCTCTTGTAGACAGCATATAGATGGCTTATATTTTTTTATCCATTCTGCCAGTCTATGTCTTTTGATTGGGGAGTGTAATCCATTAACAGTCAATGTTTTTACATAAAGGAAGTTCCTCACCCTTTTCAGCCTTTATGTTTTATCTGTCATATCTTATTTTCACCACTCTTTTTACACTTTCAATTATTTCTACTGATATAATCTTCATTTCTAGAAACTCTTCCAAGCCATTCTCTCCTGTCTTTTCTTTTCAGGCTGTAGCACTCCCTTTATTATCTCCTGCAATGCCAGTCTCTTAGTTACAAACTCTCTCAGTTTCTGTTTATCTGTGAATATTCTAAACATGCCCTCATTTTTTAATGACAGTCTTGCCAGATATAAGATTCTTGGTTGGCAGTTTTTATCTTTCAGTATCTTAAATATATCATTCCCCTGCCTTCTTACCTCTGTGGTTTCTGATGAGAAATCAGCATTTAATCTTATTGAGCTTCCCTTGTATGTGATGAATCTCTTTTCTCTTGCTGCTCTCAGGATTTTCTCTTTATCTTTGATATTTGACATCCTGAATAGTATGTGTCTTGGAGTAGGTCTATTCAGATTTATTTGGATGGAAGTATGTTGTGCTTCTTGGACATGGATATCTATGTCCTTCAATAGGGTTAGGAAATTTTCTACCATTACTTCTTCAAATAATCCTGCTTTTCCTTTTTGGTTCTCTTCTTCTGGGATAACCATGACATGTATGTTTGCAAATCTCTTACCATCATTTAGTTTCCTGAAATCTGTTCAGTATTTTTCCATTCTTTTCTTTTTCTCTTCTTTTGCATATTCACTTTCTGAGGCCCTGTCTTCAAGCCCACTGATCCTTTCTTCTGCTTCTTCAAAGCTGCTGTTATATGTCTCCAGCGTATTTTTTATTTCATTTATCATGTCTTTCATTCCCTCAAGATCTGCTATTTTTTTTACATATGCTTTCAAATTCTTCTTTGTGCTCACCCAGTGTCTTCTTAATATCCTCAATCTCTTTAGCCATTTCATTGAATTTATTAAGGAGATTTTTTTTTTAACATCTATGATTAGTTTTCTCAACTCCTTTATGTCATCTGGAGGCTTAGTTTGTTCCTTTGACTGGGCCATATCTTCCTGTTTCCTCATATGTATTGCAATTTTTTTGTTGGTGTTTTGACATCTGATTTATTCAATGTATGTATTCTGGAGTCAGTTTCTCTCTTTAGTCTAGGGCTTTCTATTTATTTGGATTTGTCCTACAGCCCCTCTTTGATACTTGGTTCAACTTAACTTTATAGTGGCTCATGTTTAGCCAATGTGATTTTTTTTTTCAGCTCTTTTTCATCTCTTCCTTGTACTTTTTCCCTTGCTGGTTGCAGAGTAGCAGCCAAGGATGCATTTGGTACTTTAAGCCATGAAGGGTGAAGCTGCCCACATTGCCCCAGGAACCAATGAAGCATCCCCATCTTCTTCCCTGCCACGAGTAAGAATGGAGCTGCAGCCATGTGCAGTAATCTAAGCCATGCATGCCAAAACCATCTGTAGTTGCCCAGAGAGACTGCTGAAGCACCATGCCCTATCTCCCCTTCCTTGGGCAGGGATAGACCCTCAGGTGTGGGCAGTAAACTAAGCCATTTGGATCTAAACTGACTGCAGTTACACACATAGACGGAAAAACACTGGCCTTCCTTCTTCCTTGCTAGGGGTGGGGATGGAGCCACAGATGTGCCCAACAATCTTCTCCATGCAGGCTGAAAGTGACTGCAGTTGACCAGAGAGGCTGAGGGAGCATAGCCCCTCCTCATCCCTGACAGGGGTGGAGATGGAACCACAGGTATGCCCAACAGTCTAGTCTGTGCAGGCCAAAACCGATTTCAGTTGCTCAGAGACAGTGAGAGAGTACTGTCCTTCCTCCTGCCCTGTCAAGGGTGGGGACAGAGTCAAGGATCCAACAGTCTAGTCCATGCTGGCTGAAAGAAACTGCAGGTGTCCTGAGAGCCTGAGGGAGCAACATATATACTCCTGCCCTGTCAGGGGTGGGGATGGTGTCAGGGATGTGTCCAAAAATCTAATCCATGAAGACCAAAAGTGTCTGCAGTTGCCTGGTATGGTCCCTCCAGTTTCCTTCCTGCAGAAAGGCAGCATTCTGACCTGTGTGGAAAGAAGCCAGTCCCTACAGTCACTGTGAATTTCAATCATTCCTACTTCCTTTCATGCTGGAGATAGTGTTAGAATGGAGGTTACCAGCTTCTTTCTGACTTGGAAAGGTTCAAATTTTAGCTCTTCTTAGAACTGGACTTTAGCTAGCTGAATTTACTAATCAGTAGCTGAAGTCAATTGTCAACCATCTCTTTCTCTCTTATCTTTGGGAAATGGAGCTTCCAACTCCAGCCAGGAAATAGCTCCAGAGTTTTCTTGTACTGCCAATGTGGAAAGGGTACCAGCTTCCGCAGTGTAGAGCACTCTACTCAGGAATCTTCACTGTTCATGGGCAGTCTCCTCCTTCCATTCTTCCAAGGGTGTTTCAGGATGCTCTTCTGGCCTCCTAGGCCCCCCAGACAGGTGGTGTAGGTAGCTCTGGATGATTACTAACTGTAGGATGAACTGTAAGGTCTCCTTACTCTGCCACCATTTTGCCCCTCTCTACCTTTATTATATTGTTTTTAATTAGGACTCCCTGATTCAATTACTGGCCAGTCCAATCTTTATCTTCATTTACCCACCTCAATAAGGGAACAAGACCCTATTCATTTCCATTGTTCTCCTCCATCTGTTCTCCTTTCTTGTCTCTTTGTTTCCTGTCACATAACATGTGCTGCTCTTTCTCATAAAAATTCTTGTTTTACCTAGATTTTATTGTTCCTCTTGCAGAAGTAGTCAGCTACAACATGGAAATGTAACCTTGCAGGCTTCTTCTCATCCAGGATTGTTTATATGTTTATTTCAAGTGACTATTGGAAATAAGTCTCCATGATAAAATGGAAATGGATAGAGGTGATACTGTGAATGCATGTTTTCTCCAATTTTTTTCACAAATGTGGACAAAGCCTGAAGTTTTAGGATGCCTGGTCTCCAGATAGCCAATATTTAGTATAATAAGCAAATTGTACATAAAGATTAATACTAGTAGCTACAACAGGAAACTTTTTATTGTCAGCTATATTAGAATGATAGAGATGAAATATATGGCCTTAAAACAACATTTACATCTCTCAGCTTTGCGTCCATCATTTTTTAAAAAATATATTTTAAAAGATGCTTAGATTACATAAATGTTACACAAAAATTATAGGGATACCCATGTTCCCCACCTCCCACATTTCCCATAACATCCCACATAAACATCTTTCATTAGTGTGGCACATCACCTGCAATGGATATACACATTCTGGGGCTTTGCCACTAAGCATGGACCATAGTTCACATTGTAGACCACACTCTCCCCACACAGTTCTACATGTTATATGCTGATGTAAAATGACCTATATCTGTCATTGTAATGTCACTCAGGATAATTCCCAAGTCCTGAAAAACACCTGTATTACAACTCCTTTTCTCTTCCCTGCTCCAAAAGCGTCCAGTGGCCACTGGCTCCACCTCACTGTTGTAATTTCTTCCATTGCTTGAATCACAGTATGTCTACAACAGAATACCATTAAGTCCACTCTAGCCCATATCTGTTCCCCCAATCCTGAGGAGTTTGGGATGGTGATGTCCACTCCACCTCCAAGTGAGAAGGGGCTTATATCCCATGGATACGGTGGATGGGATTATCCTGCCTGCATCTGCAGGCTCTCTCCATTCCCTAGGATGGCTGTTGTCCATCATTGTCTCCTCATCAGGTGACTTGGGTGAGTCCATTGAGCTGTAGAGTAGGAGTTGCAGCTCCACCGAGATTCCAGGCACAGCTGGCACATGGGCAGGCCAGAGGCTCCAGTCTCTGGAAGTACACCTACAAACTCCAGCATCACATATAGGTTTGAAAAGAAGGGACAGATGGACCATGTGCAGGGAGGACTTATTTGAGTCCAACTCTGTCACTTTCAGGAGCACAGATTCCAAAGTAGAGCCCATTGATAAGGCATCAATCTCTGCTTCCGTCATATTTGGTTCACACCTTTATTACTTTGTTTTTTCAAGGCATATCTGGGAATATGAGAAACAGGCCCAGGGAAATAAGGTTTCCCTCTGCAATTTTAGATTATTTAAATGAACACATAATTTTGGGAGACATAATATCTTCCTGAAACAGCTACTTATAATGTATAAATCATAACAATCCATATAAAGAAAACATTTTTAAAATTAGTTTCTTCCAAAGACCCTTTAGGCAATACAGCATCAAAGTTATAAGCCACAGCTTTAGGGCCAAACTTGGTTTAAATCTTGGCTCTTCCATATCCTGACTATAGGACCTTGAGCAAGTTACTTAACTTCTTTGTGCTCTACTTTTTTACTTATAAAATGAAGAATATTTCCTGGTTCATAAGCTCGTGGTGAGGATTAAATGAGTAAATATATAACCCATAATAAGCTCTGTATAAATCTTTGCTATTATTCTTGATAATGAGAAGAAAGTGTGAAATGAATAAAGAATATGAACATTTGGAGCTTGGCAAAAGGTCATCTTCAACGACTTATCATTCAGTATCCAGATAACTTTGTTCTGTTTTCTTCTCTGAGATACTGATCACCTCCCTAAGTACATCAATATTTTCCAATTTCTGGACCCGTAAGGGTAACAAACACATTCTGGACCCTTGTTGCCTAAATCATGTCATTCAATCCTATGAGTCCACTTGCCTGCTGACTCTCTACCAGTTAAAGCGCTTCCATTTAACACAAATACACTCACACTACATTTTACTGTTTATTCACTTAAGCACCTTCCACATTAGGTTCTGAGCTCCCCAAGGCAGGGATCAGGCTTACTTATATTCAGCAGGAATACTGTACTTAGATTTGAATAGAACTTCAATGTTGTGCTGGGCTATATGCCTCTTGCAGGCAGGGTTCTATATCTTATCTAAGTTTGCCATGTTAGTTTATCTATAGTGCCTAAACTCACAGCAGGCAACAAGATGTTGTTGGTCGATCCTAACTAAATAAATTTCAAGATGTTTACATGAATCTAGACAAATTTCCAGGTAGAAGTATGAGGATTTTATAGTGTTCAGCAAATATGGGCTCATGAGAAAGCCCACAGAAAGAAGCTTGGTTATTTTTTTCTTTTAAATAAAATGAAAAACATTATTCATGTATGACCATCATTTGATTTAAAATATTAGAAAGATAGAAATGAAATATATTTTATATAAACTTTTCTCCCTTATTTCTGTAATAACAAAATGATTTTTACATGTCAATGATCCCCTATTAAAATGAAAATATGGATTTATAAAATGATATTTTATAAGTTTTAAGTGAAGCAAATGTTGGAGAATCAAGCATTTAGAAAAAGGCTTTGCTTTGTTTCTTTTTTTCTGTGCAGAAATGTATTTTTGAAGCAACAGGAGGCCTAAGGTGAGGGTCAGCTCATTTTTCCACACATTTTTCCTTACCATACATTCTCAAAATCTTCAAGCTCAAGTTGTGTTTCATAATACAAAATTCAAGAATGTTATCAAGGATATGGAGCCAAATAATCTTCTTTTATGCACCATCTCATGAAGGACTGAAGCCATCTCTACTCAGGAACTGAACAGATCCAAAAATCTCAATGAAACTAGCCTCATTCCAAACTTCTGGATTGGACTTTTGGGAAGACCAAAGTGACCATTCAAGAAAAAGATGGACTTCTTTCTCAAGTTTTCATAGACTCTGAAATAGATGAAGGAAGCAAGGATAAACTTCAGTCCAGTGATTACTGTTTGCTATTCAATGGACTTTTATGTCCAAGTAATTTCTGAAACAGATATAATATGGACATATAAGATGGATCCATGCCATAGTCTATGATGGCTGTGAAGTGATTTTCCTTGGT
This sequence comes from Tolypeutes matacus, assembly GCA_026826555.1. Classification (NCBI taxonomy): domain Eukaryota; kingdom Metazoa; phylum Chordata; class Mammalia; order Cingulata; family Chlamyphoridae; genus Tolypeutes; species Tolypeutes matacus. The sequence goes on from JAKSZT010053887.1 coordinate 56,900,452, forward strand.
GAATGCAAAAGGTACTAAAGGCAGGAAAAAACAAAATAATTTACTATATAAAGTTAATCATATTATAATAAATTACTTCAAGCATTTGAAATAAGGAAAGAAGAGAATATACAGAATCAGGCAGAAAGAAAGTGGCTATTTGGGTCAATTATAACTGAAAAGGATATTACTAAAATTTTACAAATATTAACATGCTTTTCTTGCAAACTTTGTCATGTAATTTTCAGGGTCAAATGGTCCCAAATAATAGATACACTTTTAGACAGAATAATGGCTCCCAAATGTTTTATATCCACCACTTGACTATTATTTATCAATCTTCCTTCTTTGGTTGGTTTCAAACAATGCTTTCCCACTCTATCCAAAAATTCCTACTTACTGATTTGACACAAGACCAAAATAACTGCATAAAAAAGCAAAACTGTACAATTGGGAATCAGTAGGTGTATTAATCAGCCAAAGGGGTGCTGATGCAAAGTACCAGAACTTTGTTGTCTTTTATAAAGGGAATTTATCTGGGATAAAAGCTTATAGTTAGAAGGCCCTAAAGAGTACAACTCAAGGCTGCTTTCTCACCAAAGTCAGCTGCCACGTGTTGAAGCAAGATGGGGCCAATCTCTGCCTGGCCTCTCCTTCCTTTGTCCTCTTAAGGCTCTATGGGCCCAGCTTCTTCCTATCTCAGCTGTAGGCTGGCATAGGGCTGTCTCTCAGGGCTTCTTGTATCAGTCTGGCATAGGGCTTTTTCCAGCCTTTCTCAGCTGCTCTGTTCTCTTCAGCTGCAAACTATGAAGTGAATGGTTCAGCTCTCTCTGGGACCCCAGGATCAAACATGACAAAGCTCTCTCCTCTTCCATGTGTCTTCTTGAGTGAGTGTCCATTTATACAAGCCACCAAGGGGATGGGGACACAACCTAAGTCATACCTTACTGATATGGTTGATTCAAAAACCCTAAATTGATTTTATTAAATAAATTTAAAACCTTTGAATTGAATCCAACCAAAGGGTATCACACCCAGAGAAAAAACAGACAAGTTTACAAACATAATATTTCTCTTTTAATGAGATTCACAAAATAATCTCAAACTTCCACAGTAAGTAAAAAATCTCAGAGAAAGCAATACAAATGATCTTTTTATTTACTTTCAGAGAAACAAATATATGTACCTATGCCCAAATTATAGATGTGTTACTCTAGGCCTGTTGTTAACTTTTCAGATATAAGCATATTGAGCTTCATTTTACTTCTGCATACAAAAAATGTGTGGTTAAAAGCACATCTTTCAGCCAGTCCACACCCTAGCTCTTCCATCTCCCAGTCCCTTTCCTATCTGCCTTTGAAGTGTTTTACTTTCTTTCATCTATAAAATGCCAATAATTATTATGCCTAGCTCATCATGCTGTTGAAAATATTAAATGGAAATATATATATATATGTATGTATAAATATACACTCAGCAAAGTAATATAAAGCTGAATTAAAAATAGATGATAGTAGCATTATTATTATCTATTTCATTCATATTAAGAAAGATATATTATGAACTATTCACTATATTTTAGTAATAAATTACTAAGCAAGCATATCTATGATGCCATTTTATCAAAGGACATCATGCTATAAATTGAATTTTATGATACCAGACCTTTCTTGTCCTTAATGTCATTACCTGGCCAGGTTTGAAAAAGAAAAATACTTAAGAGTGTTCTCATTTTTTTTCTCTGTGGAAAATTGTGTGTGTCTATGTGTGTGTTTGCAGTTTGGACATGTTTCCTTTCTTATCCTTTCATTACAGTTATTTGGTGATTGGCCAATATGAACTTCATAAAAAATCTACTAGACAGAGTTATTTCCTGACTGTTTTGTAATTTCACAGCCCATTTTTCATACTTTTATTTTAATACTGTTTGCAATTATAGTATTTATAGGCTGCTCTCTCAATTAAACTGTTGGTTCCTTGAAAGTGACACAGCATCTTATTCATCTTGAAATCTCCTGTGATTATTAAGTTCCTCAAGATACAATGATGGAATGAATAAACACACTTATTTTAAAGAGAGAGAGAGAGAGAGAGAGAGAGAGAGAGAGACAGCTACTGTATTCTGAGCCATATCTACACCTAATACCTGAATGGTGAACATGATTTGAGCTACTTGACTCTGAATTGAACCAGTTATAGATTCTGCCTTTTCTGTGACTTTCTCACTAATTGATCTGTCAGGGGAACTGACAGAGCTTGGGTCTACACTGTATGTTACCTATCACTTGTTGTAAGTAATATAGAGAAATTAACTGAAAATTTAAACAAACAACAATAAACAAATTTAGAAATTCTGATTTTATTTTCATTATTAGCTGATTATGTATGTTAAGACTACAGGCAATCAATGTTTTACTCATACCCACTATACAAACTAACTTAATAGGTTTTCAGCATCTAATCTCAAATATTGCCCTCCAATCCTGACAGCCCAGGACCAGCAGGCTTACTCTCCATCAGTTTGTATGGTTCCATTCTTGCTTGGCAGAGAATAAATCATAGACTTTCAGCAAGCAACCCAGTGAACAAAAGGATATCTTTTCATTAATTGCACTGTAAAATCTGTTGAGCTATAATTTTCTAATGACATTATTCATGTAAGCAAGTTTGTAAGTATTATTATAAAGATAATTTAAAAAGATGCTTTCAGAATTTATTGTCCAATGCTTATTAAAACACTTTGTCATAAGAAAGCCTATGTATACTAAAATATTTTTACAAGCTTTTGCAAAAAGCTTTGGTGCCCAATATGTTTTCAAAATAGAGTTATCAATTACCAGTGAGATTCTATGTTATTTAATGACTTTATCTGTAAATTGATATTGTAGCAAATCAGCAAGCATGCAGCAAACTTGCTAAGTAGAGAGAAAAATTAGAAAATGAAAAATTTTGTGTAAATCTCTTCATTTTGATGCAATCAAGAAAGAAACTATGGTTGCTAAGGGAAAAATACATAAAACTACACGTGGTTGAATGTATAATAGACCTTAACAATGCCAGCTATTTAAATAACAACTTGGAAAAACATATTAAAAAGCAGCAGAGACAAAAAAAAAAAACTGTCTTCTTCCTTTGAAAACTACCTAGACCACATTTTTCTTGTAAAAACAGTAGAGGATATGCTGCCAACTAAAAAAATGAAAGCTTTGTTTCTCCTCTTTCACATGAGCTCCAAATTGATGTATAAAATATTTTGGAAAACAAAGAAAAAAAACAAGTTAAAATTACCAGGTTGATTTTGCTCTCAAAAATAGTATTATTCTACTTTTCTCCTAGTCTGCCAGGTTTATTATACTTTTGGCAGATATCAGGCAACCTCTTTTGAATCAGTCCCATGGAGTTTGATTCCACTAGCAGTCACTGTTGCCTGGCAATATCCATCAGGGATTTTCATTATTGCTCTTAATCAATGAGCTAACTGACATTTAGAATGAACATATAACAGACATGGCAACTTTCCCCCTATAATCAGAAGATTCTAAAGATATTTGGAATATATATGAGGAGGATACTTGTTTGTTGAAAGAGGTAAGGCTTTAGAATCAAAATATTGTCACTGTTTCATTTATGAACTCAGAGGTTTAAAAAAGTTTTTATATAAGAGGACAAATAATATATATATTTTTTGTTTTGAGAGCCATAAATGGTCTTTGTCACATATTCTCTTCATGTTCCTCCTTCTCCTTCTTTCTCTCTCCCTCTTTCCCTCCCTTCCCTATGCCCCATTTTATCTCTCTCTTCTCACTCCTTATAGCTCTCTAAAAGTGTAAAAGCTATTCTTGTGGGCTGTACAAAAACAGCAGCAAGCTGGGTCTGGCCCATGGGTGTAGTTTGCAGACCACTGCAGTAATTCATTCAACAAATATTTTTAAGCAAATGGCCACTGCCCTCATATAATGTACAGTCTATTAGAGTCAGATGAATGAAAAAGTTATCGTATGTATCCACCTCCATGATGAAGGAAAGTTTGCTACAGAAGCCATGGTGGAGCTTTAAGAGTGAGGTAGTTTGAGATTAAATGATTAGTAGAAGGCAGCCAAATAGCAATGCACTGGGAAGAGGGAAGTTAGAGGGGAATAATTTCTGGGGAAAGAGAACAACATATGAAAAAGCCCTAGAGAGAGAGAGGAAGAGAAAGTTTGGTGCAATTGAGAAGTCTCAAAATTTTCACGTGGCTATAACTTAGAGTGCTGAGTAGAGAGGAGAGAAGGGTGAAGAGAGACTTAGAGTCAGAGCCTGCAAGGCCTTAAAATCCAGGTTAAGGAGTTTAAATTTAATCTTACAGGAACTGGGAAGGCATTGAAGTAATCTAATAAGGAACAAGGTATGAGCAGATCTGGATTTTTAAAAAATATCTCATTGATTGCAGAGGGGAACTTGAATTGGAGAAATTTAAGACAGAAGAGAGGTCACCATTTAGGAAGTAGTGGTAGAAAGAATAGAAAAGTAGCTAAATTTAAGTAGTTAAATGCAGAAAGACTAAAGTTTATATCCCAGTTCTACAAATTACTTGCCCTCTTGGCATCTACAAAATTGAATTAATGATGTTTCCTCTCTTATTTCTCAGAAGGTTTCTGTGATGCTCAAGTAAGGTGATGTATGTAAAATCATTGAGCAACAAAGAAGTGCTATTATTTCTTATAATGGTAACAGTTTTCAACATTATACTTATTTTAAATAAAATATATTAAGGATAATAACCTCTATAAAATTATGCCTTGAATAGTATTCAATGAGGTAAATGGTCATTTGCAAACCCTATTCTATCTCTTCCCCCCTAGATCAAGAGGTATGTAATTTGGTCCAGTATCGCCCCCCTGGCAATTTTGAGATGTTTTATAAGCTAATCTTAGATGACAACATATTATATGCCCATATAAACCTAAAATTTCCTGAGAGATAATGCTTTGTTTTTGAAAATTATCTGTTTCATTTCGTTTTTGATATATGAAAATGTAAAATATTAGAAATATATATAACATCTTCCATAAGATCATTTCAAAATTACAAATATGGAGTAACATTCATATGACTTTTCAGAAGACAATATTAGTTTATCTATTATATTGATGGAACAATGGATGTAGACTATATTAATAGCCATTGTAATAGTGATATTATAAGAAGTGGTAAACTTCATAACCCTTTCTTGCACACTGGTAGTATGAATACAAAATATACTATAGCATACAGAAAATAGTGCACTGGACTAAGTCCCCTAAGTTTAATTACCAGGTCTTCCAATAGATAGCTCTGGGAACTTTAATAAGTCAATTCACTTCTCTTAGTTTCTATTTTATCTTCTGGAAAATGAAGAATTAAATGTGAAGATTTTAAAATATCACAATTCTGTAATTTGTTGCTTTGATGAATTGCAACGGAAAGGTCAGAAATATGGTATGAACTTAAGCCGCTGTCTTAGTGACAGAAAGTTCCATGAGCAACACAAATTCATAATAATATGGGTAGAATTACTTATTAACCCAACTAACACTTAAGATCATAGAATAATAGAGTTGTAAGAGACCTCTGAGGATATTCAATCAAACATTTAATTTGGTATAGTATTATCAATATGTCCCCAAAGTGGTCTCACTTCCTGAATACCTCCCATGACAGAGAATTCATAAATGCAGCTATCCATGTGCCCACTTGCTGGGATCAGATCCTATGAGTAGGTGGAGACATTTATTTTGATGTCAGTTACAGATGATAACTTTTACTGACTTTACTGTAAAGACAATGAAGGCTCCTTCCTCTCCCCTGCCCTTTTGTGATTACAATTCCCAAACACAGCTATTTCCTCCTCTTTTGTCTCCAATCATTACCTATCCTGTATTATACTTTTATTTATGATATTCACACACATACACACACACACACACACACACAAGCCACAAATTCTTCCCAGAAAATAGGAAAGATAGGTCAATGGTAAGTAGACCATTAAGGTCATATAATGCTAATATGGAAAGAGTTGAGTTCTCCCAGTTTGTGTAAACAATACATTGGTAGTCAAACCTGGACTCACACTTCTTTTTTTGTCACTTCTAAAGCAGTACCAGATGAAAAAAAACAGGGATATGCACTTCAGTTTTAAGATTAAAAGAATCTTTTTATGCATTTACCTCAAGGAAGATTTGTAAATCATGCTCTCCAACTTTACGTAGATGGTACCATTTTGAAATGCCAAACAGCCCTCTTTTTGAGGACATTTCTGCAGCTTTTATTCCTGAAAATATTTCAGAAGCTGTAACTAAATAAAAGACTTGAAGTTCAGTATGTGCTCTCTCTATTTCACTAACAAGTAATGTTGAAAGTGGACCCTTCTTTCAATGTGAAAAAGATGCCAAATGACTGAAAACCAGTTATAGAGGAGAAACTGTAGTCTGGGAAAGTTGCCTAAAGGGACACTTGGGTTAATTTTCATATGGCAATTGAAAATGTAAAAGATCTTCTCTTTTTTTTTCTAGATTCCAACAATGAAAACAATTTTTGAACTTGTATTATTCATTTTTGTTCCTTTACCAAGGCAGAAAAAGGCAACAAGAGAGCAGGTTTTGGAGTCAGAAAGACTAGAGCTTGAATTAATGTACCACTAATTATTTGTTATGTAATCTTTGTGGATATACTTAATCACATAATTCTCAATTTTCTCATCTGTAAATTAGGTTTTAAAATGATAATAACTACCTTATAATGGTATTATAAGGACTAAAGAAAAATACCTGTAAGTCATATATTATACATATTATACATACATATATATATTATGAACATATATATATTGAACTTAGGTTAATATATGAGGGAGCCACTAAATAAAAATAATATACTGAACTCTTAACTGTTTTCTCCTTTCAGACTGAAAGAAAGGTAATGATATAGTGGATTGAAGTAGCATAAAAAAATAGGTAAAGAGAACCCTACAAGTCAGGATAAATATGAGAACTATTGTATTGTATTTTCTGGTATATAACTCCAGTTTTTACTTCTAACAGGTTCTCAAATGCAAATGCATAGAAAGTAATGGCAAATCTATGGTTATGGATATATACTACGTGTGAGGATACAATTTGTTAAAAGGACAACAAAAAGGTGGGGAGACAGAGTGTTACAGGAACATAGTTTTTATATGCTATTTACGTTAAGTTTGTATTAAAACAAAAGTGATTACTATTGATTTAGGATACTAAATTTAAGTCCCATGGTAACTTCCAAGAAAATATCTGAAAAATATACACACAAGGTAATGAGAAGGGACTCAAAATCATTCACTACCAAAAATCAAATAAATATGAAAGTAGAGAGTAATGGAAGAATTGAGGGACAAAAAGATATAAGACACAAACCAAGTAGAAAAGTGGTAGAAGGAAGTCCTGCATTATCAGTAGTTATAATAAACGTAAATAGATTCTACGACCCAGTCAAAAGGCAGAGACTGGCAGAATGGATAAAAATGCATGACCCAAATACCCATGCTGTTTACAAAAGATTCACTTAAAATTCAAAGACACAAGTAGGTTTGAAAGTGAAAGGCTGGAAGAAAATATTCTATTCAAATAGTAACCAAAATACAGGTGGGGTAACTATACTAATACAGCTAAAATAGACTTAAGTCAAAACTATTAGAAAGAACAAGGAAGTGTAGTATATACTGGTAAAGGGGTCAATTCAACAAGAAGGCAAAACAATTATAAATTTATATGCACCTAATTTGACAGAGTTTCAGACTATCTGAGGCAAATATTGACAGATTTGAAGAGAAAAGTAGACAGTTCTACATTACTAGACTTTAAAACACCAGTTAAAATTATAATTGAAGCATCTAGGCAAAAGACTAATAAGAAATAGAAGTTTTCAATGATACTATAGCTCAACTAGACTTTACAGATATATATAGAACACTTCACCCAACAACAGGAGAATACATATTCTTCTCTAATGTACATGGATCATAGACCATATGTTAGATCAAAACAAGTCTCAACAATTTAAGAAATATTGAAATCACACAATGTGTCTTCTTCCACCACAATGGAATGAAGCTAAAAATCAGTAATAGAGGGAGAACTGGAAAATTTAAAAATACATGGTAATTAAACAACATAGTCTTAAACAACCAGTGGGTGAAAGCAGTAATCACAATGAAAATTAGTAAATATCTTGAGGAAAATGAAAATGAAAACACAACACACCCAAACTTTTGGATGCAGCAAAGGCAGTGCCAAAAGGGAAATATATAGTTCTAAATGCTTACATTATAAAAGAAGAAAGGTCTCAAATCAGACACATAACATCAAAACTGGATGATCTAGAAAAAGAAGAGCAAACTAAACCTGAAGTGAACAGAAGGAAAGAAACAGAGACTAGAGCAGATATAAATGAAAAAGAGAATTAACAACAACAACAAAAAATAGAAACAATAAAATCAAAAATTTGTTCCTTGAAAAGATCAGTAAAATAAAATTTAAGAAAACTCTAACCAGAATGACAAAGAAAAAAGGGAGAAGACACAAATAATAAAATCAGAAATGAAAGGGTGCATATTATTACTAACCCTACAGAAATAAAAATGACTAATAAGAGCTCTATGCCAACAAATTAGATAAGCTACATAAAATGGACAAATTCCTAGAAGCACACAAATTACCTACATTGACTCAAAAAGAAACAGAAGACCCCAACAGACCAATAACAAGTAAAGAGATTGAATTAATATCAAAACCCTTCCAAAAGAGAAAAGCCTAGGACAAGCTGGCATCACTGGTGAATTTTTACCAATGTTCCAAGAAGAATCAATGCAAATATTGCTCAAATTCTTCCAAAAAATTTAAGAGGAGGGAAAATATTCTAACTCAGTCTTTGAGGCTAACATCACCCTAACACCAAAGACATATAAAGATATCACAGGAAAAGGAAATTGCAGACCAATATCCCCAATGAATATAGACACCAAAAAAATCAGCAAATTGCTAACAAACTGAATCCAACAGCAACTGCATATTAAAATAATTATACACCATGATCAAGTCAAATTTATCCCAGGAATGCAAGGTGGTTAAACTTAAGAATATCAAATAATGTAATATACCACATTAATAGAATGAGCAGGAAAAAAAAAAAAAAAAAACAGCAACCCTGATCATCTATATTAATGCCAAAAAGGCAATTGACAAAATCCAGGACACTTTCTTAATAAAAACACTAAGTAAACTAAGAATGGTAGGACTCCTCCCCAACATTATAAAGGGAATATATGAAAAACCCATTGCTAACATCACACTCAATGGCAAAAGAATGAATGCTTTCTCTCTAAGATCAAGAACAAGACATGAATGCCCACTGCCACTTCTGCTATTCAACATTGTACTGGAAGTTCTAACCAAAGCAATTATTCAAGAAAAATAAATAAAAGACATCTGAATTGGAAAGGAGAAAGTAAAATGTTCCTTATTTGCAGATGGTATTATCCTATATATAGAAAATCCTGCAAAATCCACCAAAAAGTTGCTAAAGTTAATAAATTCAGCAAAGTAGCATTTTACAAGATCAACACCCAAAAACCAGAGGTGTTTCTGTACACAAGCAATGAACAATCTGAAGAAAACATCAAGAAAAAATTCCATTTACAATAGCCGCTAAAAGTATCAAATATCTAGGAAAAAATTAACCAAAATGTTAAGGACTTGTATGTGGAAAATTATAAAATATTGCTGAAAGAAATTAAAGACCTAAATAAATGGAAAGAAATTCTATATCCATGGGTTGACAGACTAAATATTGTTAAGATGTCAATTCTACCCAAAGTGATATACAGATTCAATGCAATCCCAATCAAAATTTCACCAGGCTTCTTTGCATTAATGGAAAAGCCAATCATAAAATTTATATGGAAGCATATGGAGACCTTAATAATCAAAAACCAACTTAAAAAAGAACAAAATTGGAGGACTCATATACTCCCCAATATTAAAACTCACTATAAACGTATAAGCAATAAAAATAGCATGGGGGAAGCAAATGTGGCTCAAGCGATTGAGCTCCCTCCTACCATATGTAAGGCTCCAGGTTTGGTTCCCCATGCCTCCTAGAGTAGATGAGCATTACAGTGAGCTGACACGACAGGCTGGCTTGGCGAGCTGATGCAACAAGAGATGCAGGTAGGAAAACATAATGAGAGACACAACAAACAGGGAGTGGAGGTGGCTTAAGCAATTAGGCACCTCCCTCCCACATGGAAGGCCCTGGGTTCAGTTTCCAGTGCCTCCTGAAAGGATGATGAACAGACAGCGAGTGCAAACAATGAGGAAGTGGGGAGAAATAAATAAATAAATAAAATAAATCTTTAAAATAGATAAATAAATAAAATGACTGGAATTCATTGCCCAAAGGTAGTTTAAAAAAAAAAAACACATTATGGTACTGGCACAACATCAGCTCAGTCATATAGACCAATGGAATAGAATTGAAAGTTCAGAAATAAACCTTCATATCTATGACCAATTGATTTTTGACAAGGTGCCATGTCCATTCAATGGAGAAAGAATAATCTCCTCAACAAACGGTGCTGGCAAAACCGGATATCCGTATATAAAAGAATGAAAGTGTACCTCTACTTCACACCATATATAAAAATTAGGGCAAAATGGATCAAATACCTAAATACAAGAACCAAAACTATAAAATCCTAGAAGAAAACATAGGGAAGCGTTTCCAGGATCTTGTGTTAGGCCATTGTTTCTTAGTCTTTACAGTAAAAACACAAGTAAAAAAGCAAAATAGATACATGGGTGTCCACAAAATTAAGAATTTTTATGCATTAAAAGTCTTCATCAAAAAAATAAAATGACAACCTATAGAAAAGGAGAAAAAAAAATGGAAACCACGTATCTGATAAGGATTTAATATCCTGAATATATAAAGAAATCCTACAATTTAACAACAAAAAGACAAATAACCCAATTTTTTTAAAATGGGAAAAGACTTGAAAAAACATTTCACAAAAGAAGATATATAAGGGCCAACAAGTGCCTAAAAGATGTTCAATATCATTAGCAATTAGAGAAATGCAAATCAAAATCACATGTGATACTATTTCACTCCTACCAGAACAGCTATTATTTTTAAAATGGAAAATAACAAGTGTTAGTGAGGATGTGAAGAAGTAGGAACCCTACTTGTTGGTGGGAATGTAAAATGGTGCTGCTGTCATGGAAAATGTTTCGTGGTTCCTCAGAAAGTATAGAATTGCTATATGACCTGTAAATCTTAATGATAGGTATATACCCAAAGGAATTGAAAGCAGGTACTCAAAAAGATATTTTCATGCTTATGCTCTTAGTGGCCTTATTCATAATTGCCAAATGATGGAAGTAATCCACATGTCTGTCAACAGATGAATGGATAAACAAAATGTGATATATATATACAATGGAATATTATTTGGTTATGAAAATGAATGAAGTCTGATGCTTGTTAAAACATGGATAAACCTTGAAGACATCATATTGAGTGAAATAAGGCAGACAGAAATGGACAAATATTGTAGGATTTCACTGATATGAAAAAATTAGTATATGCAAATTCGTAGAGTCAGAAATTAGATTATATGCTTCCAGTGACCAGGTGGGGGTAGGGAATGGGAGTTAATGCTTAACTGGTACAGAGTTTCTGTTAAGGGTGATAGAAAAGTTTTCGTAGTAGATGTTTGTAATGGTGGTTCTACATTTTGAATATAATTAATTCCACTAAATTGTATATCTGAAAATTGATAAAATGGGAAATTTTGCATGTATATATTTTACTAGAATAAATTTTTTAAAACCCTGTAAAGCCCCCCCCCCCACAAAAAACGTAATTAATAAGCAAAATTAGCTAAATTGCAGGATATAAAATCCATATGCAAGAGTATTTTGTATTATTCTATACACTAAATTAAATTTTGGGAGAGATTTTTAAATCTGTTTTCAATAGTATCCAAAATACCTCATAACAGTACTCTGAAGAGTTTTACAAAAGTTGTGCAAGACTGATAACTAAAAACTAATATTCATTGTTGGAAGTAAGTAAAGAAAATCTAAAACAATAAAGAGAGATAATATGCTCATTTATTGGAAAAGTCAGTTTGTTACGATGACATTTCTCCCCAAATTGACCTATAGATTTAATGGAAACTCAGTCAAAATTCCAGCAAGCATTTTTTTATACATTGACAAGCCAACTCTAAAATTTATACACAAATGCAAACGACAGTAAAAATAATTAAAGAGTTGTAAGGTTTATAGATCTGCTATCAAACCTTTTTGTAAAGGTACAATAATTTTGTAAGTGTAGAAATAGTGTAAGGATAGACTGACCAGAATATATAGTCTAGAAAATATGTATAAAATCCACACACATATATGGTAAATTGAGTTTAACCAAGGTATGATGTTAATTCAATTGAGCAAGAAGAGTTCTATTTTGTTTTGTTTTGTTTTGTTTTGTTTTGTTTTGTTTGTTTTAACAAATGGCATTGTAACAATTAGGTGCTTCAGTGGAAATGAAAATGAACTTCAAACCCTACTTCACCCCCTCACAAAGATCATTTTGAGATTAATCATAAATATAAATGTAAAATCTAGTACCATAAAACTCCTATTAGAAAACATAAGAGGATATCGTCATGACCCTGGTGTGAACAAACATTTCCTAGACACAGCACAAAAAAGAATTAAATGCAAAAGAACGAGTTCAATTGTATTTCATTAAGATGAAAAATTTTAAATATCAAAAGATAAGCTTAAGAAAATAATCTATAGACTAGGAAAAAATTTGCAAATTATGTATCAGAAAAATAACTCATATCCAGAAAATATAAAGAATTACAAATCAACAATAAAAAGACAGACAATCCACTTAAATGAGCAAGAACTTTAATAGTCATTTCACAAAAGATTTGGAATAGCTATGAAGCACACGGAAAAATCATTTACATCATTAATCTTCAAGAAAACACAAATTATAAACACAATAAAACACCATTTCACACCCAGCAGGATGGCTAAGATAAAAGAATGATATTATGAATGTTGGCAGGTCTGTATCTGGGCCTGTCATTCTTTAATGGTGGGAACGTAAAACGGTACAACTACCTTTGAGAACCATTTGGCAGTTTCTCTTGAAGTTAAGCATAAGTTTACTCTATGATCTGGCAATTCTACTTCCAGATATTTATCCACGAGAAATGAACACATATGTCTACACAAAGACTTATCTAAAAATATTGATAGCAACTTCACTGATAATAGCTAAAATTAGAAACAACCTTAATGTCCAAGAAGATATGAATGGATAAACTAACTGCAATATATTCAAAATGGAATATTATCCAGGAATAAAATTGAACAAATCACTGGTAATTTTCACAACATGGATGAATCTTAAAAACATTGTGTTTAGTGAAGGAAGCCAGACACAAAAGAGTACACAACATTTGATTCTATGTATATGCAAGTTACGAAAGACGTTAGTAATCTATTGTATTAGAAGAAGAGTATGTAAGTTCATTGAGGTTGTTGGGCCACACTGTGGGAGATGTTTGTGTTGGATGTGGTGGGAGGTGTGGGAGGTGGGCAACATGGGAATCCCAGTGGGTTCGGTGTAATATTTTAGGTAATCTAAGCACCTCTTAAAATATATGTATATATATATATATATAAATAACATTTTTGTAAGCAAATACACATATATGCATATATATTTATATATCATTTTGCAAATGTTTGTATGTATTGTGAGAATTTTGATTTTTACCCATAATAAAAAAAAATAAAAATAAAAATAAAAAAAAAAAAAAGAAGAAGAGTGGTTATCTCTTGGCAGGGGTAAATTGACCAGGAAGGGCATGAGGGAAGTTTTGGTGTGAAATTATCTCTATCTTTATTAGAGTTAGGTTTGCACAAATTTATACAGGTCTCAAAACTCTTCAATCTGAGCATTATATTTTATATAAATTACACCTCAAAAACAACAATTTTTAAAAGACCTAGGTACATTTTAGAAAGGCCAGGAAGATTTTAGATGAAAGAGGTAGAAGAAACCTGGGAGCAGGGAACCATAGACAAGGCCAAATGTGTCAAAGGAAACGAGGTCACCAGGATAAAGACAGGATCGTGAATATGAGATACTTCATCAGTATGAATAACCATGCTCACCAGATGAAAAACTGGAAAGATTAAAGAATGAAATCCTGTCATTAGGTACAAGAAATACGAACTAGAAGAAACACAATAGACGGTAGATAATGACTCAGGATCTAAGAAACATGGAGATTTGAAGTAAGAAATGGGTATTATGAGGTTACGGCACACAGAGGCATAATGCAGCACCAGATAACCCTTCTAGCTTTGAAATTCTGTGCTGATTGAGAGCATTATTTCAATCCCGACATATATGTTTATATATGCATATAAATAGATTAGATGGACAGGTGGTAGATAAGATAGATAATAGCATAGGTAAGAGATTGATAGATAGATAATGTGTGTTTGTGTGTGTGGTGTGTCTGCTTTATTTTCCTTTCTCTTACCTTTTTGTGAACACTTAGATATATTTTTTAGTGCCCGTAATTGTTTTAAGAAAAAAATATTTTTCCTTTTCCTGTCAGTTCCTTACCACAATAAGTCACTGTGCAGTTATTTAATGCCAGAATGTATATGTTAATTTACTCGTTTGCATCATTTATAGCACTCTTCCCTGAAAGAGAAAAACATCTTTATATTTGATTAAACACATCGTCTGTGATTTTAGAGCAATCTTTAAGCTCATTTCTCATCTTGGCATTTCTTTCTAGCAGGTCTGCTGGCCATGACCTCTTCCATGTAAAAAAGGGGAAAAAAAAAACAAACCCTCTTCAGCAGCTAGTAAGGAAGAGACCTTTATATTATTATCATAATGTGTATTTGGGTCAATTGATAGGTATAAAAATATCCATCTAAAATGAAATATTTTTCTGCATTAAAACTGTATTCATTGTTTTTGTTTGAAGGTTTTTCTTTTAATTATTTAGATTTTGCCTTGCTTGTCACTGCATTGCTGTAATGACTCAAGGTGTTTTAACAAAATGATTTATAATATTTACACATACATATTCTTTGAGATACCAGACTTATTTGCATCAACAATTATTCTCGCACTGCCTTGTAACATTTTTGTATTTGCCCTCAAAATACTTTTTAATATCTATAAGTGTCTGTGCTCTTTAAAAAATATTTTCCTTTCCCTGAAATGTCCTTCAATAAGTTCAACATTAATAATGATATATCTTTTAATACTCTGACCCAGCAGGTCCTTGATCTTCTCAAAACTAATGACTTTCTTGCCTATCAGTCATTTTTGTTTATTCCTAGTCCTGACTTCCTCAGGAAGACTAAATAACTTTCCTCTCTGTTCTCATTGTTTCTTGTATAATCCAATGACAATCATCATGCTAAATGATAATTGTTTACATGTTAGTCCCTGCTGTTAAACCGTCACCAACTAGAACTATTTAACTTACGATAATGCATAGTCTTAAAACCATACAGACTTATTTTCCATTTTTCCCATGTTCACACCCTCGCTAAGTTTGCTTTTTGGACTCAGAATTTCAGATCTTCTCATGTCCGTATTTTTCACAGCTATGTCCCAGTTATGGTTAAAGGAAGAGAGGAAATTCCATATGGGAAATGTCACCTAAAGAAGCCTTTTGGCTCTTCAAACAAGTTCCCACATGTGATATTATTTAGGTGGATTCATTGTAGCTTAAGTTCTGGTCCACAGTGTTTTAGTTTTAGAAACTTATCTGCCTGTATACCATAAACCAAACCTACTGAAATTAATATTTGTACTTCTACCTAATTTATATCTAGATCACTGTAACTATTCCTATATCTACAAGTATGGAATCCAATACTGTGGACTGGGTAGATGAACAACCATTCCAGCCTGTTAGTGGGTTTTTCTGGACTGCAAAGGCTGTAAATCTGTGAACTACATTTCCAGGGTCCCTGCTGCAGCTGATGCTGATGGCAACAACAATAATAAAATGATCCCTAACCCTTATCTAGTACTGTTCTAAGCACTTGATGTTTAATACTAAGAACAACACAGTGTGGTAGGCATTAATATTTTCTCCATATAGTGTGTGGTGAAGCAGGAATTTAAACCCTGAAAGTTTGGCTTTAAGTTCCATGGTCTTAATCACTGTGCCAAACTACTGTTCAATTAGATACACTACCTTAAGGATTAGCTTCAGAAATGAGTAAAGAAAGAAGACAGAGTTCATAAGGAATCTATTTTTTTTTTAAGATTTATTTTATTTATTTATTTCTCCCCCTACCCCCATAGTTTGTGCTCACTGTATGCTCTCTGTGTGTGTTTGTTGTGTGCTCTCTGTGTCTGCTTGTGTTCTTTTTAGGAGGCACCAGGAACCGAACCCGGGAACTCCCATGTATGAGGGAGGTGCCCAATCGCTTGAGCCACCTCCACTCCTTGCTTGTTGTGTCTCTTATTGTGTTTCCTTGTTGTGTCTCCTTGTTGCATCATCTCATTGCATCATCTTGTTGTATAATCTTGCCATGCCAGCCCATCGTGTTGGCTCACTATCTTCCTCATCTTCTTTAGGAAGCACCAGGAACTGAACCCAGGATCTCCCATGTGGTAGGTGGGCACTCAACTGCTTGAGCCTCATCTGCTTCCCATAAGGAATCTATTTTGATGGTATAAAACAGTTTGATTCTTTAGCCAGTATTTCCGAATTTGATATTTTTCTGTGACAGGAGTAGTAGCTTTTCTAATCATGGAGAAATAATGTGATTCTGTGGCCTAAGAATTATTCCTAGTAGCTCATTGTGCTCCTCTAGCCCTTCCAATGGTATTGATAACTGCCTGGTAATAAATCACTTTTTTTCTTTAAGCAAACTAAACTATTGTCTGTTGTAGCCACTGATTTTTAAATAATACAATACTTTGTACCAGAAATGGGGAACAGCAATTGAAAAGAGCAATAGCAAGGGCAAGGTGTCTCGCCACAAAACTTCTGTGTAACTGTTAGTAAAAATAAAATTAAGGATACTGCTTTCCTACATCAAAATTCATTTTTATAGAAGACCTCAAAGTTGCCACCATTAAGTTTAAAAGGTTTTAAGTAAAACCATAGGTCAGGATAGTGGGAAGAAGTGAAGCATGGAGTTCTAGGACTCAGACCTTCCACCAGAACAACTATTAAACAGGCAGGAATTGTCAGAAACAACTATTCCAGAGGCCCAAAAAACATTGAAGAGCTAGAGGAAGAGGCTGGTAAATTATAGTAAATACCAGTAAATAGCTCTCTCTGAGGTGTGGCCCCCAGTACCCATCCCCCACTCTCATGGCAGGCCAATGTGGGGTCCAGCCCTGGCTAGCTCATTGTGACAAAAGCAAGCATAAAAATTATCTTCCCCAAGTGCAAGGGTGAGCATGGTTGAACACTGATCTGTGATTAGTGAATTTTGATAGCTGGGGGTCTGGCTCTGAGGACAGCTATTATTTCAACCCTCCCTGAAAACAGGCAGCAGCAGCCATTGTTTCAACCCTCCTGGACAGAGATGTCAGTGGTGGAGTCATAAGGACGCTGCACTTCCTCAGGGCTGTGGGGGTCAGTTAGCTAAAGGGCTACATTGCTGGGTAAGCTAGGAAGGTTCAGTTTTACAGAGCCAGCAAAGAAGCTCTTGGCACACTTTCGGATTCCCTCCCCAGGGCACTTTGGAGGCAGTCTGCATCCCCTTCATGGGTCACTTGCACTATTTTGGCTGGGAAAGACTGAATTGGGAAAGTCTTCTCTGGCATGCCCTCCCTTCCAGAATTTTCTCTCCAGGAAGAAGCAATTTGAGACAATGAAAGAAGTGCAAGAAACTATAGTGGCAGATAGTTTGGGGAAAAGGCCTGCCACCTTCAAACATGAAGAGAAGGAGGTCTATCCCTTGGGAAATATAGGGAACAACCAAACTCCTGTAAAAAGGGGAACTCCAAAACAACTAACAAGCAAAAGCCCAGGACAAGACAGGCTTAGAAAAACAGGGAAAACCCTGCACACTGCATTTGCCTTGGGAAGACCTTCCTGATAGGAAGACTTGAAGCTCAAGAAAATCTCTAATCCCTTGCTAGTTACAAAATCAAGAAACAGACATTCAGGGAATAAATCCCAGAGTTAGCATTTTTAAAATATTAAAATGATCGGTATTCAACAAAAGAATACAACACAAACAAAGGAACAGGAAATAATGCCCCATCCAAAGGAAGAGGATAAAAATCCAAAAAACAGCATTGAAGGAGATCCGAATGTGGACATACCAACCAAAATTTTTAAAAAATCATCTTAAAAATTCTTAAGGAGATGAAAGAAAATACAGAAGAACTAAAAGATACCAGGAAAAAAAAAGAATGAGATATTATAATCTTAGTAAAGAGATAGAAATGTTAAAAAGGAACCAACAGAACAACTGGAGTTGAAGGCCACAATAATTGAAATGAAAAATTTCCAGAAGAGTTTCAAGGACAGATTGGAGGGAAGCGGATGTGGCTCAAGCAGCTGGGCACCCGCCTACCACATGAGATGTCTGGGTTTGGTTCCCAGTGCTTCCTAAAGAAGACAAGCAAGACAGTGAGCTGACACAAAGGGCTGGCATGGTGAGCTGATACAGCAAGATGATACAACAAGGTGATGCAGAGAGATGATGCAGTGAGATGATGCAGTGAAGAGACGCAGTGAAAAAACACAATGAGAGACACAACAAACAAGGAGCAGAGGTGGCTCAAATGATTGGGTGCTTCCACCCTACATGAGAGGTCCTGGGTTCAGTTCCCAGTGCCTCCTAAAAAGAAGAAGATGAGCAGACATTGAGCACAAACAATGGGAGTGTGAAGGGGAGAAAGAAAGAGAGAGAGAGAGAGAGCAAGAAAACAAGAGAGCAAGAAAGAGAAAGAAAGAAAGTAAGTAAGAAAGAGGAAGGAAGGAAGGAAGGAAGGAAGGAAGGAAGGAAGGAAGG